>CM037074.1:12324263-12965664 GCA_020882685.1 Aphelinus atriplicis | reverse complement strand
CGCACGCACGAGACGAGAAGAATTCGATTAAAACTACTTTTCTCCCAACTGAACACGCGACGAAGTCAGCAAATATTGGATTATTTCGCCGGTGAAGTTCGCTTGCAAATGTCGTTACCCGCGATACCGATGCCCTTATAGGCTTCGAGAAAGCCGGGAGAATGAAATAAAATCAAATTGGCTTATAGGTCAATCGAATTGTGGGGGGAGAGGAGGAGGGGGGGGAAGAGGTGAGGCGAGGAAGTGTTTCCCCCCGACATCACCTTGGACGATAGCGCGGGTTATTTCGAGTAGAGACAAGCTATACGCTCTTCAGCTCGTAAATGGAACAAACCCAATTAACCCCTGTAGCGGTGCAGTCCATTCGCGGGGAGCTTATTTACGATGAAAAACCAATCGACCCGGCCGCTGTCGGCGCGCGTAAATAAATCAAATCAGAGGAAGCTTCCGATGGCAGCCAGTGCAAAATCGAGAGCAGACGAGCCTCTCCCGCGGAGAGATACAAGAGAGAGAGAGGTGGAGGGAGAGGGGGGGCTAGAGGAGTAGGCGGTAGCATCGCCCTCTCGAACGAGCAAAATGGGTCAGTAAGCGGGCTGGCGCGAGCTCGATAGCGCGCGTATACATACACACATACGTGGATGCATGTGCACACAGAGCCCAGGAGGGACGGGTGGTCGGGGGGGTGGGGGAGCTTACCGGAGAGGAGGGGCTGGAGCGGCTGGTACTGAATGGCCGAGGCGGAGCCGTAGTACTTGGTGAACTGGCCGAGGCTCTCGTCGGGCAGGTTGTCGGCGGCGTACGCGAGGCCCTGGTGGAAGCTCGGGCTCTTGGGGATGCCGGCACCCAGGGGCGGCCCCATGTCCGTCACATGAACCATTCTCCGGTGCGGCGCGCGCTCCCGACCCGCTCGCTGGCTCGCCGGGGTGCGCGCGAGTCACTTGGCCCCGGCCCGACGCGTCCGCTCGTGCACCGGCGGCCGCGCTGCGACGCAGCTCTGCGGTACGCGCGTGTGCGTGCCTGCCTGCCTGCGCGCGCGCGCCCGTGTGTATACGCGTTCGATAGACAGACAGAGAGCGAGAGAGATAGATAGAGCCCGCGTGCGGGAGTGGCCGGACGCTAGGACGAGCTGGCCGCGACTGGTGCGCCGCTCTCCGCCAAAGAAGAGGACGCGCGCCACCGGTCTGGGGCGAAGCGAGTGGGCGCGAGCCGGCCGGGGCCAGGGCGCCTGCGCCCCCGCGCCCAATCGATATACAACCCGGCTGTGGCTCGCGCGCGCGCGTACCACGCCGCGCGCGCGCACCGGGAGGGGATTGTTTGGGTGCCGGCCGCCCCCGCCGTTTCAAATTTCCCTCGCTCTCTCGTGTCCCCGCGCGGCTCTCGCGCTTGCCCCTGGCTCGCTCTGCGCGCCGCACCGGTCACATGCTCCGCTGCACCGAGTTTATCGCGACCGACGACCAATTGATATCTAGCCACGTTTTCTCGGGCGCGCAGTGGCCACGGGGGAAAATGATTCGTTACGCGCGCGGGCTATCCCAACGGGGGGAAGCTGCAACGGTCCGAGGTGAAAATAGATTGATGGTCGGGCCGGGGTGAAAGTCGCCTGCGAGCCTCGCCAATCGAGCATAATCCGAGTTGATTATCCGATTAGCAGTGGACTCGTTGGCCGCGGTACTCGCTCGACGGTGGAACGTCCCTCGTGCTACCGTACGCGCCCATTCACGCGCGTACCGAATTGATCGACTGATTGTGGGCGCGTGAGGATCCGGCTGCGCACACCTGCGGAGAGTCATACGGCTTGCGGAGCTTTGAAAATCCTTTTCGGACGGTGACACCGGCAACGCAACAATCCACCAAATCAGGACCTACCGCAGTCGAACGACCTCCGATTCGCTAACAAGGGCACAAGTCTTTTTGCAGCTTCCGAAAGATGGGGGCGCATCCGCGTGTCGCGGACAATGCCAGTCGGTCGACTCGGCCATTGACTCGAGCTGGCCAGGACCGATAACGCTCGAGTCGTCTCGAGCTGGTCCCTTTGTAGAGCGGCCAAGGTACGAAAGACACGGGGCGCGGCGGGTAGCGCGCGAATGCCGTCTGGGGTCTCCGTTTCCGTGGCGGCGGCGCACAGCAGCCGAGGGATGCAGTTTCGTATGGCGGCTCGGGAGGCCTGACGTGGAAGGGCACGCTGCCAATCTAACGAGCTCTCTGCCCTGAGCCAGCGCCCCGGCTCTTCAATTCGTATACGTAAGGAGGAAAGGATGCCCAACGGCGGATTCCGGCCACTGCTGACGGACAAGAGGGGAGGCGAGAGAGACTGCTTCTGGCAGGTCGCATTTGCGCACAGCCGACGTTGTTTATACGCGAATCAGCTCGATTCATTCAATGGGATCTGCGGTGATAGTGTCGATGTCCGTTCAACAATAGTCTTGGATCTGATTAGCTGTAACTTGCTTCTCATTGTTGACTGTATATTGCCATTGGAGGGCCGTCGTAATATGACGAATGGAAGAGTGCAGTCGATCGGATGTACAGTGACGTTTCTTCAACACGGAAAGAAAAATGAAACTGGCGGTGCAGTTGAGTGTGTCTATATCTCTCGGAACCCTTGGTACTGCGAGTCACACGGATCCGCGTAAGAAAATTCTCCAGCTGGAGAATTTTCTTACGCGGCTCTTATCAAGATCGATTTATCGAAGGGCGAGCCTCGCGGTAATCACCAGATACGCTGAGGAGATAAGTTGCAATAGCGAGAAATGACATGGGTGGAGGATTTGACTGCAGTATCTGGAGACTTCGTGCTCATGATTTGCAGGATATTATTCCTGCAAATCAAGGCCGAACAATGTCACATGAATAACTTGCATGGATAATTTTTATATCAGTAAAGAATTTTCCAAACGAGCCTCGCCTATCAGTATTTCCCAAAATTTTATTGATAACGATTTCAAGGACACACGTACTAATTCTAAGACAACAACAATAATGCCGTGTAAACTGTGAAATACGTTTTAAAGCCAAGAATAATAAATATTGTCAGAATCTATTCCAACAACCACGGGATTACTCCTCATAGAATGAATCGTTCGACTTTGTAAACATCGGTAGCCGCATTATTTGAAGGGTTAACATGCGATCCACTCGGATCGAGGATTCATCAACAAACGCTGACGATACATCAAACGCGTATGATCCCACGACGAAAAATTTGAGCCAGTACCAATCACGGAGTGAAACTAGATACGTGGTGGTACGAACGATGCCCATTACCACGGCCCCCGGTCGAGCCGAGCGGTAGCGAAATTAATTTGGTTTGGGCGGCCACCTGACCCAAACTGCCGATATGAGAGCTGTTATAAATAGCATATCCGGCGTTTTCAGAATAGTTCGGCGGGCGGCGAGCGACGTACAGTGAACCGATGTCCGGTCTGTACGCGCTTTATTTATCGTTTCGCTCGGTTACGTAGCGTTTTAGACCTCAACCGATGACGCATGACTGGTGGCACACAGCGGAGGGTGAAAGCCTCTCCCTCGGAGCAAGGACAAGACACGACTTACTTATATGCGCGCTCGCGGAGTCTCTAGTTCACTGTCTACGTCTGCGCACGCGATAATTTCGATTCCCGTCTTGATATCTCACTTGGCACTTTTTAGATATTCAGCCGACGTTCGCTCGCACAGTTATCCGATGTAAGGCGCTGTGACGTTCATTACCGTCCACCTGTCTATACCTTGCATTCGTGACACACAAGAGTGAAATTAATTTCTTCTCGTGTCAATATTGCCTCGATGCTTTTCATGACGAGTCGTGAATGGTATACGAATTTATTTTTATAAACCCGGCTTCGTGAGCCACTTAGGTTCTCTCGTATTAGGGGAGGGTACTTTGGGTCACCAATCATGATAAAATTCAAGTAAGATGATCAAGAGATGCCCAGGGGTACTTGAATAGGTCACACGTATAGCTACTCAGCCCAACTTCTCATTTTTTCTTTTCTCAAGACATTCACTAATCGCTATTTTATGGGCGTAAAGTATACCTGTATTCACAGAAACCCATAAATTTAGATTCACTGTTCATCTATAAAACCAATAATGATTCTCAAATATCTCTGGGAAATTTATACGTTAAACTGAATTATTTATAGTCTATTCGGGTAACCGAAAACAATTTCACCATGTTTCATCATGATTGATGACCCAGAAGTGGAACCTCTTTCTAGTTCAACATTTCTCTCTCTCTCTCTCTCTCTTTGAATATACTCATTCGAGTGAGTTGAGAAAACTTATGTTGTCGACGCGTCGACAATCTAAAAAGCACGTGAATAATAATGTTGTCTATCACAATATATTTCACTAGCAATTCATAAAGCTGGAGATTCATTTCATCCGTCGTCGTTTTATTGCAACGGCAAAAATTGAAGAGTATCCATAGAAGCGAAAAGAGACTGATTAAAAACGTCCAACGGTTTGTTGAGAGCTACATTTTCCGTCGAGTTTATCTACAAATGATGGTAGAACAACTCTCGCGCGCTGTATTACGTATACTTGTCGAGCGACAGAAAAGCACGCGACGCCGATAATGAGGAGGTATGCAGGCGCGCTTCCAATTTCACCGGTGAGCCGTTATTAATCAATGTGTATAGCGTGTATATGTTTATATATGCGAGAGCGCGGAAGGCTCTCGATCCAGCGGTTCACCTTATTAATACTAAATGACTTGGAACCACAGCCGCAGGCCAGATCACGATAATGACTCTTGCGTACTGCTGGGACGGATTTTCCAAGCTGGTTTCGCGTTGGACCATCAATTAATCAGACTCCCTGAACCAGATCACCCACACGCGAGATTGGAGATGATCGGGAAATTCGTACTCAACGAGCGCAGTGATAGAGAAGAAAGTGTTGACAAGCGAACGCACGATCCATTTATACAAGCCGACCGTCCACACAACGACGCTTCGTTCGGGCGGCTCTCTGCGCTCATCGGTTATTCGCGCCACGGTTGAGAAAGACGCGGAGAACGAAGAGAACAAAAAAAACTTTCATCGCCGCCGGTATAGCGTATATCGGAAGCTTCGAGCGAGCGGATTTTTCACTCGGGCGTTTCGGGCGCGGCGCTTTCGTTTTCGACGCATCGTCGCGGGCAACTATATACAAGAAAATACGCGACGCGTCATAGGTCGCGCAAAAAAAGTTGGAAAAAAAAGGAAAAAGGACGCGTGCGCCGAGGTGAAAGCGAACGCGGCTAAGCGCGTCGGACGTATACTCGCGTCGAGATCGAGAGTGGCGAGGTGAGCCGGGTAATTGGACTGGCGAGGCAAAAACAAAACAAAGTGTGCTACGCGCATAAGTTCTTCGCGGGGGGCTGGGGAGGGGGGGGAGGGGGATCGTACGTACAGGAAATTCGAATGATGGATTGTCGTTCCAGGCGCGTGACTCAACGACGTTACGCGCCGGCTGGGAAATTCCTGTCGTAAAAATACCGACGCGTACTTGTGGACGACGTTGCGCGCGTTACGCGAGCGAGGAATTTCGTTGATCAATGGACCGTAAAATTCATTGGAACAGAAAGGAGAGAACTCGCGAGACGATCTTGTTAGTGTAGAAAGAAGAGAGAGAGAGAGGGGGGGAGAGAGAGAGAGAGAAACATCCTCGAATTGCGGCTGTAGATTGGCGGAGGGAATCCGCGCGCGGAATAGTAATGGGAACTAACGAATGGTCCTTGCAAGGAAGGATACGCGCCGACGAGCCGCAGCTGATGCATCCTCGAGCCGAAGCGGATCGTGTAGTCGGCATTGGGATGCGAGTCCAATAACGACACTGTAGATTTGTGGCGCGTACAAGTAGGGAAGCCAGTCCGACCGGCCGCGGAAAATCGAGTTTCTAAATCCTTGATCCATTGCGCTTTTAACGCTGGATCACGCTCTGCCTCATATTCTCGTGGCTGTTTTTCCCCGCTCTTCGGTTTCTTTCTCCGCACTTCGATTCTCTCGCCGACAAATATTTTCGTGATAGTCGGTTGATGCGTAAATTATCACTCTGTCGTTCAGATTTGGAAACAAATTGAGAGAATAATCGAGTTTCAGAACTCAAGGATCACAAGATTAACTGGCCCACTACATATAACAGATAGGGTATGTCAGCTGTCCTATGCAGTTGACAACTGAGAACTAGGTCAACAGCTCGGATATAATTCACGATGATATTAGACTACTTTATATGGTGATAATATATGCAAATAGCAAGGTATATAAACATGTTTGTTTCCATCGTGTGTATAACGCTCAAGGTTTTGTTTCCCCAAAGTGTAGCATTGTAATCAAGGAAAAAGTTGTTCGTTCGTTCAAGATGCTTTTCTATTAGTTAGGAGTGAACTCAGTCGTTAAGTAGTAACAGACCATTGCGTCAGACGCCTGTCACAGGTTTACGTACTATCGAATGAACTTGGCTCTTTCGAGAATCTGGAAAATGCTCAGTGTACCCCACACTCCACACATATCATCGGAAAAATTATAGCTTCTGGTATACGATTGCAAATATAACATGTTTGGTTATCATACAATTACCTCGAAATATCACAGTGAAATTAACTCTAGCGACTTTGAGAAAACGAGGCAGCATTTCCTTGATTTTTGTTCAACGTGATAGAGAGATAGTGAGGGATTGAACATACCATTGAGGCAGGGCAGCTTTTGGAGCTCGCGATTCTTCGACACGTTGAATCTCGAGCTGCTCTGGCGTTTGTCTTTCTTAATGACGGGGCCGCCGGGCTGGTACTTGATTTTGTTGATCAACGTAGGCGGCGGCGGCGCGTTGGCATTGGGCGATCCACCCGCCACCTTGCTAGCCTGCAATACAACCAGAACCCAATCGTCACTCAATCTGTGTGTGCGGATACAAACGCTAACATCTAATGCGTTCTGTAATGTGTGTGAGCACGTGTGCGTGTGCGTGTGCGTGTGTGTGTGTGTGTGTGTGTGTGTGTGTGTGTGTGTGTGTGTGTGTGTGTATTTCGCTGAAATATATATGCGTGCGGTGCAATTGACGAGACATATTTGTACGACTCAACAGAGAAGTAAGCTTTGATTTAGTGCCAGTGGATGGAATCGATCGAATGAGGGTTTTATCGGATTTTAAAAACGCTTGGCTATATAACTGCAATAGTATTCTTCAGCAATATCGTGCAGTGCTTGCATTTTCTGGATTTTTTTGCAAATCAAAGATCTAATATCTATGGGCATCGGATTCAGAATGTGATGAAAGACACAACGGCAAGGGTCGTATCAAACTAAATTTTCAGTATGATGTTAATTGTTCGTTTGAATGAAAAAACATACTTTTATAACTCATCTTTGATCAGCATGTGTTCGAGAGCACATAAAATTAGTTGCGAACGGGTACAATTTGAGCATCATGGTGTTGACATTTCGTAAGTTTTGAACTGTTATTTATTTAGTTTGATCACAAGAACCTGATAGTTCATACCAAAATGTTCATTGTATGCACAGCTCTGAAGTTTACAAGGAACACTATGTTTTCCGGGAGCTGGATCTAGATAAAACTTCGTGAGTACGTTATTTTCGTCGTAGAAAGAAGTTTCGTATAAAAAGGCTCCGTCTTATACACTTCGATCTCCAGCTTATAATATATGAATCATTATCGATTTTAAGCATGAAAAGTATATTCATGAATATGGGTTTCTGTATATGTATAGATATAATCCGCACTGATCAAATCAATTCGTAGATTATCCCAGGTAAATAGAAGCATAGGTAGAAAGCCTTGAATTAAACTATTTTTCTCTGATGAAAGAATCGTACTTTCATTCATTAATTCAGCTCCTGGACAGTATATGTTAGTTTAAGACTGCAATTAAGAATTTATTCGTAAATACAAGAAACTTGCATAACTACACATGCAGGGTTGATGTAAAGAATGAAAAACGAACAAACTATTGAAACATCAGTAAATTGAATTGATATACTTTCTGAGGGCATCTTCAATAATTCATTTGTTCATATATGTATATGTATATATGTATATGTTTGTCTATTCTATCAGCTATAGAATGTGTATCCTGAATATATTTCCCTACTTTAGCAATAAATGATTAATTTTCACTTGGACAAACGTCGTAAATATCTTTAGCGATACGTGAGGAATAAAAACGTATCAAGTTAGTCCGGGGCCAATTGCTGAATGTGTTTACGAGCAGAAAAAGTCCAATGAAGACTATGAGGCCTTGTTTACTGTTGGGAAATAAATTGTATCTCTCAACCAACAGTAGCACCTCTACAAATTGACGTTTAAAGTATGGCCATTGAAGATTCGCGTCATTAGCGAGAAATGCATAGCCAGTTCGCAAAAATTGTCATTGTCGAGGAAGAGAACATTCAATTCCATTTTATTCTCGGTAAAATCGTAAATGCTCGCGAGCGTGCATGGCTATATACGCGATGACGAGTACATGCATTTTATGAGATTTTTACAGATAACAGGATGGATAAACAGTACTACTTGAAATTCCCGATGACATTTTTGCTTTGTGTAGAAAATTAAAACTTTGCAGCCTTCAGAGCTGTACAGTGTTCTATTGAACTTTACCAGACTAAATGTCTAAGATAATTGTCGAACTTTTATTTTTCCCGTTTTATATGCACACATACAAATTACGCGGATTAAATTGAGAAGAATTCATGTTAATCAAAAATCCTATGGACAAACAGAAAAGAAACAGTGAGAATAATGGAGGAATCGTTATGTTGACTTTATAGTCAAAAGCTAATTTAACGCATTATTGAAAAATCGATTCTAAAATGCAAGACCATCGCAAAACAGCGTAGATGCATCAAACTTAGTAGCAACTGTATAATCATCGCGTACAGTTGAAAGTACTCGCAATAAACTTTCCTCTCCCGAGCCACGATCCATATGGCTATCCAAATAAACTACTCTAAAAATTGCTACGTGAGAGCTGTGAATTCCTAATGGAATGAATGGCCGAGCCTCGAATGGCTCGTATACAGAGCTTGGTCGCGAGAGGCAGATGAAGAGAGAATCGCGACGACGCGGAAGCATCAACAAGTCTTATGATGTTGAAGTTCGTAACGTTAATCATTAACGATTTCATAAAAAATTTTTTTTTCCGTATCACATTTTTTTGTATCCAGAGTACTCCAGGAATAATATAACGTAATAAAATAATCATATTAAGTTTCCTGGAGTACTCTGGATACAAAAAAATGTGATACGGAAAAAAAATTTTTTTTTATGAAATCGTTAATGATTAACGTTCGAACTTCAATATCGTCAAGTTTTATAACGTGACAAAAAGAAGGCTATAACGCGCAAGTACAAGCGGAACATGATAAAGTGATGCAAGGAAATAAAACATGGTATTCGCGCCTGACACGTGCCTTCTTCTTAAACACATTGCCGAAAGCGAGGCCGCTGAATGTCTGCATCGTCAATCAATGTGCGAGTCGGTTGAGTTGTGCTGGTGAGCCGGGGCCGCGTTTTGCGCTCAAGCCCTCCGCGTTGTCCCGACAGCCCAGGGGATTCTCCCCGTTCAGCATATCGCCTGGGTCTCTTTTTCCGGCACGGCCGAGGACGATGGTCTTCTGATGACAATGATGACGTCGTCTTGCACACGTATTGGTCCTAGTCGTCGTAGTCTTAGTAGTAGTAGTAGTAGTAGTAGTAGTAGTAGTAGTAGTAGTAGTATAGTAGTAGTAGTAGTCGGCGTCGTCGTCGTCGAGCCACTGACTTTGTATGTCGTGCGAGTATCACCGTACAATTTGGGGATAGCTGAGTTGCGTGTCGCGCTGAGATTTTCTAAAATCCGGCACAAATGCCAAGATACACGGTCAAACGAAGAGAGTTTTCATTGTATGTGGATTACTTGTTCAGGCAAAAGTACTTTCACTCTCGTGGACTCGGGAATTTTTCGAAATGCATCAATCGAAGTGGGATGATTTGTAATGAATCGACTTCTTGATGTGAATAATTTTCATTTCTCGTGGTAAGTTGAGAATTTATGTGATGGAATAGTATATTATGCAACTAGTGCCTGAAATGCGATTTCACGCACCAGTGTGACAAGCCTGCACGAGTCGCCGGCGAAGCCAGCGAATGAGTGCTAGGCGGTCACACGAGTGCGTGGAATCGTATTTCACGAGTTGCACACGATATTTTCTGTTATAAGTGATCTACGCGAATTTCACGCATCGATTTCCGTGCGTGAAATGAGCGTTTATGATCACGTATAACATAAAAAGTTCAAAATCCAAAAATAATCTCATAGAACAATTTGTTCCTCTGCTAAATCAATTTTCATTCTCGCGTCAAATTTTCGCGGATGGAACGTCTAACTCAATTGACCACTGACTATACTGACTTCACAAATCATTCTGTTGTTGACTCCGAAATTTTGCAATATCGATGACAAATGAAATCTCATCTGATTTTTTACTTTGACGCAATGACAAAAGTACAGTAACAATTATTATGATACATATAAATGTATACATTGTACACTGTCATCTGTCGTAAAGTGTGTAAATTATCTTAATCATAATTGATAAGAAAAGCCAGGTCAATTGAAGATGTTTGAAAACTTTTAATGGAATAGTTATCAAGTTTAGTAGAACAAAAGAAATTTGTTTTCTAGGCCATAACTTCGATCCCTAAAATGTCAGGACAATCGACTGACAGGATGTTCTTTGCCCTTTCCTTAAATACTGACTGCGCCTGTTAAAGTTGTGATCTCTTATATTGTGGATTTTGTGGATTTTGTGGAGGGATTGAACTTGTTTGTGGAAGAGGATTTTCGGATGCTACAATAATTGTCTAAAAGAACCACGTTCGGGAGTTTATATTGATATTCGGTATGTCAAGAGACATTGAATACTTTGCTAAATAACTTACAAATATTGATCGTCAAGTAATCTTTACAAGGTAAAAAAGAACTATTCGCCTGAGGAGTCATGATTTTAGAAAACATAAGATAATGAAGATTACTATATATTGACAACTCTAGCCTGTTTACCAGAGACCAGAAGCGATTGGATCAGATTAGCTACAAATAGACAAAGTATGTATTCGAGGTCAATATGAGTGTCGTATAGAGATGAACGCGCATTATCAACTCAGTAAGCAGAACATTCCGTGAGCAAAGTTCAATCAAAAATATGATACATGGAATTTCGGCGCACGATTTTACCTCAGTAACCACATCTTCACTTGGTGTAACAGTAGATCAAATGTCTCTGTGACTTAAGTTATTCTGAGGGGATGAATTTTAATAAACTTTTATGAAAATTGAAGTGACAAAATTAGTTTTGCGCAGTTTTAAAATATCATTGCGGAAATGGCACAATTCGGCTTGCCAATTAAATATGAGATTTAACGAATAATTAGTAGAAATTCCAAGGTAAAACAGTGATTTAATCCATAATTCTCAGAATAAAGAAAGGTTGATGAGATAATAAATTAGAGAATTAGAATTATAGAAGATAGAGCATTCAGATCCTCTTTGTCAAAGAGAGCCACAAAAAGAAGTGGAAAAAGAATGTCAACAAAAGATATTAGTTGAGGATATGGAAGAATATTGAAAACAAATTGATTGACTAGAATGAAAAAACAAACAGAAATCTAAATACATCCAAACGAGTTAACAATGCGACATTTTGAACGACTTGTAATTAAAGAAATGTCGCATTTATAATTTGTTCATTTCTAATCAGGGAGCTTGGAAAGGGTATTGGCGCTTAAAAAAAGACAATTGTCCAACGCTCGGGTCGAAGAAATTGAATGAACAAGTGACAAGTGGTGTTAATGTAACGGTAGCAACAAGTGCTTTTCATGATCTTTTCATAAGCAGAATGAGAAATAAAAGTTGAATGTCTTATCGTAATCTCTATCAAATGCTGATTCTTAAAAACAGAAAGATATTGAACCAATGTGTTCTTGAATCATTCATAAGATTTCTAATTATTTAGATCACAAGTGCCTCTAGATACGCGCAGAAATTATGACTAAGTCGTGGAAAGAGTCGCGTATGGATATTTTTGATCGACATGGTGTCATACTCCCGCGATTAACTTATTATCTTACTTCAAACACAGTGTACACAATTACAGGAGCACGCATTCTTTAACAATAGGTTGTCTAATTACATCGAAGAATGGATAGGCTCAATTCCAATTTGATGCGCAAGAGCAAAATGTATTGTTATTATCGTGATTAGAATTTCTTGGGTCAAAGCTTTTAGATTGTATCATATACATTGAACAAATCATGTTTAAAAAAAAAATTCATGTAAAATTAAAGGCCGTAATATATACATATATACTAATGTCTCAATCTTCCCCGAATACACCTCATTCCCGAACGATACTTGATATATTTATAAGGATCTTGGTTGAAATTGGAATCATCGAATCACGATGATCTATATCAAGTTTTTCCTTTGTTTATTATTTGTGTTCATTACAATTGTAAAACGGCCAGTATAGGAATGCATTCGGAAGCCTTTGGTTGGATTTTCCATTGACCAATGTATCAAAAGATTAGACCTGAGATTAAAAGCTTTATCATCGATAAATAATTCTTTAGCGGAGGACAACTGAAGATAAGAGTTTTACAACGGAGATTCATTGTATGCGCTTGGCATTACACCTGCACAATAGATATACTCATTTCCTAAGTTCTCGATTAGGCCTGACTATTTTTTTTTTTTTTTTTTTTTAAACAAGGTAGGAATCGAACGACGAGACTCATTCAAAAGATCAATGCTTCTGGATCCGTTAATTTCAATTCCACGATAGCTATACATCCCATAGATGAAAAAACAACAATCCTATCGACAGACCATTTGTAAAACACGAGGATCCGAATGAAACTCACGTACGCATTCCTGTCTGATCAATGACATAACGAGGAGAAACCAGTCACGCAGAGTCATAACAAAATAACGAAAACAAAAAGAAGCCGGTTATAGTGCGCAATAGCCAGCCTCGGCGGATCGCTAGACACCTTCGACGCACACCCACACACACTGGACATACACACTAACGCACACACACGCACACGCGCGCACATACGAGCAGCGGCAGCAGATTGCTTCTGGTGCTCTCCACGCGGCGCCAAAAATTTTTTGCGCGAGGCCATGAATGAGATGCTGCGCAGTACACGCCAGCGCAGCGGCGAAAGAAGAAAGAGGTAACGCGGCAGGCGTTATGATTGCCGGCAATTGATCACAATTCATTTGTTTAGCGGCTCTCAGAGGCTCAGAGCTGAGCGCGATAAGGGGGCTATACTATAGCGGGCTGACCAATTGTTTCCAAGTCACAATATTGCTTTTTAGGAATTCGGCAGCACGCGTTTGCGGACGACGTGAAGAATAGAGAGAGAGAGGGATGGATGGAGGGGAGACTTGACGGGATTGCGCAACGATGTTCGGCTGTGACCGCTTTTTCTTGCCTCGACAAAATTCCATTCTTTTTCCTTGCGCTACATGCAGTCCAGTGGCCATACAGCTTATCGTTCTTTTCGTGAGGGGAAAAAAATACACCGTCTCCGAGAATCGCATCGATCGATTAGCACTCGATGGAATTCAATCGATCGCCGACGCATAGGGATTCCCGAAGCGAGGGATTTCAGGTATTTGCAATGATTTTGCGACAACCTTGATCCACATACACAGACAAAGCGCCCGGCGTAACCTGAATTGAATCCTCGATAACAATTTGGCGTTTGAATTCGACGTCGATATGGATCGATATATACGTATGTACATGCGGAGGCTTCGGTATTCTCGAGAGAGCCGGGCGACTGAAAATCCGATTGCCAATTGCCCGCCCATCGGGGAACAAAACGAGCAGCTTTGCGCGGTCCTCCACCGCGACCGGGTTATCCAAGGGATAAGGAAGAAATCAATAATAACGAATAATTGCGCGGTTGATTATCCGAAAGATCTCCCAATGCGATACCCGCGCGACAAGCTCCTCCCGAGACCACCTGTATACGAGGAAGTGGATAATGCGTATTGTGCTAAAACACAATCGGCATCTTATTAATCGATCCGAAGGCGAGTTGCGCAACGGCGCAAACACCGCAATTAGCCGTTACGCCCGGCGCGAGATAAACAGGAACAAGGAAGGCTCGCGAGCAGGATTTCGCCGCGGCGTGGGCGAGATTCAGTAGCGCCGCTCTCTCTCTCTCCGCGTTACATAGGGTAGAAAACTCTCTGGTTCGACTCGCGATCTGCACTCGTGGCGGGGCTTAGGAGCTGGAGGGGAGGAGGGGGATGAAGAAAATTCAAAATTCACACACTGCGTAGCTCGCGCGAGCTGGTCTGTGTACGTTTGTATGTACGTATGTATATACTGGTCCGCGCACAGAGCACCAACGGGTATATATACACACACACACGAACAAAACACGTTGGTAAAAGCGTATTGTAGGAGCGCGTGTGCCGGCGGCGGGCGCGCGTAACTGACTGGCGCGCGCGAAGATGCTGAGACGCGTGTCGCGTGCGTGTGTATGTGCGTGTCTCGAGCGAAGACGCCCGGATAGCGAGCGGCGACTCCCCACCGCAAAGCCAGAGCTTCGTGGCCCTCTTCAGCTGCTATACTTACTCGCGATCACTGGGTCCCTCCCACCCTCCCATCCCCTCTATCTGTCTCGCGGCTGTTACCGGCGATACACACACCTCGCGCTCATCGAGTCGAGCCGATAAGACTTTGACTTTCTCCCGTGATCGAAAATTCGAGCGAAAAAAAAGAAACGACGGTGGTAGAGATCTTTGTAACACGAAAGACCGGTGATTCGGTGAGTAACGCGTAAACGCGACAATGTTTTTCCCGATGTGACCCGTTCGGAATCATTGGTGAACGATTGGCATATGTGGTATCGGTCGTAGGAGGAGCGATTTCCGCGAGGAGACAATCTCAATGTATATAGACGCGATTCCCTCCCGAAAATCTTGAAAAGCGTAATGCGCGAGACAAAAGGCGAAGGAGGGCATTGGCAAACGACGCGTGACGATCGCACGAGAAGCAGCGCAGTGGAAACCATACGAATACGTATAAGAAAAGAACTGGAGAACAGTGCATCAGAAGTTGTGCGCAACAGCGTTAGCAGCGCGTTCAAGGTGGAATGCACCGGTTGCGCCCGCGATATAAGCTGGCTGCTCTTTTTATTCGCGAACAACGCTCGGCAATAGCTCGAGAGACGCGAGTTGTACGGCGCTTCGCAGGAGGAGAGAAGGGGGTTGTGTCCGCCGTTTACTTTGCCGATTGGATTCGCTCGTTTTAATTGAAGCTTGCACGGCCAAGTGGACAGGGGAGGATCGATCCAGGACGACTGCACGCTCGATTTATACGTTTCCGTTCTCGACTCGTTTTCCAAACGACCAAACGGAAAGTTCCCGAACAAAGGCAAATCAATGGGGTGGGAAACAGACGCGTCGCTCGCGATGATCGGAAAAGCGGACACGGCGCTCGATCGAATTTATATAGTTAGGAAGAACCGGACGATTGGAATCGACATTTATTCAGTAACGCGAGCGCGCCTCGAATGGAACAAGATTATACTATGGATATAGCGCATAAACACAGCTCGACATTTTTCTTTAAGTCGCATTCGTTGTCATACACTTCGGATGGAGGTGGCCGTTTCACTTTTCCCTCTGAGAGAAACATTTCTTCCACTATTTCCCCGGAGGCTATCGAGGCACGTACAGGAAAATTCATATGGTATAGCTGTTTCTTTTTTTATTTCATACGGATTCTCACACTGATGCGGATTTCGTAAAAAAATTTTATTTCGCTCCGAAAAGAATCGAGAAAAAAATCATTTTTCCAACGGTAACTATCTCAACAGACGTAAAATGGCGATAAGCGAGAAAAGGTGCCCACTCGACCCCTTTCTACAATGAGAACGTAACAAGAAACATGTCATCTCGCGTTGTATCAGTCGAGAACACCTATACGACTCTCCAGTGGTTTTCTTCGAGCTTACGCAAGTGGAATTCATTCACTTCGAAGGGAGCGAAGTAACGGGGGAAAAAAATATCTCGCGTCGCATCACTGACTTGCAACGATTTCCGCGCGCGCTCGTCTTCCCACACCGAGTTATCATAAACACTCGAATACTTCCGCCGATCATAAAAATTATTCGTGAACTCGCTCCTCCTCGATTTTACGATGTTGCGTCGAATACATGTATATAAGCGACAGCGCCAGATCAGAAGTGTTATTTACAAGTTTTCCAATTCGCCTGATTTTCTTTGGTTCGAACAAAACTAATTGGACAAGGCTATTTATAATCGTCAACCAAGATCTCGTTGTACATTTGCGAACAATGCTGCTCGCTTTCGCAGTGATGAATGCACGAGTTCTATTTGAAAAATAAAAAAAAAACAGGCTCGAGTCAGTGTTGTACACTCGGAAACTCAGTATGAAATAAGTCAAGTGCAACTAACATCTCGGCAAGTATGTGTGTGTGTGTGTGTGTGTGTGTGTGTGTGTGTGTGTGTGTGCACTGCGTCTCGAGCAATACAATAGATCAAAAAAAAAAGAGGAACAAAAGGTGTAGGGTGCACCGGAGTGACTTCCGGTTCAAATCCGCTGTATATGCAAAATTGGCGCCAATATCCCCATTGACGAACGAGCCGGGCTGCTTTTGAAATCGCGACTGCCCACATCTTCCGTACTCAAACGGACACGCATACACACACGCATCAAACACACACACACACACACACACACACACACACACACACACACACACACACACACACACACAGCGGCTTCCTCGCGAGCCGCGTCTTCGGAATTCCGCGGCCGGCGGCACCATCTGTCGCGAAAATCTCCAACTCATGGGCGCAACGTGTATACCGCGGCGCGCACGGCGCACTGCGCGCGGGTATAATATGGTAACTGCTCTTTTCCATTTTCCTCGTTCCTTTTTTCACAGCCAGCGGCTGCGAATTTTTCCAGAGCCGCGGGCTCGTTGTGCAATAGCGTTGTGCACTTGACGCCTAATTATCAGCGATCGCGCGCGCATAACAGACAGGCGGAGAAAGAAAAAAAAAGAGAGAGAGAGAGGAGAGAGGGAGAAGAGCGATCGATTTTGCATAGTTTTCCTCGCGGCGTTTAATATCAGCTCGCGGAGGATAAGTGTCCTTGCCTCGGTGCACACGCTGAAAATATGACGAGAGTTGTGTTGTACGAGAGCCGCAGTATATATAAGCTCGCTCGCTCATGCCGGCGCATTGTTTTGCGCCTATCGACGTTTTTCCATTTGCCCGCGCCGCGCTACTATACGACGAGACGAGGCTAGCGTATTTTCTTTAGCTCTTTTTTTTTATAGTCGCGAATTGCCGATGCCTGTCTGCCTGCCCGACTATACGCTCGAGAGTTATTCCCGATGTCAACGCTGCTGCTGCGGCTGCTACTGCGCTGCTGCTGGCAGTCGTTTCGATTCACGATTCCAAGACGATGTACTATCGAAAATCTCCACCGTCGATTCTGAATTGAGCTTTCGATTTTCGCAAGTGATCAACTTTTTTTTAAACACTTTGCGCTTCGAGTATCTATGATGAACGATATTTTTCAACTTGTTTGTTGGCTGTTTTTCTCGCGAACTCATGAACATCTTATCAATTCACTTGCGCGTGATATGTTCTTTGGCTATTTTGATAATGTTTCATTTTCCTATGAGCACTTCAATCTTTATCTTCACCGTCAAATAAAAAACACATTTACTAACTCAACATGGTATGTTATAGTGAAATCGATTGAGAAAAATAATATAATCAGTCAATTATTTTAAACGGAAGATGCATATTGCTCAGCAAGCTCAAAACAAGTTTACTTTGCAATGGTATGCCACAATTATATCAATTTTGTTAGATAATTGAAAAACTACTGATGTATCATGGCCATTTTAATTTTATAAGTTGTAAAACTTGAGCTCAGAAAAATATTACTCAAAGTCTCAATTACTCACATCATCAACAGTGTCACCATTCTTCCCCTTTTTATTTTTATCCTTGTTGTTGGTATCCTGAAAATCAAATTGAAGAATCAGTATTATATCATCAAATAATTATCTATTATCATCAAAAATAAAAAATCAATGATCATGGTATAAAAACCAAAAATTAATAAAATTTGTTTTGAATTTTAGTATATTCTGTTGAAAATATTTTCATTAGAATGAATCTGAGTTAGAGAATGTCAAATTTGGCAAGCAGGATAAAGAATCACACTTAAAATAATTCTATTAAGAACACCGATTCTAATTATATAATGTGTTAAACAATGAATGAGTGTACAAGTGAGAGGTACGTTGGAATAAATTAATGGTATACCATTCAAATGACATTGATTAGTTAGCAATCTAATGATCAGAGATTATGAAATTACCTTCAAGTAGCACATAACAAGAATTGCGATTTAAGGGAAACCAAGCATACCATCAATTAAAATACAACTCAAGGTGAATATAAGAATGACAATACTTTCAAACTCTGACCAATTTTGTTTGAGTCGAATCCATTTTGGAAAATAAGCCAGGGAGAGCAGGACAGCTATAATCGATTGACAGACAATGTAATCGCCTGAATCAACAAGTAAAGCACTGGTGTGGAGAACATTCAACGGGTTGAGGTTGGAGACATCACTTGAAGAAGAAGTTAACAGTGTGGAGATGCGATGATGGATATAGGCAATGTTGGAAAGAGCCACTTGTCAAACTGGACTGGGGTACGGCGGATCACATCATCTCTGGTGCAGCAGACGCTGAACGCAGGCAAGCAAGGCTGCAGAGGAAGGAGTGCGAGCGAGGAGGCTAGAATGGGTTAGGTGCGGGGGGAGGGAGGTGAGCTAAAAAGAGAGAGAAATACCATGATCTCGGCGTGTAAATCGCGTGAAGAACGTAGAGAGCAAAGAGCTGGGGGGTAGTATTGTAGGTTATCGTGGGCTCTGGCTGTTCTTGAAGCGATGCCGCTTCCTCGTAGAGTGGCGTCGAGGCGGCGGCGCTTGCTGGTGCTCGAGGCTCGTGGTCGACGTCGTCCTGGCCGCGCGTGAGTCGCGGGTAAGAGAGGTTGGTTTCGGGGTGTCGAATTGTCTTAGTGTCGCTCCTCTCTCGGGGCAGCTGTTATTTTTACCGACGAGTGGAGTAACGCACCTCGCTGCTGCTGCTTTGCCTCCTGTGGCGCTTGGGCATTTTGTTGCTAACAACCTGCTCGTATACTTGCGCTCTCTCTCTCTCTCTTCCTCTCTCTCTTTCTCTCTCCCGTTCCGTCTTCTCCTGACTCTCTGTCTCTGTCTTTCTCGATTTCCGCTGCACACAGCCTTGTGACTCTCCGTCCCGGACTCGCGGTTGGCGCGTGCTACGTGCCGTCTAGCTGGTGCTGCTGGTGTGCTGCTGCTGCTGCTGCCGCTGCCGCTGGTGCAGGCGGGCAGGTGAGAGGCGGTCAAGCGGAGCGGGAGGACCAGAGGAGAACGGAGGCACGTTCCTGGGCGCTGCCGCTGCTGCTGCTTCTGCCGGCAGAGGCCATTGGCTGCTCGGGGCAACTCCTCGTGGACTGTTGCACGAGACGCGCGCGAGCTTTACGTAAGATATCCACACTGCGTGTGTGCTGCAGCTGCTGCAGCCGTATCGCGCGACTCTCGCGTCGTCTTCTCCCTATTCTCGCGCTCGCGTGTGTATATATATATATGTGTATATATGCGTGCGCGAGCCTGTATATATATGTATAGTGTGTAGTGTGTACACCCTGCCCCCTCGCGCGCGTCGACACCGTTGTATATACTATTTACTTGGATATTTTGTTGTTAGCGCCGGGGAAACGCGCGCGCGCACTGTGCACAACAGCCGACGTGGGCGTGCTATGCGGCCGATGTACCACTGCACACACACCACGCAGTTCTCGCGCGACGACGACCAGTGCCGTTCGAAAAGTTCGGTACGAAATAGCGGGACCAGACAGAGACTGCTCCTATCTGTCTCTCTCTCTCTCTCTCTCGCACTCGCTCGCACACTCGAGCTCGAATCACGCGAGATTCGAGGATACGCGAGCTGCAGGAGACGCTGTTGCCGACACGCGACACCGCCGCCACATCGGACAGAGACAGAACCCACCCGCGCACTCGCGGCCGCCATCATTGTTGTCAGTCGCAACAGCGCGCCGTAACGTTTGAATTTCGCGTATATGATAAGTAGCGGTTTCACGCGCACATTGAAGTATCTCCGCTCATAAAACTCAAAAAAATTAGTTGTATATTGTTAAACTTTTATTCACGGTCACGTCGAAAATACTAGTTTCTAAATTATTTTCAATTAGCCGAGGGGCAAATCCACTGGTAACGCGTAAAATTTAGACGAAAACAAAATTATTTTTTGAAACCGTACACCTATATACACTGTTCTGAGAATTTTCATTCATCTACACCGAGGAAACTTGGATTTTTTTTGATAAATATAACTTAAATGAAGCCAAATCTGAGAAATCGAGATGGCACCACCTCACGCTCTCTAACATTATCACAGTATTACCTATATATATATATGGTCATATAGACAATATATATAGACATTATAGACATTCCTTCAAACTCTGTCGAAGCGAACTTGTCATTCAGTTCTTAGACTTCTTACTCTTCTCATTTGACGTACTCCAAAACACTGTTGGAACAAGCGGCCTTTCGCTAGAATACCGCTCTCGCCCTTCACTGATTTGTTGTTGCTTCTATTTGTGGCTATAATGCTGCTGCTGCAGTCACCAAGTATCCGCCGCGCTGAGAATCTGACGGAGTCTTGGCTATTTTTAAACCATGCCTTCGCGTGTTTGTCAATAAAGATCAGACGTGGGTGCGTGAATTTTGGGAGGATAAGAGCCGTGCGAGCGAGGCCGCGTTGACCCATATTCGCACCAGCATACATAAGTATATAAGTAATCCAAATCTCTCGCGTTTTGACCAACGACTTTTTTTCGGCGAGTACTAGCCCGAAATTTACTTGCTTTCCAAGGTATATTTGTGTTTATTTCACGAATAGGTTGTGCATTGTTGACGGTCGAGTTACGCTATATCTAATTTTAATAGAATTCATTAATTTCCAACAACTGCACCATGTTAGTTTTGTATTTAGAGGAATTTAAGAGAATATTAATACCAATTCGAGATAGGCATATACCTGCAACATTCAATGACAAGATTGAATCATAATTATATTTTATCATAGAAATTTTATGTAACGCAAAACAATCACTTTAATCATTTGTCTCATCATTTTTAGGAGAAGTTCCTTGAGTTACCAGAGAACAAGCATATTGATCATCTCAAGCCAAAGCATTAACGGTGGATGACAAGACAAGCTTAGAAAAAATAACTCGAGGAAAAAAGATGCCTGAGCCTCCACTACCGCCAAAATTACCAGAGACACCTTGCGATAAAACAAATATTAACAATGGTAGTAATCTGCTGCAATGGGAAAAAATTACTCTCACATCAGCAAAAGAAGAAATCGAAAAATTAATAGCTAGGAATAAGCTTAATGATGCAGAGATTACTTTCTTCTGTCGAGTAAAACCCATACTCCAAGATGGACCTCAGTGAGTTTATAATTTTGAATGTTCCTTGGATTATTAACATATTTTGTTATTCCAAAAAACATGTGTAGCAACAAGTTAAAGATAGACAAGTGTTGGCTAATTATCAAGCTAACCCTAGCTGTCTCCAGCTCATTGCTACAGAAATTGCTGCTTTTGAAACCACAGATAACGATATTAGTTAAATTCCTGAATCTATCCTATTAAAATGAACATTTTTTATCCAGATGTGGTTTAGTTGCACTTGCAATGGCATCCCAAGAATTTTCCAAACCTGTGTCTGTAACACAATTACTAACCGAAGCTCGAGTTCGAGGCTTTACTCAACATGGAGAACTATATAGTGTGGATTTTATGAACACACTTGCAACCAAACATCTACCAAATCACAGGCCTGAGATACTTACAAATTTACAAAACTGTCCAGACACAATAGCGCATGTTCTTTTACATGGTGCTATGATCCTGATTCCATACGATGCAGATTTTAATCATGCTCCATGTTTAAAACAAGGTCACAAAGCCCACTGGGCCTTACTTGTTGGCCTTATTAATTCCAGGTATAATAACTTTATTATTCCAAAATATATATTATAATACACCTTTGTCATTCAATATATAAGTCCATTTTATAGAATATTATTGAATTTTAGTATATTTAATAAGTTGACCCTTTTTGCTCGGGTCTAGAATAATTACTGGACTATTTGCAAAAAATAATGATGAATTCAATAATTATAGACAAGGCTGTTACGCGCTAGCGCGTCACGGCAAATCACGACACCTGGCCTGCTGGCCGCTGTGCGACCTTCTCGAAAGCAACGGCAACCTAGTTGAGGAAGGCGAGGCTCGACACGCAGGTGGCTACATCATACCCCAGGGAGGTATAGGTGGCCAGCAAGGACTCAAATCTCGTGCCCTCGCATTATATCCTTGTAGTTGAGGCTTCATCTTACGAGGAGTTCTTTTTCAAGGAATTTGAAAAATAACATTCAAAATAAAGTGATGTGTTTTTTTCGAGTTGATTAGAGAGCAATAACGATAATGTTAAGTTTCGTAAATATTTAATAGTTTAAGCAATTTTCACAAAATTATATTGCATTAAATGTATAGAATCTCAGACGGATGAATCATCCATTTGAATATGTGATTATTAGAACTGAACTACGCATCATTTTAAATTTCGATGAGCAGAATCGACAAGAAATACTTGAAAAGGAAATGTTATCACGTATCACATAGGTATAGCGTGACTTGAAGATTTGAATGCTTACTCAAATTTGATACTAAACGTATCTTTTCTTATTGAACGAAATACTTGTTCTTAAATTTTATACTATGACTCAATGGAGAAACGGAATGAAAAAAGGAATAAACAACGAAAATACTGAAAAAGGCATTACACTTATATTTCAAGCTTACAAACATCAACAACATATTTTTATCCTCTTCGATTCGATGGCTGTTCTTATTCTGCAATATAGAACGCTACAAATTTTATTTGTCTAGTATCTATTTATTACTCAATCTCATCGTATTTGTTTTCTCGTGGCCTCACCATACAACCAAAGATTTCCAAAGATTTTAGGAAGTAATAATAAATTTAATTCGTAACTATTTTTTCACGAGACGCAGAAACAAGCTCTGAAAAATGAGTTCTTTCGACCATCCCGTACATGAAACAACGTTCCAACAACGCGTGGACTGATAAACCATTTTTTATATATGAAAATATTGGAAATATATAAGATTTAGTTAGGACCACGAGATTTTCTGTTTATAGTTATCATAATAACAATAATCTCTTATATTATTAAAACATTACATTAGAAATTAGGTATCACATATAGGTATTTCATTATTCCGTACAGCAATAATTTGAGAGTTCAATCCGAGATAATTTATTTTGCCAAACCAAGTTCGTATGGTTACATAAATTAAGTTTTCAAATAAAATACTTTAATAATTTTTTTATTTTTCTCAAATCAATTAATCAGCAACCAATTATTTTCATTGAACTCTTCGGTATCACTGAACATTATTGTTACTTTTTTCTAGTATAAATTATATATACATGTACATTTACAATCAGAGTCCTTGCATAAGCACACTAAAGACGTCTGATCAAACGCTAAAGATTCATATTCGGTGTTTCACTGTAATATTGTATTTTCATACTACACATCCTTGCAGAAGAAGTTTCGTTCACGAAAATGGATGCATGTTCAACGGAAACTTTGAAATTGGATCAATGAGTGCAACTTTTCTCACAGAACAATTTTTTTCTACCATCTTGAGTTATAAGAAAAAATTCTACCAAGCATTTTTCTGATTTCTGAAAAATCTACAAACATCGTCACACCAATTTTCGCTGTTTCTACAGTCACAAAAGTGTTTGACTTTCCATTGGATTTTCAAAAATTTTATTATATTTTAATGAACAGTAATGAACGACTTGATTTTTATAAAACAAAATGTGAATATGAAGTAATATCCTATAACAAATTCCAAATATGTGTAGTACGAGAACATTAGTGTAACCTTTGACGCTACAAAATTTGTTTACAGTATTTTCGTATAATAATGCATACTATAATCCTATTTGGTAAATTTATTACTACATTTCATATTTTTCGTGATTCTGAAAGACGGTACGTCATTTTGCGATGACTAGAATTGAAAAGGAAGTACAGATATTATGTACGAGTTTTTTCATTTCCACTGCAAGTCGTGTATTATTTTTACTAGAAGTTTACAGGCGAAGCTTACCGTCTCTTTTTACAAACGTGGAGACGAATATGTACATATAATGTTCCTTGTGAATATTTCCTTGTTTGAGTTGGATTTCGTGAAATGTACACTTACGTGAATAAGACAAATGTCTTAATTATCGGGAATTCGTATGTTTGCAACCAAACATTCATATGACTTGACGATTATGAAAGAAATGGTTATTGCCTTTGTCAGAATAAATTTTTTAAAAATAAATTCTCAATAACTTAGAAAAATATTTTTCTTAGCTTTACAAAGGTACAGAAAAAATTTACTTGCATAAAGTCAAATACCAAATTATATACATATACTTTTTATCATTTTGTTCTAGTTTGCCGAGATAACTAACTAATATTCCCATTATCGACGCTTTTATATCGATTCTCTAGCTACAAAGCCTACAACAGACAGGTTTTTTATCAGATATTGGAAATAAATTAAGTTTATACTCGTAATTATCATGTGATAGGTAAGAGCCTTTGTCATCGTGTTGAGATTTCAGTTGGTTCCCGAGACACAAACATGTTATTGCGGCGTCCAAGTATAAACGGAACAAGGAACTTTTTACGGAAACGAGCACCGTGGTACTCATGTTATGTCTCACATTTATTTTTGCGAATAAAAATACTGGCCTACAATACATCTGTTCAAGTTAGGAAAATAAGGTTGGGCCACTTAGCAATTGCCATTTTTTATTGATCATACTGCGACTTCATAATAATAATTCTACTTTCATAATACTTTTTTTCGCTCACTGTATTGTTCCAACTAGACAAAAAATTCAAAAATACTTTCTGAATATACAATAATTATTTTGATGACCATATTCACTTGAATATGTAAGCACAGAGTTATTTATTTTATTGTCATTGTAGTATTGTTCATCAATTATCTATTCCAAGCTGCAATATTAAATATTTATCAAATCTCAAGCTGGGGATTCACTGATTAACACAATTATTTTCGTCATAACAAAACTATCTATCAATTGTTTTTGACCGAAGCGCAGTAATTTTTATAAAAAATGTCAAATTTAAGATGACCTGAAGAGGAAGGGGATCACGTTTTTGATTGGCGTAACAATTTATCAATTTCTTAAACATTTGGATTTTCCAAATTCTGAAGCAGTGGAATGCACTCAAGCTGCTAAATACTTCCTATATAACTTTTAATATTTCTAATAATAAGTGATTCTCGATATTTCGAGCTCCGAATAAAGAAAATAGATCCAACATATTGAAGCATCGCATCGGAAAGAAGTATTGGAAGGATTGACCGAAAATGGCACTTGACCTAAAAAACAAGTAACTCAATACAAAAAAAAATCATAAAATATTGCAAACTTGTGGAGCACAGTTTAAAGCAACGAATTTACTTGCATTTGAAAATATATTATTAAGAAAGCAATCATTCATCTATGCTAGGGTGTTTCAGTTCATTTTTTTGAACCATAGAAACGGGACCCATCAATTCATTGTGCATGGAAAACGAAGAAAATGATTGAATGAAAGATCAGAAGATAGCGAAAATCTAGCCAAACCTATATAGTAAAAATTACATTCATTTTTTGGCAAGAATCGTTGCTTTTCCATACAACATATTTTGAATCTCTTGAAACATCTATTTAAAAACTTTTTCGTTAAAAATATGAAGACAAACTCCATTAATTTGGCATGAGGCAGTCATTAATGACTTATGTCACTAATTTTAATCTTTGTTAATTGCAAATAAAAACAATCTTGCTAAAAAATTTAGTGAGTTATTATCATCTGTTTTCTATGTGGCTCCACAGATGTTGCATCTTAAATTTATTTGGGACTGAGAAACAAACATGGATTTCGTCTAAGAAAAAAAATTGGAAATAGAACAACTCAGAGCATTTAACGGTTATTTGAAAACTTGCTTAGAGTCTAATTTACTGTAAAGTCTCACAGTTTCGTCGGAATAAATGATTAATCTTGATGCTAAGGTCACTAATAACTAGCGGAAACAATGTAATTAAAATTTGAAACAAACGACAGGAAATAGGCAAGGTTTATCTGATTATCAATTTCAAATAATTTTCATATTGTACGACTTTAGCTATAAGCCTTCTTACTTCATCTTTCTTTCTCGAAAACGCTTGATACATACAAAAAATCTTGAAAGATTTTAGACAACTTAAACAAAAATCAGAAGAACTCAGAGAATCTTTTACATAAAACAATTTCAGCTTTTGTGTTTACTCAACTTTTTACTTGAAATATATTGTTTGCTGAGTACTTTTCAGAACAAATTGTTTTATATATTGCACGTCTCTTATGACTTTTTCAACTTATCAAAATGGAAACTGTATAATACATTAGCAATATATATTTCAAGATTCCTTATTAATTCTGCGCGACGCAGGTTTCATTTAGGAACACAACTTAACGATAATTACTGTACATTCAATGATTTTCGATATGCAAATAGAACTCGCTATTTACAGATGAGCACTACCCATTCGTTTTTTCTTCTTCATCCCTTGATCTAAATATCTATATAAAATTTCTCCAATTAATTTCCACAGCAATTAAATACTCTGTTGAAAAAAACATATCCGTAACCAACAGAGCCAAGAATATAATAGTCAAATTCTAATACTCATACACAAGTTTGATAAATAAAAAGTTTAAAACTTCATTTTTCACTTTTAATACCTACAAATATTTTCAAACCTAGAAATCTAATAATAAAAACACGAAGCTCTAATATTGGTAAAAATGATGCTTTCAAAGGCATATCAAATGTCGAATATGTGATTCTTCAAAAAACGCAGTCTATAGGGATAAAGCATGGACATCACAATTCAATTGGTATCGCTTATTCTCTACGCGTAGTAGTTATAGTTTTTATTCTCCATTCAACATAGTACGAATGAACTTGATTGCGATTGCTCGTGGTCGCCGCAGTAGTATCACCTGGAATTTCGGCGGCTTACGTAATAACATCATTAAACTTAATACTTCAAAAGTGAATCTCATGGTCCAGAAACTTAGCAAACATCTTTGCGTTTATCATCGTTCTTACTTCACTTCACAAGCTACAATAAGTACTCAAGCACTATGGACTCGGCTCTTTGCCAATGACGTACGAAACACAAAATGAAAAAAAAAAAACAACAATACGTATGGTATCGAACAAAAAAAAAGGTTGGCGAAAACCTGTTTGCCGTTGGCCAAGCGATACTACTTTGGCACGTTCGATGACAAATGTTCGCTTCGATGACTCGCAGGTTATCGGATATGTTTATACTCGTACAGTCTAACAGGCTAAAAGCTATACACGTTAATGTAGACGTGGTGATGGAGGTCGGCCGAGGTGAAGATTCACGTGAAGCTGTTAGGCGACTGTTGTGAGTTGTAGGCCAGCATCGCGACCGGGAAGGTCTTTATGTGCGTCTGCCACTGGGCCGACAGCTGGAAGAACTTAACGCCGTACCACTCCGTCCCATCGATGCTCACTAAAGCGTGTTTTCACACACAACATTGATTTAGAGAATTGACACGCCCCGAGAACTTGGGTATATATTGACGCTTAGCTACACATACACGCGCCGAGATATGATATTACAAGAGGAGTTTGCGAAATGTGAAGGATTTGATGCATATATTAGTTTACAACGTTTGTACTTTGACTCTTCAAGAAGTTTGTAGTGATTCAAATATCGTATTTGAATTAAAAACCAATAACTAAATCACTGAATCAGCAAACGCAGTGCATACATGGTGAAATGTTTGTCTGAGCAAAAAATGAAACTGGTTAGAATATCAATTGCGTATTGCCAATCAAGATAAATAAATAAGAGTACAATTTACGAATGTGACAAGATGTAATCAATAATTTTAGTCAATCACTTTTTTCATCATTTTAGTATAAGAACTCGTGAAATTTGGGATTCCAATGATATATATCTCTTCAAGCACTCAACACGTGACCTTCCGTAAAGAGAAAAAAAAATGAAGTACAGGGTATCTTTTTACCTCTTAGTGGAATGTTGTGAGTCTTTGCTGAGCATATTAGCCGTGTCACGCCATCGACTTGCTGGCTCTTTGGGTCGTTTTCTTTTTCCTTCTCCTTCTTCTTGCCAAGCCTCATTACTGAAACAAATATTTTCAATAGGACGCGTGAAAAAAAGTACGATTTCTAATTACACAAATCGCTAACTTACAACCTGATCTTTCAGATAATTTCACGAAACTACGTAACTTTTATCCACGCATAATTGAACGATTGATTAGAACCTATCGTCAACTAGTATTGTTAGATCAGACCAACAAAGTGACAATTGTGAAACTGTGCAGATTGATGTTTCGCATCAAATTCGAATGGAACATAATTTCAATTGTTTTTTATAATATTGATTGTGCATTCTCAAGTTTCATCATCAATAAAACGAGAAATCAAGTATCATAAATTCGATAAAAAAATTTAATAAATTGTGGCATTTGTTGTTCGCGTTATTTTTTTTTCAATATAACTAAAGAGAAAATTTTCTGTGAACACGCGGTAAGAAGAATTTAATTTAATCAGAAAAAGGTAAGTCGGCTATTGAACGGTCTGATTTGTCCGATCAGACTGACTGCTCTGATTGTCGGAAAATTCGTTCGAACAACTATAGAGAGTCAGTAAACCTATCCGAGCGATCCTTGGTCTATCTAAACGACAAAGTCACAAGCTTACTCTTCTGCTTCTTCTCCTTGGTCATGTAGCTCATGGTGAGGCTGGGAGAGGGCGGCTCGCCGGGTGGCGGGAGCCTCTGCACGTGAAGCAGCTTGAAGGCCTGTCTGAGCGAGCTCTTTGCCTTGTCGCCGAGGACGGGCTTGCCCCAGTAGTCGAGCTGCAGCTCGACCGGCTCCCAGCCGTCGCGGGGCTGGCCGACGTTGGGGCTGCTGGGCGGGGTGAGCCTGCCCGGGGCTGGCACGATGCCCAACGGCACCGAACCCGGCGCCATAGCCGACGGCGGCGAGCCGGTGTTGCCCACCTGGCAGCCCATACTCCCGCCCAGCTCGTCCAGCTCGACCGAGGCGAAGGTGTTGCTCTCCGTGCAGCCCACCCTCACGTCGCACAACCACGGTACGAAGATCTGGCTGCTGTCGTCCGTCTCTCTGGAAAAATCACAGTCGGCCGCGTCAGAGTATGTCCCCGTTTCTTTTTCTACGGAAAAAAACATCGACGTTTCTCTCGCTCGACCGGCGCAGTTTGCCCGTCGAACAAATGCGAACGATCGAGGCGCAATCGAGCGTTCTATTTTCATTCGCGTCAAAATCCGCCGATAGATCAGCGTATTATTACACGGCAGCACATATAAACGGCTTCGTAAGCTTCTTTCTCCAATTGCCTTTTTCTTCTCCGATTGATTTTTTGAATCAAGTCGCGTGGATAGCCGGTCGGCTAGTTTCAATCGAATTACAGAGCTATAGCTTCTCGATTCGATTTTAAAAATACGTTGGAGTAGGTCGAGGGGTGGGGAGATTCGCCGACAACTCGATCGTGACGGCGGACGGTGCAGGACGAAGAAAAAGAGCCGAGCTAAACGGGAGGAACAACGTTGGCGAGAAGGGACTGACCTGTAGGTGACCATAGCCTCGGCGATGGGCAAGAGCAGGGTAGAGGCGGATGCGGCGAGGTACTCGGTCACCCTTGTCGCGCTCTCGCTCGCGTTCACGGCCTCCCTCTCGACGAGTTCCCGCCACTCGTCGCCGAAGAGGCTCGCGTAGCGGGTGTCGAGCGAGGCGAGGTACCTCGACAGGTTGCTCGAGCCGAGGGGCACCAGCAGGAAGCGCAGGTAGTGCTGCCAGTCGGGCGGCTTGAAGCTCAGCTGCTCGCAGTATTGGCGCAGCACCGAGTTAACGAACCCGTCGCCGCCAGCCATCACCACCTTTATCGGCGTCGGCGGCTTCGCCGAGCTGTTGCAGCTGTATATTTGCAAAAAGTCATAATACGACACATTAAATACGCGCACAGTATAATAGGTATCATATGTGAATTTAAAGACGAGCGCCGAGTTTGGTCGGGCACGCCACCGTCGAGCTGTTAAACAATCTATCCACGCCAAAGCAAAAGGAAAATCTCAATGCTCGTTGCGAGCCACACTCGGTATATTCATACTTACGGCTCCCAAAACAACTACTCGTCTTAATCCATCTTCAATTCCAACAGGAAATATCGAAAGCGTTAATCCATACGGAGATATATGTATACTCGCGAGCCATCCCCCCCCCCTCCTTTTCGACTCTCCAAGGCTGGAGTCGACGTCTTTTCAGCGCGACGCGGGGGAGGATCGAAATATTGCTTTTAAAGTATGTTTCGTGTAAATTTTTTACAGCTCAGCTAACCGACGGTGCAGCATTGACTGTTCAATATTTTCGCATGTCAGAGATCGAATGATTGAAAATAACAGGGCATCTTTTTTTTAAATTAAATTTAAAAAAAAAGCTGCGTCAAAAAGCTGCGTCAATGTGATAAAATCCAATATTCCGAGAAACGATGGATTTCATGATTGTCCAAGATCTAATTGCATAAAAATTTGAAACCCAATGTCCGCAATTGAATATATGACGAAGAAATACATCGAATGCGCGCACGAAGCATATAATATATTTAGAAAAAACGAATTCCGAGTTGGAGAGCCAAGGGAGCGACATGGCCCTCGGCCAAATTGAGATGTGAGAATCGAGTGGTTGGAGGGAGGATCATCAAGATATATAATGTACTTACAACTTCTGTATCCTGGCGATGAGGCAGGTGAAGGTGGCTCGCACGTCGGCAGGCGAGGCGGTGGTCAGGACGCGGACGTTTCGCTCCTGCAGCCTCGTGGCCAGGACCGCGCCACCAGAGTCCGACAGCGACACCATCGCTATCGAGTCCGGTAAACTGTCGTCCGGCATAACACGACCCAACTGCTCCACTAACGCCTTTCGTGGCTGCAAATCGAGTTGTCATTTCATTGTCAATTCTTATTACAGTTCGCAGTTAAGCGTGTAACGATTCCTTCCACGTATATTGTCATTTTCTTCGTTTATTCAAAGTCAAATTACCCCAGTAATTTGATGGATAAAAGTATACCCACCCAGAGATGCCTCGCGAATGTGATTCACAAGTACGCAACTCTGGTGACTCGCCTTTTGTTTGTAAAGGTAATGCAAGAAACAACATTATATGAGCATTTTTTTCCAACAAAATACCATAAATGTACATCATATCAACAATGGTAAGCTCAACAAAACACTAGGCACTTTTGGACTTTTAATTAAATTTCAATCTTCATGGTCTCATTTTATTGCTTGGATGACTCCAGGTAGATGTATTGATGTAAGAATTTGAAAATCACCAAAACTCATGTCTACTTTTTGTTAAATATGCATGTTATGAACTTGAACAACTTTATACGTAACTTAAAGTTACGTAATTTTACAGATTTCCATAAGTTTTCGATTCCCGGTGAATCTATACGCGAAATCAACGAGAAATTATTAATTGAAAATGACAACTGGTCTCGTGTTTCGTCGAAGCTTTCTCCAGCTGACGTTATCCCGATGTGCAACAGTCTCGATAAATTTATCTCAATACAAGGTTCTCGTATCACGAGTGAACCGCCGGACGAGTGAATCGCGCGCGACTCACCTCGGAGTTGTTGGGGTCGGTGGCGGGCTTGAGCTCGACGCTGAGGCTGTGCTTCTTGGCCTTGTTGGCGGGCGGCGTGCCCCGGTCCCTCGCGAACAGCCTGCTCTTGCGCTCGTCGTTGCGCTCCTTGTGCTGCTGCTGCTGCTGCTCGTTGGACCTGGGGGGCGAGCCGGTGAGGCCGCTTCCCGAGTGGAGCGGCGGGTCGTTCGCCTCGTGGTCCGTCCAGTTCTCCGCGTGCGAGTCGCTGTCGGCGCGGCGCGAGCTGTCGTCGCTCTGCCGGTCCACGCCGCGCTCTGCAACAGCAGCACCCCGCCCCCGTGGCTTTAACCAGCTGCAGTCTGCATCGCGACCCAACCCAACTTCGGCCCTCTCCCAAGCCTTTTGTGATCAGTTTGTGCACACTAACCGACTCGCGATGAGTGGCGCCCTCGAGACCCTCCGCGCTCTGTTGTGCGTTTTTTCTCTCAATCTCTCTTTCCCTTTGTAATGCTCATTGATTGACAAATTATCTTCTGGTTACCGTTGGATACCATTGGATCTTGGATGCAAATGTCTTTTTGGAGCTTGGGCAATTTTACTCAACAGAGCGAGAGGCTCGAGGCAGATCTTGGTTTTGAGTTAGTGGAAAGTGAAATTTGAAATTTATTAGGAATTGCGTTAGTATGTGCTATATCGAGTGTGAGTATACAGCTGCAGTAAGATGGTGTGTTATATTTTAAGATTTGCGATCAGAGGTGGACAAGAGGTGAAGTATAACACACACACCCGTGGCTTGTGATTTTGTGAAACGAACAATGACTATTCAATTGCGTGACGAAAGTCTGATTATAAGTGTTCACGTGTGTAAACCATTCCAATTCAATCTAGATTCGTCGTAATCGTATCAATTTCTTTTCTTTCTTTTCTTTTCTTTCCAAAATGCAAATATCAAATCGTCGACTGCGTAATGTCACATTGTTGAGACACGAAACTGGTGAGATATATTATATTAACTTCGGTAAGCTGCTACCGATCGCTAGCAAACGTACCATATAATAAAACAACCTACGAAATCATCCAACAATATAAACCAATGCTGTTGACTCAACAGACAATTGATGATTTGTTTCTGTTGCATATAGAATCAATTATTAATGGCATATCAATTGATCATTAAACGAATGATAAAAAAAAACAACGATCATAAATGAAGAATCAATGAATATAGAAAGATGGGCAATCACTGTAAACAATAAGCTCCAACGCAGAGCGCCAAAGAAGTAGAAAAAATCCAAGAGAATCAAGAATACGTACGTACATAAGTGTAGACAGAGATAGTCTGCAGCAGACAACATGAAAGCGAGAGGGGAACAGTATGGACAGAGGTTGAGAGAAAGATACAGACAACACACGTGGTACGAGTACCCGCGCAAACATGCACCAGACGCTTTTTCCCTTCTCACTTCCTGATACCATTTTCTCGCTGTTTATTCTTTTCACAATGCCAGTGAGAACGAGTATACATCCGCAGACAAGACACACACACCACACAATGCACCCACTCCAAAGCGAAACAGAAAAATAATTACAAGGAAGTTTGGAATTTACAAATATATTTATTGCTTTTTTTCATCTTGCGCTATAAAACTTGTTTTCTTGGTAATTATCATTTTCCATACATTTTCTTTTTCTTCGTACAAGGTACGTAATTAACAATGTTTATTTGTTTTTCACACATGTATTATTTGCACTAATTAGCCCAGACCCAAATGTCAAATGTGTATAGCAAATCTAGTACAGTTATGAAGGAACTGAAGATAGTTTCAAAATTAAAAAAAAAAACAATAACCCAACAGTAAGTATAAACGATTATTTGTAAGATCGAAACGGGTGTGCAATTTTCAATATGAGATTCACTGAACATTTTTGATGTCTAATATCGACAAGATTCATCGAGTCAAACGGTATTTTCAAATGCAAAAGAGAGTTTCGCGAAAAAACAGTCACTTAACTTGAATCCAAGACACGAAAAAAAATACACCCCACCACAACATTCTTCCACGTTCAATACAAAAGAAAAAATACAAAGAGATAATTTTGAATATTTGATAAAACGTGATATGAAACAAATTGAGGCACAGCAGAGTTGCTGCATACAGTGCGAGTGAGATGGCACGTATTGACCTTGATCTTGTAAATGCAGCTCAGTCCGGGCAAGGGTAGGTATATAAGCTGTCCGAAAGGAGCAGTGCGCGAAGATTTGAGGCGCTACGATCAAATCTGTTAAGCTCGCTGGAGTAGTCACGGAAACTGACGCTCGTGGGTGCACGTCTCTCGCGACACATCGACCGATTCTCTCTTTCCCTTTCTCTCTCTCTCTTTCGCTCTCTCTCCTTTTTACTTAATCTCTCGCACGGCCCGGGCTCAATCAAGCGCTGGAATTTCTTCTCCAATCTATACAAAATTGTCTCTCATCAATATAGGACGGCCCCTGCTATCGCGCGCCGAGCCTCTTCCTTTCTCTTTGTCCCTTTATTGTTATTTCGTTTTCTTAACCCTTAGCTACCGCCCACGGTCTTTGTGCACGCGTGCTGTGAACAGCTTGCTATTATGACTTTGATAAGATTCTCTCTCTCTATTTCTGTCTCTGCTTCTCTGGCGCGTTATTGGACTGCTGAGAGGCTTCTCAAGAGACGAGCGAATATTACTCTATTGTAATAAGCACGTTTTATTGAAGTAATTCGAGTACCCATGAATTATTTCAATGCTTTACTCGATACTGGCGCTATAAAAACAACGATATTTCGCAATAAGTGCAGTCGCATTGTATTACGCATTATTTTGATTAATGTCCTCTAGGGATTATACACCTCAGGCGCGCGCGCGTCCATATCAGATATAGTCACGATCATTTGTTAGAAAAAGGGTAGGGCAGTAGCTGAGGATTCAGTTTATTGAGATTAATATCGCGATAGTGAATTATGCTGGCACAATATGTCTCGTCAAGCTTTGTTCTTTTTCAACCACGAGCGCTATACTCCCCCGACTGATTTTACAACAGCAAAAACTGACATCAATCCGGATTATCCAATTAGGAAAGAAAACCAAGTTAAGAGGTGTATATATATAAATATAGTAAGAGATAGAATAAAAGAAAAAAGTGCATCATTCTCTCTAAGGCTCTGGCGCGCGCCAAATCGAAGGAAGGTATATAGCAAGTATATAGATAAGAATATAGGTAAAGCTGTCGCGTGCGCTGCACTCGGGTATACTCGTTCAGTTGATACGTACCTGGGGTCGTGTGTCCGACACGCGATCGCTCCTTGGGCTGTTGGGTCGTGGCCTGAAGGGCGGCGCTGGCCCCGGCCGCCGCCTGCACATTGTTGCTATTGCCAGTCTCCTCGCTGGTTACTACTATCGAATCGTACCATGCAACAGTGCAAAAGCCAACCCACCACGCATCGCTTTAATACTCCATTTTCATTTATCTATCGCGCCCTTTACCTGTTACCCTGACATAGCCCACGGCCCCGCGAATCCCTAAACACACGGGCGCATCACCGGGCTCCTTTGCATTTCTCGCCGGTACTGTTTCATTGCTTCGTTACGCGGGTGGTGAACTCGAGGCCACACTGGAACGAGCCGCGATTGTTTTACTGCCGGCTTGTTTGGCGAAATCACGAGACGTCTCTATTTTGGTTGGCTCGGGTCCGAGACTGATTTATCGCTCGGGCCGATCGATTTGCGAAGCGATTCGAATAATATGAAATCCAACCGAGTTCTCGACCGAAATTTTCACGCGACAATCGAGAAACTGGCGTTTCACATTTGGATGAAATTCAACAGGATGATTCCGTGCGCGCGCGATAAAAGTGATTCGTGGTCACGTGCGTTCCGGGAAATGGCACGTGGGAAATATTAGCTTGTCGAGAGAGGATTGATCATATACGTGATAAAATTCATGTACTCGGATGAATTATGGTCGCGCTCGCGCGCAATAAAAAAGTACTTTTGATCGAAATTGACTCTAGGGCATTATGGCCGCGTATAACGAGGGAAATTTATGCCTGCCGAGTATTTGAGCACAAAAACATTTGGAATTCATCCAACTTAAAAACGTTTTGCGTACGCGGACAATCCTGAAAAGTTGTCCCGTTCCAATTTGACGACGCGTCTGTTGGTGGAGAGAATAAAATTTACGACGCACAAAGGTTGTAAAGTTATGGGCGTTTCTCAATTCAATCCCATGAAAGCTCTGAATCCACTGGTAAAATAGTAGAATCAACATCCAACATATTGCAACGAGAAAAACCAATAGTAAAATTGAAATTTTAAAGATGTATTCATCCTTTGGATAGTATTTTTTCAATGAACTTCAATTTATCGAACGACTCCGGTTAATAACTGGGATAAATTAATGAGCCATAATTTACGTTTTAATATAGAACAAATTTTTTGTGAGAGCTATGATTTTACGAACATGTCTAATAGTCCGAACACACATTAATAACGTTCCAATTATTTCAGTACTTTACAGTGACTCACGATGTTGAGAGAAAATGAAAGAGAAAAGTTGAAAATCAATTTTTGCAGTGCTTAGAGCATTAATGAGATTAATCAAAGAAATTAAGGATAATAATAAGTTTGAAATTTTGAAAATGATGAATATATACTTTAGAATATTACAGATGGACTACTTTGGATTGGAAACCTGTAATTGACGTTGAATGTTTGTTGCTTACTTACGGAGCGCGATTTATTTCGTCATGCTCAAATAGTACGATTTTCTTTTTAACATAAAAAAAAATTGTTCATCTTCTGTAATTCATTTCAAAACGATGATTCAATGAATCTTCACGCCGTTTCGCACACTAAATACCTGCTATCGAAAAGTTATTAAAAATTGATATACCCATTCTTGTAATATGTTGTAATGTACCAATTCTTTCAAGTCTGTCTCGCAATCGTCAATTCGTATTTCCGGTGCTCTCTGAGCATCATCGCTCTTGGGTTATGTGGGGGAATTAAAAGAAATTTCGGTATCTTCCCGCTCCATTTAGCCCTTAAACAGAAACTTTACGAAATAATGTTGAACTTAATTGCAATCGATATAAATAATGCGGGACATGAACGAAAAATAGCAAAAGCCAAACCACATATATATAAAGAAGTATGTATATACGGTTGATATAATGCACGCGAGTCAACATAAATTCTTGCTTGGAGATTTCAATATAATTATTCATCATTTCACGCAGCTCCAAACGCGAAATTTCAAAGGTCAAAATTTACTCAAAGTTACGTACTATATCAACTCGATGATTTTCAAGATCAGAGAACGAAAAAGTTCCAACATTTACGACATGCCGTTCTCCTAAAATATCAACAAACTTGCGCTGCAAGATCAGGCAAATTGAATAAATAACTGTATCAGAAAATTCACGACTATACGCAGCAAATGACTACTAACATCAGAATCGTCGTATGGAGAATAAATGAATAGTTGTAACAATCTATGATACTGGCTGTGATGAAAAAAAAAACTTCAGGCAATCTCAATCATTCGATCGATGAGAAGCTATACAGCGTATGATCGAGTTACGAACGGCCTAAGCGTCAAAGGTACGATATAGATGTACTTTTACTGTTCGCCATACGCGAGCGTCAGACGTAGGCAAATGTATATATAGTATATATAAAATGGATCGAACGAACGAGACTAGCCTATGATGACGTCGTGAGAGGCGGGTTATAGGATGTGGTCGATGCGAACTTACGGGAATTCGGGGGAGCGAGCAGCGAGCGACTCGAGCTGAAGAACGGCCTGAGCGATGGCTTGGGCGTGCTGCTGACCGACATCGTGTCGAGCTCGGGGCCACTGTCCGACAGGTCCTCCAGCTCGTCAAACAGCTCGTCGATCTCCATGTCGCCACCTTCTTGAGAAACACTCGTTAGTCCGGCTCGAGCTCTGATTGATCGGTTCTGTACAATCGGATCGTGGGGTGCAGTTGGCTCGCCCGAGTTCGAGTATAAAAACGATTCCACAAGATTGACTCTGCATGTATGCAAGTGAATTTAAGGCCTTGGACTGTTGGTTCGGGATCACGGAAAGCACGATAAAGACACGCGTATTGATCTAACAAACCTGATAATTTTTGGCCAATCTCTTCTTGATCGTGTTCCAACTCCTCGGATACCCTAAACCGCTTCAGTAGAGCGATGAATTTCTGCTTCAAATTCCGTTGCTGAAATCAAATGGCAAAACTGTATAGTGTACTGATGGATGTCCTAGTTTACATTTTTTACTGCGACGAGTATCTTCGGGCATGTGCGACCTTGTTCATACCCGCATTTTACTGTCTTACACGCTCGTGTTACTTAATGTAATTGCTCCACAAACAGTATGACTCTTTCGTGACGACGGGGGATATACGTAAAAACAAATTCTAGTATTCAATGAAGTAATTTCGCTGAGTGAGAAAAAATTACCGGATGAATATAATTCAATACACGAATGAGGAGACCAGTGATACAAGTGCATTTTCATATTTGGCTTTATTTTCCTTTGTTTATGTTCTCGATACTATTTTATATTCTCGATACTTATTTTCAATAATCGCTTTCTTCCAAAATCACGAAATATTTGTCCTTTGAGATCCCGGCGGTGAGCCGTTTTGTTATTAATTTGATGATTTTTTTCCGACTTATCAAAGTTGTCGTAGCCCATTTCTGTAAAGCAACTGATATCCTCTCGACAAACGATTAAAGTCACGCGCATTATAAATTGTTTACCCTAGCATTGCCGGGCATTTTTGTCCGACTTTTCCGCCTGTGGACTTCGAGGGTGGGCTCACTGTCGCTGCCCTCGGCCTCGCCCTCAGAGCTGAACTCCTCCTCCTCGTCGCTGAACTCTTGGCAGAGCCGCTCGTGCGTGTCGCTAATCAGTCTTTTGTCCTGGTCCACTGGCTGGCTGCTGAGCGCGACAACATTAACCCGCGCCAGCGAGTGACCACCGTACTTCTCCGCCTTGTCCGACACCAGCTCCAGCTCCAGGTCCATTTGCTTTTGCAGAACCTGCAATTATTCGCCAGTTTAACATTTTTCGAGGTAGTTTACCCAAATTTTTATCTTTTGCATTATTAGTCGTGCGTTCCGAATGTTCGAGACTATATTTACGGGTCCCGAAGGCGAGATTTAAAATTGAAAGAAGAACTTCGAAATTGACGGTTTCAACGCGTGATTCGAAACATAGGGAAAAAATATGTGATGCGAAATTCCAATTTACCAGAAAAATACGGCAAATTTATTTCAAATAATTCGGTAGCCGGATAGAGAATTGAGTTGTTAAATAACTTGAGGTGGTCGATAAAATCAATTTCTTCAAGAAAAATACGGTATTGCTTTCACGTAAAAGATGGGCAAGTTTCCGATTACTTTCAGGCCGGAAAACACCGTGAAAATCCCCAGCAGGTTGGGCAATCATGGGTCATGTCGTCTCGAACAAGCGTAGCTATTGCGACTTAGAACTAGAGTTAAAAGAAGCTTTCGTACAAGGTGTCTAGTATAGTCTTAAGCTCACAATTTTTGATTGTTGAGTTGTATTTACAAATGATTCTAGTTATATTCTATTCTATTTTATGAAAAAAAATATTTCGCGATGGTTATGTGCAAGATGGGAAACTTCAAGGAGCTTGTCGAAAAAATAGATTATCCATGGCAGTCTTCAATAACCATGCCTCAATGAGGTCCTTTAGCAAACTAATAGCAAAATTCGTTTTATTCATCATTTTTATACACACAAAAATTTTAGGGTAGGTTAGCGCAAGTAGATAGGTTTAGAAGGTTTTCAAAAGTTATTCAAGATTTCAACAGGAATCAAGACTAAAATGTTGATTCATAGAGAATCAAATTCAATAAAATTCTTTGAAATTTATCTTTTCCCAATTTTTTTTTATTCTTATAAATTTCAATTATATCATCACCATATCAATTCCAAATATAAAATATTTTACTTTACCTATAATGAATCTTATTTTAACGTTGGGGCTTTTTGTAAAATCTCAAAATCCCAACCTTGAGCTGAAGAATTCGATATATATATATGTGTGTGTGTGTGTGTGTGTGTGTTATAATGCATACTTTAAATTGCCTAGCTAGCGTCACCATCAGTGGAATATCTAATCTCAAAGTTTCGTTATTCAACACGCAACTTTAATCTCGAACCCTTCCGTACGTAACATTTCAATCCAATTGCGTTGAAACAACATTTACGACTTTAATAAGACTTATGTGTTAAATAGAATTACCAAAAGTTTTTTTAACAAAAATAATGAGAAAACCTAGTATAACGGTTTTAAATATACCATTTTCCAAATATGTCTAGTCAGTTTTTATGTATAGCTAACTAGGAGAGTGCACAACTTTTAGGTCAATGATATTGATGAGACTTTGTGAGATGGTTCATGGGTACCCTAATAGCTCATATCTGCAGCCATGAAGTCTAACGATATCTATGTTCATCAATATATCTATATTTATGGCTTTTTGTATGGATAGATATACTGACCATTCTTAAAATCCAACATGTTTGTCAGGATATCCTTAGGAAAATGAAACGTTACACTGCATGGTTCGAAATATATGATATTAGGGTACTCAATAACCATTTCATAAAGTTAAATCGTGATTGTTGTCCAAAAGGTTGTGTCATCCATTCCTACCTAGTAAGCTAGGAATAATGTTATAAAACGAGAAAGTATCATTAAAACAAATTTCAAATTTTGGAACTACGTGAGCAGTACTTCAAGCACTAACTGCACCTGCAATTATTATTTTCATCGAAATGAAACGTTTTTACTTTAGAAATTCCAAATTAAATACAATCCTAGTTGGTCTGCAAGTTAAACATGTTTGTTTGCTTCAATTATGCATTGTAAAAAGCATGATTGTTAACTCCAAGTGGTTTTAGAAATCTCAATAGCACAGCCTAAGGGGATAGCTTTTGTATGAGGAATTGATCCATTTAGTGGAATAAAAAGTAGTAGTTTGTATAAAGCTGTCAAGCGGGTAGTTTCGTAATTAATTGGATGCGCAGTCTGACCTATATTTTAATCCAGCGTAAGAACGGCAAAGCGAAGAAAAGCAAGCGGCAAAATATCAGATTTTACTAATCGCGAGTTATTCCGTTACGCTAAAAAAAATCACTATACACATCGTAACTTCGATCATCGATTCATTGCGATTTTACTTGGATACATTTTGCTGTCCAATACGTAACTCGATTTAAGAACAACCTTCGATAGCAATACACTCTGAGAGAGTGGGCCATTCTAATACGTATACTAATTCATTCAGTACGGAATAATTCAACTGATTAACCAATGAATATGTAAACGAGCAAAGTTTTATCACTACGAAGAAAGTAAATTGGAGCAGCTGTCAAGCAAAATTCTCAAAGTTTGGTACACTTATGGTGCCAGCCAACGCAACGTGGTTACACTTGATAATCATAAAAGCATTTTGGCAAAATTAGCTTTGGCTATCGGCTAATGTATGCAACCCCCTTTAACAAATGCATCAGAAGTCTGTTTCCAATCGTGGTGGCCTTGAAGTCACTGAAACTGCGGCGAATATCAATAACACGCTCCCGCGTTTCGCTCTTCAAGCAGAAAATCGCACCAGACCCCACGCAACTTGCGACAACTGCAGTGCAGTGCAGTGCGACCCGGAGTTACAGATCTGCTCCCGACTCGGGGTAAAAAAATTGCCGGTCGCCTCATGCGAAGCTCACACGTATGCAGAATAGGATGAAAAACCGCGAGCGGTTGGGAGTTTTTGAAAAATTTCACCGCTGTCGCGCGGCCAAAAGAATATAGTGTGCCAGCTAACCTGTGCCATGTTGATGACGCCCTCGGCCAGGGTCTTGTAGCCGAGCATGGTGCGGTTCTTGTACCGTTTCCGCCTCTGCAGCAGGACGAGCAGCTTGTTGCCGTCGCGCTTGAGGAAGTGCGGGTACTGCAGGGCGAACTGCAGCTCGAGCTCGGTGTCGAGGATCCCGCCCGGCGGCACCGCCATCTCGTTCGAGCGCAGCGTCCGCTTCGAGCTCTGCATCTTCACGGCTATGCTGACCGAGGCCAGATCCGAGCCGAGCGGCCGCAAAATCACAAGCCTCGTCAACGTCAGTGTGCACAGCCTGGAACAATCAAGCGTCACGCGCGTCTATTTAGATTGGTGGAAAAATGGAAATTCAGGTCGGGCGGAAAACGATTGTGCCCAGAGGAAAACGACGGGAATCACGCACACCGGGGGGGATAGACAGCTCGAGTGAAATCACTCTGATCCGAGCGCTTCATGCGCAGGTGCGGGGGCCGGCAATTGAATCGATTTTTCTTTCGTGCGGTAATTTGCATGTTAATAGTTTATCAACAAAGCCGCAGCCCTGTTTCGGTTCGGTGGAACGGCCGAGCGGAGGAGGGGAAACGCCGAGATAAACGCCCTCGAATCGATGAGCGAGTTCTCGTATAGCGTGATTACAAAGCGCGCACGGGGTACAAACTGCGTTTAGCTCTCCCGGCGAGTGCTTATATACCATCGATCCAAGTGCCGTACGTTACAATCAAGTGTGAAACCATTGATGAACAGTTTCCATGACCAGCTTTGTTATATTTTACCTATCCGCCAAGGCACGAATCATTGTATGAAAAACGAATCATGATGAGGAATCTACTCTAGTTTATTCTTTTGAATTGAGGGTGTGGCCGGAATGACGATACAGCTCAGAAAATGTGAAATTTGTGAATTGAGAAAAATGCAGGAGAATAAATTACATTGTATTTTTAGGTTCTGAATTCTTATGAATTAAAAACATCAAAATATATAAAAATGATGAAAAATTGAGAAAAAATGTCTGACCTTAATCGTTATTTTGAATGATTAGATAGATTGCGACATGTGTCTTTCTTCGCGGACAGATTGCGATATATGTCTTTCTTCGTAAGAAGCATCGACATAAGGATATCATTCATGTTTTGTACGAGTTTCAACAAGTTCCTCAACACTTAGGTTGAGCATAAAGTTTTGAATTCTCGACTTTCATTACCGCTTTATTATCCAGTTTTTGTGGATCTCAATTATTCTCAGATGTTCATTGATACTCCAATTCCGGCTCAGAGCCTGTTTGCGCTCGATTCTTACAAAAGAATTCTCATACCATAGCTGTGCATCAGAGCTCAGCTATTTTCGATCATTTTAGCATCTGTATCAAATTATCTTGCCCTTTGAATTGGCCCGTACGGAAAAATTCAAGTAACAGAACGAAATACGCAATGGCGGATGCAGAGCTAAGAATGACATATATTTATGATTGAGAGAAGACCATAAGGGGAGCGAGAAATCATAGAAGCGAAACGATATTCTTGATTGAATTGAAAAAGCGGTGTAACTCAATTTATACTCTCTTGTCAATGAATAGTAAATATAACACGATTTATATTGTTCTTTCACCAAATAGCTCATATTCCATGTTGTTTCTGACTTTTCCGCTTATACAATTAATCAATATAATACATCTGATGATGTAAATATCATTCATAACTAATGGAAGGGCAGAATTTGACTTTATACAGTTGTTTCGCCCATAACCTCAATTGGTTTATAGTGCATTCAGAATCGTGTGTATAACGTTGAGAGTATATCTATGTGAAAAAAGACCGGTCGATACTGGTATGTACTAATCCACAAAATAATGAAATTGTGACAGCATATAATGGAGAACAACAAACGAAGCTATATACATCATAAAACTGTATACAAACCTTAATCAAGATGGTCATAAACACGAAAAAATAAGAGCGCGGCTCAGCCAAGTAGATTTATGACGTCGAGCATGAGAAAGAGCTTGGCCGGGCCGTAATACGGCTATATACAGCCACCACCTGTAGTGTCTTATCGGGAGCGAAACAAACGACGGCATGAGTATAGCGACACTATATAGAGCGACTCGGAACGAGGAGGACGCACAAGAGAGTATTTCACTTTCACTGCGGCTTCAAGCAAATTCGCGCCCTTTTTTTACCCCGAACCGACTTGATAGTTTTTATAATTCACGAGTCTCTTTATTTCTTCGCTATAATTTTCTAAAACTCGTACCCGGGCTTGATTCATATCTCATTTTTTATTCTCATTATCATACTTCAAAGTTACAAACGTGTATAAGCTTTGCTATATGATTACAACGTTAATCTACTTATGTGAAGATATTAATAAATAATTATTAGTTGAAAGTAAAATATTTTTCGGAAGAGAAATTATCTCTACCCCATTCTATTTTGGATGCAAATTTATAATGAATTGAGTCTTGTCAAGTGGAACATTTACATGCAAATACGTTAAAAAATATGAGAGCAGCCTTATTAGAGAGTAGTCATTCCGATACACCAGAGTGGGGTGCTAAAAATACATCTTTGAGAAAATTGATCAATCCTTGAGGTGAAAAAATACCTAAAAAATATTAACGTAGTCCATTCATCAATTTATTATTAGAGGTAGAGTATATTGGATATACGGAGGCACATGGATAAGGATAAGGAGTACCGGATCGATGCAGGGTATAAAGGTAGTAAAAAATACGTGAATTTGGTCAGACATGAGTTTTAAATTCCAATTCGGTGGGCTCATTTAAACGACGCATTCGAGAGCTGAATAAACTTTTTGCGAATAAGAACTTGGATAAGCTCTCTACTTCCATGAAAAGGAAATGATGAAAAATTTTCACAGAATTATAATTCTCTCCATTTTCGATCGGAACGACTGCTAATGCATTTCCTCGACTAGCAGAGAAAAAACACACTCAGCCCGAGGCAGATTCGAATAAAGCTGCAGCTGCATTCGGAGAAGCAGAGGCAGCGTCGGAGTCTCTCATCCACAGCTAGTCGGTGGGTATTCAGAAATTCACTTCATCAATGTTAAGCAAACGCGATTTGTTGCGAATTCATGAGCTCCGCAGTCGTAGATTAGCCCCTAGCAAGACGTGTAAAACGCGCGCAACCCTTCGTATTTCTTTTTTTTTCTCTGATGGCTCTCGAGTCGAAATCTCTTTTTCTCTCTAGGTCAAACACGCTCGCATTTTATTCGCAGGGAGGAAGGGAGAAAGAGCTACACCCCCCCGTTTCCTTCGCGCGCACGAGAATGTCGTGTATATAGATTTTCCCGTCGTCGCATTCAGCAGCGGCGCGAGTTACGCGCGTTAAAAAATTACCTCCCTTCCCTCCCGGCCCCTCGCGCTCCGACCCACTCGGGGCTCGAGGTAACGCGCGCGAATTAAGGCTCTCCGGAGGCTTGCTTTTCAACGTCGTGTTTTCGACCCAACTGCGCGCGGGCGCGCCTCCTGCTAATGGACGCTGAGTCGACTTATTTTTTCCCGGTTGTTCTCTGTCCATCAATCGTTTCCACCTATCCAATTCACTCTCGCGAGGCTTTACGAGGAGCAATCGCGTAGCGAAAATCTACCTTTGCGCCGGGGGCTTTTACACGAAAGAGGATCGCGGAAATAGATCTGAATCTCAAACAGGGCGGGCAGTGAGATCGACCCTCGAAATTTTCCCCGTCAAATTCAGCTGTCTTTCCGGGTGAAATCTGGTGTTTCCCCGGTGGGAATTTCATTCGTCTTCGACGGTGAAAATTTTGTTAAGTTTATTGAGAACACTCGGTAATTTCAAGTAAAATCGCTCGTATGAAAATTTTTATCACCAGTTTGTTAGAAAAATAAATGTTCTACGAGATGAATAATTACTTTTAAATCATCGTACATATCAACACGAGCTGGAAACGTAAATAGAGTTTTTTTTACCTATGAGACATTGAGATAACGAGAAAATATCCAATTTCAATCGCTCCAAAGCAGCAGACTTTTTAAATTATTCCTGTGTATGTGAGTTCGCAGTTTTAAAGCTTTGGCGTATCTATAATCCACCGACTCACAGAAGCACTGACATCTGTGCGAAAAGACATCGATCGATATCGGAAACAAGCGTCATTCGTCAAATCGTATATATGGCTGAGAGAATACGTGCCCGATCCCGGTAAAGATATTTTTTAAAAACAAAGTATGAAGTTTCTACAAAAGTTTTTTTCAAAAATAAATTCCATATGAAGAATATTATGAAATATACATCTAATAGTTCGTCAACAAATTCATCAGGCGTTGAAGATGGTATCATTATTTCGATGGCAACTTACACTATTGAATACAAAATCTTTGTGTGTTTGGAAGCTATTTCATAGATCCATTATCGTCGGCTGATGGATCTATGAGGTTCTTGTTCGGATTTTATTAGAATGATTGCAGTATATAAAAACTCCAAACTCACTTCATAAAACTATTTTTACTCGAGATCGTTATTGTTCCAAGAGGTTCTCAAAAAGTTTCTCACTTCAGGAAACTTCCACATATATATTAATTGATAAAGTCTAGCTAACGAGCGATATTTGTAACTGATTTTATAAAGCGAACTTTCTTTGGGTGCACTAATACATTTGATTGTTATAAATCTCTTTCTGCCCCGGTTCTTAATTGAGTTCATCCAACATCGTCTATGTATATATGTCCAATTGGGATGCTTTCCAATTTAGGTCAGGATCGTATACTCAGCAAAGTCTTTCTTCTTCGTTCGCTAAATCGTAATTGAGTGAATTCCAACCAATGATAATTGAGCCAATACTTTTTCTGCGCGAAGAAAATCGCTAACCAGTTTGGCATTGCACAACATTTCGATTCATATTCCCAACATGCCCTGTTTCCTTAGTGTTTCCTTCTTCAGCTTCAAGTGGAAACTACAAACAGAAACAACACAAGAGGTATTGTGGTTTTCTTTGTTCCCGAGACTGTTGTATCTTTTTTCGCCGGAGCTTTTATCTTGGAAATCGTATACACAACTATCGACACTCGATCATCGACCAATAGTATCTATTCCGATTAAGGACTCTCGTCGCGATTTCACGCGACGCGCGTTTATTTGAACTTCTCACCGCGACGAATAAACTTCTCACTCGCGAACAATGGAGCGTAGTTTAGGAAAGCCCATTACGCAGAGCACAATGACGAGTTCACCCCTAATCATCATCATCATCATCATCATCATTATTCTTATCCTCGACTCTTTTTCCTTAGACTCACGGCTAGCATCCCGAGTAGCGCACACACACACACAAGAAGTGCAATTGCCGTACAGTGACATGAAAAATGCAGGTGCTCGATTGAGGCCGGCGGGAAGAGTAGCTCTCGCGGTGTGCGCAGCGCCAGGCTCTCTATATCCCTCCGACCTACTTCTCGGCCCGATGTATCATTTCGGGCACATATAGCGACGCGCAGTTGCGCCTCGCGCTCGCTGCCACGTATATAGCACGCGCGACGCCGCGAGCGGGAGGGAAGAGACGCTCCCCGACGCAGTCGAGAGTCTGTTCACGCCCCCGTAGACCGGCGGCCGCGACCCCCTTGTGCATAATTTGTCAATTTATCATTGGAGGTCGATCCTGTTTGGCGCGGCCGGCAATTAAATCTGCGCCGGGTCCCCGGGAACTCAAACTCACTCGTGCCAGCTCCAGTCCAGGTAATTGCACTTCTGACCTCTGTACAATACCTGAACTCGTGCACCGTACCGTGGGTGAGATCCTTGAGAGATCGACCGCGATGTAATTAATGCCCGTATTGCATTTGATTTTCATTCCGTGCCGAAGCTACTTGACTTTTATAATTTCGCATGGAGCTGGTACGGTCGTGCGATTATCAAAGATTTGCTTTTCGCGAGGCTGGAAAAGAACTCGAGCACACACACACGCGCGTACCCGCGAAGGAAAAGTAAATTAAGGTCAGAGGCCGGGTTTCAATGCACGCGGCACGTTTTCAACATTTTATTGCGAAAGTTTACATGCTTTCGTCAAACAGAAGCGCGTTTATTTATCCCCAGAGTCCCCGAGAGAGAGTAACGTGCGGACGCTGGTAAAAAGTTAGCCTCGAGAGAAAGAAGAAACGAGAGAGAGAGAGAGAAATAGAAACGAGAGGAATTGGCGCGCGAGCGCGGCAAATTCCGCTCTGGATTTTTCCGCGAGCTTAAGACGATCGGCAGAAACTTTGACGCCGGCAGCATCTCTCCAATCGACAGTTCGAAAACAATTGAAAGGATATAAAAAGCCTCGCACTCGCACATCTATATGTCTCCCTTTCGATCGGGGAGCAAGAGGGCCATATGACAATTCCGCTAATTGAAATTGGTTAAAAATAGTTGGCTCTATCGCTTGGCGTATTGCCGCGCTGTCCCCGCGACTTTTATACCGATCGTATCACGTAACCGGCAATATCATTATTGACTTTTCGCGGGAGAGGCGCGGCGGCGCGGGGGTCGGGGAGTAAGGATAAAACGACGTAAGCAGCCGAGCTTTGGCGCGCGTCACCCAGTTGTGAGTGTATTACAGGAGCCAATGTGCGCAGAATGTCGGAAGGGAGGGAGGGAGCGCGGAAAAGCAGCCGAGCTCGTGAAAAAAAGAACAGCGCGGGGGGCGGAAAACAAAGGCAGCAGACACGCTATAGGCTCCGTCTCTCTCTCTCTCTCTCTCTCTCTCTCTCTCTCTCTCTCTCGGACGAAGAGCAATTAGAGTCAAACGGGCGTATGCACAAATTGAGCTGCAGAGCTCGTGAATATTTTAGGCCCGCGAGTCCTAGGAAAAGCGTGCATATAAGCGGAGGAGGAGGAGGAGGAAGCTATAGTATTATAGTGGAAAAGGGAGGCCTGAGCAGACTGAATGACGACGACGCCACCCTCTAGCCCGCGCGGAAGATACACTACGACGGTACTTACACACACACACACACACACACACACACACACACACACACAGACAGAGGCTCGGTCGCTGACATTGACAATCGATATGGGCGCGCGCGCGGAGGTGTGCTCCAGCCCCCGCGCTCGCTCACACTTTTCCCTCCCTCTCTGTATACATATACACACGAGAGCGCGCGGTGACGTGATACGCGCTTCGGGTGCGTGCACGTCTCGATATTGCGACACCGGCTCTTTTTTTCCCGGTCTCTCTTTGGGGACGACGCGGCGCTGTGCCGCCGCCGCCGTACGCACGCGTAACGAGCGGCTCAATGACGCGCGTCCTTTCCTCTTTTCCTTCTCCTCATATCCTTCTGAGGAAGCCGCGCGCACACACATCGTCGAATTAGGCAAGTGTATATAGCCGGCGTATACACTCGATATCTCCCCGAGGGCTGCTTGAATTTTCGATGGGGTCTTAATTTGATGCCTTTGACGCGCCACGAGGGCTTTGCTTCTCTTTCGCGATATCGAGGGGCTTGCAGCTCTTGGAAACAATACCGTTCGTGGGCAAATTCGCGGTTCGCTGTATGTAATATATATATATATATATATATATATATATATATATATATATATGTACTCGTCGGGCTGGAAAAACCTATATATTCGTAGCCGCGTTTTTTTCCCTCTCTCCTTCTCTCCCCTTTCTCTCGTTTTTGCAATCACGAATGAGAATAATACACTCGCGGGGAATTTTATTCCGTTTCTTTTCACGCGAACGCGCATTCAACCCGAAAAGCTTTGTACGTTATGTTGCTTCCCCTCGACATGTAACGAGAAGCGTACCCGCATTCAATAACATTCTCCGAAAGGTGATTCTACAAAGTTTCCAAGTCTTACAGAGATACGTACGAGCAAAACTTATCACAAAAACTCACGACCCGGAAATAATATTTAAATCTATTCTTGTTTCCAGGTGTAATTGGATTTGCGATTCAGCCGAAAGAGTTTATCATTTACAAATTCAATTGCAGTTAGTTGGTGGCGCTTCTATGCGCTTCTGCTCAAATACGACAATCAAGCAAATCTTCATTTTTATCGCGAGGATTGCGTGCAGCTCGTGAAACATACACATTTGAAATCCGTAGAATCGCGTACTAGACCGCGAGCACACGCGGCGATTTCCATATTACATGTAACTCACACGCACCAGAGTGTTTTCGTCATCAATGGCAACAGCAAGAGCGCATTACACTCGCTGGAGGGGAAAAATGAAAATTACCATCCCCAAGCTGGATGCAAATTAACCGGGGGTGTAAGTATACGCGCTGCGGGCGTATTATATAATATACAAGCTTCCCACGCGCGACCTCGTAATACCCCTGCGCGAAACGCGACGGCCGAGCTGCTTTCCCCGCGTTACCGCGCGTCTTTGATTCATATCCGAAGCTCGGCGCGTCAAAGTTCCGCGCTTCCTCCCCTGCATGCGCGCGAGATAGGAGATCGCAAAACCATGGCTCGATTCCACGAACCGTCGCTCTCGCGGGGCGGGGCGGCGGATAACTTTGCAAAATTGTATATATACACGGTACGCCCGCGGCTAATTGGCAATCGATGGGCGAGTCGCACGCGCTCGCGCGCTCTGTGCACTTTATGCAGCGGCGAAAAAATAATGTTCCACCTTTGTGCGACTAATGACGGGACGCGCGCAACGATGTATGCGAGTAAATATAGCGAAACACGGAGTTTCGCGTGATGTTTTTTTTCCCCCTTCTCCCGTCAAGGCAGCCGAGCGAATTAGTCTCGATAAGATTCCCGGGATCCAATGGAGATTGCGTGTAGAGCATGGCCTCGGCACAGGATCTTTTATTCGGCAATACTAAATAATGAGGACAAAAAACATTTTTACCGATCAGGAAAGCTTATAACAACTCGTAAGAGCTTGTTTTCTCTATTTTTTCACCGATTTTGATTCTCGATCTAATTTTGCTCAGGCAAGGGGGAATTTTTTTAATACCCTTAAACTGGGCCAAAAAAATCGAACGACATATCGTTCGATTCCTTGACATCCCATTTACATCATCCAATTTTATATATATATTTGTGTTCGTATGTTTGGAACGAGGGAAATGACGATATGCCGAGTACAAATTTGAAAATTCACCCATCAGTCCATTGAAAATCGTAATTGGAGTGGCAGGCATACGACGCTGCATCTTGATTTGAATATTGACTCTTACACACCGACGGCTGTTGGAAGCATAACGTCAATCATCCAAGTGACATTATCATACAGATGATCTCGTTGAGTATTTAAACTACGCAAACGGCATTATTCTACGTAACGTATTGATATTTCCGGTCGCCGCGCTACTGTATCTCATGTAATACTTGGTAATCGAGAGCTGATAGTTGTTGCACTCACAAAAATATCTTCTTGTTCCCAGAGGAATTGGTCCTCATATAGAATTACGCTATTTTCAATCGTAATATATTGTTGATTGGAGAAGAAAAGTCTTCTCTCAAGCAGATTCCGTTTCGGAAGTAGCAGAAATTCTTAATGAGGCATAATTCCTCTGGGAATAAGAAGATATTTTTGTGAGTGTGGGTTCCTCTAATACCTAATCGCGTATATAAACCTCCCAGTAGAGGTTTCTGCAGCGTACAGTTACAAGATTATTTCATCGGTGTTCCTCAATTCAGCAAGCTGATCCAGATCTCGCGCAGATAAAGCAGCAAGTGTCTGTGTCGCGAATTGGGGTCAAGCCCTTGGAGCCAAAACCCACGTACGCAAGCTCGGTCGACCAACGTATCGTGTGCCCTTTGGAAGCGCTCCCGCGGGGCTCCATCCTACGTGTAGCCGCTCGCTCGCGTATATAGCAGCGGCGGCGGATTCTCCCTCGCTCGCTCGGTGGAATCGATTCGGCTGTGGTAATAAGCGAGCTGTGCAGCCCAGCCGCTGATTCGCAGACTCGTCGAAAGTGCGCCACTCACCTTATCTGCGCTCTATCGCTAAAAGGGTCTCCCACGCTCGAACGAACGATAACCCAAATGCGACCGCGTCACGCCAGCCCCGCTCACCTATACGTGCAACGCCAGAGAGAAGAGCTGCCTTTTGCGCGTCCCCGGCTCCAACGTGTAGGGCGTGTCAGTTCGCTCCTGACTCAATTTGATTTTTTACTACTGGGTACGAGGGGTTGCGACGGGAATCTCGGACCGGCGTTCGGCAAGCTATGGTTCAGATCTTCTCTTCGATATATCAATTTCGACTATTGATTCGTTCAAAGTTCACGTATCGATTTTTCATGACTTTTCACTTAACACTAGAGTTTCAAATTGGCATTATGATTCTGTAGAATAAGAAAATTTAAAAAATAGTTCCAAAAAGGAGAACGAGTGTATTCGAGTATCGCTTTATTGGATCACGGTAAATAATCGGCTAGAGGTCGATGCGATTGGAGGTTTGCAAACCTGACAAACGACAGGGGGTGCGAACAATAGGTGTATTAACAGAAATAACAAAGTGAATACACGGAATTATATGGGAAAAAATAAGAGGAGGCAGTGCGCGAGTGTGTAACGTTGAAGAAATCTCAAATATAAAGGAGTCTACAGGAGCGAGTCGTGTGATATGTAATTAAATAAATTGTGTATGAACGGAGGCGTTGATTACAGTAATAATGCGTGAATAGGGCGTAATTAAGGGGTAGGCATTCCTGTCCCTGCTGGTAATTCAGGACGGGTATCTTTATTTTGCGAGTTTCAAAGGATATACTAAACTCGACGATCACAATAAAATTCTGCAAACTGTAAAGTTTAATACATTTTTCCAAATTCAACGCGTCCGATAAGTATTTCTAGTTTATTACTCGTATGATATAGTTTGGGAGATTCGGGTTCATCCACGTAGAATTTCACGGGTTTTACGAACACCACGGAAATCGTCTCGTGGGAATTTTACACGTCGAAATTATACGATACAAATTAACGGTCCACGATAGACAACCATGGAAACGTTACATCTGTCTATAATACCAATCTGACCGACAAAAAATCGAAAAAGAAAAAGATTCAACGAAGCTCCGATAGCGCATTGAAGATTATTGATTTATTGCCGCACGCACACATTGTCGCATAACTAATTCAAGAAAGAGCGTCGACGGCCGCGATTGCGTCACACTGCGCGCCGAGCGAGTTCAGTGTACTTACGCGCGCGCGCGACCGTCGCGGAGAAAATAATCGATGCTAAATATTCGCTCGAGCAAGAGGAAAAGAAAAAAAAAGGCACTCGCAAATCCGTTGGATTTCATTTGCTTCAGATTTAGAGCGGAAGGGTGGCAGAGAGCTTGGAGTAAAAATATAAGGCTTCTCGCTGCTGCGCTGTATACCCGCGCACAAACGCGACGCGCCCCATCTCGTTTGAATGTTTCACGCGCCGCGTATGTAGAGTGTTCGATTTCGGGCGCGGTCACGAACCTCGTCCACCGACGTCTATATTACCTGTGCAGGTATAGATGAGCCGGATTTGAGAGTCACGGCTAAAATGTTTGGGTCATTAATATAGAGTATTTCTTTGAACGCTGCAGTTGCATACGCGGTACCCGTTACGAATACATTTAGACCGAAGCGTAAATTTCTTCCTCAACTCCAGCCGGTTCTCGCGTCCTGTCATGGACTTGGCATTGCAACTTGTCTCGTGTGAAAGTTGGCTCTGTCGTCTCTTTCAATTTCTCTACCTCTTTCTCCCCCTCAATACTTATTGGAATGTTAGATAAACCGTCCCGAAACATCAATGGTACGCCGCCCGACTGTCAAAATAACTTTCACTCGAGTGAAGTAATTCATGCATTTTTATTCGTGTGTTACGATATAGTAATGTGGATAGAAGCATAATTCAATGGCAATATGTAAATTAGAATTTGCACGCCACCTATACATGCACTTTGCATGTCTAAAATTATCAAAAGAAAGTTCGGTCGTTTTTATACGCGGATAGGTTTGCGCTATGCAGCCGCATAATTATACGTGTAAATACATGTAAATACTTTACACGACGGCTACGTCACAGATTCGTCTGGGAATGTAAGACGAGTTTCTTACAAAACACCGTTATCGATCAATTATTTTCCATATTTAGAAAGGTCTGCTCGGCTAGAAATAACTTCGCAGAAGCGTAGCCGCCCACGCAGGTTTTCTAAATATAAAGCCCAAAGCTATTTCTGCACTCAGCATTTGCAGCGCAATATCGAGCTTTGTGTACATATACACAATTAATTAAGGAATTCCAGATGAACGTGCGAACCTTTTTCGAAAACAGTTGCCTATATAGGATGGATTATTACTCGAGTTCGAGTTGCCAATTTAACATGCCGCAGTGTTTATTTACTGATGTCTCGCGATGCAACCTGTTATGCTCAGTCAGCAGCTCGCCGAACGATTGCGGTTTATCTCTCGATGTCGCGTCGAATAAATAAACACTGCTATATATCATCGCGTGTATATAGCATCGAAGCAACGATACGAGATAGACTAGTCAAATTGGCCGCGATACAGTCGTTATTATTCAATTAATACACATTAAGTGATTTGTGCACCTGTACTATTGAAAGCAATCGAAGATTCACAGAGTATACGCACGACACTTTTTGTTCTCCCCAACAAAGGAAAAACAAACAAAAAAAAAATTCGATAAACGTTTTAACCGGACAGTCCATGGTAACCAATCCGATTCAGGTCACAAATAACATTCACACAGACGTATATACACACAAATGAATATTCATACGTATGAAGCGGCGAGAATAGCGCGTGGAAACGGGGCGGGGGGCGCTCGTTAGCGCGCGACAAAAAGCACGCGCCGCAGGTGAAGGTTAAAATTGGATCTTGCCAACGACGCGCACACTGCGGTGCATCGAGACTCGCGCCGGTGTCAATCGCGCGCCCAAACATACATATATATGTATATCCAAGGCCGCGACTGTCGCTGCCAGCTGATTGTGCAGAAGGCGCCTCTCTCGGCGCAGCCGGTCAAAATATCGCGTGCGCCCACGTGCGCGCGCGCGGCGGTGCAGCTCTCGCGACTACCTGTGTATATGTGTGTGTGCCCCGGCCGCCGATCTTGCATGACCAGCTCGCTCTTCGACACTGCAGGCTTGCACAACCCCCCGGGCGCTCCTAATATTAGTGCGTCCAATACCAACTGGCGCGACGCCCTGTCCAACTTGGGGACGCCGCGCGACTCAAGCTTTGTTGTTTGGCAGAGGATACGCAAAATCTTTACGCGTCTACGTAGATCGCATATAGGATTTTGCGCGAACAAGCTACATCGCAGACGCGAGCCTAGAAAAAATCAATTAAATGGCAAAATTTAAAAATTAGTTGATGACGATGTAATCGCGGCGTGTAGCGATGGATCACCCGTAGGCGGATGTACAAAGCGACGTTCCATTGTTGCTTCGCGCAGCTCGAGAGCTTGCGGATTCGACGTCATCTCCGACGCGGATCCGGCTGGGGGAGATTTTGATGGGCCGCCGGCAAAATAAACGAGCAAGCTTTGTTGGATTCGGAGAAGTGCGTGTGCTGGCTAATTAGAATATAGTGCATCCGTTTGGAGCTCGCTCGAAGAGGCTTTGTCTCCCTCCCTCGCTCTCGCTCTCTCGAGTCGTACGGTCGGAATTAGCCGAGCGGAACACATGTTGAACGAAGTGGCTGATCGAATTATGCGCAGCCGCTAATATCGGGCTAATGAGACTCGCGTTTACACCGGACCGCGGCTTCGCCGTGCGTCTGTGTAAACGCGAGAACTCCAGTGTGGTATAGGACGAGACGGGAAAAAACGCGCGCAACCATGGTTTTCCCTTCCGTTCGAATATACGATGAAGAAATTGGAAGGGATACATCACTGGAGTGCGTAGCTATAACCGAGGACTGTATCAGTCAGTTTAATCAAGTGTCAGAAGCGCCGGGCACATCGGAAGAGACAGTGCAATAATCGAAGGTGGCATTTGCACGTGGCCGCGCGAGCGCGCGCGATGCACTAATGACGAGCTCCCAGGCCCCCTCCGGGGGCTCCGCAACAGCTAATTACCAGGTGGCTCGCGCGAATGCCAGCTCCCGCATGATGAACCGTCTGTTGCGCGCATTCCTTTCACTAATAGCTCGATTCAATAATCACCGCTGGGCTTGGCCCGAGAGAGAGAGAGAGAGAGAGAAAGAGAGGGGATAGCGCGTTGGAGTCGAAGGGAAAGTCGAATTTTAATCTCGGCGCTAATTACAATATTCCGGGGAAAGTCGCGGCACTTCGAGCTGGGCGTGTCGTTAACAACGCGCGCGTACGAGTACGCCATCGGCCGGCGGCTGCGAGCTGTTTTTAAACATTTTGTTTCTGGATCGAATTTTCGCGCGCGCGGATTGGCTTCCGCGACAGCTGTCTTTCTCTCTTTCTGTCTCTTTGTCGCTGCACTGCTGCACGAAGATAAAGCGGCGCTCATGCGCAAGTGTGGGAGTCGTTCATTCGAATTGTGAAATTGCAATCGCGTCGGGCAAGTTTATTTGGCTACGAGTTCGTCCACAGAGTGTTTTATGGCTTCTGCACCATCGACGCCCAAGTGCATTACGAGCTTATAATACACTCGAGGATTATTCGGTTGCGTAGCAATATATAATACGTATAGAAGCCAGCTGCAGCTTTTGGCTCTGATACGATTCGCTGAACAGCAGATAAACTACAAGTGTATGCGTGCATATATATGATCAGATATATTCCACGAACTCTTTTTATTTGGAGCTAATGCGAATTACAATTTGGAATCCCGCGATACTTTTGAAAAATATGAGCGATTCCTGTGTATGAATTGACTCGATACACAGTCATGGCTATGAGCCGCGTACGAACTCGTGTCTCTCGTGCTGCTACAGTGTCAAAAGTATAACAATACCGAATTGTATGGCTTTTGAAGATTTAGAATATGTTTTTGAGATAAAAGAATTTCTGAATGTCCGTTTGTGGAAACACTGAGAGAAAAACCAGGAGATGATCCCGTGACGTCCGTACTAGAATATAGCTTGCGTGTGTTGCGATGGCAACCTACCTTAATATGTAAGCCACTATCCCAGCGCCACCATGTAAATACACGGTTCACTATTCCATAGCCTTAGTTCCTTCGCATCACGGGATTCCACCGGTCGTTGTTTGGAAACAAGACGTGTTATCGCGATACAAAAGTACGTGTCAGCAGCTATGTGCCACAATTATTACAAATACTGCACAGTACAGCAACGTCATCAGAGGTCTAGGATCATTCATTTGAGATAGTGCAGTAAGTTATATTGTTCCAATTGAAATATTATTCTTAGTATATTATCTGTTCTAACCTAACCTGATCATTATTCACCTGCTTGAAGCATGTTTATCTGGAATTAATTTAAATTCTCCAATACTTTCATTGTCGCTATTCTAATATATTACTGTATTAGATTTTCTACATGATTGTTTCTTTAGAATTACTTATGAATTATTGTATGACTTATATTTTATTATTCTGAAATCAGTGGTCCAGTTAAAGATTCATGGGAGTATTACTTATTCTACTTTGAATATTTATTTGATTATTTCATTCAGTGTTTCAGTTGGAGAGTGACATTTGAAGATGTTATAATGGGTAATAATTCAGAGTCAGTTGTTAGTCATTAATGTTTATAATATGTTATTATGTAAATAAATAATAAATAATTAGTATATAAAATGTTTGATATATTATTTATTGATGAAATCATCTCGATGCTGATCAGATCATTTCTATTTCTTTCATCATGTCTTATTAACAATGCAGCTAATAGCAGCTCTACGTATACATTATATGTGCGCAGAGTTATCATCAAACTCAGAGGGCTTATTCCTCAGCCGCCACGGGATTTTCCCGGTCGCTGCCATGGAATATCCCTTCGAGAGATTCGAAGCTACTTTCACAAGGTGGCGCTGGCCTACTGCCGTGCATCGCATCGTTACTTCCCCACATTGAAGCATGCATTTATTTCGGGTTGGACTGTCACGGTATAACCTCCTCATTTTTCTCTCAGTGAAGGAAAGATCTCGAGTTGCCCGTCGGGACGGTTTGCATCCCTCAAGGTTAACGTTGCGCGTAACCCGATAAAGTCGTGTTAGGTCGTCGTACATGATTCCTCGAGTGAATCTACTCGTGTTCCGGGAAAAGGCCATCTACGTATCCAATGATAGAGGAGAGCCGCGGTAGGCTTTACTGCGGAAAGACCTTTTACCGACATTTCGTGGATATAGAGTTTTCGAGACATTGAAACGCAATTCAATTCCGTCGTCTCCACTGCTGTCGCTGCCTCGCAGGAATTGCACCAAACTATTTCACCTTGATTCAGTTCTTAGCCAAAAATCAATATTCCAACCGTTGCATTCAAAACGAGACTATATATATACGCGTCAGCGAGTCAGTAAATCTTGCAAAGCCAGACCCAAGATTCAGTATGACTAGTTTCTCGTGTACTCCATGACACACTCGCGTAGAGAAATGTTCGACACCACGACCGTCGTGATAAATCTTTCCATGAATTTTACGAGGATATTAAATCCGTCCCGGCCTCACGGTTAAAACAATACACCACGACGTTTGCGCGGAGAAACAGGGAAATAAGTATTTTAACGAGAAAAGAGTAGCATATTGAACGGCTGCTCATCGTAAAACCTCTTGTACCAAAGGAAAGTCGAACAGTCAATACAGATTTGACGCACACACACACGCGCGCGCATACGCACACACTTTTACGAGCTGCCTATTCAGAGAGGAAAAAAAGCGAAGCGAGGGATAAAACAGAATCAGAAGCAGCAGTAGCTGAATCGAGTAATCTCTGCGGCGCGCGCGCGAGCAACACCAATTCCTCGTCGTTAATCACTCGCGGGAGGTAGCTAAAAGCGGGCTGGCCGATCACGCGACCGCCTCCTGTGCAACACAGTCGTCGTCGTCGTCGTCGATCCCTGTATACGAAGCTCCGCGGCCCCCCCCCCCCCCGGACAAATTGATCGGCCGGCCAATCTCGCGACGGGCCGGAAACACCGGGGCGCAAATGCACTTATCCTCGGCTCGCTTGTGCACTCGGGGAAAAATTGGCACTTTTCCGCGAGCCACTGCAGCCCGGGCCGTTGGCGCGACCCGCGATCAACGATAAGCGTTTGTATACACAGCTGTGCACTCGCATATTTCATCGGCAGACGTTTCTGGCAAATTTCTTGCTTTCGCTTGGGTGAAACTCTTGGTGACACTTTTGGTGTGACGAGCGTTGATTTCATTAGATTCGCTAGTCGCGTATATCACGGCGGGAACGGACAGAGGCTGCCAGATCGATATACATATGTATAGGTTTGTATTTTATGCGATACGCTGGTATCTCTGCGGTTTCGTCACGATAGCACGATAGGCTCTGTCCGCAGATTGGTAACCCGATCGATCCTTCGCCGTGCCGACGGGATCGCGCAAAGGGGCTCACTCGGTAATATCCCAGCGATTTTCGTAATAATAATTTGTCTCGGATCCCAAATATTTACCCGGTCCGATTCGAGCCTCCGATGACCCGAATTACTTTTTTCGAGGCGCGATATCGCATCAGTATAAAGCTCACCGAACCGAACGAGATGGAACCGAGCAACGACGACGACGCCAATGGCTCATATATATATATACATGTATATACACACTTGGCCCAGCAGAGAGTATATCCTTTGGCCAAACACAGCCCCCGGGGATTAGATGACAACGCGGTTGACATATGTGCGTGTCTTTCGCCGGCGAGATTCGCGCGGCGGGAGACTCTCGAGCTTCGCTATATATAAGTATATACAGCCGAGCTTGCACGGGTGCGTCACGAGCAGACACACACGGGCAGTCGGCGAATCCGTCAGCGACACACGTGTATCTAATGCAAATGGGCCGTGGCAAAACAAAAGTGGGCCGGTTCACTTTACCGTCGCGCGAATTTCAATTTTTCAAAAGAAAGAAACGACTCGCTGCTGTGCACATGACTTTTTCAGCTCGTGCATATAGAGAGAGAATCACGTGGGTCGGTATAGCGAATTTCGACCTCGCTCGCTTGTGTCGCTCACGTATATATAGTTTGGAGTCCAGTGACAATTTAGGTCTCGCCAAGGGCGAAACGCGAAATTCACTACTACATCAGATTTCCGAATTCGATCTAAGGATTAGGATAGGAAATGTATGACGCAACAAATCTCTCATCACCCCGCGCTGCTGTGTAAGATTTACTTACTATATGGTAATAGCTTGCTTCTATCACTGATTATACAACGAGGGGCTTCTCAATTCAATTACTCCCTCAAAAATTCTAAGATACTCCCATCACTCTTTAGTAATCCATGGTACTGGAGTTAATGGTTTTCAAGTTTTTATCTCGTTAGTGTAAACTTGTTGAGAGTCTTGTATCATCCTAACTTGAGGAGTAGCTTTTGGTGCTCCCTCGTCGAATACTTGGATTGAGAAACAATCTAAAACCAAGTGATTTACTATCTTCTCACGAAAATTGGCCCAGATACATCCTAAAACTTGGAAAAAATCACGTTTATACAGGAACAAAGAGTTACTTTTCCCTTTCGACTTTTCGTCTTTGTCGAATGAAACTTTTCCTCCTCGTGCCAGACCAATTTTCGCGTAATTCGTTATGTCGGGTCGCGACGGGAAGCGAGTTGATTCAATAAGGCTGAGCAAATATTCGGACGCTGTGCTCTCGATATAGGCGCGACCATTTCCAGCTCGACGTCGAAAAAAGGGGGCTGTAATTCGCCTCTGTCACACGAAGAAATCAATCCGCGGACCGAAACTGCGTGAATACACATATGAGCGTATAGAATTTTCTCGCGCCAGCAACATACTACACACGCGCGCGCGCGCAGATGTTCTTTGGAATGTTTTCATGCGAACCGCGTAACGAGATACAGAGAGACGCAAAACAAAATGCAAAATGCGCGCTCGCGCGGAGAGTCTGTCTTTCCATCTATACTTATTACGGCCCATTACACACATACCCCTCGAGTGCGCCGTTATAAATGCCGCGCGGCCGTCCGGCGCGTGCAATCCACACGATGGATGCGCATCGCGCGGAATCTCCTTCGCTTCTCAAAACTTCGGACAAAGTGGTATTGCTCCAGTTTTATCGCGGCCGCCGATCGTTACGACGAGACTTCCTCTTGTTTGTTTCTCTCTCTTGCTCGCGCCCGCTCGCGGATGCATATATATATATATATATATATATATATATATACACGCGCACAGTTCGCTTTTGTTCGTGTATGTGTGTTACGTTCCGCAGATAAATATCCTCTCTATCTCTGCGGACACTTGGCAAATTTATTCTGCGCTCCGCTGCGTATACATGCCGCGCATATACTGGCACAATGGAAGGTGGATATGGTAGACGAGTGGTCGGCGATTATTATATGAAAAAGCGATTTGAAAATTTCTCAATTGGGGTGAGTCACCCGCGTGTATACGGAATGACAATGTTCCTCCCCCTCCCCCACCCCACCTCCCCTTTCACGTGCGTGCGTGTGTGTGTACGTCATGCGCGCTCAGCTGATCGGCTCGGTGATGCGTTTGGCAGGTGGTAAAGAAAACGCGCGAGAATGCCAGAACTATTCTCATACCGCAATATGAGTGATATACCTGCTAATGATGCGCGCAAGGGATGCATTCGCCAAGTCTTTGATGACAGTGTAGTTAAGCGTCGTTGGATTTTCAAAATTGGCGATATAATTCGGGATATCTTTGAGGTTCTTTAGTTCTAGAACGGAATTTTGGATCTCAACGAAGAGTTACGTGCAAAGTATTTGGAATGAATGAAATGATACTCTTACTAAGCTTTCGCCCGAAGCAGCAAATGAATTTCAAAAAGTATCCACGATGGATCGATGTTTCATGATTTGATTCCCGTTGCAAATCTTGAGTAACTTCGGGAAACTTTCGGCAATCCCACTTGTTTTGCTTCTTCATTATCCAAAAAGAATATACATATATCTATTTGTCCAGTTGCATACAGAACTTTCGTATCATTCAATGTTCGCGATTGTTTATCTCGCGCAAATTCACAAGATAACCTACACCCGGGAGATAAAATTAATCGATGAAGCGAGCTACAAGAAAGACTCTTAGCTCTTACCTCCTCCTAGGGTATATCACGCGCATCGCGTATTGATTAATCGATTGATTCCTCTTCTGATCAAGTTCGCGCATGTGTCAATCAGGCCCGAGAGAAAACGCTCGCGATTATTGAATAATAAGCGATCGGTGCGCGCGCATACAACACGATTGCGGCATTTGTCTCGCGAGAGCCTCGAGCAAAGTACTTTGAGGACGCGACCGGGGCAATTTTAAACTTCTAGTCGGACGTATCGGTCGTCGGTTGATCCGGACGTGAAGTCTGTGCTGTTGCTGCTCGAAACCTGCAAAAAAAGGCGAGTCGATCCCGCAATAGCAGCTCTGCTCGCACACAAACATGTATATACATACGTGTGTGTGTGTGTGCGTGTGCACGTGTACCTGCGCATAGATTGTCGCTATGTGGCGAGCGTCTGGCGGGCGCTACATTCCGCGCATACGAAACTATATACTGCGAGAGAGGGAGAGAGACGGGGCATCGTGTAAGTTGCCAGCTGGAATTGAATTCGCATCGGACCTGATTCCGAAGTACATAAGCTCTCGAGTTTCGCTCTCGCGCGCGCACGCGACAATGGGGCCGGGCATTGTTCGTTAATTAAACTGGAGCGCGGGACACTTGCTCTAGCGCGCAGCGAATCATAATTGCGCCGACGCGCCGATCGCCACGCCATATATGCGGGCTCCTTCATTTCTGCCAGAGAGATCCTCTCGTAATGCCCGGACGCGTCCCTGACAGCGCGCCACGAGACGCTTCTGAATATATCTATACGCGTGTGCGGGTGCACGTGCTAGTTTGATTCCATGTGATATGCTAGGCATGCGCTGCTCGATCTTGAGCCCTCCGAAAGACAATTGGCAATGCAAAGCGGCAGCAAAAGCACCAAGGTGACGCGGGAGATTTATTCATAACGTGTAACACTCGGCGATACCCAGTGTCGGGCAAGGTGTTCCGATTTTCTTTTTCGTTTCCATTGCAGCTACATCACCTGTTCCTAGGTATCTAGAGTCGCGAGCTGGAGACCAGTCGGAGTTACACTTGATACACGTTTAGCTATTTAGCTACTTTAATGAGGGGTCGATTTCAAACGAGTCCCATAATTATATATTCCAAGGGAATTGTTTCAATGAAACACTATTTACTGATTGAGTAAGTGCAGTGGGAGTTGCGTAATTCCGTGATTAAATTCCCCAATGCAACCATGCAAGTGTGGTTGAACAGTTGGTCGGGTTGATAGATCAAAATTATTCAAAAGATTTAATTACACAAATTGTGTGCCTCCCATTGTCCCTGCTCGCATATACTCGATTGAATTTTCCATTATACATGCAAATCTTGGCGTTTGCTCATTACGCTCTCTCGGATTATTGGCTTAGCGCTTAACGGATAATCCTGTCGACGCTACATACATACATATTCATACGATACGTAAATATCCAACTGGCGCGAGATTCAAACGATTAATAATCGAACGACGCGCAGGCTCCAACAAAGACGATACGGCTCGTGGTCGACTGTTGTAATCGGCGCGAAAAGTAAATCGGTCTGCACTCGATCAACGAATATTATCCTGCCAAACGACTCTTAGCGGCTCTCGCGCGGCAGGACGTAAATTCGATAAATCTCTCGTCGATCCATCGTCGGTCGTGAAAATATTTTCGCAACTAAAAGCCGCGTTTACCCGCGTTGGAGGAACGTTTGCACGCGTGCCAATTAATTCGTGTCGCGATGGCAAATCTAAACCCGTTAACGCGTATTAATAAACCGATTCGCAAAAAACGCCCTGCAGCCCAAAGCAGCAGAGAAGCCCGCAGAAGGCGTATACGTGCGTGTATACCACAGGCGCGACGCTGTGAATCAGCCTGGCGCGGGCCAATGACGCATAAGAAAACACATACGGTCGAAAAAGCTCTCTCGGCGCGCGGGAGGAAGATAACGTGACTCACGCCGCGGCTATTCTCTTTTCAATGCGCCAGTTCTATATACATCGCACGCATTTATAATGCGATGCGCTCTCTCGCCGACATATTATTCTCGCCGCGACGCTCTGATTTTTTTTCTCCGTATACATATATATAATATGATACACGCGCTGGTCGCGTCTGCTGTTGCGCATCATATATACATAAGCACCGCACGGCCAGTTGGGTCGATCGAGCTTTTGGAGCGAAAATTCGAACGATCGTCGGCCGCAGAGAAATTTAATAATATCAGCTCTGTTACACGCAGCTTATCTGGTGCTTTATCGCGTGCATTTCCAAGTGTCCTTTGTTCCGATCCTCATTAATTCACGACTACTTTATGAGTCATTATATACTGCGGTTGAGAAATTGATGGCCAAATTGTGTGATTATCGAATCTCATTCCATGGTAGAATGAGTCGCAAGATCAAATTCATTGAGGACAATGATAATTGACGCGACAATGGAAGTATATTATCGATGTCGAAGAATAACAATTACGTGTGTCTAATGAAATACCATCTCCGTTGAATTGGGGAATTGGACCTATCCAACTATATATAGCCGCAGCCAACGCAGCGATGGGTCACGGATCACCGGATCCAACTTTTCACGATGTTGTTTTTCGCGAGAACCCAAATAAGCCATTCAACCATTTAGTCCGGCGTTTTATTTTTTTCAAGATATTATGTATATAGGATGCTTTTATCTGTGGTTCCGTGCTCAAAGTATCGATGCGTAGCAATGAATGAAATTGATAGTGACAGGTGAATACACCAATAACAAAAGATCGTTGGACCTGACGGTTGAGTAGCTTGATTGTTTTGATGCTCAAAGACAACCTCGAAGAGTTTCAGCAAGGTCTGTGACCGATATATATATGTATAGATGTAGGCCTCTTTTTGAAGGATCAGAACACAGACATTCGGAGAATGCTCTAAAATTAATCAAACGTAATACCATAAACACAAAGACGCTTGGATAAATATTGTAGAAACAAAACAAAGCATAATTAATGGCCGTTGCGGATTAGCGCGGAGCTGTCATTCCCGAGATGTCGAAACTGAATTCATATAATTTCTCACGCGACATAGCTGTCAAAGTAGTTGGCACGTTCGGCCGAGATTTTGAGTTATTAATTACGCAAACAGACCATGATTTCTTTTTACCTTGTAGTATATTTACAAACATCCTTTCCAACGCATGCACTTAATAATTCATTCGAATACCACCTACCCCTACGTAGATGTTATTTTCGATAAATGATATTACATATGAAAGGGAATTATTCACGATTAATCGATGCATCCGACAGCGATGTAGAATAGATGAGGAGAAAAGTGTATAAGCTCCGTCATCGCCTATCAAACAACATACGTGTTCCGAGAACAGATGAAAACAGCCAAAAAAACTAAAAATAGTACGTTTCACGTGTGAAAACCATGTGAAAGTTTACAATCGATTCTCGATTTTATTTTCAAATCTCTTGACGTGTGTTGTCGTCCCGATGTACCCAATTTAATACCCCGTCCGTCTCTTTCAGCCTAATCAATCAAGCCAACAACTTACGACTCAATGGCCCACGAGAAAAAAAAAAAGCGAATAGAACACGTTCGCCCATGAAATCACCTCGTTACGGATCTATACAGTGGGTGTCGGACAAAAAGAATTTCGCGCGCAAACAACGGCTCGCAGAGCGCGCGCCAAGGATTTTTCAAAGCTGCAGCGCGCCGCGCGACAATGGAATTCTCCAGGCTTGTAGCCCACACCCCAGCGGGTGGCTCTCGCTGATCAAAAGCTTTTCTCCTCGATACGTTCGATCTATTTTGGTCCCTTCTATAGCTTCCACTTTTCGAATTTCCACCGGCTGCTTTTCATACGCCGTGGTATTATATACAGGTGCGTTTCGTTCTCGCGTGTTGGATTTTTCGTGACTATAATCCGTATACCGGATGGGAAGTATAGTTTTCGAAATTCATTCGTGAGGGGACATTAGTAGGAACGATAAGGTCGAATTGTGCAAAGCTCGGTGAATAATGTTGATATAACAGTAAGCCAACGCAAAGCGTATCTAATGCGTTGCGATAGCTGTAAGTAGTAGCAAAGACTCCTTGCCAAACTCACGTGTAATTAGATTAAGCACGAAACATTTACGTCTCTCTCTCTCACACTCTCCCTCCCTCTTTCTCTCTCTCATAGCGTGACCGCCAGCGCTCTTTTGTCTATCCGAACAAATTTAGACTCGATCCGCGGATGTCCACATTTCTACGACGATTCTTGGCATTGAAAGAGAAAACTTTCGACGTTATGCCCGAAAGCAATACAGCCCCGCAAACGCGGTTCAATTATCCCGACAACTATACATCAATATATGGCATTGAGTGCATATACAGAGGTGTACGCGTGGACTTGTGTCATGCAGTACCAGCTTCCTACTCATTACTTGCTCGAATCCCCGGTGAGATGATCTCTCGTCATTATATCCGAGCTGGGTGCAACAGCTTAAGAGCTGCCGTCGTGCAGGTATAATGGGCTGAAATAACCTTGACGCTTTTTCTCCGCTAAAACCAAGATCGAGAGAAAGAGAGACTGAGACAGATATAGAGAGAGAAAGCAGTTTGTACCGTCGGTATGTGTGGTCAGTAAGGTGTTAACGGCGAATTCGATCTTGCGGCATGAGAGTTTTGGTAGAAGGCCAAAAAAGTAAGCCGGGAGAGTGGATATCGAGGGGCCAAGGGCATCAGCACCGCTGCGAGAGTACATGCTCCGCCGGATACTTTAGATTCGCTCCCTCCCGCACACACACAAACACGCACACACACACAGAACTGCTACTCTATATTTACTATATCGACGATACGGCTACTGCACCCGCTTCAAACACTTGAAAATTTTCTTTTTTTAGGCCAACACGAGCGTCCACGAGCCACGTTAATTTGATCGGTTGCTGGAACTTGGGAACTATGAAATTGAAAGTGCAGTTGAAACATGCCAAGCTGGTTTTTAGATATCCATAATTGATTTTATGCACATACAGTACACCTGTAAAAATAATAAGAGCTCGCGAGCACAGGTGCCTTGTTACAAGTCTCCTTGAATTTAATATACTTTTTATCAATATATATGAGCTTTTAAAAATTAACAAACTTCGACATTTTCTAATTGAAAAAGTCGATCAACATACATTGTCATTGTCGTTAATCGATAAATGGAACACATTCTCAATTTGATGAAATAAATTCGATAATCAGGTTGTGGAGAGTCGGGAAAAATTTGAAATCAATTATATGTCCATCAACACTAATCTTGTTTTAAGTACGTTGTCAATTTCGAGAACCCGTGATTAATCTGAAATGATGTATCGCACTGCAATGTGTTTCCGTTGCGTTGCATAAACATGTACAATACACATCTAATTACCGCATATGTACAAACAATGTTTACATCCGCAGTATAGGAGAGTGTCAATACCATCATCAAATCACACCGTGTCAGGCTGTATACGCGACGGCAAATACGAGAATTAAGTTTCAGCTGAATCGGAGAGCTAAACGATCAACTGACTCGCTCTGTGTGAGTCACGAGAAAAAAACCTCGCTTAACGCGCGATGTTACGCACGAATCTCCGCGAAAAGAATTCCAGACCAAAGCTCTTGTACCGTACCCGTTGATTTGGCAATCCTATTTTCGGCAGACGATTTCGACCGGCGAACGAGGAAATTGAAGCAAAGACAAAAATCCCCGATACAAACGATTGATAACGAGCGAAGGGGAATCGGACGGGGGGGGTAATCATTTCATACATTCAATTCAAGCGGAATGTTCGAGTACAGCGCGCGGGCGCGCATGAATGAAACGCATTGAACGGTCTGCCGCTATGCTGGTCGTTCTCTCGCGGGTCTCTACATAAACCCCCGGGCGCGGCTGCACACACGACTGCAGCAGCGGGCGACGAACGCGACACACAACACGGCTTCATTCGCCCTTGCACGCAAATCTACGCTTTCTCACATTTTCACAATACCCACTGCACACGCATATACGTGCGCATGGGGACGTGAGTTCTCCCTCCTTGTGCTTGCCACACGCGGGGCCGTCTCCTTTTCACGGTTCGAACTCCAGTTTAGGAGCATTCGCTCTTCAAAAGAGAGAGAGAGAGAGAAAGAGAGGGAGCAGAAAAAGAATGAGACCATATACGCGCGGCAGCCGCTGCACTGACACGACCTTATTGGAAAACGCCCGTACGACTCTAAAACTTTATGCTCAGGCATGCCCGCGGCAATGGTGATCGAGGTTTCCTATATACGTTGAGAAAATTATGTCATTGTGCTATATTATAAGACTCGCGCGACAAGATGTCACGCAGGTGAAAATTTGAATAGGGGGATGTTCACCGATGTGGAATACTATAGCATGATTGAACATATTCTGTCGGATTCGCAAATAATTTTGAGAATGAGTCTATACATTGACCGTTGCAGTTTCGAGAATGTTGGACTCGAACGTTTGGTTCTTGTAATAAAAGATTGTATAGCTCATGGTGATCGATTCTTGAAAGACAATTTTGTGTGAAATATCTCGTAAAATGACCTGTACAAATTTTATAGAATCGTAGGAAATTATTTCATCACTACGGAAGTGGGAATGATGAAGAAACAAGAGCTGCGGCCCATTAGGCTGATACCATAAAACACTCGGAAGAAAGTCTCACTTCAACTAGAACTATATATATATCCACTTGTGCGGAGGTAGATTCAGCGATTCGAGTTAATGTAGCGCGGAGCACGAAGCCGGTTGGTAGTGGAATCGAAATAATGTTTCTTCACTCGGTGAATTTAATTTTTCATGCGGCGAATAAAGCCACTGCGCGAGGAAGCTGTTAGTCACGTCTCGTCGAGTGAAAAACGTTGCCTGCACAGAGTCCGGTCGATCCTCCAAGGACTCAAAATCTCCCCCCGCTCAACCGACGTCGATTATTTTTGAAAATATCGCTTGACCGCGAGTAAATACGGGATAAGGAGTCGCGCGAAACGAGCGCCGCTGAATGAACCCCCCATACGAGCCGAGCCGAAGCGGCTTTTACGAGGCTGCATCAGCGCCGTACAAGCACGCGCTTGATAATGACAAGGAATTTCATTGCACGCGCGCCAGCACCCGTCTCTCTCTTTCTCTCCGTGCGGACATATACTCAACGAGCCGTCTCTCTTTCTCAACAGTCCTCAATGCCGCGCGTCCCCTACCCCCTTTTAAACTCTCGACATACCGTCTATATGGGGGGGGGGGTGGAGGGGGGATAAAGAAAATCCGCGACAAATTAATTGCTCTCGCCGCGTGAGTTTTTCCGCGACTCTCGTGTGTATATAAGGTCATTGGCGAATCGCGCCGTTAGAGAGAAAACTGGTCTCGTTAATCATACCCGCACCTCGCGTGCGCGATTCGTTTCGCGCGTGCGCTGAATCATTGCGTCGTCAAACGATTTACGGGTTTTTGCAAATCCAACAACACTCGCGATAATGTTCGAGGTAGAGTGTGTAAGCGCGAGCCGTTCGATCGGTCATAATCCCGCGTTGACGCGAGGATGAATTCGGTAGAATCAGCAGTAACGAGCTCGTGTCCTCGCGGGCGCGTCGAATCAACCCAAGTGGCTCGAGAGCGGACACGCTCGTTACATCGGGGCGATTTGCATAATTCCGAAATGCCCGCGCACTCGACGCAGCGTCCGTCTCGGATTGCGAGCGTTCGTTTTTCTTTTCCGCGTGTATATATACCGCGCACACGCATGGTGTTGCACCTCGCGCGGTTTGTTATATTGAGCATTTTTTCCTTCTTCTTTCCAATCGCTGATATCGGAACTCGCGAGCGAGCCCAACCGCTGTTTACCTTTGCGATACGCGGCTTAAAAAAAAACCAGGCAAATATTTGCGCGGAAACGAGAGGGAGAGGGCCTCGTTGTATATTTTCGATATTTCCCAGAGCGAATCGTTTGGATCGTCACGACTCGTAATTGTTTTAGGCCGTCGAGTGTGTCTCTGTATAAAAATCGAATCGACTTCTTTTGTCTTCGGAGTTATAGATGCTTATCTGCTGCGCCTTTTTATTGTTTAATATCGCTTGCCAAGGTTAATCATCGAGTAAACGAGGAAAACAATCTAGTACGCGACTTTTACGAATGTATATTCTACGACGCAGTGAAAAAGTTTATTTGGTGGGGAGGGGAAGAAGAACTAATTAGTAAATCTTACATTTTTTCGATACACTGCCACTCGAGACTAGAGTTACTCGTGTGTCGAGTGTCTTTATGCTCATGCGACTTTCTAAGAGTTACTCAATATCCAAGCTGTCTCATTGGTTTAGCTACTTATATACGAATACGATAAAGAATATTGATGTATTCTAAATGCGGGACAAAATTGAAATGAATTATCTGCATTGTTTGCGTGAACGCTTGAAATTCCCCAATGATAAATCTTGACCTTATTATTCCGACCAGCAGATAATAACGTATAGGAAATTAAAAATGACATTATGAAAGTATGTATATGAAAAAAATGACGGTGATCAATTTTCACAGGAAGGAAATCAAGAATCCGAAGGTCGGGGATAATCTTGTCTGGCGCACATTAATTCTTGGCAAATATTTAGATGCACAAATTAACAAGAGAGAGAAAGAGAGAGAGAGCGTAAACCGAAGGCAAGCGAGTTGCCCCCGCGGAGTGTTTGGCGTCGGGCGATAATATCAGCCCGAGGGAGAGAGATGATAATTCAGGGAAATTCCTCGGTTATATAGTTGACATTGGCGACCGGCCAACTCAATACACAGGCACACGCATATATCTCGTGTGCGCAGCCCCTAATCCTTAATAAGATTTTCGAGTTTCTTATATATGTATATGTATACACTAATACGGTTGGGCTGAGAATGCGAAACAAAGAATATACTCGGTGCGCGCGAGAGGCAGAATCGCACAATAAATCCCGGGATACGAGAGCTGCATTCACGCACGCAAGTCCGAGTCAGGGGTCCAGGTTTCGTTTGGGCACGCAATCATCCGATTACAAATCTTCGGGGGACAAAATGTATTATATAGAGGGGTGGCTCGTTTTTCCCCGCGACGACGCGGAGCCATGGTCGGGTCTTTCTTTCTCTATCTCTTCTCTTTTTCTCTCTCTTTCTGCATCAGCTGCAATGCAGCTCGACGCGCGTTATGTCACTGTAGAGAGGCCACAGAGAGGCTATATGCCAAATGACGACAGGAGACACAGAGTCCGTAAGAATGCAGAGGGCAATTGATCTGGGCGCCTGCGTACGCTTATCTCTCCATTATAGCGAGGCGACTCTCTAAGCTCCGAGTTACTCGTCCCATCTTATAATTTACTTGTGTTCTTTTCTCTTTATATCAACGGCGATTTGTTAATTTTAATTATTTCCTTGATGGAATACGTTTCGACACATACAGCACTGCGGAGGAATTTAAAATGACTCGGTGGCGTTTCAGAAACGAGCATAAATCGTATCTTCATTGTGTCCAACTGCGACTTTCTATATTGCGCAATGCAGCTATACTTTGTTCTCGATAAAAATATGGCGAACGCATCGGTGTAACTTTATACGTCGTGATGTTATGGCTCGAGATATTCATCGAATATTGATACCGAAGGCTGCACGAACGCGCGCGCGAGATGAAACGCAAGCGCACTGCAGCAACGTATCTTGAATTATGCATATTCGATTATCGTTATGATTCACAACTAATTCACGTGTTTTGAGAGAGCAGAGAGCCCGCATTCATGAGCTGTCATTATCCATCGGCATATTTAGATTAGAGACGTTATTAATTTCGTTTCGTCACTAGTAAGAGAAACAACTACGAACGAGATACTATGTACATTTCAAATCGATCGAAAACTTTAATCCCATGATACTGAGTTCTTATTTTAAAACCTATACACTCGTCGACCACCTAATACACACACAGACACTACGTCATCGAATTCGATCGATACATCCATAACCAAATTTCAAACTCGCGCCAAACTGAGGCGCTCGTGTGTGTGTATGAAGCCAAAGCAGCAGCAGCAGCAGCCGAGACTGGCGAGGGGAGAATTTCGTATTGTCACACTCGACTCTCCGCAGGAGTTTGGACAGTAAATTTCAAAAGCTCGCCCGGCACAAGCCAAGTATCATAACGAGGACGAATTGCGGCTAATATTGCTCTATACGTGCGCGCGCGTGCTCGTCTAGTATCATCTGAAGGGCGCGCGCGAGCTTGATTAGCCGCACGTCTTCCGAGGACTCTCGTGACTCCTCATTTTTCCTGCTCTCCCGGCCCGCAGTTGCGTTGCAGTGATTCTCGAGGGGATCGTATACGTATATAGCGGGTCTGTAGTCGACGCTAATTGAGCACTCGTTTAGGTGTCACTGTATTGTATGTACGGGAGCTTGGATGTCGCTGACGGTGCCGTTCCTCATTACATACGTCCCACTAATGCATATAGGCATACCAGAAGAGATTAGGGCAGCAACCGGCCGAGACTGACACGTGAGCCAACACGTGCGTGCTACTGAATAATTTATAAAAACACTTCGGCTTTTATTTCTCTTCCGAGAGATTGGACAGCGTTATCTTAGTACGGGCGCAGGGCCGGATTCCGTAGCCGATGGATGGCCCAAGCTCCACCCAGGTTTTTCCTATGTGGTTTGAGCTGCTGAACACGAATTTCGAGGGTGGACAGCCGGAAAATGGGCAGGAAAATTTTTATCGAGAATTTTCCGAGAGCGATAGAACAGTCAGTTTTTTTGCGAAAAAAAAATATTTTTATATTCTCCTCAGCATTCTGCACAAGAAAGGTCCTTATACATTTTTCACGAAAAGGCGCCGTTCCGGAGTAAAAAATTCCCAAACTTTGAGAAAATGCGATTTTTCCGATTTTCAAGGTGCTGCTGCTCAGTCACGCCACAATATTTTCCAGTCCACCCGGTCTCAAACTGCTGTTTTGGGTCTCAACTGGAGATTTTGATAGTTTTGAAGCCGGAAAAATGGTATTTTCCAATTTCCCGGCATTAGTTTTCCAAGCACCTCCAGCGCCCTTCGATTACGCTTATTCATGTGCTAAAGGGTTTTCCGAGGTTGGGTCGATGGTTGGAATGTTTTGGATGGGTTGGGTCGATGGTTGGATTTTTACCCTCATGAGATTTTCACTTAAAATTGCTATTTTCAGTGTTATATGAATTTTCCGAATTTTTTTACCAATTTCCTAATTTTCCTTCGGAAAATTGAATTTTAGAGAATTCAAATAAATGGGAAAACATTATCGAAAGAAATTGGGTCGAATCTAACCATCGACCCAACCTCGGAAAACCCTTCAGCACATGAATAAGCGTCATCGAAGGGCGCTGGAGGTGCTTGGAAAACTAATGCCGGGAAATTCGAAAATACCATTTTTCCGGCTTCAAAACTATCAAAATCTCCAGTTGAGACCCAAAACAGCAGTTTGAGACCGGGTGGACTGGAAAATATTGTGGCGTGACTGAGCAGCAGCACCTTGAAAATCGGAAAAATCCCATTTTCTCAAAGTTTGGGAATTTTTTACTCCGGAACGGCGCATTTTCGTGAAAAATGTATAAAGACCTTTCTTGTGCAGAATGCTGAGGAGAATATAAAAATATTTTTTTTTTCGCAAAAAAACTGATTTTTCTATTGCTCTCGGAAAATTCTCGATAAAAATTTTCCTGCTCATTTTCCGGCTGTCCACCCTCGAAATTCGTGTTCAGCAGCTCAAACCACATAGGAAAAACCTGGGTGGAGCTTGGGCCATCCATCGGCTACGGAATCCGGCCCTGCGCCCGTACTATCTAATCTGTATAAACAAATCGAGCGCGCTCGAACCGTTGCAACAAAAGAAATGACGATGCACTTCGGGAAGGACGATTTGAATTGTCACGGGAATTGTGTGTTTGTCCGTTTTTCCCCACGTCCAATTTATACGGGTTCCGAAAATTGAAAAGGAAGAAATAATCTGACGAATGACGCGACGACGTACGAGCACTGCCATGGTTATTGAGTGTAACGAGTTTTCACACCGGATCAGCTGCAACGGCTATAAGTATACCTCGCGTGAAATTGCTGCGAACATTTTACTTGATTGTTTTCGTAGAGCTACTGTACGAATGATCGACGATTTGACGATCGCAGTTTGACGAGAATTACGGTATATATATACATATACACACGCGGGGCTGGTCGAAAATTTCTCATGACGTCACGAGCACCCCTTCGTTCATTATGCAGTGGTATATATCTGTATCGACGGGGACCGTGACGTATACACACCGGGTATCATCGGTGATTTTCGAGAAACGAAATAATAGACGTCGTTACACCGGGGGAGCTCAACCAAATCGATCATACGTGATTTTGCACGCAGGTTCCCTAATTGACATTTCCAGGGGGGAAACGCGAATGGTTTGTAAATCAAAAACATCCGAATCGAACTTTAGTCCGCAGCTGTGTATATAATCATGCATATACGAGACGAAACAAGCTATCCACTGGGCGAGCGGTGCATATACGTGTATAATGGAACTCGAACTGGAATCAGATATAAAAAAAGAGGTAATTCAGCTCGCTTTTTCGAGCCCGCGAGGGGGTGTCGTCGTCGTCGTCGTCATCGATATACAATCACGCGCGCGGGGAATCTCTCGTTGCGAATTCACGAGTGAATAGGCGCGCGACACGCGGCCCCTCGTGTACTCAGCGCGTGCGGCATGTAAATTTCATTGCGCGATAGCTGCAAATCGATTTGGCGGGCTCGCGGTAACACAGGAACCCGAGTCCGGGGAGCAAAAAACGAGACAAGTGCGGATACGCGCACCCGTGCACTGCAGCGTCTGCGATGCAACCGGTGAGATTTACACCTGATGCATCGGTCGCGTGCGCGAATCACGGCTCTCTGCAGCGATTCCCCGTAAGTGTATACGTACATCCGAGCAAGAGCGTTAACCCGCGTGTTGCGGATACGCACATTTATACATACATTACGACGCAGCAGCTGCAGCTGCACTGCTATCAGTCCCGAATCGCCCTCGAAAAGTGATTTATCGTTTCGCGAGATCGGGCTCCGGTGCGCCGTACTTACGTTCTCGCGTCCGAGATAAGCCCGCCAGCCGAAATTCCCCCGCGTGCGCTTATCATCCCGAGCTTAGATATACTTTTCGACGGGCCAGCATCGGTATTTGGTATGTACATATATACGCGTAGCTATCTTATCGGTCGCGATTGCCGGACGACCGGGGGGTGCAGCAGCAGCAGCAGCAGCAGCAGCGCGCGCTCGAGGTGTTTACGCGCCGCGCGGCAGACACAGACGTGGGCCCGACATCGACGACGACGGCGACAACAACAACGCAGCAGCCCGTGCGAATCTTCGTGTTGGTGCAGTGTATACCCGAGCCTGGGGATTGATTGTCGGGTATGAGGAGCGTGCGATGGTGCAGCAGCGACGACGCGAGAGAGTGTCTGGGCGCGACGGGGCGGCTGCACTGCAGCCACTGGAGCATTGACACATGCACGCGCGCGCGCGCCGCGTATACACACACGGGAGAGACGAGGGTCGGGAGCGGGGGGGGGGGGAAGAGCCAAGGGGAGCCGGGGTCGCGCGCGAGCTGCAGCGAGAGGGGCTGGCTGGCTGGCTGACAGAGGCGCGCGAGGAGTCGCCGCCGGCTCGTACCTGGGTATGCAGTTGGAGGGCGTGCGGTCGACCTCCCAGGTGGCGAACAGCTTCATGGGCACGGGCCGGGCGGGCTGGTGCGGCGGGCCCGCCTTGACGCCGCCTCGCTCCGCCATTTTCCGGCCAGCGCCGCCGCCTCCGCCGCCCCTGTCCGCTATCGTGCTCGTCCTCGTCGTCCTCGTCGTCGCCCGGAGCGCCCAAAGTGCCGAGAGCCGCTGCGGCCGAGCCCCGGGGCCGCGGCGCGCGACACCGACGACACCGACACCAGCTGCGCCGCGCAGCACACTATTGCACGCACCGACACTTGCAGCCCGCCCCGCGCGCGAGCGCGCGCAGTCTCTCTCTCTTTATTCCTCTCTCTCGCTCCTCGCGCGAGGCTCGCTCGTGCGCGCCCGATGCTAAGCGACGACTGCTCGCCAAGCGGTGCTCTGCTCTCGCGTGCAGCCGAGCCTGCAGCCTGGGCCGAGCAGCTCCGCCTCGCGAGCCTGCCACCTTCCACTTTTCTTCTCTGCTGCCTGTGTGTGTGTGTGTATGTATATATATTGCTCAAACGTCACTCCGTCTTACCTGCGGTCGGTCTCTTACGCCCGGTCGGCAAATTCAACTGTCAATCCTGTCTTATCTTATACTTGCATCGTTTACGAAAGCCAAGGGGTTTTTCGTGATCGCATAAGCACAAAAAAACTATATGAAAAAACACTCAAACGAATGTTGTTGCCAAATTCCGAAAAAAAGCCTTGCCGCATAGTGAGTTGTCAATCCTATTCAAACTGTTCTGTTTTACCGTTCGATATATATATGTATACACCGGTGCAATTTCGAGGAACTCAGAGGAACTTCGATGAGTCACTTCGATTAGCCCCCATAATTATTTATTTTGAGTTTGGGAAAAGGCCACTAACATCAATTGAGTACGGATCATGGTATAGAATAATGATATGTTTCCATTATACCTTTTCAGACGACGTGCTCGGTTTTCCGGAGGAAAAGAAAATTAGAAACCGAGTTTTAGCCCCCGAAACACTTTTACAACAATAATTTCTTTGCAGATGACTTTGAGTCCGCGTTTTCACGCGCAATTGGCCGGCCTCGTTGCAATCCATTGCTCTGCGTTCGCTGCAACAGCTCGTTGTAATAGTGCGGCGGCGTCGTCGTTCACCGCGTTTTGTGGGGTAAAGCTCCCAGCTTTGCCGTCGAGTACAGATCACAGTGAATCACACCGCAGTTGATATTTCATTGCACTATACAGCGAGCAGCTGAAATTGCTCGTCCTATATAGTGTCTGCGTTTATATTTTCAAAAATACATAACAGGCATAGAATAATTATTCGAAGGCGACAAAGATTATAATTTTGATAACGTAATCAATTTGTACGATTCGCAACATTTTTATTGATCAAAGCTTGAAAATTCATGAAGAAAATTAAGATGTTTTATTAGTTCATGTATGGAAAGAAAAATTTATTATCATTTTATATTATTTTCTCGAACGAAACATTAATAGAATTCATATGAAACCCATCTATTGTGTTCCGATATAAATTCACAATCCGTGAGAGTAATTTCATGGATGAAACAAATGCAATCACAATACTAAAATAAAAATTTGCAAGGTGAATGATCGTAAGATGATCATACATGAAATCTCTATCGATTATCGTGAAATTTCGACCGTCCTTTACAGCTAGAACTTTATAGCAAATTGAATTTTATTGTCATTATGATTCCTCGAAGAGACTTAGTGAATTATATAAATTTTTGAAGGGCGAGATTTAATAAATTATCCAATATACGTAGATTTTTCTTGTCTATTTGCGGATTGACAACTCCCTCCCCTTTTCTCCGAGCATTTGGGTTATAATCTGCCCAAGTAAACAAAAATACTTAAGCAAACAAGGTGCATAGAGAACTTTTTGTTACGAGGGAAAAATAGCGTTTTTCAGTCTGAGCACCGAATATGAAGTGCTCGTTTTACTCTCCGAATCATCATTGGGCTAACGCGTCCCAATCTCACCCAATCCCAAATGTTCACCTTCCTATAAATACTGATGCATGCATGCTTTCATGCACAAGTTGAAACATTTTTTTCAAATTTGGATATATTGTTGTTTAGATCAGGCTTACCGGACGGTTCTCTAACCCATCATGGCCCTGAATGGTGATGATGAGTTTGGCATATTGAACGTTGGAATCGAATCAGCACAGCTCGTGAATTATGTTTGAAACTGATTAGAGAGCCTTCATTGGAAAGAGTTATGTATCAGGGGCCAGGTGTGCGAGATTGAGTATTTCTGCTGCATACGTAAGTTAGTACTATTTAGTTGAATATACAAGCTATACCCGCGCAGAAACTTTCCAAATTTCTTTATTAATCGTAATTGACAGTTGATTCGATTCGTCATTTGAGCCAACGCGTAATTGGGGTCGATACTATTCATAAACTTTAATAGGCGCTCATTTTTTCGCGGTAGTATAATGCATTTTTCTGGTGCATTTGAAGGAATTATCCGAAAAACGACAAATATACGTAAATTTTGTTCGGTATCATTCTCTGTATCTTTTTTTAACGAGTTATCGTACAACGATGTTATTTGGGTATATAAAATTATTAACTGAAGCTCTGCCAAAAAAAGGAGGACAATATTCATTTATCAGTCTCTGTGGACCATTCCAAATTTATTGAAAAGTAAAATTGCGAGAGAAAAAATTCACTCACCCCGAACTGAATCCAGATCTTAGGTTTTGTTTTTACCGAAAAACATAATTGATGAACAATAAAAAGTCCAATATTTCCATTATTACTATAAAAAATAGAATTTTTATGAGAGTGAAACCCACATACAATGCTCGTAATCTCGATCGCAAGCAGTCCTACTGCATCATCGCATTGAATAAATGGGTTCAGATTATAGGTCAAAAAACGTCTCGTTTGTACCGACCGTGTACTATTGCATTACATTTATTGTAATGCAATAGTAGCTATAATCAAATTGAGTATTTTGGATTTTTCTATGCAAAGCACGCACGAATTTAAAAACAATCGCAATTGATTCGTTTTCCTATCCTAAAAGTGTGAAAACTTTGAGATATTGTGCTACGTCAGCTGATTTTTTTTAGTAAAGCGAGTTTTGGAAAAACAAAGAGATGACGTGAAATTTAGCACTATAATCTGATTTCATTTTCCATAAGTATAAAGATGATTTTCTTTCGTAAAGTGGAATTTTTCACACTTGCAGAACCGTTTCAGATTTTCATCAAACTTGGTCCCAGTGGTGGAAAAGACGTCACAAGGAAAAAATCTAAAATGATAAATTAATTTCCATTCTAGTAATTCGGAAGAGACACTGCTGTACTAGTGCGCAGTATCTTAAAGTATGGTAACATTTGGTTCAGTAGTTTTAGACATTTATGCGTACAAAAAAAACGTCTTCCTCTTTATATAATAATAAGATAAGATATAACAATAATTTTGACAATCAGTTTTTTATACCAGATGGAATGAAAGCCACCACATAAGAATTGGCTGAATTCCAGCAACGAATAAGATGAAATACAGTCTTCTTTTATTGCCTGTAGCAGAGTATGAGGAGTGTCCTTCTGGTATCACTCGGAGTTTCAAAGACCGAAGTAGGAAAAATCCTAGCGATATACTAAAGTAAATTAGCACTGTATAGAATCCTAGCCTCTTGAGCACAAGTGATGCAATCAGAGCAGCATTGATCCCCACATATTTATAACTGCAATAAGCAAGCAGATCAAAGTACTTCAAACTTGTGTCAAGATTCGTAACGTATAGGGTTACGATGTGAACAAGCAATTCAATGATTCCCCAAGCCAAGGCTGAACTAGCTGTTATTCCCAATTGCTCAGGAGTAAATTTGTCTTGGGTTCCAAGTGCAAAACCAGCCACCATAACATAGGTTAGAAAAGCCATTGTGGGAATGTACATGTCTGGTGCATTCTTTTCATAGCGTGGTTGAAGTGGATTGTCTTGTTCATACTTGATTGACCAATCCTGTAATTTAAATTACAAATTTCTTTATACAATCGAAGTATATGGATAAATATACAAATAGACTGGAGTTCGTGAAAAATATGTTCTAAAATTAAAAAATGTCTTACCTTATGTGTGAATGGGAAAAATAGAAGGATAAGTTTCATTATAACATAATCCGTGTCAACAGCAAAGTAATATCTAAGCGCAGTAATGGGCACATATTTTTCAATGTGTTGCTTGCCTGTATTCGCTAAAGCATTTCCATACTGCATTGCCATGTTTGTAACTAGGGGCTCGGCCAAAAATCCTGGAGAAAATTGATTTCCTCCAAAGCCAGCCGATGCATTGGTCGGAGTGTATGGTGGCATTGGTGACTGTTGCGGTTGGTTAAATCCATATGAAGGAGGTACTGGTGATGGCGCTTGAGAAAAATTTGATTCTGGCACATTGAAACCATAATCTGTTGGCATACCATTGTTCATAGGCACCTAGAAGTAAATTTTAATATCTATCATGACCATGAAATGATGAATTTATTTCAATATGATCTTTTTAGAACATTATAGGTTCATTTATTTTCAGTACAGGCTACCTGCTTCGATACTTTATCATTCAAAGATTATTACTGTGAACAGTTGTTCATATCATTGCTTTGCATGCCTCATGTTGGTAGAAAGAAAACAATAAAGGTTGAAGAATGATCCAAGAATTGTACGATTATGAAAAAGTTTCTTCAATTGCACCTACAAACTATTCAAAATTCATGCATTTGACAATACGAGCAGCCAATTTCCAATTCAAACAATTTCAATTCAAGAGCAAAGAACAGAGCAAGGGAAAAACAATCGGATGAAATACCTGTTGGTTGTACATGTAAGGACTCGATTGCATTGGTGATGCTGGCGAAGGAGAGGGAAAACCAGCAGAGGGGTCCAGGGGCCTCTTTGGTTTCCCTGAAATGAAAAACAAGAAAGATCTCGATGAATGAGCTATAAGCAAGTAAACATACCACGTCAGCCAGCAGTACTCCGAGTACGACGTTGTCACCAAGCTCCCACGGCAAACCTAACCTCACTGCTCCAAAAACATCTCCCCCAAATACCGATGAGCATCCTTGCGAATCTCGCACGTTACACCGTGGAAGCTCGATCGACACCAGCCAACGGGACACCAGGACGAACAACTCACCTCTTCTGGGTGCACTGTTGTTGTAATTCATGTTGCCCTATGTGGCGAGCGCGAGCAGCTGTAGCCGCGGGGGGCTCGTGCTTTTGGAGTCTCGGGTGCCGGTGTGCTGGCGAGCCAGATTATCGGACGCACCGTGTCTGCGTCCGGTGTATAAATATCAACAACAACGGGACGTGGTGCAGTTTGGTACCGCGGCCATGTCACTCGCTCTCGGGTTACTCACTGTTACTCACGTCTCTCCCCGCGCACACATCAGCAGCGGCACCAGCTGCCTCGCGAAACCCCCAGCTCGCACCAACGCGCATATCATCATACACACTCACGTATACTCACTTCCCGAGATCCGCTTTCCTTCTCCTTATGACTTATTATGACAGCATTACGAATACCGATTCCCCCAAACATTCGTATCGTATGAGTGAGTACCTAATTATCGTTCATTTACTAAGCCACAACAATTTAGGTTTATATGTGTAAAGCTCGAAGAATTTGCATTACGGAGCACAAAAGTTACAGATTTAATCATATTGTCTTTTTGTTTGTTCCAGAAATTGTTGAAATTTTTGTTGATTTTGGAAACGTTTTTGTTTCTAGCTTTGAGGCATTGTACTTACAGTAGAAAAAAAATTGTTTCCAAAATTTTCAGCTTGTTTTAATTTTGAACTCGACCCGTCAATTCTGAAATGTTATAAAACCGTGATATCACTTCCTACAACGCTATTGGAGATTATATAAATAACTCAACTCAAAATAAGCGCAAAATCGATATCATTTTGCGTTATAAAAAAAGGAAAGGTTTCAACTGTTTGAAAAGAATCTTGAACTTTAATCACTAAATCATCGTTCTGATAAACTCAATATTATGATATTATATTCAACGTCCAAAATTTCGGAAAATCACTTTTGAATATTTTTCGGAATGTAAGTTTACACCTAAGATAAAATCTCACAATACAACACCATGAATAAATTAATTTTCAAACTCGCACAGTACTTCTGCATCATTTGATGAAATAAGCTGAAACTTAAAATAATACGAGGTCTCACTACCGATGTAAAAATTTATGAATCACTTCTAACTTTGTCCTATAAATAACATTAACTGTAACTAGACAAGAAATAAGTAATTTAAATATTCATGAACATAAGACAAATCACTGGGAAGCTCGTCCGTGTGTGCTTTACCTTTGTAATCATTACAAAAATTGATAATCTGATCAACCAAATGTTTTCCAATTTAAAAGGACGAAAGGAAAACTAAAATAAATCGAATTGAAGTACAAAGAGGATATAAAAAAACATGAGGGGGCACCCGGGTTTGAACCGGGGACCTCTCGATCTGCAGTCGAATGCTCTACCACTGAGCTATACCCCCAACTTGTTTCTTGGAGGTAGCTTGGCCTAGTTTAGCCGGCAGCGGTTCGCTGGCCAACTTGCATACTATCAGGCGCGCGATTCGATCTATACATTCACATATATATTATCCTCGAGGACGTGTTTTTCGTCTATGTTTCTCACTAGTATTGTAATTTTTCACTTTTAAGAGTATTCGAAATTTGATTTGAATTATTCTGCTAGTAAATTTACTAGATTTATTTTCATCTGCAGATAATCGAACCTGTAGATCTAACCTCCGACCGGTTTACAGTAATATATTAGTATATTATGCAACTAGTGCGTGAAATTTTGAAGACGCGAATGGATGTGTTCACGAGTGGTTGGCGAAGCGAGTGTTACACGTTCACACGGGTGATTGAAAATGAACGCACCAGTTGGATACGATATTTTACTTTACGAGTGCTCGTTTAAGGTAAATTTAAAATTATTTAATTTAAAATGCCATTTGACGCACAAGTAACATAAAATAATTATGCGAGCTAAACGACACAATATTAATTTTTGTTCCGATAAGATTATCGTGACCGTATTATTATTGGCATATGCTAGAGGCAATAGATTTTACTATTCGCACTTCAGGAGTGCTTAAAGTATTAGATAAGCGCAGGCAATATATCCGATCAGCTGATGTAGCTAATTTATATGATATCTCGTTAATCGACGATGAGCATTTTGGCTTGAATGGTGCATGGGTTATTATGAAAGTACAAAATTTTACAACTTACAGCAAACTCAATTTTAATCTTACATTTATTATTTCGCCTCAATAAGCCTGTTATTTTGAATGGGGGGTAACTTATCTTTTCTTCACGTATAATGATAACTCAATCTCGCGCGAAAGAGTTATAAATATCAAATGGTTGGATTCATTTTTTCTAAAATATTTTTTTTACTATAGATACTGTTTTATTATATGCAATTCAAATGTATTGCCAATATAATATGTGACCCACAATAAAAAAAAACGTATTAGTCTTCAAGTTAATTCTCATAGAAAGTAAATTAATCGGGTTCAACGCACGTTATTCTAAAATAATTAGAAAATCAAAAATTATAGTAATAATGAAGAAATGTTTGGGAAAGAAAGTTTTAACGATTCTTCACAACTGAGTGGGGTAAAATGGGTGTTATAAAAGTGGCTCAAGTTATAAGACAAAAGTTATAAAAGTTATAAATCTTAAATATGTAGCCAATCTGGCCAACTCTTTTTTTCTTTCGGCCAATTCAACGTATCAATGGTTTAATGATGAGTATATGGTTTAAGTTTTGAACTACATTTCAATGGTCCATTCGCAGAATTGTGAAATTAAAATAGTTCTATGTAGTTTTCATCAACAATTAATTGAACATTTTATACTAGGATAATAATTCTTATATGAAGTTACTGATCCTAGCCAAAAATATTCTTCCCAGTTTTCAAAACGACTAATACCAACTTTGCTTGCTCATTAGTTAAGCGATTGATTAATTTGATTCAGCGAGCTGTATAATTTCAAAAGAAATCGATGGCTCCTTCTTCTCGTCTTTCCACTAAATTTAAGCTTCTTCACTCATTAATTAAACTGATATCTAATTTATAGTTTGATCAATGTAGAAGGAAACATTATGCTCATGGTATAACGTTGGTTCCTGAATAATTGTGAGCCAACCGCAATCGGGTTGAAATTGCATTCCCCAAGTTAAATTGTCTCTTAACTCATTCCCCAAATCCGTGGCCCATATCGATTTAATAATCAGCCCGTCTACTCGTCGGAATCCCGCGGGGAATTGCGGCTCTCCAAAATTATTCCCTAGTATTCCTCGGAATTTTCAAAATCCATCCGTCAGTGCCTCGGCCTGGCGTGTTCGTGACTCCGACTCGATTCCACATGGTTGGTAATCCAGCGAGCGTGTCTTCCGCGTGTGAGAATCCTCTTTCACTCTTGATCTAACCGCTGCAATCACGGAAAGGTGACAGCCAGAAATCCAAACTAAATGAGCATTAAAGTGTTGCCAATTCGTCGTTGCCAGTTTGATAAATCTATATCGCGTTCCAATTGCGTCTGTTTCATTTGAATTTTTTGAAAAATGAAATAACGTTATTAATTATCGATTGCGATGGCAAACATTTCTACATTAAATTCGAAGTAAATTTTGGCGTCAAAACTAAAGAAACCGAAAATTCACTTTGATTACATGAAAAATGTCACAGCAGCTATCCATTCAATAATCAATCAACCTTCATTCAGTGATTTTTCACTTTCATACAGCGGTAGAACCCTAAAATGATCCGACGATCGTATGTATGGGAAAGATTAGAATCTCTTACATCGTTGTACACGAGACGTTGGTCGAGTGAAAGCTCGTCGTGGAAGAATCGCGTTTGAAAATCAGTTGAGCTTGAGCCGAGCCGAGTGCGAGTAGACCGGCACGTATACCCATACATGCATACGAGCCCCGCGCGGAGAGTGGCGTGTTCCTAAGCAACAGCGCAGGGTGCGTGAGTCGAGGGGGGGATCCGCGGGAGGTGGGGCACAGCTGTGCTTGCGGCCGCGAAGGTGGCGGCCAGTCGGCAGCCGCGTGTGCAGTCGCCAAGATATGCCCGCGGCCGCGCGACCACCAGCCATCACCACCAGCACCACTTCTCGCCCTCCTGGCTTCCCGCTGCGCCTCATGCGTGAGTACCACTCGTTTGCGTTGAATACCACGCGGCACCGCGACAGCTTTGCATTCATCGCGAGCCTCCGTTTACTCTACGGTGCTATACTTTGTTTTTTTTTCCTTCGCTGGTATAGAAGCGCGCGAGACCACGAGAAGTCTCTGAGTGGCGATAGTCGCGTTATCCAGTTTTGACACTCGGTTCTTTTTAGATTCGTCCTGCTTTTGATAAAACTTGGCTGGTCAATTTTCTCGCGCTTTAGATTGTTTTTTTCCAATATTCTTTTTAAACTTGAAGAAGTTGGGAATTACCATTCTCTGGTGTTTACTCACTACTCATTATTGAAAATAGCATAACTGATGAACAGTAAATATACACTCGAATGAATAGTATTTTCGGTTCTCAATACAATGGTGAACGATTCGATACACGAAATCGTTAATTAATGCGAGTAGAGACTATTATTCATCAGTTATGCCCCGTGTCAACTAATGATCAGTATTTCCTCACTCATTTAAATTCAAAGAGTTTGGTAAACGAAGACTCGATATTTTTCGTTATCGCATTTTTTTACCCAGCATAGTTGGTTTCGTTACAGTATCAGAACTATTTTTTTTTTTTCAAATTCGAGAAACGTTCTTATGAAATTATCACGCTTCGGGGGGAACGGAATATCAATCGAACTGAAACAATTCGAATCATTCGTTGGGATCTTCAAACTATTGGCGGACAAACGGACGATTGGAGGTGCGCTTCGTAAACATGGGAAAGTGATTCGCGAACGGTCCTCCCGTCAACGAAATAAATTCCCACCTCAAAATAGAAGAACGTACCATGAAACGTGTATGGATTCGGTCGTAATTTCATCCGACGCCCGCATTGAATTTAGTAATGCAGCTATAGCGAATCGGAGCAGAATGCAATCGCGATGAGTGCGCGGAAAGCCCATAATAGTATACAGCCGCTAGCGAGGCTCGAACGGAACTAGGTGCGCCGACCGCCTATTTTTCATAGCTCGCTATTTTTCCATCGCGGCTCGGCACATCTTTTGCTTAATCAAAGAGGAGCCGTGTTGGGCGATCGCATCACGCGAGTCGCGCCGCCCAACATTCATTCACCGACACATGCACGAGCTCTCGCGTAAAATCGAACGGCTCTCCCTCTCTCTCTCTCTCTCTCTCTCTATTCATCCTGATTAATGCTCGCTCACGTGCTGCAGCCGAGGCCGAGGATCGAACCGAACCGACTGGCTTATCGGCTCCCGATTGACCCAGTGCCCGGTGGAAAAAACTAAAAAAAGAGTAGTCGAGAAGAACGAGCTGCGCCTTGATGATGGGCGAGATATTGTGGCAAACGATATAGATCGTACGCCGGGGAAAAGCTGCGGATAGTATGCTTTGTGGATTAGAGGTGGAATTCGTCCGATATCAGTGTACCCTTGAATTGTAAGGACTTTTTCGCGACCACGACAACATGCGAAATTGAACAACCGATTACAAAATACGTCGCTTCTTCACACGAGGTCTTGGTGGTTCGGATAACTGCTCCACAGGATTTAGGCTTCGTCTAAAACTGATAATTTTCCCTACCTCACGTATCCACATTTCCCATTTCAAATGAAAAATCATATTATACATACTCGACGCTTGCGTAAATACATAGAACCATTCAAAATCGAACAACATTTTGTATTCACACACTCAATCTAACCCGACAAAAATTATCAGAAGCTTATATCTAAACCCTAATCAGAATAAGCTTTACACAAAATCTAATAGAGCTTGCAACACACTCGAGCGACAGTATACGTAATAATTATTGCATAACTGGATCAACGGTAAATTTGCACAGTATATTGTGCACAGGTCAGAGTTAAGTAAAGAAGTTTAACGGCAGTAGACTCGCTATATATATGAGCTGCATCGGCAAATGAGAGTCTCACGACTCGCATCGACGAAATAACGATTTTCAGTCATCGCCGCTTCAACGCCGTGACACGTGAATGTGCATATACGCGAGCTCGAGCCGCCGGTGATTGTTGAGTTCGTTGCGCCTCGGTTCATGTACTCCGCGAGCACACACGCGTACGTGTACATATACATAATATATTATACATTATTTACATATTCTATATACGTGTGTATGTATGCTGAATGGTGCATTCGCCGATCCTGGACGAAAGCTTTTTCCTCGCGGTTCATTTGCACTCGGATCGCGTACTGTAGGAAACGACTGCGCGTACGAGTTTCATTAGCACTTGAGTTGGTCGAGTAATTGCATTTCATGCTTCGGGCATTTCGATGTAAGTACGGCTTTAGTCGGGGGGTAACTAACGAAATTAGTCGAATATTGCTCTCACATCTTATCGAATTTTCATTTCGTTTTTTACTGAATGGTTGGTGGGATTCTGATCATCGACGTATAAATTACTTAATCGAGTCATGGAGAATTAATCGTCTAAATGGACAATCATACAATGAGAAGTATAAACAAATACGATAAATTTAAATATTAATTGATTCTCGAATGCCAATCTAACGGCAACTTGACTTTTATATTTGATTTTATTTTACGTAAAAAATATTTCTCACTTCGTTTTGCTTGTCGAAATATTCCGCATTTATACAATCTTCATATATTACCTAACATTCGAATGACTTATGAGGCAAGGGATAAAAAGCTCGTGTTATACGATATTGCTGCTGAAAGAGCCACTAAAGCTACTTTTTAAACCTTTCGTATACGGTGCATTCAACTATACTCTCAGGAAACTTCATGTTTATTACCTTTCAAGCTTTATCAGCAAAACACTAAAATTTCGCAATTCCGCTCTCAAAGTTATAAGTTTCATTCTTGATATTCTAATAATTACGTTTGATGAAAACAATCTTGTAATCCTTCAACGGTCAAAATTATAAATTTCCAAAAACATCAATGCTAGAGATAATAATCGTTTCGACGATCAGTAATTTGTACGTTTCATTAAGTATTTCGAAACTATTTTTGATGAAGAAACTTGGTGAAATACTTCGGCGAACATTCTAAACGAAAAAGAAATGTAATGAAGCTTTTGTCATTGAAAACATCCAATTATGTAAGTTTAACTATCCATGAGACTATCATTTTAACTTGTAGCTTTCAATAAAAGTTCAAACAGGATAAATCAGTGAGGGTAACAGTGAAGGCGAACGAAATATTTTACTTTTCTTTAAAATTTATGTCAAGTATGAACGACAACCAAACAAAGCACTCGATTACTTTTGAATATGTTTTGTCTCAACGATTACTCGTAAAAAAATCCAAGAGACAAAAAAAATATTTTGTAAATTTAATTTAAATATTTTAGATCAATATTGAAAAAAATCATTTTCAAATTATGTATCTTTCATCTTTTGTATGTGTACTTACACTGCAAATACTACCAATTCATAAAAAAATAATAGAATATAATAGGGCTTTCTAAGCTAAGTGATTAAAATGTGGAAAGAGAAGTTAGTTCGTAGGCTTGATACATATCTATGAATTCTCCATTTCTCCTATCGTAGATTATCAAATAAAACTCTAATTCGCCAGAAATCAAAATAAACTTTCCGATATTTTCGATTGCTCGACCGAAACGAGCTGTAGTCGTTAACTCTAATAGTTTAATCGAAAAGGTTCACGGCATTTTCACACTGTTAGAACTTTCCCATAAAAATTACTCGGGGTAGGCCCTGTAATTTTGAGACGAGTTACTTCGTTTGAAATTTCACCCACACGAATCTGAATAACTACAGGAATATACACGGGAAGAATAACTTAAAATCTGTAAATTCACAGCAGTTGCTGGTAAAGGAATCGACTAACAATAACTAAAATTACCCCCAGAATTGCTACGAATAATCACCAGAAGATCTTCAAAAAGCTAGTACATAATTCATAGTATCTCTGCAAAATAACTTGTTAAAAATCTTCTAAAAGTTCTGGGCATGATACGTTTCTGAAACCTTTATCGTGGCAATCGAGCGGATTCTCACTCGAGTACTCCAAGAGGAACTACCCTGGAGTTCTTAAGGAGTACAGCCGGCTATTCTTTTGCTAATTTTAACCAAAAACCAAAGCACAATGAGTTTGTTCTGGCGAGATGAAAATGTCAAATACCATTAACTTTAGTACCATGGAGTACTAGATACCGATGTTAGTATCTTCGAAATTTTGTGGGAGTATCGGATAGCGAGAAGCCCCTCGGTGAGGTTGCTTATTTTTCACTCCGTCCTATTTTTCTCCCGTCCATCCGAGTGTGAATCCTACCGCGCAGACCTCATGCAGTCTGCATTATCCACGATTATCACCCGGCCGGTAATTTTTCCCGTCCCTTCTGCGACCAAACGAACGAACGAAAGCATCAAATTGCGAAAGTTTCCCGGGTCGATTCGGGAGAAAAAGCCGAACGCAAAGATTGGGATCGTTTGGCAGCCCGACCCCGATAGCCCGGGCGTATATATACGAGCTGGCGAGATATTGTCGAGCGGCCGGGCCGGGCGCGCAGGCTCGCGTTCGAGGGCTGGCGTGACAGCTGACGGGCAGCTGCCGACGTTCAAGAACGCGCGCGCGAGCCGTTCGCCTGGTGTACACACACGTGTCGGCCGATTCTGGAACTAGACTAGGAGAGCAAGTGGCGAATTCGCGACGCGCCAGGATCGTTAAATTATGCCGCCTCCCCCCCTCCGGCCCTCGCGGCTGGCAGCGTTTTCGCCTTTTCTCCGCGGCGGCGGCGGCGGCCGGCGCACCTAACCCGCGCCCGCGTGATCGATCTCTCGAGCACGCGCTCGCGCCGCCGAGAGCTGCGAAAGAGCCGCGCGCTGTACGGCCGCCGCGCTCCTTCCGCCCCCGAGGAGTTTAACGCTCGCGAAAATTGTACTCGGCCCGAGCGACGCCCGGCACACGCGGCTCTCGCGCTTTCACTCGCCGTTTGGCCTCTGGGGCGCGGCGAAAGTGTACGAACGGTGCGCCGCTTCTTTGCTCGCGTTCTCCTCCCTGTCCTATCGTCAGCCTTGCATAATCGAATATCGATTTTTTCAAATTTATTTCGTGCTCCACTTGGGCTAAGACTGATTGGGATGGGCAACTTCGCGCTCGGCATGAATTTTTCAATGTTCACCGATACATACATCCCGTTTCGGTTTCCGCGCACAGACAACGAAGAGGTTCGCTCAATTCGACTTGTTCGCAGCTCAACTATTTCTGGTTTTACAATGTTCGGTACATCTGTACTGCGCAATGCGCTAGGGAAAAATATCTCGATTTTCCGCAGTGCCATAAATCTTTATACCGCTTTCGGAATGAAATTAATCGCGTGCTTCGATTTGCCCCCCCCCCTCCCAAGAATTCGTTGAGGTTATCATTTCGATGTAGAATTAATTTCAATTTTAAAAGATTGTGTGTATATACACAATCGAGCTGATTGAATGCGCGATTATGAATTTTTCCCTAATAGAAACGAGATAATAGCCGAAATGAAGTCGATCCTATATACGGCGGGTCGAGCGCGCGGTCCACAGTAGTGAGAGTCGGGCTGGAGTCGGGCGCGCGCGACCTTGTCTCGCCGGCTGATCATAGCGTGTACTTGGGCTTGGGGCTGGCTGAGGCTATGCAGCGGGCAGTGTTGTGCCGGACGCGTTGCCCTGGCGACTGCTGACCTGGTCAATCTCGAACCACGTGGTCGCTGGCAGTGCTTGCACGCAGCCGACTGCTTGCTCGCCACCAATTTTCACGATCTCACACACCGAGTGCCCGCGAAACGCTGCTTCTTTCGCTGGGCGATAGTTCGCGCCGGATTCGAGTTTTTTGCGAGATTTTTTGCAAAAAGACGAGGTCGGATGGATAAGACATTGCGTCATGTATATTGGTCGCGTAACGAAAGTCAGTGATTCGAGAGTGGAACATCGCGTGACGCCGAGTTTTCCTTGTGAAGTGACCATTATGTTGCGTTTAAGTGAGGTCCTCAAGGTGGACAGTAATACGTTTCCGAAGCAGAATGCGATATACCGGTGAGATATACTTGTTTCGTTCTCTGAATCCTCTAGTTTATACTTTTCGATTAAAAACTATAGGTTAAACACTACTTTTGTTGAAAAATATTGTTGGGTTAAAAAACTTAACGACAGTAAGACGTGCAAAAAGTTTTGGCTTATGACCAGTACTTCTCGCTCTAGTACTCTAAGAGGGGGTATCATGGAGTTTCTATGGAGTACTACGCATTTAAGGATGAATAATAAACTTCAATCTTGCCAACATCAACCGAAGACTGCTCCTCAGATTAGAGTTTTCATCAAATTTCAATAAGATTATACTGATCAGATGAAAAAATGAAAGCTATTAACTTTAAGACTATGGATACTAAAAAAAATTTTTTTAAATGTATACATTTGTAAATCATCTTTTTCTATGCGGTTAAATTTGAAATTACAATTTGTTCAAATGTAGTTTGATGAAAATTCTAAAAAAATCCTCATTTCAAAGACATTGTATTACAAAATCAATACAGAGTCAACGTATGCTCCCTAAATTATTGTCAGTGATTTTTCACGAGTACATACGGTACAAAAACCACTGATGGCCAGTAGGGCATACTTTTCCTCTGGTTCACACTGATCCGAACTTCAAAAATTTTTATTTTCACTCAAATTGTTAAAAATTTACTAAATATTCAGTGGAAATTCACGATAAGCCGTGCGGCATATACCCCTGAGCATCGCTGGTTCTCCAATAAATATGAACACCAGTTAAAATTGGCTAGCAGATAAATTCAGCGAGTACAAGAGTTCTCGCTTGTAGGGCAATACGGCGACGAACGCTACTGAGTTCGGTGTATCGAGTCTCGGCCAAGAAAGCGAGCGACCGCAACCAAACATGAGAATAGCTCTCGGGCGATCAGGACAAGGCTCGGACTGCACTTGGATTAAATTTGAGAAGGCATCGATCGGACCGCGTACACAAAATACATACCCGGCGGCCGGTGCGAGATCTAAAGTAGGATCTCGGCCGACGAGCCGGCCGCGCCGGCGTAAAAATCCAAGGTCAGGGTAGCTGACGCAACTGTCGCCGTACACACGATCGGGGAAAAGCCGCGCCGAGTTGGGTGCGTGCTCGGGCGTCGCTCGAGTACTTAGTCTCGAGCACCGGCGGCGGCGGCGGCGGCGCAGAGAGATAAGCCGCTATCGGACCGGCTAATCGGCTGCGACTGGCCTACATCTCTTGGCGCGCGCGCGGTCCGCTTTACTTGGGCGCCCTTAACGACACCCTCGAATTATGAAACAGGTCAGAGAAGCGGCCCACCCGACCTGTAGTCGCTCGGCCGGCCTGAGCCGAGCAGCCAGCACACGCCCGAGGATGCGATCACCTCGACGCTCCGACCCAACGATCAACGACCCACTGCAACTAGTGTCACTGGTGAGTTGTCCATTTTCTCTCTACACCCGATCAACTTTGCTTCCAGTTTTTCCTTTTAATTCTTTCGTTTGGAGGATCAAATGGTTTGCGTGGGCTCTCAGTACAGTGGCGCAAGTAAACAACCTATACACACAGAGCTGATCCGCATCCTTTTACTTTAGCGCTAGAGCTAATTATTATTGATCGAGGCTAAAAGGATAAACCGACAAGAGATAGTCACCTAGAAAAGCAGTGACATTTTTTATAATTATACGGCTAAAAAATCAATTGTAATTAGAGAAAAATGTTTAATTCGAAAAATTCCTTGTGGCTTCTATATTAAATTTAAATACTTCTAAAATATATCGTCACCTTCTTAGAGAAAGGTATGATCCAAAAGCCGGTTTGGAAAGATTTGAGAAGTCAATTTATTTTCCTGAAAATTGAGTTAAAAATCCTGATAATCTGATACAGGACTAATAAATGATCATATAGAAAGATATTTTATTTTATGTTGATAAATCACTAGGCTTGAAAACAAGCTAATTAATTAATTCTGACCCGCTTCCGACGTAGTACCTTTCTCTAAGGTCAATATTATTTTGCACGTCGAAATAAAAACAAATAAGATATGATAAGTTTATATGTGTTTTGACATTTGAGGGATGTGTGAGGGGGCCGAGGTGGTAGCGGTCCCGGGCGTGAGGGTAGCTCGGGCATGGACACGAGGGCACCGCCGATCGCCTCGAGAAGCCAAGAGAGGTCCCAACACCCGCACAAGCAGCAGCCCCTGGAGGAGGTGACGCTGCCGCCCCTCACGCCCTTCGCCCCCCAAAGACAGAGGACCAAGTTCACCGGCTCAAGCCAGTCTGGCTGGAGGAGCACCAGCGCCGCGCCCCCCGAAATCCTCAGGCAGCAGGAGATACAGAGACGCCGCCCCTATAAGTGAGTGCCTCGCCACGCAAGCAGCTGCAAACCTTTTTTCCCACCCGCATATTCGTGTACTTGGGTTACGTGTACGAGATTCAAGTGCAGAGCCAGAAAACAATGAGATCGTGTGAGAAGAACATCATAAACGAACGAAATCGAGGGTTTACTCTTGATTGATTCTCATTTCCGATAAGGGATAGTTCAGTGATTTATGAGCAATGCTTACTGCTGCAATACTGATCGGCTGATTTTGATTTCTCGAAGACAAAGCTATGCAAAAGCCAACCTCTCGAATCAAACTTTGGGACCTTCAGTTTCGTAATCTAATACGGGTTGAAAAACATGGAATCCCAAAAATGTCTGTACATACGTACGTACATACGTATGTATGTGACTGTTTTTTCGTGACGCTATAACTCGATCTTTCTGAAATTTATTCCTATAGAAACTGTTGTTTACGATCCTAGAAAGCGTTCCTAAGAGAATTCATATTGAGTTAAAGTTCAATTCCCGTACTTTTGGGGACACATGACACAGTATCTTCATATTTTCCATAGTAACTTTTGTCGATATCTCTAGCAACCGTTGCTAGGTAGCTTGGAAAATATTTTATTTTTTCTCATCAAGCCCCTCTATGAAAGAATACTGCTGATGCAATTGGCAGCGATTTTTTAATTCAATAATCGATTTTAGAAACAATTGCATTTTGAGAAGGTTTGTATAGATGCCAATTCATTTCAGCGATATGAAATTCGAATTTTGCGGTCAAGTTCAAGATAAAAAATGTAAATAAAACATCTACTAGAATACCCTTCCTCTCTGAAAAAGTGTATTGTATACTCCTGATGTATACTCCTCATCACAGAAAAAGTGATGTGGAGTAAAAATCGTCGTTATTTAATCGACTGCTGAATCTCAATTTGATTAGCTGTTTGAGATTTAGCCGCGAAATTTAAATATTTCCCGGTCAATGTTTTTTTTCCTCACTAAAATCTATGAATACAAAAATTTATATTAATTATTTTTGAAAGATATATCGTAAATCGTACTCTAAGATCACCTGCATCGTGCATGATTGTAATATATATATCTTAGAAAAACCAAAATAATCACTGTACCTTCAAAGAAAGGCTTGTTATATTCGGCTGAAGCACAGACTATACGTTTATACGAATACGAACCTCACATTTTTCTGAAGAATTGACGGCATTTTTTAACTGCACAGTTGTAAGCTCGAAATCTTCCAGTATGATTCCACTACCTACAAGAAGCGTCCTCTCGAAGACTGAATTTTTATCATCGCACTGATATCCTTTTCTTTCGCGAAGACTAAACGTACTAACGTTATTCATTTCGAATGATTCATATCACAATATCAGAATCGCCAAGTAAAAGACATTATCCAGCTCGACGTAGCATAAAAATCACCTGCCAACTTTACGCAGTGTTCGCGAAGACGCAATTGTCTACAGTTGAAGCTCACCGCACCAATAGGCGTACAAAGGAAGGAACGTTGGCTTGTGTGTCGCAGGGTGCTGGCGATCGGGGCTACGCCGCTGATGCACGCGTGCCAGCAGGCGGACCGGGCTCGGGTTCTGAAGCTGCTGCGCGAGCAGGAGGAGACGATCGGCTACCGGGACCGGGCGCTGCGCAGCGCCCTGCACTACTGCATGGACGCGGGCACCGGCGGGGCCCTGGCCCAGGCGGCCCCCGAGCTCGTCAACGCCCCGGACGCCGAGGGCCACACGCCCCTGCACCTCGCCGTCATCGCCGGCGACACCCAGCTTGTCGCCGTCCTCCTGGCCAACGGCGCCGACGTCAACGCCAACGACCTCGAGGGACACAGCGTCCTGCACTGGGCCACCGGTGAGCCATCGATTTATCACTCCCTTCTCTCTCTCCCTCCCGGCTCGAGTCGTCGCGTCCCGTTGCTTCGTCTGCACCTTCGCTCCTTCTCCTGTCCTACCCGATTCTTTTTCGCCCATCTCCTTCCTTTCGTGGTTTGCCAGCAACGAATATGATATACCAGACTGTACATTTTCCTGGGGCACTGAATCTCTCACTAAAAATCGTGATTTATCCCGTAGTTATTGTGAATCAAATTGTACAAAACGCATCTATAATCGTTGGGAAAGTGACACACATGAGCCAGTAGAAATTTCACGGTTTGGTCGGACCATCCTCGTATTTGAGCGAAATAGCTTGCGGATTTGTCATATCTAAGTATTTTTCAAGCTTTTTTTTGTTCAAAATTGACTTGGTTATATGAATGAACTGAGCTGTAAATCCAATCGCACTGTTATATTTGTCACTTTTCAATCGAAACGTAACGTACGTAACAATTTCGATCGAAATTCTAACTTTTTGTATGAACTATTTTCGCCAACTAAAATATAAGATAACTATATCACGTGGCTCTTCGCACCAGCCCTTATATCATTGAAGTAGTAGTAGATGCGAGCAAAAGTATTCTCCCGAATCCCAAGGGCAAAAGTAGTTTAAATCATTCCTCGGAGATCTTGACCTTTGATTTACTTCGATTCATCGGCGACTCGTTTGCATGTTCTATTGCATAACCCTTATCATGTTCTATTGCATAACCAAGTCATCGTATATCTTTGTAACCGGCTCGGCAATTTCTTCCACAGTTCGCAAATCTTCTCCGGCGCATTTATCTATGCAAAACAACTATTGACCAAACTCAATTTACACGCCTGGTTTTGGCGCTCGAAAAATCCATGTAAATCACGTTCCAAATCGCGCTTGAGCTATGCTAATTGAGCTCCGAGTATATCCTCGGCGCGGGGAGGAGAAAAACCTCGCACCGACACATTTCTCAGAGCGATAAAAGCCATAGAAATATTTCAGACTCGAAGAATTATTATATCCGCGTGCCAAAGCGGATGAACTATATCCCGGGCGGGACGGACGAGGAAAGCGAGTCGTTGTATGAGAAATCTTATCTGTCGGCATAAATACACCGCGGAAGCAGTGCGGCGGGGGGTTGGAGCAAAAAGAAGAGGCATCGTAAAGCTATGGCGCAGCGAGAGTCGACCGACGAGATTATAGTTTGGCTGTAGCCGCGGGAATCGGGGTATCTCGAGGCCCCGACTATAAAGCTTGGCTCTGGGACGAAGTACACGGAGAGGGAGAGAGCATGTGCTTATCGTGGGGGAGGAGAGGTTGACGGGTGGTCGCGCGAGGCCGGGCGAACGCGGTGAAGTACGTCCCGGGGCGGTATATTGGGCGGACGCGCGCCTAATCGGCGGGCCGCGATCTGCCGCGACTCGATCGCACGATTGGTGGGCTCTGTTTGCCGACTGCAGCTTGGGTCAGTGGGTCGCGCGACGTGACGCGCTTCCGGCCGGTCAACCGCACGGCCAGCTCGAGTTCTCTCACGCAAGCCCATCCCGTGCAGCCGCGCCGCCGGACACTCGGATGCGAGGCTCGCCCCCCGCGATTTTCCATTCGAATGGGACCGGGCAGAGCCTAGCGCATCCTGCACGTCGTCTCGCGGCCAGTTAGACTCGTCGTTTACGTGCGATAAATTTCGTTAATGGACAAGCGACGATTGATATTTCAGGAGAAATCCATTGTACGTCGAGTATTGTATGCGCGCGTGGTTTTGCCAGACGTTCCTTCTCTGCGGCAGCGTGGTGAAATTTCGCGCGGTGAGCAATCGAACGGAAGCCGCAATTTGAGGACGATTATTCGGGTCCTTGCTGGGACATGATGAGGGTTACGCAGACGTTCAGGAACACGGCACCAGGGAACGTTAACCGACGAATATTTACTCCAAGACATATTGTAGACACACCATCCGTTGTTCAAAAATGAGACGAATTGTCGATCATCTCTGGCTGGATCTTTTGTCCGCTGAATTGGCCCTCAAAGATCGGAAATTCGTCCAATTTTTATCCCGTGGCGTTTAGATGATCCAAGTTACCGATCCACTTACAGCTTCCTTCTGAATATCCATTTTTCGATGGATCAATCTGCGAAAAGTCAATAAAATCAGAATAATTAAAAAGTAAAACCAGGTAAAACGACCTCTGCGAGGTTGACGAAAAGTATTACGTTAGACAGATCAAGGGCGCGGATCATCAATCAGATTGTTCATGAATAATATGCATGATAGGTACAACCGACGTCCTCGAACGTTCATCAAAAGCGTCCCCGACAAGGTAGAAGCTCGTTCGTTTCCCAAATCTCACCTTCCGGTCGCTCCACTTATCGCAGGCTATTTTCCTCCCTTACTCCTCGCTGCTTTCCGTAAGCTTTATCTTCGCCTTTTTCATAAGGGAGCTACGCGAGAAATGACCCAGTTACATGTCGTTACCACCTACGTATATACACTGGCGACGATTTAGTCTTGAAATGATTATCGGGGAAGGGATTTTCACTGTGTCACGATGCCCATTCCTTATTGGGTCAAGCGTACAGCGGCAAAGAAATGAGTCTTATGGTAATTCCAGCGTGTAATTCGCGATTGTTAGGTCCTCTGGTCTGGCCATTAATAACCGGAATGACTCTTCGCGACCTTCTGAGTCTCTAATGGGCTCATGTAAATTTTCTCCGGTTTGTGTTCCACGGAAGAAGACATTACTCTGGCGATAATTGAAGGGTGGGCAAATTTCTCCTTGAAAATTTCTGCACCGTATCCTTAGCGAAACACGTTACGAAAGTAATGAGAAGCTGTGCGTCGTATTTAACATCGACTTGCAGATTCATTTTCAAAATAGAATGTCCACAATCATACCGGATCACGTGTGGAGCGAATGAGGAAAAGGCAAATTAGCATGTGTAACTCGCTTATGCATACAGGTTCTTATATACGCTTCTATATAAAGAACTCACGCCCTGTACTATTAAATTTGCGTCCCAGTTACACAGATGGAGATGGATTGCTCGAACTATATGTTTTCTCAGAAAATAATTCACCTATACGATCTCACGTGAATAATGCACACTGGATATAGTTATTTCTTTCGTGACACTGGTGCGTTTTAAACGATTCTCACTCCTCATGAATACTCGATATTCCAATTTTCGTTGCACACTTTATTCACATGCATTCTTACCTCCCTCGAGTTCAATAATTCAATAATGTTAGAGCCGATTGGTCAATTCTTGTAGATGGTCTACTAACCCCGTATTCGGAGTTATTCGGCGAAATTGTGTTGGTACCAATCGAAAGTTGGAAAAATTTCCCATAAACGTGTCACCGTCGATTTCTATTATTTTTTGTTTTCATCTGGGTAAAAATGATATTATATGAGTGTTTTTCTGGAAGAAACCTGTTGATGGAGGAATTTGGAGAATTGAGTAGATATATTCATTTTCTTGAATAGTGGAGTCAAAATAGCCAAAATAGGCAAGAAGCGGTTTACATGTTTTCAAAATGTCGCCAGCAAAAAAAAAGGAAAGACCTCAGATTTTGATACGTTGATAAAAAATTCTCTATAAGTTTGCGGTTGCAACAAAGAATATCTGATTGCTCAGAATATTTTGTCCAAAATAAGCCTGCGATGAATCAAACACAGATGAGGAGTGATCGCGCGAAAAAATCACTAGCCAGGCATTGACATGTGACGTTTGCCCATTTGACCAGTGTGTGGGGAGCTGCAATGCGTGGAGCTGGTGCTGGCTGCTGGTGCGGAGCCGTCGAGCGCGGATCTGCGGGGCGGTTCGGCCCTGCACTACGCGGCCCAGTGCTGCGGAGCCCCGGCCACCGCCGAGCTCGCCGTGCCCAAGAAGATCGGGCTGCAGGTGCTGGAGAAGCTGCTCGAGTTTGGGGCGGACGTGAACGCGACCGACGAGGACGGCCGCCAGCCCATCCTTTGGGCGGCCAGCGCCGGCAGCGTCGACGCCATCCTCGCCCTCGTCAGGTGAGCCTCGAGCTACGCCGACCACAGCCTTGTCCGCCGGCTCGATTTATGCTGCCCCCAATGCGAGAGCCCCTGATGGATCGTCCCGATCGCATTATATGTAGGACGTACGACAGATTGACCAGAGCTAAGGGGACAAGTCCGTCGTCGAGGTCGGCTCGAATGCGTGTCTGGCACACACTCGTTGTATATGCAAAACACCGTTTGGATAAATGATTCGTTGATTTTCGGCTCGCGAACTGTTGCGCGTATACTGTATTGGCCGAAACTATTATCCTTCTCACGTGACGAGCGCTGAAACTTATATATTCTGTGGAAATGTACATATATGTCTAATTTGAAAAACAACTTCTTCGATTGATTTTCGAAGCTGGGAATTAGTTCTGCTTCGAATCTAGAGACGATATTGGAAAATCTCGCGTAGCAGCCAGAACAAAATTCAATTGAAACACCGATTCTGAAAGAAATTTTATTTTTTCCCCCGCCACCAGGGATTTCATTGTAGCTTATAGGACGAACAAATCGGGCGATGCACGAAAGTGAGAATTGAAAAAAATTTGCAGAACTGGTGGCTCGTCAGTGGCTGGTGCGTCGGACAAGGACGGCTTGACGGCGCTGCACTGCGCGGCATCACGAGGTCACGCGCGCTGCATCGAGGTCCTGGTGAACCTGTGCAATGCACAGCCCGATCACGTCGATGACAATGGCTGTTCGCCGTTGCATTACGCAGCGACCCTCGGCCATGCAGACGCCACCTCGTTGCTGCTCAAACTCGGCGCCGACCCGAATCGTCAGGACCGCAAAGGCAGGACGTGAGTCTCCAACGCGATCATCAGCCGATCTATACTTTTTCATACGACCTTTTTCCTCGACAAAGTTGCAGATTCGATTCTCAATTTATTCAAACTGACTTTTAGCTCCCGCGAAAGTCATATATCGTAGCTCGATCCAACCGGAATTTTAATTTTGCCACCGTCATTCTCCCGGGCGTTTGTGTAGGCATATACGCGATTCGTGACCAAATCAAGTATACTTGTTGCTAAAGATCGCAATGAATTTCATAATTTGATTAAATCGTGAGAAACACGCGATACCGACAAGCTTGGATTTCCAAGGTCACTCGCGCAATATAAATTAGGCGCAATCTAAAGTTGCGATCTGGCAAGGAAATGGCGAATAAACCGAGCCAGCATAACTTGATTGATTAATCGAGTGTGAAAAAACGAGAATCAACCAAGTATTATTCGGACGATCGTGATTCTCGAGTTGATGTATGCTTTGAGAGAACAAAAAATAAAATGGCAATGACGATTGCAGGCCAGCCCTGTGCGCCGCGGCAAAAGGACAGCTGGAAACGGTGCGGATCCTGTCGAACCAGGGCGCGTCGCTGCACGCGCGTACCCTCAGGGGCACGGGCATGGCGCACGAGGCGGTCGCCTCTGGTCGGCTGGAGCTGATCCGCTGGCTGGCGAAGCGCAGACCCGGTCTGCTGAACGTAGCGACCCCCGAGGGCAAGACACCCCTGCACGTAGCCGCGCTCCACGGACACCTCGACGCTTGCAAGCTGCTGCTGGACAACGGCGCGCGCGTCGACGCCCTCCTGCGCAGCCCCAAGAACCAGATGATGACGGCTCTCGACGCGGCCTTGTACCGCGGCCACCGCGACTGCGCCAAGCTCATCCAGTTACACGGCGGACTTACAGCTCAGCACCTTGGCTCGCACAGGCCACCGCAGAACAGAGGTAAAGCGTACAGCAGTTTAACTGTCCTCGACTACTTTATTTTCTTGCCTTAATATAGGTACTCTCGGAATTCCTTACAGTGGAAATCTCACTTTCAGCTTCAGTGAAGCATTTTTCACTGTACTACAATGGGATTGTTCACTGTAACATTCATTTCCAATATTTCCATTGTAGTGTTTCACCGAAACTACAGTGAATTCCAGTCTATGAATATTAAATCACCGATTTGTACTGTAACTTACAGTGACTTCTCACTGTAATATAGTGAATGAAATTTGACTGAAGCTCACAGTGAACTTCCACTGTAGTACAGTGAGTTTTGACTGTAAAGGATTTAGCGAGTATACCGTGAAACTATAGTGCTAGAAGTTGGTGGTTCCCGCTTGAGTTTGAAGACTGTCAGTAGGATTAAAAGTATGCGACCCCGTACATGAGTGTGAATTACCAATCGTGTGCGTAAAGTAAAGTATGCGGGTAGTGATGAATCGCAGACACGCTATATAGTAGTGGGGGAACCAGGTGTTTGGCGCATGCAAAGCTGCGTAAAAATCCGTGTGTGAATTGTGATATGCGCACACTATTCGAAACGTATTTTACCATTAAAATAGTATATTATGCTATTAGTGCCTGAAATGCGATTTCACGAATTGCATACGATATTTTATGTTATAAGTGATCAAACGCGAATTGAGTGAATCGATTTGAGTGCTTAAAATCGCATTTCACGCACGGAAATCGATGCGTGAAATGAGCGTTTATGATCACGTATAACATAAAATTGATTTACTACAAACAAACTACTTATGAATCTATGTGTATCTTCTTTAAACTTGAAATGAACTGTTCACACTCACTCAACTAACTTTTAGATATGAATCAATAATAATCTGAGTAATCAATAATGAGTTATTAAACAATGCCACGATAATTTATTATTATGAAAAATTTCAGTGATAGCACCAAAGTTGCGCGTAAAGCCCGTTGATACGAGCACAGAGTCAGAGCTAAACCACGGGGATGGCAGCGAAGATGTGAGTTTAGACAGACGTGGTCGACAACCTCCGTTGTATTATGAAGAACGCTGGGTAGAGAGACGCACCCGCCGACGAGCTAATCGTCGACGCCTTTCCCGTCACGATAGCCGAAGCTTCAGTGAAGAGGAGCTGCATTGTTCTAAAGCTTCTGCGACGACTCCCGCGCAACGCCGTGCCCTCAGTGAGAACGCCAGATACGAAGCCAGTGACGTCGATGCCCAAGGTACGCAAACTTCTTTATTTTTCACAAAGATAAAATTTTGGAATTATGATTGATACAAGCTAGAACTAAACGAAATTGTTTCAAGGTAGCAGAAGAAAAAGTGAAAGGCATACTAAAAGAAAGGAAGACGAAACAGCCGAGCCAACGAGTGGATGTGAAAGTGAAAGCTCGTCGACCAAAAGCGACGCGGAGAGTTCGAGTGTCAGTGACGACAGCCTCGAGGTTGTTGTAGTCAGGCGGTCCTTGCAAAGGACGTCTGAGAAGATAGTTACTGGCAAAAAGTCTATGCTCCGAGAGACGTCCAAGGAAACTTCCAAGGAAACTAAAGATTCGTCAAGATCTTCAAAGAGTGATTCCAAGAGATCTTCCAGGAAGGATCAAGATAACTTGAAAGAAGAGAAATCCGAATTCATTAAGAGAAAAACTTCAGCACATGAACAAAAAACTTTTGACAAAGACGGTGACAGTACAAGCCAAGATACGGTAGAGCAGGTAACAATAACCGCTGACGTGCATAAGAATGAAGCACCCGATAGTTCGAGGGACAAAATATCCGACGCTGATAGAGAAACCGGTGTTGAACAAGAGTCGGAGGAACAGGTGAGGAGTAAAATGGATGAAATTCTAGAGAAAGCTGATGAGTTGCAGAATGCTTTACTTACTAAGGCTGCTGATCTTAAAAAAGACATGGAAGAAATGCGCCAGCAGATGTCTCAGAAATCCGAGAGTGATGAAGTAAATGGCGATGATAAAAACGAAGAAAATAAAAGTCCAAAGATAATCAGTGACGAGGACAAATTAGGTCCGAGTTCCCTAACAAATGATGAAACTTCTAGTGCTAAAGAAGATAGCCCAAGGCACGACACTGAAATAGAAGGAAGGAAAAAATCAGTGACCGATGAGCGAAGTGCCGCAAAAGATTCCGAGAATGGAATGAGTGCAAGAAAGAGTGACGATACTAAAGAAGAGGGGGAGGGAGAACAGGAAAAGGCTGATACTGAAGCTTCAGAAAAAGGTATGAAAAAAGAATTGAGAAAAGATTCTATTGATGAAAATGTCAGAAAAGGATCCAGTGACAATACAAGAAAAAGATCTGCAGGAGAAATTAGGAAAGAATCTATCCAGGAAGAAACACTGGAAACCAAGAGAGATTCGATAGTAAAAGAAACCACTCCAACATCAATTATGAAGCAGTCAGAAACTAAAGAAGACTCTCATTCATCCCGAATTGGAGAAAAGAAAACCACAGAAGCACAAAGACAATCTACTGGTACTCAATTAGAAGTGTTGATTCCAGGTTAGAATATACATTATAAATTACAGTTTCTTAAGCTGTTCAACGTTAATTGGTCGGGAAAGAATTCAAAAATTATTGCAAATGATTAATTTGAGTTTGAGACAAATCAATGGTATCACAATATATTATACCATTAAAAAGTTCCCATTGATATACCCTCTATTAATATGTTTCACTAGGAGAGGTTGTCAACTTCGGGTGAGCAATCACGGTGAAATTTCCCCAACACTATTTTTAGCTGCCTCCAATGAACCATACGCAAAGTCATTCAGTCTCACTATTCGTTCAAATCTCTTGGCGCAAGAAGGGAATAAAAAGCTCTGCTCGCTCAAAAATCTTGATAAATCTTCAAATTCAATTTCATAATTCTCATCTAAGTTATAGTCAACAACTCTGACCATGTTGTTGATGATTTTCAGGCGCTGAAGGGTTCCGATATGCAGATGAGAGCTCTTCGAGTTCACCAGCTGGAGGCAAAGCGGGACGTCGATCGAAATCGTCGACGGGGAAACGGAGGGCCCGAGTGAAACCAGCCTTGTTTGAAAGCTCAGAGGAGCGCTCGCCAGACCGAAGTGCCATTATCGCCGTCATCGAGAGCCCCGAATGGGACGAGGACGACGAGGAGCTTGATAAGGAAATCAGACAGGTGGTGGGTGATACCGAAGAACACGAGGAGGATGAAGATGAAGAAGATGAAGATGATGAAAGTGATGGCCTTGGAATAGTTAGGGTCCTGCCTAGCGCAAGTGAGGATGATGTGGGTGCCAGGACTTCTACTATTGATTCACTTCCACAGGTGAGACTCATATATTATAATTTGTAGTAAGTTTTCAATTGTCATTATGTATAACAACTTTTCAAACATTGAATTACTAGGAGAGGGTCTGAACTTTGAATTTCAAATGATGCTGGAAACGTTCCGAGATGGTTTTTGAGGCACCGAAATAGGTGATATAACAGCCGTTTAGACTAACGTTTGATTTCTTGGAGTTATTCCGTCAATCGTCGGTTTTATACACGGCAAGTATATCTGCATATACATGCAAAAAATGGTCATGGGTACACTGTACATGCATAAAATATAATAATGATCTTTGAATAGGTCCAGGAAATGGAAACGTTCGACTGTACGTAGATATGACCTATTTAAGTGCCTAAAAACCATATCAGAAGGCTTCATCATTTAAATTGGTGACCCTAAGTTCAGACCCTTCTTCTAGTTAGGTTGAAAATTTTTTCACGAATTAATATAGTTGCAACCGAAAATGAGAGCTGGTCGGCCAACTAGTCCTCGACAGCAAGACTCGTGTATTGTGAGAACTCGTCAGCGACGTGACAGCGGTGGAAGAGACAGTGGGATCGAGCCGAGCCCACGAGTTTCCCGAATTCCACGTCGCCAAATCAAATGTTGCCCCAATAGCGAACGTCAACAGGCTCTAAATATGGATACGGTGACGCGTGATGTACAGATCAGCCTACGACGATACCATCTCGAGCGCAAAATTTTCTTCCAGCTTATGGAGCTCAAACGACTGCAGATTAGACAAGGCCGAGCGAACGAACAGGTGCTCATCAAGAGACAGGTCAATAAACATTTTAAGCCATTGGAGTCTTTCCTAACACCTTTCGTAACATTTTGCGATTCCTTATTCATTATATACATTTTCATTCGAATATTTTTCAGGTTGAACAGTTCCATAAAGCTGGATTGAGTGGACCAGCGCTCGGAGTAGCAAGATATGACCGACCATTTACTTTTAGGTCGGTGAGAATCCTCAATATTTTTTTTGAATACCCATATTCAAAATCACTCTAACGAATGTATTGTATTATTTTATTGACTCGTGAAAATTGTCATTGAGCATAGACAAGGATTTTTGGATTATTTTAGTGTATACTCACAGATGTTGGTGAAATGTACACTCATAGCTTATTACTAATCTTAGACTAATCTTGGCTCTCAGAGTTTCGAAATTAGCTGAAACTTATTGAGTGTAATAGTGATGAATAATAATAATGTGAATCAATAATAATTCACAAATATCTCGAAAAAAAAGAACAACGACGTTATTACTCAATCACAGTGTATACGTAGTTGATTCAGCTCAAATTCCATTTTAGTCAACTAAGTCGCTGATGAAAAAATTACATTATCTGATTAAGAGTGACTTATTTATGAATTTTCACTATTTTTCCAGGCATTTTGAAACATTTTTGTACGAACAGCTAAGGAGGCTGCAGAAGAGACCAGCAACACCAGACTGGTGCACTGAGGCAAAACAATGCACTCAAAAAACTCATCGCTGTCACCACGCAACAAGTGCCTACACCTCCGTACCCATTTACACTTACCGTACGTACTCTGTTCATTAGCTCAGTTAGCAATATCTCTGTTGTAGACATCTCTGCTTGCCGCTTCATTGTTGTCAACACGTATGTAGCTGTTAGATAGAAACGGTTTGCAATGTTTGATTTTAGATTATAATTGCAGTAGGTGGAGGCGCCCCAGAACGACCGAGTACTCTTCCGAGGATAGAAGGACGAGGCAAGGGACAGATGACGGTAAATTATGAATTGTCGTGAAAAATTATATAATGATATTTTAATTTAATCACTAATCGGTCATTATAAGATATATATTATCTCGCGGTAGTCGACATTTACGTTAGATTATATAACGTAAACGTTATAACTTATTTAAGATATATATTTATATTTGCGTTTTATAGAAAGACTAACTTCACAAGCTAAAAAAATTATTCAAATTTACTTAAACTTGAATGACTATTTTCATTGTCACCTATTTTTTATTCAATCACTATTTTTAATGCTCATATTCCAATTCCGGAATAACTATATTATTCAAGGTGGAACTGACACACGGCCAGGAGAAACAAGTGATTGCCCTCCCATCCGAGAAGCTTGACCGCACAAAGCGATACTACGTGACATTCACAGTACGTGGCGATACGACAGATAGTGAAAAGTCGAAAACTCCATCTAACTCTGTGACACAACGTCAAGCTAAGAGTGTTTGATAGTGATTGAGCCTCGAGTTTATTTGAATGGAATGCGTGGCTTAACTCTAAATTCTATGTAATCCGTCAATTATATGTACAAATACGAGCTAAAATTTTAAATTATGTACATTTTCAAAAACTGCCATGGATATATTGATGAAGAGTAACAAAGTATTGTTCTCATTGTTCAAGGGAAGCATTTGAAAATATTATTCTGGAGTTCTCAGATCTGCGTGAGCACATTTTGAGCCATGTGTAATGAAGTTATCCTAAAGATATATGTATTCAATCATTGTATGACCAATTAATCGTTTAAAAATGAATCGGAAATGAATGAAAGTGCCTTCCGGCATGTCAGAGTCGGTACGATTTAGAACTCTATGACATTCCAGATATGGGATTTTCTTGGAAATTGTTGACACTTGTGAAGTCAAGGAGAGCAATTTGAATTGAATTTTCCCGCGAGTACTCGCATTTGCTGAAAATTTTCTAAATGGAGCAATTATAAATATATGTTACAACAAACTCGGAATATTTCTCCGAAACTGTATTTGATGCTGTCCATATTAATATTTGTTGTCGACAACAGTCGATACACAATATCGTCCTCCGTTGCTTTTATAAGTAATATTATTATGTATATGTACTAGTATATAATAAGAATATCGATCGAGAAAGATTTTATATAACGCATGAGCGAGAAGCCTTCTTTAAAGTTCAACCCTTCTTTCCCAAGTTAGCTATATTTAACTTATGCCATAATATTATATTTGCGAGAAATAAAATATAATTATTATACATGTCTGTTCATTTATATACTATTACTGATTCCAGACTTGCACATTTAGCGAATTCAATGATTATAAAACTCTTTCAATTTTTCCATTCTGATAATGATTCTATACAAAAAATATATTGCTATTTCCAAAAAATATGCGTAATTGTATACAAAATTATTTTTTTTTCCTACTTGATTAAGATTTATCTCTGATTCTATTGAAAAACGATTTCCTACTGAAAGCATATATGTATATGTATAATGTATTATAGGATGAAAAACCCCACGGTGGATGCTTTTTGATCAATCACTATCTATTAGAATGTTATGGCCCTACTCATACTTAACATGATTTATGTCTGTCAACTGATATATGATTTGTACAACGTTTCGCTGACTCAGTTTTTAATACCCTCTGCAGTGGACCAACATCCAGTACCAACTTGAACTGATTAGAACCATGAGGTGCCGAAGACTTGCGTTTCCCATTTGCAAGTAATTTGACGGCGGAGTGCTTTTCATCCATGAGAAAAAGAAAACTATCCGTGTCTTATAGCACTTGATTATTGGATCTGTATTGAAAGGTCGAAAAAAACTACGCTACCGAAACGTTGTACACCAAATAAATAACTGGCAAACATCAGTCAATCATCTTATTTTCACCATATGTCTTCTCGGCTTTCAATCGAGTCTCTATAACAATGATATATTATGCAATGCGCCGTGCAATTGCATTGCGTCAAATTGGAAAGTAGTACATGTCCACGACTGGTCGGGCAACAATTTCCTTTGCATTTCGCTCGCAAAGTTATCTTTTCTTTCACTCCAATCGCCCGAGTTCATACTATTACCCTCTTGAACTTTCAATCCAAGATATTCAATGCGAGCCTCGATCCGGAACGACGTGGCTGAAAGTGCAGGTGAGGCATGAGTATAATGGGAACACTGGTGACCGGCATTGCTTATACGTATACACGTATTATCCTGTCAAAGCTTCGGCCGCCGCCGAGGTAAACAAGCCGGAGGATATGAGGATCGCTCGCGTCTCCAACGTGGCGTATCGATTCCGCGCGCACGTATAGGCCCGCTGACGCTCGCCCCCGAGTGCACACCCACACATACACACTGCACACAGACGCGCGGGCTTGTCGAACGGACTATAGCTGGCGGGGACGTCGATCGCGGGCCGATTGGCAAGTGCGGCAGGCATGTGCCGAGCAGTGGACTGCGAGCCGACGAGTGGCAACATGTCCGGGAGGCTCGACGAGCCCGAGTCCGTGCCAACTTGGCCCGACCAACACGACACATTCGAGCCCTGACCGCAGCCCAACAGACGCACCCACGCATTTATGGAGAAATGGCTCCAGGAGAGGAAGCTCTGGCTATTTGGTAGCACACTACCCCTTCTGCCTAGGAGGTACGTATCGCGACCGCAGCTCACGTCGGTTCACAGCGCCGAAATTTTTGGGTCATGCGCCCGCCGAGAGATGCGCGCCTTATACCTCCAAACCCGTCCGCCAACTTCTCCGACCTCCGCGTGACGCGTGCCTTTTGCTTATTCGCGAATTCATACTGTTTTCTCCGGTAGGAGAATGGATATCCCCGACCGAAACGAACTATGGTGTTCTGTTACCCTCGCATTGTTTTAAAAGAATGATCGGTTTGTTTGTACAGGAAATCTCTGGAAATCTCTCCATCGTGCGGCCGGAGTCGCGAGCACTCTATATACGTCGATGTAAACAAATGGCCGACAGCTTAAAGTGTCTATCGCACGGAACATCTGTGTTTCATTTATTTGTCGTGAAAAAACTTTTTTTTCATCGAATAGATTGAGTAAAAAGTAATATGAACATTCCGTTCCCATTCATTTCGAGTGAAAGATCGCAGCTCTTTGTATAGTATATATCTGTTTTAAAAATTCATGCTTATAGACTTTTATTACTTTAATGCAATGAAATATTCAAGCGACACGAGTATTGGAGGTCGTAGCACGCAAATGCACTCGTTTCCAACAGAAAAAAAATACGTGCATATCGAAACTTTTCGTCTTGCATCAATGATCGTACACCTGCTGCAATGTTTGAATCGAAATGGCAAAAATAGTGTTTACTCAATAATTTTCATGATCCGCTCTCGTCAATTATATTTCTCGCGCAAATCAATTTTTTTTCTCACCGGGATCAAGACAACACAGATTCAAAAATTCCAAGATGCAATGCATATAGCTGCCGAATAGGTAGGCCTACAGCCCTATATACAAACGACCATATCGCGCGTGCGCGTCAGACGTCACAACAAGCTCTCGGACTCGGTTGAACCCTCGGTATACACATTTATATATAAAGGGAGCCCGCGAAAATTCGCGCCCTCTCGCCGCATACTGCGTTAGTTCCGACCTTCATCGCATCAAAGGCAAAGCCACCCAAGTTTCCCCGGAGTCACGCGAATGCGATGAAAAGTCCGATACGAGCTTGAGCGAGTGACCCGAAGGAGAAATCCGCACGCCAGTATACTGTTAAATGCAGCCCGCCAGCAAATTGAAGCGATAATTATCATCAGATGCATATATAGCCCTCGCGGTTCTTTGTTTCTGCTCCTGTTTTACCTGACACGTGTGAAAAATATGTCCCGACTATACGCCACATAGCCGTTCCATTATTCAGCGACTATTTATTAACATTCCCAACTGCGCTTATTGTAATTAGATCTTCTGTTTTCGAGCTACCTACTCGGGAGGGAAGAGTTATTTTAGAATGGTGAGATTACTGTGAGATAGAATAAAAATACTTTCAATCGATGCTCTTGTAAGAATATACCATGAAGGAATAAGTTTTTGGCAGAAAAAGTAGTCAGTAAAATTGATTTTTCGGACTTTTGAGTGAATAAGACTTACTTGTAGAAGATGTTAGTACATTTAAAATAACGAACACTTGAGATAAATTCAAGAGAACGTGGTTGGCATCATCAGTATTTATATTTTCAATGGCATCAATCCCAGGAAAGAATAAAATGAATTGATAAAGTTTTCGTACAAAAACTTCGAAGATATCACGTGTCAAATATCGGACTTCATTCTCAATAAAATAGATGAAAAATTTTTATAGAAATAGAACTAGAACTAGATTCGAATAGACCTTTCTTATGTAAGTAAAAAATGCCTCCAAAATTGCCATTTTACCAGCTAGCATATGTAGAAAACGTTTTTAATTGAATAATATGATCAATCAAAATAGCCTATGACACTTTTAAGTACATAATGAAGCTACTGTCAAAATGTTGGGTGTTATTAATTCAGTACTTATATGATATATTTGCGAACGTACAAGCAAACGTTTCCTTTCTATATAATAGTAAGAAGTAGAATAAAAATTTTCGAAAAGAATTTTTTATAATTTTGATAAGGTCATTTATTTGCATTTTTCATCAGTAAGATTAGGTACTTATGCAACTTTTTGGTAGTACCCAAATTCGCATAGATTGCTTTTTACTGTCGGGTGAAATACTTAAACTGAGGAGATTGTATGCTTATTTTCTACAACATAAATATAACAATATGTATATGAATAATATAGAAATATGAAGTTAGATTGTTCCTCTATATGCTTTGCTACTGTCCTCTATAACTTTTCAAACAAAGTGCAATTTTGACAACTGTAAATTGAATTTTTTTTCCATGTGTATCGTATGTCAGATACGTACAGATTTAGATACTCAGATACATGCTACTAGGTGGAGTTGATGTCTATTATCACGCTCGTCAAACGTATTGACTTTCTCTATAGTCGGTATTGCAGAATCGAGAAAATTGGTTTGTAAACAATTGCACCGGCCAGGAATAGCAACTTTCACATTACAGTTAATTATTAATATATCAATCTTAAATGTTTCGTATCGATCTGTTATTTTATCAAACATCTCCGTATTTTTACATACAACCCAATCAAATTTTCATTTCTTTTACATATTGATTTTTAATGATAAACAAAGATTTAATGAAATTTACGGTTAAATACGCATCACCTGCACGATGTGGATATCTAAAGAAATTGTTTCTGTGATGACTTGTAGAAACATTTGGTACTAATAAATTGAGGAACCACATATGAAAATTATCAACGATTCATCAGCTACTAAATCAAGCACAATATTTTTGCACCAATATTTCATTCCTTAAAACTATTAACCTAAAATCTTGAAATATTTTATTCACTTAAATTTGATTACAAATTTCACCAAAAAATGCCAAGAGACCAACAGATTTAACAATGATTATTATCAAAAGTATATGGGATAATAAGTTGATAGATATAACAGGGAATGATTCAAATAGAAATGAAAGATTATCTTTGAAATCATGCTGAAAATAATTTAATTTACCGCAATAGGTTATACACATATGCTCACAATATTAAATTAATAAATATTGTCTATTAATAAATACACAATATTGGATAAGTTTATGCATTTAAGAAATAAAGAGAGAACGAGTTGATGGATTCTCACAGCTGAGTCGAGCACATGTTGCTACCGGCAAAAAGCTAACACTTGCGTGGCCCGGACTATCCTTCACAACGTCTGCACTCAACCACTGTTTACCCGGTATAATGTGAACATTTTTTATACAAGTCCAGTCACCTGTTCGACATTGATCGACACTCGACACTCGACAAAACTCATGATTAATTCAAGCTCATATCCGATTTGAAATGCTGAAAAATGAATTCGTAAACAATCTCACAACGGTTCCAGGTCTTAAATGACGCCTTTAGGATACGTAAGGTGAACGCAGCGAATTTATTCCTGAAGATAATGTGCCTTCCCTCTGATATTTCATACAGCGTGTGCTTTCTGGGTACCAGTGGTGATTATGTTGATAGTATTGGAAGACATTTTTCTTGTTGCCTGTTTTGATGCTTATTCATCTCCGATATATATACATAACAACTTTGGTAACTTTACCTATTTAAATTTGAAGAACATAACTAATTCGAACAATCTGTACCCGTTCAGAATGGCAAATGGTTCCTTCTAATGCTCAAAATCTCAAGAACATGGGAAATATCGTTCCATGAGAATGACCCACACATTCAGATTCAAATAATATTCTTTTTTATCTATTTTCAGCATTTTATATTTATAAAAAAAAACTTAATTTGATCAGGCGGGTTGGCGAGCAAAGCGACCAGTATTATAAAAGAATTCATAACTTCAAAGTCCATTGATCACGACTGCAATTGAGTGAGTAATCATGAATAATTAAAATGTAATGGATTAAATATCCAAGATTTTTGAAGTTCGTGTACACGCAACAAGTTAGAGCTTATCGATCGCTAATACTCCGTAAAAACGTAAAAAACGCTCACCTATCACCGACAAAAAAATAATCCAATAAGAGGGCAGAAAAATTTGTCTCGTTACTTAGGATAAATGTTATTGCGCCAAGGCCACAGCCCTTTGAGCGACCATTAAGGATCGATGGAGGTGTGAACGTACACTAATGGGTCGCCGGCAACAGTTTCGCTCTCTCTCTCTCGTTCGGTTTGAACGACGTGCGACACAAGCCCGGAATATCGATTGGCAGTAATGACCGCCAGCGAGCCTCGCCGATACGATCGGCGTGGAACGAGCGATGCGCGACTCCACAACTAAGTAGTAGCGCTCAGGATGCGCGCCGACGAGGTTGTATGCCGCTCGAGCTTCATGAACGCATTACTACAGTTGCTGTATGTATCCCCAACGATTAATATTTCATTGACGGGTTTTTTTTTCGGGTCACGCGTCTCCTTGTTTCATTGGGCGCGAGTGAATGTTTATCGGGGTTTTCGTTAGCCTTGTAATCGGTGTGAATATACTGTAGCATGCTTGAATTAGATTTATGAAAATACTGAATAATTTACTGAAAGTATAGATATGGTATATAAGTATAGCGGATAACTCTTTGTCGAGATGGATTTTTAAGTTGGTGAAAAGTTTGAACAATGACACGCGAGCCTTCCTGGTTTCTAATTCTAGTAGCCTTGCACTTGAAGCTTCGCTGGGCTTAAATTTTAATTTGAATCGCGGTATAAGGCTATAAGATTCCATTGTGATAATACTTTTTTTCACAGTGTCACTCGATTGTACCCACTTTAGATTCATCGACGCATGCAAATGTATGTGACGATTTTCTAACGTAGACTTTTTGTTATTGAAACCGTAAAACGTTTTATTACGGAAAAAATGGAGGGGTGAAATTGTATATACGCACACATACACGATTGCAACAGGTGATAGAATTTCTCGATTTGAATTTGCGATTCTAATGATCTGAAATTGTTCAAATAACGTTCGATATGTTTTGAAATTTCTTGAACTCCAAATACTAGCCACGCCACTTAACCTATTTTCCAGTTTCAAACATGGCTATCAGGCTCATGAGTTTTCTAAATTACCAAATCATGTAGTTGTTTCTCGACATTCTGACAATTTCAAAATTTTAGTGTCCCATCATAAACAGGAAACATGGTCAACAATTTGAAATTTGCTAATTACAGTGAATTTTTACCCGTATGGTGAGTGAGAATTGTCCCTTAGGGGATGAAACTAGAATATTTCCTCCAGTTGGGGGAAATCCTCAAGTTTTATATTGAACCATCTTATTTAAACGAACTGGCTGAAGAAACAAAAAAAATATAAGTGTAGTTTGTATCAATCATCATAAATTATTTTCTGAAAATTACATTGTTCTTTTCACTAAACATCGGGATGCATAACATTGTTTTTATATCAGTGTTCCATCGCTATTAAAAACTACATTGATTCCTTCCTCAACTATCGTTACGACACAAACAACTAAAGATGGGTTGTAAGTTAATTAATCGCTTTAGATATACGTCACAAACGAAACTAACACTTATACATCAATATACAGTACCCACGAGAATTCATTCTTTTTTTACAAATGTCACAGAAATGATTAAAGATATGAAATAAATTGAAACTAATAAATAAGATTTGAATAGTTTGAATATTAATTTATTATCTTCAATCTATCAAAAGGTTTATGTTATCATTTCCTGTTTGTTATGTCAAATTCGAAAATGTTATCTATAATCCACATCAAAAAGAATTAAAATTTCTGGGGAATGTCACAATTTTCTTAATAAAAGAATAAAAAACCATTACTTCACCTAGAAGTTTGATGATCATAATCTGAGCATAAATAAAATAGAATTTCAAATTATAAATATATTTTATGTGGAAACACGAAATATATAACGATAAATCGAATTATTGTTACTTATTATCCAGCCGAATCCAAACCCGGGTTCGTCATTTTTTTTTTTCGCAATCTCACTTTTTCAATAATTTAGAGTGGTCCACTAAGCCGATAAACAAATATTTGAAACTTGTGGATGTATTGAATTATTAAATCACTAGATAAATAGACTACAGAAATCCCACTAACTTAAGGGGTAATATACCTTTGTGACCTCCGATTTCGAGGTCATTTTCAAACACGTACCATAAGCGCAGAAAAAATCCTAGGGATATGGGGTTTGTTGCATATGAAAGTACTACTTTCCAACTATAGAAAACATACTTTCTTTTTTCTAAAAAATACAAAATGGCGGCGTACCAGCTCGTCAAAGAAGAAAAAATTCTTTTACTTTTTCTCCACTAGCGTACCGCTACAGGTCACAATTTTGACCCTAGAAGAAAAAATCGAACGGGGTTTTGGAGTAAAATAAAAAACTCAGTGAACGTCGGGCGGTTTTTTTGAAATTCAAATTTGGGGCCAAATGGCGTCAATTTGAATTTTTTTCTTTTTTTTTTGGCAAAAAAATCGATTGAAAATCGGCAATAAAATCGGTAAAAATCAAAACATCAAAAAAATCGTGCGACGTTCACTTAAAAATCATGTTTCCAAGCTACAGTTAAAATTTGAAGAGAATCGGTTGAAAATTGACGGCGCTATCGGTACGCTAATGTCAAAAAAGACGGTTCCGAGATAAACGCGTTCAAAGTTTTGAGTACAATACTAATACTATACGACTTTGTACAGAGAATCGATTTTTTGAGGCACTTAGAACTTCTTCCCCCACTTGATCGACTTTTCATATCATTCTTAGATAGTTTATGGAGTGTTTAAGCTAATAAAAAAAAATTGGAGAAAAAAAAAGTCACAAAGGTATATTACCCCTTAAGGGGGGATATACAGTTAGAACGAGAAAAAAAACTCATTTTTGAAAATCGTTTTTCAAGGGTAGTTTTTGATCAAATCAATCGAAACTTTTTCACAATTATAAGTGTATCCATGTAGTATACATCAATATTATTTTATAATTTTTTTTACCAAAATGGCGGCCGTTAGATAGCGTTGAAAAAGTACTTCTATTTTGCTTGTGCCGGCTCCCCTGGTCGCAATTTTGATCGGAAATCAAAAAATCAAAAAAATTTACATTAATTACATTCACAGTTAGTAGATGAATTACAAAAAAAAGTGAAAAAAAAATTTGCACTTTTGGCGTAACTTTTTCGAAAAACTCAATTTTTTCCCGCCATTTTATCACATTTTTCCATGTTTAATAATGAAATATTACAATGATTTTTAATTCATCTAATAGGTAATATTATAATAAAGAAATCCTATAAGTTTCAACTCAATCGGATAATTAGTTTTCAAGTTATCACCGGCATAAACTCCAAAAATGCAGTTTTGAGAAAAACGCGTTGAAAGTTTTAAATTATTGTTAAACCGTACTTACACTTCAATCAGCAATCTCTTAAAAAAAACACTTGGAGTTCGAATTTCGACAAAAGGGTTTTAGGAGCGTATTCTACGGGAAATTCACTAACTTTTTATGAAAGAAAAAAAAATCAAAAAAAAATTTTTTTGTCATTCTAACTGTATATCCCCCCTTAAAATGTTGTCAACCCTTACTTAAAACTCACTCTGATTATTCTCTTTTATGAACAATTTTGCGTAAACAATAACGACTTTGATCACTTAATTTTCGAATCCATCGTCGCAATTAAGAATCTATGACGAGCAATAGAATATTTTCTCCCAAATCCTCATTCCATGCTAAGCAGCGCGTTGAAATACTTCCCTTCGAATTAAACTTTGAGTGAATTGTATAAGCACGAATAATTATCATACACTTCGTGAGCGCAAACGAACAAAGGAATGAATTGTTCCCACAAATCATCTGTATATAAGTAAGAATCGATTCCCTAGCGACCATAAATTTTTCCGGCCTTAATTGGACAGTATAATAAGATGCAATTGTCATCCGGTATAAATACGGTCATGCAAATTTCACCAAAAACATGTATGGAACAGTCGGCAAATCGATAATGCACAAATAAAGGATCGCTCGAATTAGCCTTTCACGAAGCGATGCCGCATAAATAATGAGCCCAGTGGCCGATCCAATGGAATCAGGGAGAACTCAAGGCTCGATGCTCGAGGGCAGCGAATTTATCGGATCGGCACTGCGCGGGCACAAAGGATTATTTGGACGGGGATTGGTGGACCGGCTCGTATATGCGGACACACGTGGATGCGCGGAGCGCGACAACAAAGGGTGGCACGATAGGTAGGGTAGATTGTGTCGAGGGGGGTAAAAAAGGGGGCGTGCATGTATAGGTAAGATGCAGGTGGGGCGCGTGCGCGAGTACAAGGAGCAGCGCTCGGGTGCAGCGGAGTAAGCACAGCCGTTGGGTAGCTTGACCCCTGGTCAATGGTGAGATGGCTTGGCAGTTGGGCCGCACAGCTACGAGTATGCTCTTCGCCCAGCAGCTCACCCTGCCATGCCTCGCCAAGTACCGAAAGTCAGTATAGTCTCGCCGCCCCTCTATACCGATACCCTCTCGATCTTTCTCGTTTCTCTTCCCTATACTTTCTCCGCGCACTACGACATTAGTTCTTTTTCTTTCTTTTCGTAATAAAGCTGCGTTTGAATTGATTGCTAGACGAGGAATAATGATGAATGACAAGTTCGAAGAACAAGATAAATAAATGCATTTCGAACGCGTATTGGGTGCAGGTCGCGGGCGCCGAGCAAGGCGATGGAGCGGTATGAGAGGCTTGGCAGGCTCGGCGAGGGCAGCTACGGCGTCGTCTTCCAATGCAGGGACCGACAGACCGGCCGCCTCGTCGCCGTCAAAAAGTTCCAGCAGACAGAGGACGACCCGCTCATCAGGAAAATCGCCCTAAGAGAAATCAGACTTCTCAAGGTGAGCTCCCGACTACTCTCTTTGTTGTTATTGTCAAGATACTTTGCCGACTGTTTCGCGCAGTCTGTTATAGAGATAACAAACGACCTCGTAATTTACAGAAGTGCGTGTCGCTATTATCTCAAAACCAATGAGTGAAAAATAAATTCGAGGACCTTTTCTAACGCTTTCCTGTTTTAATCGCATTACACAGTACAATTTTGAGTGAAAACGCTGAATAATATAACATTACGTTATATACTATTCACCAGCCAGTTGACATTAATTGGTAGCTGAGTGACATCTACTTTGGTCGTTTAAAAATGCATGCACTCGATTATGCGCGCACACTGTCATAAAATATACCACGCAACCTTGAATAACACAATAAAAATATTGTTTTTTAATAACATGCAAACTTAAATCATATTGTTATTTGAAATATTAGCTCAACCTTGTTGCGTTATTTGTTTATACATAAATGAGGCAATCATCAGGAATAGTACCGTACGTTTCGGAATTAATATCTTCAACATTGTGTTGTAATTTTCTATCGAGTAATACTCATATTTATTTGCAACTTTGGCTTACGTCATTATCCAGCATTCATCAATTAATAAATAAAACAAATATAAACCATTCCTGGCTCATACAAACTACATACATGCAACTATGCAGTAATACCGCCTGTTAATAATTTACAAAGCTGCTCGAGTGGATCAAATTCGTGTTTTACATCTGCAAAATCTTTGTACAAATGCAAAGCCGCCGGTGATCGTATAGAAAACTCGCAAAACCGCATTCCTCTTCAAGCGCAGCGACGAGAACCACCGCATTGGAATGTAAATAAAATCCAGCCTTGCGCGCGAGCCCGAATAATTAATGCAAATTCGGGATGGAAAGTGAACAAAAAAACCACTTACGATTGCATCGAATGCAGTGCAATTTGCGCTCGAGCATTCCGCCACGCGAACTAGCCATATGCGCGCGAGAGCCGAAAAAGAAAAGAAAAAACATCGAATATATAGAGGGCCCCGATCGGAAGGAACGATATATAGCCAGCCGTGTAGGACGCTCGAGCTGGCGGTGGGTGTATATTATGGTATGGGGTAGCTGCTGCTTGCTTGGCTATGGATCGCCAGTCCGTCGAGGGGGTGAACGACCCGCCGAGCCGGACTCTACTCGCGCGCGTTGGTCACTTCCGTCTTCGTACGAGCCTTAGCCATGCCGCTTATCGCCCCCGCGCACGTAATGTCCCGCGCAGTATCGCGAGGATGACCACCCCTCCCGCGAGCCTCCGCGTTTCGTGGAAATGCGCGCAACAAAAACCGGCAGTATTGGAAATCGATTCGATCGCCGTATGAAAATAAAAGAAAAAAAAAGGCTTCTCCCGATCATTCTTCGCCCCTTTCTTGTTTACCATTCTTTCGTTATACACACGTTGTCTTCTATCCCCACGACAGCACGTTGTCGGTGCGATTTTCATCGCCCTCGTGGTGTAATTCACGGCAACGGTGAAACGTTCACAGTTCGCATTTCCTGCAGCAGTAGCAAAAATCAAAGTACAGGAGTTTCATTATTGGGAGCCGTGATTATTTCTATTCGATGTCGTCCGAACAAGCGCGACGGCTCGAAATACGGCTGCGCCGATGCGTATATCGGACCCCGACCGATGGCCAATGTTGAAAACTGCATTATTCGCTCGGAGAACATTCGAGGCGCGCGCGGCTGAGTGAGGAATTCGCTGTTGCAGGATGGGTATGTACAAAAACAACTGGTATTGCTGGGACGAAAATAACGTATGCCGCAGTTGTCGGGAAATTCACTGACGTGCATGCGAGCCAATCGGCCTGGCGCCTACATACGTCGCGCGCGGTCTATTGTCGTCCGCGACACGCACATCACGCGAGCCGCCATGGGAAAAAAATCGAAAGCCCAGCGTTTACGCGCAAGTAGAATATACTCGAGTGCTGCTACTGCCGCTGACCACTGGTCAATACTCGGTGCGCTCGATATAAGCCTGGCGTGCCTTATCCCGACTCGTAATTCTTACTCCCCTGCAGGTGTTCGCGTCTCTTGAGTTCGTATAGCTGCGGTTAAGGAACTTTTACACGTCTTCAGAGATAAGCAGGAACGTTTGGAGGTCGGTTCGTGGGCTGAACGAATATTCGGGGTTTGGGGAAATAACTGCAGGTTGTTACTAAATAATCATTTGGGCGGATCTCGCGAGACGTTGGGTGGAAAACGCGATCGTCAAAATTCAAATAACAGGATTGGTATAGCGGAAGGATTGAAGTTCGATAGATCCGGAACGTTCGTGAAACAACTTACAATCGATATGCGCTCGAGTTAATTCGGTTGCGGAAAATTTGTCACGTGCGACAAATGAATAATTAGTGCACCTTTAGTTTAATACATATATAAAACTACAGCATTTTGTGGAATGGTAGCAATACTTTTTTAAAAAAAGATGGTTTTCGTATAATTTATTTGTAAGTATCAAACATAATGACATAATTGTTACACCCTTGGTCCGGTAATATATTGGCATACTTTAAATTCATTATGCATCGTGCAATTACGTACAACAAATTTTAACAAGCCTACTAATATGATAATTTATTTCCGCATACTGGATATACGTATTAGGATTTATTAGCAATCTCACATTTTTTTCTAGCGCCGCCACCCCCTCCCCTCCCCTAAAACTTTCTTACCCGAGCCATAAATATAATTCTTACCAAAGTGTCACTAAAATTCGGGGTTCGATTCAAGCTGTTGAAAAAAGAAAGAAATTCCTGATATGAAGAAAAAAACACAGTACTTTCTCGTCGATTTGACGAAAGAATATTCTCGATACGCATCCTCGAGATTGCCGGACGGTTCACGAGCTATTTTCGCGCGAATCGACGTTATCCGCGCAATATATCTCACGAAACGAGCGAGTCGGGAAAACGTGGAGTGGGGTGTGCTCGGCTCGTCGCCACTACGATCGCATCAATTATTGCAGCAGCTCCGGTAGCTGTTGTGGCTCTTCCGTGGGCGCATATGGAGAGTCGCGTGACGCGAAAGCTCGGGCATCTCCGGTCAGATCTGGATCCGAACCGGACCGCCGCACGTGTGTACGTGCGCAGTGCGGTCAGTCGGTTCGCACGAGCCGCTCGCGCATATTATACGTAAGCTCGCGTGATGCACAAGCATCGCCTCCGCGAGTATGGCGTGAACGAGATTATGCTTACAGACGTATGTATGTATATATACAGACGTACGTATAGGTACAAACGATGAGAGCGGGAAGCGGGACAATTGATGTGCACGTGGCCGGGGATGCATCGATCGCGCCGCGAGAAATCTTGAACCTGACCTCCCCCCTCTCGCGCGAGTAGAAAAAACTTCCGGTGTACGCTACGTATACAGAGGAGGAACGCGTATAATTTTTGCATAACCTCGCCGAGAGCCCAGGCTAGCCGCAGGCCGGGTGGACTGGTCGATTTGAATTTGTAATGGGCATGTCCGCGATGAGGGATGGAAAAAAAAAATTGCCTAATGTAATTGGACTGCGGCGGTTGTTGCATTTTCATTATACGCTGCCCGCGGCGCAGAGGACTCGCGCGCGCGCGCGGTCGATTCCCGGCCTTGGCCAACAAATCACGCTTCGTTATCGACGCCATGTGGCCGCGATTGAATTTTTCAAATTCCATTTCCGGGATCCCCGTGTCGTTGCGGCGATGTTCGATCGAACGCCGAATCGAATGGTCGTATAAAGCAACGATCTTATGAAACTTTTACGGCAGGTCGTTCGCGCGAAAGCGGCAGTGTTGATTGTTGATTATTCGATTGTGTAGATTTGATTTTTTCGAATTAACGCGAAGTACAAGGCGTTGCAAGATCGATTCACCGCGTTTTACACGACGTGCTCTTAATGATAGGCTGATAGCGCCAGGAAATTGAAGGGAAACCAGAGAAAATTGCAGGAATGAAGCTTAATTTAACCGACGGTTTCATTCTGCAAAAGCTCTGGACTCGAGTATAGACATATTTTAGAGTCGTAAAAGATACGGCTCTCGATTACCCAAGCATTAATTCATTCCCGTGTAATATCATCGAATGATCTCAATAAAATCAATCTTGTATCGTACACTTGAATCTAGTCGAAAGTGTTCCGGACGACGCGCACAACGCGCTTGTATGTCTGCAATATCCGGACACTTGGGAGTCGATTGAAAAAACCAACAAAATCCCACCCGTTGATAAACAAACAAACGAGGAGATACGTGCGTGGAATAATATCGACGGCGTGACTTGCAGAACCTGAAGCACCCGAACCTGGTTAACCTGCTGGAGGTGTTCAGGCGAAAGCGCAAGCTGCACCTGGTGTTCGAGTACTGCGAGCGGACGCTGCTGAGCGAGATGGAGAAGTACCCGCACGGCTGCCCCGAGCTGATGACGAAGCAGCTCACCTGGCAGATCCTGCAGGGAGTGGCGTACTGCCACAGGCTGGGCTGCGTCCACCGGGACGTCAAGCCCGAGAACATACTCATCACGGGCGACGGCGTCGTCAAGCTCTGCGACTTCGGGTTCGCCAGGATGCTCAGCCCCGGGGAGAACTACACCGAGTACGTCGCCACCAGGTGGTACAGGGCGCCCGAGCTACTCGTAAGTCCATCCCCTATTCCAACGGGTGCTTTTCTCAGGGAACGTGTGGATACCACCAATAGGGTTCGTCATATTATTGTCGGTGGCTTTTTCAGGATTCTCTTGGGCCTATACGCTTAAGCTAGAATTCATATACTCTCAAATCCTTACAGTGAGAAATCAATAATGAAAGTGGAAAATCACTGTAAGGATTTAAGAAAGTATTTGATGAATAAATTCGATTTATTGAAAAATGTATGATTCAAAAGATTTCATTGACGCACTTTGTCATCAAGGTAGTTTTCTTTGGGTTGGTAACAATTTTCCATGTATTTTAACGGGTGCGTCTCCTAAAAATATCATCTTGCATCGTGATACACAGTCGGACACAAACTTATCCTATGAATTGTTGTTACTCATTCAATACACGAGCAGTACGTTCAATTCATGCATCTACAGGCAGCTTAACGTATACAGCATTGCATGCTGCCCACATGCACAAAGTCAATAAAGATTCATGGAAAATTTTAGAGAATCCGAAGCACGCGCGGTGCAAAATGTCAACCTTGAGAGGAACCAATACTCGCGAAGATTTATCGAAATCCAACTCCAGTACTGCGCAGCATCCCAAAGTTACGTGCGGTCTGTTCAATCAAAAATCCCCGGCACTATTCAAGACAACTATTTCCCTGATTTTTTTATCATCGTCTCCATATATCTCTTGCCCATTCGCACGGTTGATATTCGATTAGTTTCCCCTTCAATTGGATGTTTTGATTGATAACACGCGTTGTCGGACAGGTGGGGGACACGCAGTACGGTACACCGGTAGACGTGTGGGCGATCGGTTGCGTGTACGCGGAGCTGATAAGAGGCGAGGCCCTGTGGCCGGGCAAGTCCGACGTGGACCAGCTGTACCTGATCAGGCGGACCCTCGGCGACCTGCTGTCCCGCCACATGGCCATCTTCCAGCAGAACGAGTTTTTCGCGGGTATCACTCTGCCCACGCCGCAGACCCTCACGCCCCTCGAGTCCATGCTCCCCGACACAGCCAACTCCAACCTGCAGGTATGTGCAAGCACGTCGAGGAACTTTGGATCGGTTCTTTTTTTCACGAGAAAATTTTCAATCATTTCCAGTTGGATTTTTTGAAAAAGTGCCTGGACAAGGATCCCGAAGAACGATGGACGTGCGACCAGTTGCTGCAGCACGTCTACTTCGAGAACTTTCACTACAAAATGCCCGACGTCGAGATGGAAGAGTTCGAGAAACTGAAAAATCTCAGGGAGAGGTCGAGAATCAACGAGAGGGTGAGTCTCGATCGCATAAATATTTCATAATTTCATAACAAGCCGATTATGTACAATTCAATCGAGTGTCGTTTTTACTTTTCAGCACACGAATTTCAGTCAGATGGTACTGCCACAGCTTCCCAAAGCTAGTGGCTTTTCTAACGGGCACAATCATGTCGACAATCGTCCAAGAAGCTCCTCGTTGCATCACCAGCAGAGTTTCGATCGGCTGCCCGTCATAAGGGGCTAACCACGTCAATCTTACTACTTATACAATCCTTGCAGCGCATCAATATAGACTTATTCTGTGATTACATTGACAACCATGAAAATATATTGTTTTTCAAAGTGTTACTTATATACTCGGTGCATATATATGACTTTGTTAGCTCGTTCCTTTGTTCAGTTGTTTGTTTTGAATGTTATGTTTCGAACGGGAAATCGTGCGTCAATGTGTATTGCCCCTATATTTACGAGTTTACCGCACTTTTTTATAGGAGCACGAGAACCTTTTTGTTTTCGAGGTTTTAGCCTGAATCATGATGTTTTGCGTTTCGTTTTCTAGATTATTGTTATGTTGTCATGGTATCTTGTACATTGTCCCTATATCCTATATCGTGATCGTTATATTAATAAATCTTTGTAAGAAATATACGTGTTTATGACAATTTTATGCATGGGTCAATATTTGTCGCAATCACTCCATCAAGTATAGTATTACATTCTTCCATTTTTTTTTCGAAATCGACCGTGAAAGGAGACATAGGGCAATTTGATCCGGTCGTGTTATGTTACGTATAAAAGCTCTCGGGCGTCTTACCAAACTCACGCGTTACTACTTAGCCAGGATCAACGCTATAATGCGTATGGTAAGTGTACATACAACTGTTGAAGTCAATGGAATAGAAGGACTTATACCTTCGCCAAAGATGAAATTATTTAAAACGATTTAAATAAAAAATACTGTAAATTGATCGAAATATATTGTTTTCGACGAACGTTATCCGCTTGCAATGTGACATACGTAACGCGTATGGGGAATGCACCGACGTACTTACTCTAAAAAATGCCCGTTGCGCGCATCAAGTCGGCGTGCGCGTCCAGTTTATTCTCGACTGCAGCTACAGCAGTGCATGCACAAACAGCAGAACCATGGGGCCAAGCCGGTAAGATATATTGAAATAGTTTGGCATGTGGTGGTTCAATTATAGCTTAGCAGTTTCAAAAGATAATTCCATGGAAGCATTTATATGCAAGTCGATGCTCATACTTTTCGAACGAATTTCCGCGCCGCTGTGAATTTATATGGGAAGTAAGAATAGGTTAGCTTGAAGCGATCGCGAGAAACATGCTTGAGCAGTGAGCCATCGTGAAATTCGACTCTTCTAGTTTCAAGTCCATTGTCTAGCGTTGAAATAGTTGGCGGCACGGGAACTATCGCGGAAAATCAATTTTCTTTTGTACCGTCGGTAATCCTATGCACAATCGAGCTGTACAATTGCAATATCAAGTACCTATAGGTACATGTAGGGAGATATATACATACATCTGGTGCATCGTTGCTCAGGCGCACTGCGGCACTTCGATTCGACGTCCGATCATAGTCACGAAGAAACATTCTCCGTTTTTCACATTTCTGTTGTAATCAACTTCGCAATAATTTAAAAGTCAGTTGTCACATATTTAGATGGTGATATTAACAGCAATTGAACTTATTAATTCACGACGGTTAATAAATATTTCAAACGGTGTTCATCCAAATTTTACGCGTACTTGACCTCGAAACTTAAAAATTCAAGGAAAAGTGAGATAAAATAATAATGAAAAATAAAAATTGAAGTGTCTGTGATAGCAATATAATGTAAGAAGGCTTTTCTAGTCAACTTAATAAACTTGTGAGAAAATTTTATAACTTAATTAACATCATAAAAGGTTTCTTCCACAAGTTCAAATAGAATGCCCAATCCATTTTTGAACAGTTTATGCACTATTTAATTGAAAATTAAATCCAACAACTATTGGAAAAAGAGATTTCAAAGGTGAAAGGTGAGGTCTACTCAGTGAGATACTATTACAAATAACAAGTCATTTCTAACAATAAAAATCAATTTATATAGTGTGCAGGCAACAACCAATTGTGATAGTTTAAAAGTCATTTGTGAATTAAGCTGTTCAAGGAACGTTTATAAATAAATTAGCGTAGTCTTCATAGTACTAGAGTGGGGTGGTATGCTCTAAAAATAATGCATTTGTGTGTATGCACCTAGCGTTATAACTACTTTGAAATTGTGCAGCCTCTTTGCACTGCTCAACAGCTGTCGAAGAGGCATGGCAATGCAGGCTGTGAAACTGGCATCTGGGCATGACATGCCCATTGTTGGGCTGGGCACATGGCAAGTGAGTTCTTGGAGTGCATCAACTGAAAACATAGAAACTATGTGTTTAATTTATGAGCTTTGTAAATCACCTTGGAAATTCTTTAGGCAAAGCCAGATGAAATGGAAGCAGTCATAACATCTGCACTTGAAAGTGGATACAGACATATAGACACAGCGTTCAATTATAATAATGAAGAAGCTATAGGAAATAGTTTGAAGAAATGGTTGAATGAAGGAGGAAAACGTGAAGATCTTTTCATCACAACAAAGGTAACTTCCCAAAATTGGATGCAATTTGCAAGAGTTCTTCAACAATGCTTAATTGAAAACGTAACAATTCTAGTTACCTAACTTTGGCAATCGACCATCCGACGTTGAAAAATTTATTACGTTGTCATTACAAAGATTAGGCTTAGATTACTTGGATTTGTACTTAGTTCACATGCCATTTGCATTCCTAAAAGATAACGATTCTTTTGCACCAGCAACAAATGAGGATGGAAGTTTTGCATTAGATCTTGAATCAGATCCAGTCTTAGTTTGGAAGGTAAGATTGATTCATCATTTGTTATTGAATGTTTACACAACACTGATAATTTATAAAATAATTAATGCCTCCTAGGAGATGGAAAAACAAGTAAAAGCTGGTCGAACAAAATCCATCGGTCTAAGCAACTTTAATACATCCCAGATTCAAAATATTTTGAACAATGCCGAGATTAAACCAAGTAATTTACAAGTGAGAATTTTTCAAATTCTAGAACAATAAATTTTCCAAAGATACGTTTATAACAAAATATTTTCACTTAGGTTGAATTACATGCCTACATGCAGCAAAGACAATTGAGAGAATTCTGCTGTAAGAACAATATTTCCATAACGGGTTACAGTCCTATCGGTTCACCAGGAGCCAAACAGCACTTTCAAACTAAATACAACTATAGCCCTGAGAAGTTTCCTGATTTATTGGGACACTCAGTTGTAAAAAAAATCGCTGATGATCATAACAAGACCACAGCCCAAATTTTACTGCGACATGCTATACAAGGAGGAGTGATAGTGATACCAAAGAGTTCTAATCCTGGTCGAATCAGATCTAACATCGAAATATTTGATTTTGAGCTGTCAGACAGTGAGATGAAACAATTAGATGCCTTAGACCACGCTGAAGCTGGGAGAATTTTTAATTTCCTATTTTTCAAGGGGTGAGTTTTTGATCCTACTGGATCTGAATATTCAATGTTTTTTAATCTGAAATTGAGTCTTGACTTATTGTTGGCATTCCTCAATTTTCTCGTAAAATATTGAGATATATATAATGCAAGTTCCCACATACTTGGAGGTAAATACAGTTTTACCTAGAAGTAAATATTTACTGTTTCAGAGTCGAGAATCATCCGCAGTATCCATTTGCAAGCGAACTAGTATAGAAAAATGATCTCCATCTATATACAGATTTGCAATAATTTATTTTGTATAATATTCAGAGATATAATAAATGTTACTGTCTTTTTATATAAACTATTAAACTTCAATGTTTTTTAACCTTGGGACATGTGATAATGAATTATAGGAGAAGACTTTCAAGTAGTATGATAAATTTCTTGTGTGTCTACTAGAAATATTTTTGTCAAAAATCATCTTTATACAAACAAGTATATTTCTTAATCCCGGGGAAAATAAACAATACTTGTGAGAAAATGAATCAATATAGTTCAAATTTAATAAAAAAAAACACACTATCTACTCACTCAAAATGTAATTCTTCACAATCGAGCACTTTTGACATAAATAATGAATATAGCAACATAAAGATGGTCAGCTCTGAAATCTGAATCTGGCATATCAGGTGTGAATCTGAATCGTGGATTTTAGCTCGTCTGACGATATGTGTGACTAAGTCGACATGGTAGAGTACTAGCTTGTCGACGGGCCATACAACACTGTCTCTCTCTCTCTCTCTTTCTCGTGTGTATACGTGTGTGTCGTGGAATATACATCATATAGCTGCGTGTGCGGGCCGGATCGCCGCGTATAAAAGAGAGCTCGTGAGCAGTGGCAAGGAGGAGAGACAGGCGGGCTCTCTCCCCGGATCGGCGACCCTTGCTCCTGCGTGCGCGCTGATCCTCGCGTGCGTCCCTTTGCTGAGCGCGCTGTGCTGCGCCGGCCCGTCCGTCCCCGCACCAGTTTTTCCCATCAAGACTGAAGAGCCGCGCGAGCAGCTCGCCGCGCGACACCGAGCAAGCATGGCCCTCAGCCAGACGAGCGTGGTGAGTAGGCACCAGGGGCCCCCCAGCACCCGTCATCAACGCGACCCTACTCGTCCACCGCGCCACAAAGGCCCCGTGCACGGGCCAATGTCAATATTCACTTGCTCCTCCTCTTTGTCATTTCCACCATTCATGATGCCCTGTGTCTGGGCTGCCAATCCATTCGAGCGATGCAATTAGCTCCTCCGCAAATGCCCTCCCAGACCCTAGCTCAACGACATGCTTATACCTGCTTGCAATCAAAATCCTTATCAACTTCTTACGCTAATTGGCTCTGATATTCTGCACTGACCGCTCTTCTGTTGTTATCTCAAAAAGTTCACTCCTCTATGCGAACGCTCATTGGTGTACTTTGAATTCTAGCTCAAGCTGTACAACACTGTGATAGAAGATGTAATTGCCGGAGTTAGAGAGGCTTTCCTTGATGAAGGGGTGGATGAACAGGTGCTGCAGGAATTGAAACAAATATGGGAGAACAAGCTGATGCAAAGTAAGGCTGTCGAACTTAATCCAGATCCTCCAGAGCCACAGCCACCTCAGTTAAATTCTAAAAATAGTTCTAGTAACAAAAATTCCTCCAAGAGTAAGCTCTCGTCATTTGTTTTTTTCACTTACTCAATGTGACAGTGCGATTGGATTTTCATTGATTGAATTTTAATATTTAGGGACTTCCAATGCCAATTCTGTAAATGCCCAAGCCAGTGCACAGGTGCAAGAACCCACGCCTCCTCAACAAATCCAGCCACAACAGCAACAGCAACAACAACAGCAACAGCAACAACAGTTACCTACACAACAACACGTACAACATGTACAGCAAGTACAGGAAGTTACTAGTACTCAACACCAACCTCAGCTTCAGCAGACTCAGCTCCAGCAGCCTCAGCTTCAGCAACAGCAACTCCAGCAACAGGTGCAGCATGTTCAGCACATGCAAACTATGCCAGTCCAGCAGCAACATATGCAGCAGGCAGTACAGCAGCCTATTCCTCAGCAGCAACCACAGCAGGTCATTAATCAACAGCCTGCTCCAGTAGCTGAACGGCAAGTGTCAATTCAAATCAAATTACCTCAACATGGGGCGCTATCTGAACGACTTATCACTGTTCATGTTCCTGCTTCAGCAATTCAAGGTTTGTCATTGTCAATATTACTTGTATTCTGACCATGAAAAATGAATATCATTTCTCTTATCAAAAAATATTATTTTTAGGAAATCAACTTCATAATATTTTCAATGGTACAATCATTACTGCAGCTATAGGATTGCCTATAGAATATGCAACTTCTTTACTGCAACAGCATGTTAATCAAACATTTGAAGGAGTGCCAGGATACACTCCAGTTCCCATTGCTCATCCTGTTCATGTTGTTCCACAAGGTGCCAATAATGTAATTCAACATCAGCAAATTATACAACAACAAGGAAATATTGCCCAACTGGATGGAACTGCAGGAGATTCATCTGATGAAGAAGAAGATGAGGAAGAAGAAGAAAATGATGACGAAGAAGATCCAGATGATGAAAAGGATGAAGAAGAAAATGATGATTCTGGGGCAAGAGAAGAAGTACATACTCTCATTTGAATTCGAATGTAATTTTGGTTTTGTGTGAGATTGATATTCAATTTTTCATTCTAGGAACCACTGAATTCGGAAGACGACGTGACAGATGATGATCCCACAGATTTGTTTGACACAGATAATGTAGTAGTTTGTCAGTATGATAAGGTATTATATAGTTTCAATTAATATATTATACGCCAAAGTAGGAATAACCTTGGAATAATTGAGTGAAAAATGATTTCAGATCACAAGGAGCCGAAATAAGTGGAAATTTTATTTGAAAGATGGCATTATGAACTTGAGTGGGAAGGATTTTGTTTTCCAAAAAGCCAATGGAGATGCTGAGTGGTGAAAAGATGATGAGCAGTGTCGATACAGAATATCATCTGTGATCGATTGCTGCTAAAAGTAATGGACTTAAAAACAGTTAAGCTGTTTCTGAATTGTGCACATTCGTTGGTTATTTTCGTTGCTCTCAACGATTAGCTCGATATTTTGAATTGTCTTTCTTGATTTTCTATTTAAGTGTTCGATGTATATCTGAAAAAGCATAATTTTTCAGAACCACAAAATAATTTTTTGAATGATGAGGTACATCGTTTGAGACAAATCTTGAAATCAAAAAATCCAATTCATATTGATGTTGCCGGTGAAAAATTCAAATTGATCCTTATTAAAAACTCATATTATTTCTTTCCAAAGTTATGAAAAGACTTTGCAGCAAAGAATATAGGTGCGTCAAGACATAAAGATGCCTGAAACTCAATCTTCGAAAAATAATTCAAGGATTCATGCAGTCATTTTTCTTTTGAATTCTTGCGAATATATCTAGCTTGCAGAAAACGTTAAATAGACGTTTTCAATTTTATAAGAGTCACAGGAAAAAATCTTCAAAATAATGATAAAAAATTGTTTTTGAATTATTAAGCTGTAAAAAATAGTCAAGAGGGTGTACATATAAATAATTTAACATTAATCTGATGTATACAGTATGAAAATTTTCAATTTTTGACGCTACCAAGAATCTTGAATTAAAATTCTAGATTGAGCATCTACGTTTCTTTGTATAGTTGATTCTAAAAGTTCGATATTCCTAACAATCAACAATATTCAGGGGCGTTAGTGCCTTCACCACTTTTGAATTTCCTTTCTTAATTTTCTAATAACTTAATCACTTTCTAGTTATGATTATTTTTTTTTTCTTAATTACCAATATTCTTTCTTAATGTGTGGAACGGTGGACGGGATAAAGTTTCCATTTAAGCGAGTGAAAAAAATTTAGCTTTATCTGTATTGTACCTAAACTAGGTTAATTTCAATTTTTATCTCGCTGAGAATGAAATGAGTGTGTGTATATACATGATTTTAAGAGAGGGAATGAAAAATAGGCGTTTTTTGAGAAATTGTGCAAATATCTAGAAAATAAATGTGTCTTATATTGTTATGATAATTTTGCGTTCTTATTCCTCCACACCAACACAATATTGTCATATTGCTAAGACTTTTTCTTTACTCGATTAGAACATAATATTCACATGACTTGTAATTGATGAAAACTGTAATCTGATAATTCATAGAAAGGTATCCATCATTAGCTTATTTTATGTTTGGCATTTGTTTCATTATCAAAACATTTTGGAAATTATGAAATAATCAATCTATTCCATAGAATATCCATTTTTCATAAATCAAACCATAAATTATAAATTTATACTTTCATATTGACAGAAACGTTGCCACATATCAGTATTCCTCTGAATATTTTCGAATTAATGTATGTGCAATCACATAGTCATTGCTATCTGGTGGATAATAAAATATATGAATTCTAATTTTATTCAATCGTTTAATCGCGTTCTCGAAGTTAGTAACTTGAATTACAAATAATATGGGACAGTTTTTAGGATAATGATAAAATAAAACAAACAAAAAAATCTATTAATTTCAAGAATGCATTGATTGAAGCCCATATTAATTTATTAAAAACTCCAATAATATTGAACCTTTTTCCTCACAAAACCAACTCAAGAATCACCAATGATTTACTGGTAAGTAATAAAAGTGTCTTCGAATGATTTAATTGTTTCATTATTATCAAATTCAACTTCACTTACAAATTAGCTGACATTTTGAATATATCTGTACTTTATTTATTAGGAGAGTATTATATATTTTGTAGTCAAGAAATAAATGTTTTAACGTATATTTCAATTTATTAATAGCCATGCCTTTGACTTACAATGAAGTAAAAGAATCTTGAGTGCTACTCCCTGAAACAGGTTACCGAATGTACAATATTTTCCTTTGGTGACTGCTGCACATTTCACAGAGATGCGACATTGCCTTTAGCCAATAGGAAATTCTTTTTTGTAACAAACCCGACATTCTAATGATGGAAATCTAATGGAATCTTCATGGCATACTTTAATCTAGAGCAGCAGCACCAGAAATGATTTCAATAAGTTCCCTGGTGATGACAGCTTGTCGAGTACGGTTGAAAGTTAGTGTGAGTTTGTCAATCATCTCTCCTGCATTCTTACTGGCATTGTCCATAGCTGTCATTCTGCTGGACTGTTCACTACATGCACCTTCTTTCATTGAATAGAAGAGTAGAGAAGCAAGGGAAAATTCCAGATAGCTTTGAATTACCTCCTCGTCTAGGGAGTCGTATACAGATAACTTGGGTGCATTAACAACTGCATTTTTATCGAATAATGGTAAGTCATCGATCTGGTAAGATACAACAGACTTGAACTTATTGTAAATGATTTTTCCAGATCCAAATGTGTACCTGTAAAAGAAAAAGGATAATTTATATTTAGACTTTCAAAACTCTTCAAGATTGAATGGAAAAAATGAATGTTTGAAAAATAGATGAGATAAATAGAATAGTTGAAAATGTTCAACAATTCCAATAGATTGTAGGAATTCATAGCACTTACCCACTGTTCATGACTTCAATTGCAACTCTGGCAGCATCATTAAATGTAGGGGGTTTGCGACCAACCTCAGATGCAACAAAGAGAATGTTGTCTGCAAACAAACGTTGCAAAACGGCCTTAGACTTCTCTCCTATGCAGATGATTTTAGAGTTTTCACGCTCAGCAGGATTTGCCAACAGTGTGTCACGAATATTTCTGGCAATACCAGTGTGGACAGCACCACATAAACCTCGATCACTGGTTACAGCAATATACAGCTTCTTAGGTTCACCTTCCGGAGCAGCGATTTCAGCCTGTTCATAAAATGTTTTAGCCCCAGTGCCAAGGGGTCGACATTGTTTTAGGTCTCTTTCAGCTCGATTATATTTGGCAGCTGACACCATCTTCATGGATTGTGTGATTTTTTGGATGTTCTTGACTGACTTCAACCGAATTTGAATGGACTTCAGAGTGGCCATTCCACGTTGCTGGGTCTGCGGCTGCTGGACAGCAGCCAGCGCTAGGATGGTTCCTTGCCGAAGCATGGCTATTTCTCAACCTGTTCCTGTTATAAAGCAACACAGTTAATCTTCATTCTTATATAGGGCTTCTATGAAAATTTCTGATTTCATAATCAGAATGAACAAGATGACACAATTTGCACTTTAAAGAGCTTTAGACTAAAGTATTCAATAGCAAACGGATTTTCAGAGTTTGAAATGAATAATTTTTACCTATACACTCTACATAAAAAACTTGTCTTTCATGCCACAGAAAAATAACCCAAATACTTCAAAAATATCAAGCTCTGATACCAAACTCAAGGTGATATAGGTTAACCCCAACTCAAGCTTAAGAATAATACTGGATTAATCAATTCAAATGGTGGATTGTAATTAATTGAATAAATATACAGTTTTTGACTTACAAAGTGAGTAAAAATCGTCTCAATGAGAGTGAGGTTGAGTGAAAACTCAGAAAAGACTACGTCAAAATATCATTTACGTAGGTATATATATACCGCGGAAACGAAAGGGTCGAACGTTCCCTTCTTCCATACAATATAGGTATACGAAAAAGCTGCTCTCAGAAAAGAGACGTATACGCGGCGTGAGAAGCGAACCAAGTGATGGCGAGGGTGCGGTGAAGAGCCAAAATCTCGCGGTCTCGCGAACGTAGCGCGGAAGCAGTTATAGGATAGCCCGAGCTCCAATTGCTTTTATGTAATCACCGTGGACCACTCAACACGACATTTCGGAGCCGCCCGATCTGACCCGGAGGAGGAGGTCGTGGTGGACTTATCAGCCATCGGCGGAAATCATCAATACCCACTCACCGTCTCTAAGATCGAACACACGCTTATCACAGCCCAGGAAGTCGTCCAGCCCTCGGTCGTGAATCGAGCTGGTGCCACTGCTGCGGACGACAACTTGGCGAGCCGACAAGGAAGAGATCGAGCTGCGGATCCAAGAGGGAGCCACTTTTCCCCTGCGCGAGCGGGCGCATCTTTGTTTTGCGCGCGCGATACATCACCGATGGTCACCGGTCACGATATTTCGCTGCACCCATCGTTCGGTTCGAATTCACGAGAATGTAGTGTTACTCCGGCCGACGCGTAATCCCATCTTGTGCCATTCGAGTTGACAACATCCCGGCAATATGCCGTGCGAAATGATAACTCTCCAACTGGGCCAATGCGGCAACCAGAGTGAGTACATGTTTTGATTGTTGTTGACCTTATTTGGCTTTGATGGGTCTGAAACGAGATTTATACCCCCAGTTGGCTTTGAGTTCTGGAAGAGGCTGTGCGCCGAGCATGGGATCAGTCCAGAGGGGATCTTGGAGGACTACGCCACAGAGGGCACGGACAGGAAAGATGTGTTTTTTTACCAGTCCGATGATGAGCATTACATCCCTCGAGCTGTGCTGCTGGATCTGGAGCCCAGAGTTATTCATACCATCATGAATTCTCCTTATTCCAAGGTCCGTGCAATAATTTGAAATTATTACAATGTTACTGACTTGCGGTATAATTGCTTTATTCTGTTTTGCAGCTGTACAATCCGGAAAATATTTATTTATCCAAACATGGTGGTGGTGCTGGAAACAACTGGGCGTCAGGTTATCATCAAGGGGAAAAGCTACAGGAAGAAATATTTGATATCCTGGATAGAGAAGCTGATGGAAGTGATAGTTTGGAGGTAAATTTATTGATACATCATCCATTTATTTTTCTAGATCTAACAGTTGTATAATCAATCCTTACTTTTTTTCATAGGGTTTTGTTTTGTGCCATTCTATTGCTGGAGGTACTGGATCTGGAATGGGATCTTTCATGTTAGAATCATTAGCAGATAGGTTTCCAAAAAAGCTGATTGAAACCTACAGTGTATTTCCTAATCAAGATGAAATTAGGTACGTTATTATTTCTATTAGTGTTGCAAATATTCAAGAAATCTAAAAATTTGAATCAGTTTTAACCAGTTGATTGTTCATTTACAGTGATGTTGTTGTGCAGCCTTACAATTCATTATTGACTCTAAAGAGATTAACACAATGTGCTGACTGTGTTGTGGTTCTTGATAATACTGCTCTGAATAGAATAGCATCTGATAGGCTACATATTCAGAATCCCAGTTTCACTCAAATCAATAAACTAGTCTCTACTATTATGTCTGTTAGCACTACCACGTTAAGGTATGAAGAGACCAATCATTATTTATTTTGAACTTGAAACTTGAATAATTTTTCAAAAATTATCATCAACAGATATCCATCGTACATGAATAATGATTTAGTAGGACTCATAGCACCATTAATCCCAACACCAAGACTACATTTCTTAATGACAGGCTATACACCTCTCACTACAGATCAAGAGGTAAGGGGTTATTTTTGCTAGTATAGAATTGGTTCAATTACGATAATCATATTGACTTATGTCTTAGGGTGCATCAGTTCGAAAAACATCAGTATTAGATGTCATGCGTCGTTTGTTACAACCAAAAAATATGATGGTTTCTACAGCATTAGATAGAAATGCAGCGCATTGCTATATATCCATTTTGAATATAATCCAAGTAAGTAGAATTAAAATCATCGCAAAACTATTTCAAATTGTTATGTTGACATAGTTTCTCAATATTCTTTTTAATTCTTGAAGGGTGAGGTAGATCCTACACAAGTTCATAAATCTCTACAAAGAATAAGAGAGAGAAAACTAGCACAGTTTATTCCTTGGGGGCCAGCAAGTATTCAAGTTGCACTATCTCGAAAATCTCCCTACATTCAAAGTACTCATCGAGTTTCTGGTCTCATGTTAGCAAATCATACTAATATTTCTTCGGTGAGTAATGTTTTTAAAAAAATTCAATATCCAAAAATTAGTATTAACATAAAATTTACTTCTAGCTGTTTGATCGAGCTTTACAACAGTATGATAAACTAAGGAAAAGAGAAGCTTTCTTGGAGCAGTTCAGAAAAGAAAAAATGTTCGAAGAGAATTTGGACGAGTTGGATAATTCACGGGAAGTTGTAGATTGTCTAGTAAAAGAATATCAAGCTGCAACTAGGCCAGATTATTTAACATGGAGCCCAAGTAAAGCTGACTGAAATTTTATTCAATTAAATACTGTATTAAACAGTTATTTACTGTAGATCTTTATATTCACTTGATCGTTTATCTCTATTTTGTCCATGACTTTCAATTTGTTAAATATTAACAAAAATTAGTTGATCAAGTAATTTCTTGTACAAAGGTAAAATTTATTGCTTGTAACAAAATATTTCTAATGTTTTTATATTTTGTAGATACTTTGAACTGTTCATCACATTCTTTAATAAAAGCTTCATCGATTTTCATTTTTGTAATAAATCTAAAAAATTTCTTCTTGGCATCATCTCTCATCAATGAATCTTACTGATTCTGGTGGTAGTGTTGCAATTGTTATGAAACCAGTATGACCTGGAGTTACTGATGGGTGTGACACTGTTGTCAACTTGATTGGATCTTGAAATTTCTTAGTATTTTCTTCAGGCTAAAAAAATAATTTGTATTATCATCACTTTTGTCTGTTAGCTTTTTTAATGTTTCTTAGGGTAGCAATAATTTCGAACCTTGGTTTTGAAACTAGCTAAATCTAGTATAGATAAAGTTTTTTGATGAACAGTTAACTCTCTCTGCAGGCACTCATAAGTCTCTATGGCTATAAATCCTACAGATGCTAATTTATTACATGTTCGTTGAACTTGCTCAATGCAAGGAGAGAAAGAACATAGTTTTCCACCTGGACAAATACAAATGTATAAGATGACTTGATTTTTATAAACATAGCAAAAAAAATTCAAAATATGAAATACCTTTTCTCTTCAACGATTTAATAGCAAAATCTACAGTTAACCAAGGATGTGGCAAGTCTAGAAAAACTGCATCAGCCTTATGATCTAGTTCATTTCCAAACCCTTCGGTGCACACATCTCTATGTCTCACAGTAACAAACTCATCAATCCCATGGATCTTGAATTCTTCTTGAGCCAACTGCACACGTTGTTCATGAAAGTCGAATGTGTGTAAATGGCCAGTTGGCTGTATAGTCCTTATTAAGGAATGTGACAAAGATCCACTACCAGTTCCTATTAACAAGTAAATTATCAGACTTTTCATTTAGATTTCAGTGATGAATTATTCAATGTAAAAAGTATATACCTGTTTCTATAACTATACTTCCTGGAACCAGATCTAAAAGGTATATGATCAAACTTATGTCAGGTGCATAAATAATTTGAGTCCGATGCGGAAGTGTTACAGTCCACAGTTCTGGAGTTGGTTGTAAAACATATGCCCAACCTCTTGAAAGGTCTACTTTTGAACCGTATTTTGTTCCAATGAGAGATATAACTTTTAAAGCACCATAAGTAGTCTGGAAAACATTGTCCACAAATTCACCTTTCTTATTTTTTATTTTTTCCTTCACTTCGATCTGATGCATATTATTTGGATTTATATACAATGTAACTACATCTCCCTTCTCAATGAATTCCTTATTCTCTCTGAAACTCATGGTCGAGATTTTTTTTTTCACTTTTATATCTTCGCAGTCAAATTCTGAGCATTTTTATCAGCAAGTTCTTTGACAAATCAAAAATTGTATTTTTTTGACCCTTGAGTAACGATCGTGGAACCAATTATTACTACACGTGCCGATGCGTATAACTCGTTGATTTTAAATAAACATAACCTTCTCTCGTTCAAAAATTTCACATATTCTACACTACATCCATTTGATTTTCATCACACTGAGTAATCACGTTTAGCGTTTCAATCTATAATGAAATTCGTGATTGAAATGAACGAACAAGAAAAAATAGTTAATATTTGGAAGGTTAAGAATATTTTTAAACGCCCGGTGCGGCGGTCAGTGAAATTTAAAGAGCAAAGTTATGGGCATGCGCACATGATTTTCTGCGCGGCATGTATCTGCGCAGCAATCGAAATTTGACTGATAATCGACAAAAGCATAGTGGGCAGTACACCAATACTAATACCCGCTTGGCCGTACATGTATAAGAGCCTACACCCGTATACGTACGCTGACGTTAGATTTGGCAGAGGGGCGGAATTCTTCCCACAGCGAGTTCGATCTATAAGCAAAAATAAAGTTGTGGGTTCCTGTGAAGGCTTAAACAATAACAATGGTGAGTTCAATCTCGGAATTCTTCTGTGCTTGTATGCTGAGTGCCAAATGTTTCATTATTTCTCTGCTACAGAATATTCATGTACCAAATTGAGTATTTGTTATTGTTTTATCATATAATTGAATTCTTTCTTTTTCTCGATAAACAGTATGTCTTATGTGCTTTTGACAAGTTGAGTGAGAGCTATCATTGACAATACTTTTCCCTTTCAGATTCGCTTCATTCTAATCCAGAACCGAGCTGGAAAAACAAGATTAGCCAAATGGTACATGAATTTTGATGACGATGAGAAGCAAAAGCTAATTGAAGAAGTGCATGCAGTAGTTACTGTTAGAGATGCTAAACACACAAACTTTGTTGAGGTTAGTATTCACTTTATTGATTGAAAGAGGATGCAAGAGTATTTCAATCATTCACCAACAAACTCTCATTTTCTTTTTAGTTTCGGAATTTCAAAATTGTATATAGGCGATATGCTGGACTCTACTTCTGTATATGTGTCGATGTAAATGATAATAACTTATGCTACTTGGAAGGAATCCACAATTTTGTTGAAGTACTCAATGAGTACTTCCATAATGTATGCGAGCTAGATTTGGTCTTCAACTTCTATAAGGTAATTCATAAGTTATAATTAACTTACGTACTGTAGTTGTGAAATGATTTTACACTCAAGGTCAATATTTTTTTAGGTATATACTGTTGTGGATGAAATGTTTTTGGCAGGAGAGATTAGAGAAACCAGTCAAACCAAAGTACTCAAGCAGTTATTAATGTTAAATTCTCTAGAATAGTATGTATATAATTTAATAACGTTGGAATCTGTATTTTAAAGAGATTTCCCTTACTCATTCCATGGATCTGTCAAAGCGATACACAAGTATTTATTCATTCAAGACCAAATGGATGTAAATCATGTTATATTCATGATACTTTTTGGTATCAAGATAATTATAAAAGATATATGTGTTTATCTTTCTTTTCATAAATAAATATATGAACATTTTGATTAAATAGTTGAATTTTCGTTAGTGACAGTCTATAACTATTTTATAGACTTGTATCAGAATTGATTCTATATCAACCTTTAATTTTATTGTATAACTTTCTCGTGATTACAACAAACAAGTTATTGTTTTCCATGTTATATGAACATTTTAATTATATTAAGCTAATGAAAAATCGTTGATTAATGATTAATGTTCTTACTGCTGTTAGAGAAGTTTCCAACACTTACCAACAGATGAAGTTAGTAACTATGTTAACAGAGGTAGACACTGGTCTTGATTCCTTTCAGATGGGCGATATTGAGTCTTGGCTGTGTAACTCAGTGGTTACCAATAAAAAATTTCTCTAACTAGAAACTCAGATGGGCGATGGCAGATGCAAGTGAAATGAACTATTTGGAGTTTAGTAGAAGACGAGAAATTACTTTTGTTTATGAAAAAAGTAATGAGAAGGAAAAATAGCATTTATGAAAATATAAAAGTATGAAAATTGTATCTTTAAACGTTCAAACATGCAATATTAATTTTGCATTGTAATCAATGTTGGTATATTGGTTAATTCTATGTTGTTTCAGAGTTAATTCCATATTCGAGATTGTTTTTTAATTCAATTAATTAAATTTAATTTGATTCAATGCGAAATTTCGTTACAAAATTGAGAAAATCTTTATTTATGTGAATTAATCTTTCAATTTATCGTCAATTAGGGAACAAAGCTTTAGCATTTTGTCATTGATATTTGTTAAAATCATTAGAAACAACTTATACCAAAGTTTATAAGTCCTCTAGTTTGAGTGTTACGACCGGCATTTAGAAAACTCATATTTACGTAAACAATGATTTTGTGAACTGTTCAACGGAGTCTCACATCCGAAAATTCAATCCACAAATCAATGCCAAATCAGCGTTTGAACTAATGTAATATATGAATGTGTAACCAATACCGAGCTTGTATTGATTTCGACGTTGAATCAAAATATTGTGGTTTTGGGAACGATTTCATTAAATCCACATTAAATCACCATTCATCGTTTCTCACGCATCGATAAACAAATATGGACGACCGCGGGAGCGTTATACACGACGATGGCATCGAATCTACATACTTCCATGACCATCCGATTGAAAGAAAACTAAAACTCGTCAAAGTCGATTCACGGGAGTCGCATCTCACGCTTGGCCGAGTTCGGCCGGCGGCAGGAACATAGTAGCCGACATAGTCGCAATAATCAAGACGTAACATCGCGACGACATATCTCGGAATACATTATATGCTATATAATCAGTTAGAAATGATGCGCGCCTCTCGGCCGAGCATATATATGTGTATCGCGTGGTACAGCACTATCGCGAGTCCGTATCGGCCGCAGGGAGTGGCGATAATATGAGAATATGTATACGACTTATCGCGACTCCAGCTTCTCGTCCGCGCGCAGCCCTATATACATACTTTATTATGTATGTATATGTGTATACATATATAAGCCGGCCGATTAAAATAGAGCGAGGAGGGAGAATTAACGCTTTGAGTGTGTGAGTGCGCGTTGTGTATGTGCAGTATATATACAGCGATCGCGACGGGTTATCGAGTTGGCGTGTGCTCGGCTCTTTTTGAGAGGGATCGGGGGTTATCAGTTGTAGCGTTGCTCGAGCTTGTACAAGTCGCGGAGAACCCTCGTACGCACACACACGCACACACATCGTATAATCTCTTCGCCTCAACGAGCTTTCAGCTTTTTCTCATTCAGATCTCGCTCTCGCTTACTATGTGTATACGTTTTCTCATTTCGTATCTCATGCAGAACCAATATGCGATAGATTCTGTCCCTCGGCGATGTCGTTACCCTCGACAGCACACACACAACACTTTTCGCTAAACACTGTATTTAATTTTTTTTTCTTTTCAAACGCCAAATCGGCGATCGTGAAATTTGACGCGTCGTTGCGGCTTTATCTTCTTATCGACTCGACATTTCCGATTTGTCGAAATATACCAAGCTGTATGATTGCAACAATAAAGTATCAAGATACTTTTTGCTCACCTTTTTCTCTCGATAGAAATGTTGAGCGTGAATTGATTTTTTAGATACATATTTTTTTTCCACAATGAAACGATATCGTTTCTCACTCTAGTACTCCAGCTCTGCGAATACCATGGGTTTATGGACAAATAATAATCTGTATTCTTGTCAATATGAACCAAGAGCTGCTTAGGTTTTTTATCAAACCACAATGAGTTGATAAAAAATCGAGTGCCATTCAAGTTTTTATTTTTAGTTTTTATATTAGTTAGTATGTACCAACTAAATTACTAAAAAGTAATGAGAGTACTTTCAAAGTCTTGAGAGAGTACTGGACGATACCGAAATGTATCCCATCGATAGCGCCCCACGATATCTTTCCTTGGATCACTAAATGACAGAAGACTAAATGACAGACTATTTACTTGAGGAACACGTGAATCCAGAGCTCGGAATCTGAGTAACGCAAGTTTCAGCGACTCGCGCCAACCGAACTTTATGTTGAATGGTCAAACTGATGAGTCGCTCAAACACTGTTCGCCTCGGTACCTCGAAGATTTGTATGACGTTCTCGGAATCCAAACTGCAGAATCCTGTGAATTTCACGGATGCATCTGTTGACGCTTCGTCAGAGAAGTACAAGATAAATCCGAAGAGGTAGAGAGTGAGAGAGAGAAAATGCGATACGGCCGATGAGTTTGGCGAATGGGTCCTACATCGCGAGGCGTCTCAATCTCGCAAGCGACTGCGCGACAAATCGAGGGTGACTGCGCGCCCATTGGGAAGGGGCTCGCGTACAACGTGCAGACATGCCCTCCGGACAGATGAGGATTTGGAGAAAAGGAGCTCGGCTAATTAACGCAGTCTCGCTCGGCGCCGAACCAAAAGAGATAATGGCGAGCAGAAGCTCCGGGCATCGAGTACAAATAGCTGCTCTTTTAGGCCGCCGCTGCGCACATTTTTTGCCCAATCCCAGCAAAGCGTTGGCGCGCGTCTTTAATGCGGTGCAATTCCCAAGTACGCTCGCGCGACAGTCGCCACGTGTACGCGCATTTCGCATTTAGCTCCTTGTCTTTTCCGCGTTCGAGCTGCGAGCTCGTCGAGGCAGAGTATTGAAAGTGTGGAATGCGAAAAAATGCGCCATAATCAATCGACGGGGACAAGTCCCGGCTCCGACATTCATCGCGTGTTTATTTGTAGTGTTGTCACCCCTTGAGCTGCAGCGTGGAAATTTTCCAAGTTACGCACATTTAACCTGATTATATTGCTTTCGTTGTTGAACAATTTGTGAATTACAAATTGTGCAACCAAGCGAAAAATACTTTTAAGTTTCTCAGATCAGCACTCGAGTTTGGAAGATGAGTTTGGATACTTTCGAGAAAAAAGTATAAAGATGAACTTCAAAGATTAAAATTTTCAAAACTTGCGTAATTTTTCAAAGGCTCAGTCAATACTTGAATGAATTTCAAGTCGACATGTTCATCCCTGCGATACTCCGGCACAAAATATTTTCTTTCCAAATTAGCACTTTGAATATTTCTTGATATCACTATCGCCAACGGAATGCCGCATATTTAGCAATGAAAAAATAGGCATAAAAATGTTCGGAAATTCCGATACATTGAATAGCCAGCTCAAACGAATATGAATTAAACGCAATAACATTAGTTACATAAACGTCTTTTCGTATATGAATATCGAGAGAAAAATCGTGGTCAGGACGCGAGCGCGGCCAATCAGAGAAGGTCGGATCGGTATACGATTTGAAAGCGTCGCGCGATTCCGTTTGATGTCGAGCGTTTCGCGCGCTTCCGCATTTCTCGCGTGCGTACACATATACCCAGTCTTAATAAAAGCTGATGGGCCAACGTATCAAATTCAGCTTTGGTCCGACGCGCCGCGGCATCAGTTCGAATGCGCGCGCTCAACTATGTAACCAAAGGCTCGATCGCGCGACGCTTGCGGCTCAAGTGTCGCGTGGCGAAATTTGTCACAAGTCGTCGCGCAACGCCATCGGACCATCCGCGCGCTATATATACCCGTATACACAGGCGTGTCATCGAGCCCGATCGCGCCGATTTAACTTTCTCCAACTCCGAGCGATTTGGGCGAAATTCAGAGCCGGCCCGTGTAATAGCCTGATAACGCGAGCCCATTGCGAGTGAAATTCGAAATATTGTATCGCAATTCCGAGGGAATCGATAATCGTATCCACTCCGCGAACAATTTTTCACGAACGCCATATACAACTGTATATACACACGATCTACCGGATAAAGAACCGGAGCAAAAACGTCGGCTAAATCACAGATTAATCGTCCCGAACGAGCTTTTGCTTTGCGGGGCATTTTGAAAAATCACCGCCCTACAATGAGGGGGGAGGGGGGGGGATGATAAAAAAGGCAGGGAGTCGACTGGAAATAATACCCGACCCAGTCTGCGGATGCATTGATTTCGCAGACGCTGTTTTTTTGGGCCGCGCCGGCAAAAAAAGCTCGGGCGCGCGTATATAATAAATGCAGCGGCGCGGCTCGCGCGCGCGAGCGCGTATGAAGCTCGCTATATATGCCTCGCTCGCTCGCGTATCTCGGCTCCTCCCGACTTGGACAGGGGCGTTCCGCCATGCAAACCTGGAATATAGCCGTGTCGAGAGTCTGTCTCCCTCTCGCTCGTCGGATCCGCGGGCCCCCGCTTCCTTCTTCTTCGCCGCCGCCGTCGTCGTAGTCGTCGTCGTAGTCGTACTCGTCGACGTCGCGCTATACCCGACGTCACTCTTTTTCTTCCTGTTTCCATCGTTTTGGTGCTGTGCCGTGCGTGGTTATCTCTGCAGGCCCGCTTTGCAACCAAAACTCGGCATCCGGCCGCTCTTCTCTTTCTGTCTGTGTGATCGCTCCAACTCTCTCTCTCTCTCTCTCTCGTGCTCTTTAATTCCCCACTTCGTCCTCTTCTTATTAGCTGTTTGGATCTTTTTATCGTTTTCCCCGCGTGTATCCTTGCGCGGGAGTTATTTTCGATGTAATCAAGCGTGTTCGTTTTATCCTTAAGAGTTTCAACTTTGCAATTGCTTTGGAGTTGCGCCCGCGAGGCAAAAGCTGTCTAGTAGAACCCTAAGAATCAATGGGGAGGTTCTTGCGATAAGTTCTTAAACTATATGGGCGATAATAAATACGAGATATCCCGCCGTAACTTTGACGATCAGAGTGAAAAAATTTAAAACCCTAACAGTACCATCAAACGCCCTTCCGCACTCAATTTTTATGGAAAATTGTAAAAAAAAAGTTAACACAATAAATCGTGGAAAAGTAAGAGGAAATGAGACCGAAATATCCTTAACGGGACATACGATCGACATCTCACGATTCTGGATATTTGACAGAGTCCGAATAATAGTTTGACTAATAGTAATTTCTTATTAAAGTGCATTAAACGTACACTCAAATGTCAAACATCCTTTTTGCATTTTTTTTTTCTGATTAGGAAATAAGAATTTTACGAAAAAGTATGTGAAATTATTGTACAATATTACGATTAATCAATATTCGAAACAAAACATCATCATTTTCTTTGTGCCCTTCCGCATGTTCACTTTCATATCATTGACAGTAAGATGGATGTTACGTATTTCAACTGGGATTATAGAATCAAATATATCATTTGAAACAATTAGTGCTTGACTCACCAATCTTTGCCTGAGAAATATTTTGTGTAATTTGTGAATATAATTATTTTTTAATATTAGTCTGCACCAATTCCAGCTTCGTAAACTCATAGTAATTTTGAACAGGAATTTCTGAATCGGCACTTTTCCCGAATTTCCGCCGATGAACAAACCTTGCGATTTCTTCTACTATTTTTCCTAGTATTCTTCCATTTGCAGTTGGAAAAATCAGAGTTGGAAGCTGGAAATCGAACCCCGAAATTCTGGGTGAGAATCTTATCCACAAAAAAACCATAGCTCTTATTGATTAAAAGAAATAAAAAAATTAAAAAGTATTGTACATTTCACCTCACATCGAGAACGTCTTGGAGACTGAGGTTCGAATCCAATCATTAATAATTTTCGAATTAACATGTTCTTTGGAAGTCACGGGAAAACCGTCTGTTATAGTTATAATGAGATATGTAAATTTACAGATATCTCAAATAAAATTCTGGAAAATTTCTAAGTCATCTTTTATAGCTGCAATTTATATTGAATTTGGAAACGATCAATTTTTTTCTTCGAGTGAAAAAATATCCCTATTCTTGATATATCGGTACCATGAAGTTGATTACGCATTTGTAGTAACTGCGATACTTCCATTAAAATGTGTTTATCGATAAAATCAGTCAGTCAATTAGCTGGAATACAGAGCTATTAGTTCGCAAACGCTCGAACACTCGTTCCCATGGTCGTGGTAACACGTACAAAAAAGTCGAGCCAAATCAACAAGTACATGAATTCGGGGAAAAGTGCACAAAGTGCACGCCGAATCCTTGGTGATTAATGGGTTTATTCGCCCATGAAGGAGGTCTTCCGGTTCGCCAAAAAATCAGCATTAACACCTAGGGCAAAAAATCCTCAACCCTTTCCTCCTGCTCCCCCCCCCGCCCCGCGCAAACGGACAACCGGCAAATTGATGGTCGCCGAGCAATAAAATCCGTCAGTCGAAAGCCGCCCCTTCGCTTTTGTCTCCCTTATATACCGCCTCTCAAAACACCTATATACTTATTGGGTTCGCGCGTATAGCGCTGCAGACTTGCGCAGCCGCGGGCAGGGCGCGTCTTTTTAAAATAGAAGTAAACGCGCGCCTGGCAACGAATTAGCGAGTAACGAAAGGCCCTAATCTGTCGCGCGAGCCACGTGCGCGCGCGCGAGTCTATTCTCCTTTTGTACTGCTGCGGCTGCTGCACTGCTGCTGCTGCTGCTACTGAAGTTTCTTTCACCTTTCGCTGCCCCGAAATACATTGCTCCCCGGTATATATGACGAGCTTTTTCTTATTGATGGGATCGCGCGCCCGATCCTCAGACGCACTTGTCTTATCGCGAAACGGAAGGGGCGTGAGATCGTAGCGATATTTCAGTTCGTATTTATTACCGTTTTTTTCCCTTATCTCCGACGCTTTTATAGATTTCAATGCTGCTTCGTTCTTCGCGCTGTATTTTACCCGCGATGATATATTTTATCTATACGGGCGGAGCAAGTAACGTAATGTTAAAAAATTACTCGTCGTTTACTTTTTCTTTTCCTTCTTTTTCTGAATGTTATCGTGAAAAGTATCATACAACCGTCTATCACTAGGTTGGTGAAATAAATATCGTCAAAATTACTAATCTTGACAATATCTTTTCTCTCCATTTAGTACCGATTTTGAAATAACCAATATATCGAACATGATGCATCGAGCCTCCGCCACATCGAAAGAACCCATCTGCAACTGTGAGTGAATTTATTCATGTTCGACTATAGATTTGATCATCGATCGATTTGATTGAAATCCATTAACTCGATTATCGTATTGAAAAATGTTCACAAATCCCAATACTAAAGCAAGACGAAGGAGAAGGATGAATACAGAAATCAGATGAAACGTTCAATCAAGTCTGCTGATAAACATATGTCAAACATTGACATTAGCATTCTGGTCATGATTCTGTTCTACTTCGATCGTTACTTCACTCAACAAAAATTGAAAATCAAATGAAATAATTCACGTAGAGTATGCAAACAAGAATTGCAACGCCATGTCGATTCTCGACGAACAATTGGCATATTGTGAGGAGGTGGTCCTTTTACGATCAATTGTTTGCATTTCGGATTCATCATGAAATTAACCTGCGAGAGCACTCGAGTCTCTAGGTTGATAATCCTATATGTACACATCAAGTGTGCGGCGACACGTCCGAGGAGTGTAGGCCGTTGATTCCCACGTACACGAGCTGTCCGGAGTGGCCGAAAAAAGTGATTTAGTAGTGCGTGCAACGTCAGCGCAGGCCAGCCTGCAGATATCGCCGCACTACGGCCGAGCCAATACAGAGAAATAGAGTCGGCCCACACACGCACGCACGCACACACACACTCTTCACATTGGCCTCACATAGCACGGCGCTTGTGCGCGGAGAAAAACGAGTTGGTCTCCGGTAGCGTTATTCTCACTATATACTGCATCAGTATAGGCGGCGCGGGGCTGCTGGGCTGGGTGTCTCAGGGCGGGGTCCGGCCGGTCCCCAAACTCGCGGCCGCTCTCGTATTTCAAAAGGGCCGCGGGTCTCTCTTCATTATATGTACGCATATACACACACACACACACACGTCGCCTCTATAAACCGCCGCGCGCAATCTTCGTGTGCCGACGACCCATATGCCGACGCGGATAGACCGTCGCGAGGAGAGAAAAAAATCACTCGAGAGCACGTGACGGGACAATTTCTCCCACCTCCCCCCGCGCCTTTTTCTCCGAGCTCGCGCGCGCCGCGCGAGCATCGAGTTGCTCTATTTCGGAGCGCGCGCGCGCGGCGCGTTTCGGCGCGGCTTTTTAATTGGTACACAAGTGGAGGACGAATAGGCCTCGACGACGCTGAACGCTTTCTTCAATTAGCCCGGTGACAATCCCTTTGTCGAGAGCTCTTTTTTTATCCCGGCCCACGAGCGACTCGCGCGCTTTGATTTATTGACGCGCGCGCGCGCGCGACTGCGGCTGTGGGTGTATGTACACGTGTGAGCGAAAATGGCGAAGCTCGTAAACGTCGCCGATTCGATTTACTCGCGCGTGCACATTCGCCCGCTTTTGAAGTGATGCTTTTTGAATTACTCCATATTATATATATATATATATCCGATTCGCGCGAGCGTCGGTTGATTGGGCTTGCCTTTTTTTTCGTCCGATCGATTTCGCGGAAAAGGATGCGAAAATCAATCGGATTGGTTGAATGGAGATATCGATTTTTCATTTTCGCGTTATTCCTCAAAATTAAATGATAATTATGTATATCTCCGCCGGCGGAGGATGAAAAAAAAATCCGTTCAAAACAATCGTCGAGGAAAATATCGTTTCAATGATTAAACGTTTAGTGTTACAATACATATACCAATCAAATATTGATTATACGCTTCGCAGTCAATACTTGTCATGTTTGAGGCTCGCTCCGTGATTCGTAGTTCTCAATATTGCATAATAATTCGCTTGGCTTGCGACTTAATACGAGCCACCCGTACGTACGAGGTAGCTTTTTTATTTTCCACATGAAACATGTGTCACGGCTCTCGGCATTGCCCTGACGAATCGAAAATCTTCCCAGCCACATACAAGCCGGGTAACGGAAAAAGCTCATCAATCGCCCGGGGAATCACGGCATTAGCGTCTCGTCAGCCGAGTCGAGGGCGAGTTTAGTGCGCGCCGAGCTCCGTCGACACACGTAAATATCGTCCGGGCGCGAGCCGTCAAATTGACGTGTTGTGCCGCGGGGCCTGCGAGGCGTGTGAAATAGGTATATCCATAATGTATCGCCGGCTGCACACACCCACACGTGCGTACAGTTAACTTCGGCTCGCGGCGGCGGCGGCGGCTCGTCAAAGTAACTGCGTATAGCATATATAATAGCGGAAAAGTGGCAGCTCTTCCGAGAAGCTCGCGCGGCTCGAGCGTTGCGGGGCTTTTCAATTTTCGAGCCGCGTTTTAAATTTAGTGGCTCGCGGCGCGCACAGAGGATGAAGCGCTTTCGTCACCTTGTTCCGCGATTCGCTCGGATTCGCGCGGCAGATACGCGCGAGCGCGATATACATCCACGCAAATACGCGAGCGTGTACGATGCCGCCTCCGCATCTGCTCTGCGCGGCTTTGTCTGGCGAGTTTACTTTTTCTCGCGTTTTCCGCGCGCCAATGAAATCCTGCCAGGTTTTGCACCGCGGAGGCTTTGACAGCTTGATTCATCGCAGCGCGGATTCGGTCAGGGATTTGTCCACCGCGGCAGATTATTTTCATCGGGGCTTTTCATTCACCGAGGCTTTCAAAAAGCAAAGTTTCGGGGTCTCGCGGCGCGCGCGTCGTTTTTCATCATTAGGAAGGATATTGGGGATGCATGTATATTGAAGCAGCTGCGGAAAGTTGGTTGAGAAAACGAGAATTTATTGTTGTTTGCTTATTTGGTAACGCTATGTATATAAATAATGGACGAGAACACGTCGTTCGATAGAAAATAAGAAACGTACACACGAAAACAGAAAACGTATTTGGTACACAAATAAATGATGAGATGATTTCACAATGAATAAATATTGTACAGCTTATGTATATAAATATGTGCACACGTACGGCAGATCTCATACTTTCGTCAGTCCTTTCTCGATGATCTACGTGGTAATATTAACAATTCGCAATTCGACTTATCAAACTTACTCATTAATAAAAATACAATCTAGCAAAGCTCTCGTTACACTTATTCATTATACGTGGAAGAACGCTGATGCCTTGAATTATCATTTTCCCCCGATTCGACGCTCCAATAATAATATTTACATGTGTATCGCGTGTTGCAAACTTCTTCCCTCCACACCGACACTAGAAAATTCAACGCTCCGTTAATAACGCGGTGAAACAGGCCATATCCTCCTACCGATTCTCGATCGGACACGGCTCGCCGTCCGCTTCGATATATTTCGTAGAGAGAAAAATCACAAACGAAACTCTTTGAGTTTGAAGCAGAAAAACGATTACGCGTACTTGTGGAGAGAGAAAGAGAAGTTGCCGGTAAATTTTCACAGTCTCTCCGATGATTTTCACAGGTCCGGACGGTGAAACACGAGTACGTTAAGGGATTGCAATTTATCAGAAGTTGAGTGGTTCAAATCTATAAAAACGCCTACCAATTCTCCGTGGCGTTTGCATGCCTTAGAGTCTCGGGTTTTGACTGTCGCGCAACGCGTATACCATTCGAGCCTCGAATATATGCGGGTATACGCAGGCCGTAACGCTGTAAACACTGCAGTTCAGATTATATGTACAGGAGGGGCTAGGAGCTGAGGAGCTGAGGAGAGGCTCAGTCGCAAGCCGCGTGGAAGTTGTCGCTGCCGGCGGCGGCAATCTGCATGTGTCCGGTGGCCGGGCCCTGGTGGCCGAGGTGGTGGTGGTGGTGGTGGTGGTAGAGGCTCGTGGCGTAATACTGCTGGTGCCGGTCGCTGGCCGAGCCGGGGCCGGACGAGGCGGTCTGGTGGTGCTGGGCGGCGACCAGGCCCGGGATCGCCCCGGACAGGATGTCGTGCACCGTGTGCGACGAGGGCCAGTGCAGGCTCGTGTTGCCGCTCGGGGTCGGGCCGCTCGTCGTCGTCGGCGGCGACGGCGACGCGTTGCTCGGCTGCGCCTTACACGACGACGCCGGCGAACTTGGAAGGGTAGCTGCAACCAACATTCGACACGTTTACTTCTCTGCACGTGGCTCCATTTTCATATACCCGAGCAAGTATGATATGCGCGAGAGAAAATCGGAAGATGCCATGAGACTTGGCAAGTTTTCGCGCACCGGATGGTGAAATGAACAATCGATTTTATCCCGAGCAAACGGATGGAGCGAACTTTGTCAAGTGCCATGCATGTGGTTGATCGATTCAATACGCTCGTTCATATTCAACTTTCATTAGTTACACAGTAAGCAATACCATTTGGAAATTCCTCTTTTTAGGTCTTGTAATATGCGATTCAAAAACTAATCAAATCATGAGGAACGATTCATACACATACGTGGAATATTGAAAAACTAACTTTTATGTAAACTTTTGGAAAAGATTCATACGGAATTTGGATTTTATTACTTTTATTATTACTTTTGGATGGACCACGACCAACTTGAGTCGAAGATCGTTCGTAAAATGCACGGAAAATCTCATTCGGCAAAAAGATTGTAAGTAGTAGTTGACTGACATGTTTGCATAGTTCGTTCGATGCGGTAACTAAGAGAATATTATGTTGTTCAGCAAGATTATTTTAGCTAATTTCATGCTCTCGTTTATTACGTACCATCATAAACACAAAAATTCGTGCAAACTCAGCTTTCAGTTATCCGAATTAATAAAGTCTCGAGTCTACAATGGCCAACGGTCTCTTCAAATATTTGTGAAATTATCAGAAGCCCGTTAACTCGTGATTTGATTGTTGTAAACCTGAACACGCGACTTGGATAAAACGATATAAATACTGGACAAAGCTATGCAGGTGCAGAAGAAAAATATTAGGGCGAACAAGATAGATCTTTGGTTAATCAGTTTCGTCATATTCTTCAACAATATAGGAGAAGCTACGAGGTTCATGCAATTCCAAGTTCTCATGCCGGAATTCATTTTACAAAAGCTTGAGCAGTGTGGATGCAGTGTGTATGTCTGAATGCGGTTCTGATAAAACGAAAATATTAAATCAAATGGCTTTAAAAACATCCCTCCTATGTCAATGCCGAGATGAAAACGTGAAAAAAGTGTATCTACATACGCAAACAGACTGTTCACTGGTATGTATAGTCATGTTCGAAAGCTTTTCACTTAGCGAGGAGGAAGCACGTGCCACGTGGTCCGGAGGATTGTCCAAGCAGTGCGAGTTGGGCATATAAGTAAGAGCAAAGAGAGACGTAAATAATGGGGCCGTACCCACCCTCCTCGATGGCGAGGAACCTCCTGAAGGCGGGCGGCGGGGCCGCGTGGCCGGGCTGCGACTCGAGCTGCCCGTCGGCCAGGGCCGCCTGGTGGTGGTGGTGGTGGTAGGGGGCGGGCGCGTATGGCACCGGGGCGCAGAGGGCCCCCGCGGCCGCGGCCGCCGCGTACAGGTGGTGGTGGTGGTGGTGGTGGTGGTGGTGGGCCGCGGCTGCGGCGGCGGCGGCTGCAGCGGCGTGGGCCGCGTGGGCCGCGTGGGCTGCGGCGGCCGCGGCCGCGCCCACCTTGTTGCGCAGTATCCTCGAGATGCTGGAGACCGAGGGGACGTTGTACTTGTCGCAGACGCCGTCGGAGAGCAGCCGGTCGCGGATCTCCCACGCGAAGATGCCCGGGTCCTTGAGCTTGAGCTGCTTTATGTACTGGACGACCTTGGGCGTGGTGACCCGGGGCTTGCTGCCGCCTATCGCCCCCGGCAGGATGCTGCCCGTCTCGTGGTAGCGCGCCAGGATCTTGCTCACGCAGCCGTGGCTGACGCGCAGCTGCCGCGAGATGTCGCACGGCCGGATGCCCAGCTGGGCCAGCTCGACGATCCGGAGCCGCACCGCGTTGGGCAGCGGCCGCCCGTTCACGAACACGCCCCCCAGCTGGTTCACCTCGCCGTACTGCTGCTGCTGTTGTTGCTGCTGTTGTTGCTGTTGCTGCTGTTGCTGTTGTTGCTGCTGTTGCTGCTGTTGCTGCTGCTGCTGATGTTGATGCTGCTGCTGCTGCTGCTGCTGCTGTTGGTGATGGTGGTGCTGGTGGCCATGCTGCTGCTGACCACCGACGCTATTCTCTGAAACAACCATGACGTACTCGTTAGAACCTCGTTGCCAGCTGGGAGATACGGTAAAAATTACCGGTAGGACGGTAATTGTGGAACATTTATTCGACAGTTTTCTTACTAGCGGCTAGGTGGTAGACATAACCGGGACCTGGAGAACGAGCAAGTTTTAGAGACGTAGGGGACAAGTTCACCAGACGCCATGAACGATATAATAAGTACCCCTATGCATATAGTAAAAGTTACAGGCCTTTGAATTGCACTGAATGCTAATTGTGGATAGAATGTTACAACTTATCTTGTATGTTTCTGTGATTATTTATGGTTACGCGTAAATGGAAAGTTTTTTAAAATGTACTGTTGTAAAACCTTTGCTATTTCACTATAGTGTAGTTTTTATCTATGGTCAGAAAAGCTCACTACGGATGGAATCAACAATTTACAGGTTGGAAAGAACCACGATTGTTGTAATGATTACTCCTCGATGTTGAGTCACGCGTATGATATAATTTTATTGTTTAATCGCAGCCATTATCATTGCACCCGTACTTTACCGCACAAATCAAAGAAAAAGTATACAGAAGCTGCAATATTTCATCGGACTGTATACTCGGTGGTTATCACCGAGTCTCATTAGCCTACTGTCTTGAATCAGTTCTTACTTCGTGATCTCAATTTCTTCGACTGATCACTGAAATTCTGATCCGATCATTAGCAACCTTACGCACGAGTATACAATGAGTGAATTGAAAAATATCAGTTTCATTCGTGCGGTCGCAGTCTATTAATACGTGACCGTTGACACATTCCCTAAATATATATAAAACTGCTCGTCAATCTCGATGTACGCATAACAATTTGATAAATAACCCGAGGAACGAAGTGGCCGCTCGGCTTGAATAAATACACACTCGGGATTCGCGGGGCGAGAACTAATTCAGTGTAGGAATGCGCGTCGCGGCCGATTGTGAAGTTTCAAATGACGGGCGCTTAATATTGCCAGGCGGACGTGTACAAAACATTTTGTAACTTATATAATCAGAAGCCGAGCCGTAGGAGAATTAAGCGCTACACCAATCATCTCGCTCAGAAGCGGCCCATTGTGCTCGTAAATAATCACTGCGCTCGGGGATGCGCGAGAATAGCCCGCCGATTCAAAACATGTCCGCTGCGCTGCAAGCGCGGCGAGGACAATATATAATTGCGCGCACCTCGAGTCCCGAGTCCGAGTCCCGAGTGACAATATATATATATATATATATATATATAGGCAATTTTTCGCGGATGAAGAATAAAAAGCGCGCGCATCCCTCCCCGACTCCCCTGACATGAGTTATTAGCCGCGCTCGCAAGCTCCGGCTGATAAATCAGCCTCGCGGCGGTGTTGGCCGCGGATCTCGGGTCCATTATTTCGCTGCTCGCGACGCGCGATGGCGAACTCGACCCCGGAATAACCCGGGCAGGTATGCACGAGGGCGCACCAGCTATATAGTCTCCCCAAGTCGAGGAGAGAGAGAGAGAGAATATTGCTGCTCGGCCGAGCGTGAAATGGAATAACGCTGAAATAGAAACGCGGCTTCCTCTACGTTTCTCTCGGGCTGCTATAGGCCGCTACCTCATTCGCGTCTAATCGTCGCTTCTGATGTGACTATATGCTCCGTTGGCTAATGGTGAACATTTACGCGACGAGTATTTTAATTGTTCACTCCTGTATAGCCGAGTGCTTGTGGTATGCTTTGCCACGCGTACTCGTTGTTGTTAGACGAGCGCCAGTTTTTTATTTGCGATTCGCATATATGTGCATGAATATGAGTCAGAATGATGGATAAACCAATCGAGCGGGGAAAACATATTTGACGGAGAAAGCGGTAATTATAATACAATATGTGTGTCGAACTTATTCGGGCCAAGGGTTATCTTTCGCTCAAGGAAAAGTAGATTGTTCGTATCCACACTCTATTTACGCTGTCCCTTTTCCATATTTCACGCGTCGTCTCTTATTGTTCGTTTTATTTTTCCGTTTAACATTTGATAGTGAACGCTGAGAAATAATGTTATGGATATTATATTATTATATAATATTTGCGTCAAATAACGCGATAAAATATTGTTTTTGAGTTTGAACCGAATATTAATCTTATATACAAAATCATTCGATTTCTGAAACATGGTGCTTTCACCGCATAAATGAATTTTGCATAAATAAACAAATCATTGGTGTTTATTTTGACAACAAGTTTTATATTGAGTAGACAGCCTCTCGTTTTCGATCAAGTGAGTCAAGCTGTTCGAGTTTCGTGTATAACCAAATACACCGAGGGACCATTTAAAGAAAGACGTTTAAAAATTGCGAAAGAATGGAAAAAAAAAACAGGCGAAGGCATAATCACGAGTGAGACCGAATATAGTCTCTCGAGCTTAAAAGCTAAATAAATGTGACCGAGGTATTTATCAATTGGGAAAATCTCACTGCAAAGCCCTCGATCCATTGTCCGCATGCGCCTACGAACAGTCGGTCGGTGCAATTGCGGGCGTGTCGTATCTGTGCCCGTCCAAGCAATCACGGGATTCTCCCGCAACGTAACGACTCAATAAGCGGCTCGCGCACTCCATTAATTCTCATTAAACCGGAGCACACACAGCTCCACTCGCTCGCTCGCAATAAGAATCGAGCCTCGCAAGTTGCTCGAGCTTCCGCCCATCCGTCATTATACTGCGCCCATCGGGGATGCGTGTGTGTGTGTATGTATAGTACCGCAGCAGCGTCGAGAGCGAGCGGGCCAATTTGACTACAACCGAGGGATAAAGGGCTCGCGAGCGGGGCAGAGATGGGAAAGGCACATGCGCGGGCGATAAATTTCGCGGAGCCAACGAGACACCGAGCAATACGCGCGAGTGTGTGTACGTATACACGTATGTGCATGTACGTAAGTACGCACATCCGAGCGGAGCCCAGCACGCAAGTAGCGCCCGGCAGTCTGGGCACTTGGGCGATTCTCGGAAGATAAGCGTACGCTGCTTTTTGCCGCAGCTGCGCGCAACGTTTTTTGCGCGCGCGCGCACGCGCTCGGACTTTAACTGCCGCGCGGAGCAAATGGGCCGCGAGCGATGTATATAGAGCGGAGGCCCTTGTGTGCGCGCGCGCGCGAGCTTTCGCAGGAAATCAGCGCGCCGCCGCCGCCGCCGATTTTTATATGCTCCCCTCTGACGTGTAGGACCACCGACGCAACCGAGCTTCCGTAGAAATCGATCCGCGCGTTAGATCTGCGCCGAGATGGGGGAGCCCCCGCCGAGTTTTTTTGCACCCCCCGACCACGGCGTCGACAGCGCGGTCGTCTGCCCGCATATGAGCCTGTGTTCGCGGTACGTGCGTTCCGCTTTCGAGTCGATCACACCCAGTCTTGTCGATGCCTTGCGATTTGAATGAACTTCCCGGGGGAGAAAAACAAAAACTCAACATTTTCTTAGCTTGGAAGATTCTTAACTTTGATGGTGTGATATTTGATTTGACAACGGGCGACCAATGACTCGTAGATTGAATATTCAAATTCAGAGATAATTACAACGATTTTGTTCATTCCACGCATGAGTTGAACATCGGTATAATGATCGCTGCAGAGTCTCGAAGTTTCCTGTAGAATCGTTAAAATTGACAAAACACAGTGATAAACAAACTGATAAAGTAACGAGAAACGCAATGTGCAAATATCAATCCAAGTATTGGTAATCGTGTAAGACGTATATATGACAAAAAAATTGATATTCTTTATACACAATGACATATATCATTATCATTAACAGTAATCGATTATAATTCAAATGTAAAAGTATACGAAATTATTCAATGTGTCTTCTTGAATGGATAAAATAAAATGAAATTTCGATAAACTCGATGCGCGAGCAAGTTGGAAAAGCCATTTCAATCGAATCAAATGAACGTTGCGCTGTTGTAACAATGAAGCATGCCAATTCCGACAATGTTTATGCGCATCGACACATCAACGCTCCCGTCACGCGCGGATATACTTTGTTTTGGTGATTGCGAGGTTAAGAGTGCAGTCGAGCAACCGGTTGCATCTGTCCCGATCTCAAGGCTTCGCCGCGCATGGCGAGCGGCTCCCGATGCTGCTGATCCTCGCGGCGCTCGCAGTGGCCGCCCAAGCTCTCGCCCCGGCTGCCCCGCCCGACCCGATCGGCGAAACGGGCTCGGCGGAGCCGGACCGGTCGAGGGCAGGACGGGTGGCGGGCGGCACCCGGTGCTCCGACTCCCGGTCGACGGCGTCGCTGCAGCACTGGGCCGGCGACTGGCAGCACTTCTGCGGCGGCGCCATCATCCGCCCGGCCTGGATCCTCACGGCGGCCCACTGCTTCTCGGAGTACCAGGACCCGGAGACGCTGCGGGCCCGGCTCGGCTCGTTCGTCTGGCACGACGGTGGCGAGCTGTGCCTCGTGTCCCACCTCGTCCGGCACGCGCACTACGCGTACGAGGGCTACCCGAGGAACGACATAGCCCTGCTCAGGCTGCGCGAGCCCGTCTCGTTCGACGGGCGGATCCGGCCGCTGCGTCTGCCCGACGCCGGCGACGCGGCCAGGGCCCCCGAGCTGACCGTCTCGGGCTGGGGCTCCGCGGACAACTGGTCGTGGCCCCTCGCCCCGCACCTCATGTGCGCCAAGCTCAAGCTGGTCGACAGGCGCGACTGCAGGAAGGACTGGGTGCCGCCCGAGAGCCAGCTCTGCGCGTTCGGCCGCGACAAGGACAGCTGCTCGGGCGACTCGGGCGGGCCGCTGTACGACTCGAGCGCCGGCGTCCTCGTCGGCATCATCTCGTACGGCAAGGGCTGCGGCAATCCCGAGTTTCCCGGCATATACACCAACGTCGCCTACTACATCGATTGGATCGATCGCGCGGTATCGCGCGCTGACGCCTGCCCGCCGTCGATTGTCCTCTGCCTCGTTTCGCTCCTGCGTCTGCTACATTTTTCCCACGTCAGGTAACCGGTTGCCCGGCTCTTGGCGAATATGGATCTATATTTTGAATTGCGCTCAGGGGCTGCGCTTCGTACACGCACAATCAATTTATGTGAAGCAGTGTGAATTCTAGATGAACGAGGGACAAAGAGAGGGAAATATTTCGCCCTAATATATCGCTCCAGTTCCTCAAATGTGTTCACACTGCTCGAGGTGGATCATATATTTGTGCGGCGTTGGCGAAGAATCCAAAACAAATGTGTAAAAATTGGAATGCGCCATTCGGAACGAGGGACGATTCACGCTCGTACATCAGGTTCTCAAGGGAACCCGACTCGAGTTGTTTGGACACGTATCTGTCGCTCTTGTCTAAACGACGAGCTGCTCTCTTCGTTCCAAGCTTGTAATACTTCACGTGCGGCATCTTCACGCCTGCGCGTGTTATTTTAACGAGATTAACTCTCAAATTAGTTACCATCTCCATACGTACATCAACCTATGAATCTTGTTTACGCACCTGAGCGTCGTATATTCGTGTGTGTATTTCAATAAAGTACATTTGAACTGAGAAAACTCTTCGTTCTATTTTTTCCCTTTGCATCTCTAATTCAGCGTTTACGAATATTGTTTTTCATTCTTATAATACGTCGGTTCCTTACACGATCGTTTCAAACTACTTCGCGTACAAATTAAAAAAACGATCCATGGAAAATTTCACAAACTTTTCCTCAATCGTCGAGGGGAAGGTTATAATAAAGTGTACACTGTGGCAAAATTGTCGACTACAAGATTCTCGTCTGACGCGTATATTGACGATTTGCAAAAACGAAAACTACTGTCGTGCTCCAAGAAAAAATGAAGAATAACATTATGAATCATGTGAATCGCTGGTGCAAAGTTTAATTTGATTAATCGCGAGTGTATATACATGCGCGCGTATCTCCTAAGCCGGGAGAAAAAAAACATCGCGACACCGGCAATATAGATGCACATGCGTCTCCCCCCGAACCTCTCTCTCTCTCTCGAGCTGTGTCGCATGAAAAAAAGCCCGGCAGTACCGCGGGGGGAATACGTATATGCACACGTATGCATATATATGTGTGTGTGCTCGCGTATATTATTAGGCTTTTTCTCGCGAGGGGTGATGAATGAGCGAGATCAAAGGACTCCGGCCGCGGCCACTCGGGTTTACACGCTTGTAATACATGTGTTTAGACGGAAAAAGAGCCGAGAAAGAAGGAGAGAGACGGGAGAGAGCGAGAGAGCGGCGCGGCTCGCGTTCTATTGCGGTTTGACTTCGCGACACATCCGACTCATATATATGAACGCACGATATGTACAGAAGCGACTATATGATATTGTTATACTCGGCTACAGGGCGCGCAATCTATTGTTCCCGATATATGAATTTGCCAAAGCTCAGCGCCACCTCGTCGCGGTGTGAATCATTCCGAGTGCCAATCCAAACGAGCGATTGATCGTGTTATACAGTCAAACACTTTACGAGTGGCTTGTTCCGATTCCTAGTTGGACGCGCACGCACACACACATATACATATAGCGTACACATATGCACGAGCGAGTGCGGCTAACGATTGATGTCGAGAGAGAGAGAGAGGCGTAGCCCGTATTTGCCCCAGTCGCTGTCGGCTTTTTCTTCCACTTCTTTCGATGCTTTTATGCGTATTCCGAATAAGTCCTCTGGGTCGCCTAAAATTAACTGACCGATTGAAATATTAGGTGATTAGTGTGTTTCTTTGCTTCGCGATGTGTGTACAGCTAACGTTTCTCCAAGAATCGTCGTATATATTAACGTCGACGAAGCGGAAAATTTTCCACGACTCTCCGCTGAACGCGCTAAAAATCTCACAACCTGACCATTTCCTCTATCGTCGCCGAAGTTTTTATTATTCTGCATTGTCCGGTGACAATTCTTCAGTATCGACCCACCGCGATTACTCCGCTTTGGACCATTGTACTAATGATATCGAGCTTCGCGTGTGTATTTACCCGCCTCGAATTGCGACGGAGCGACGTTTCGATCCGTCGGTTGAACAAGGAAGAAGAAAAAAATCGGCACACGAGCCGCGACATGGTCGAACGACGACGTCGAAGACGGACACGGTGTATATACACAAAGACGATTGCGGCGGAAGTGCGTGCTCGAGACGCGTTGGCCACTGTCAAATACATGAGTACACAAAGAGGGCATCTCGCGACGAGGTAAAGTGCGAGCGGGGTTGATTGTGCGTGTGCGTCAAGTGGGCGCGTCCACGTAAGTAGCACCCCCCCGCGCTCACCGCGCGCGCAAACGCACGTGCGCGCGTTACACGCTCGCTACGCCGCCTAATTGAGCCTGCGCTCTAAGGTTATTAAACGGGGCCGCGCGCGCGGCGCACGTGCTCTGTCGCGTCGACCGACCTCACGGTATACCACGCACACTTTTCCGGGGCTTTACACATGCATCCAGCCCGGCGCAGTTCCGAATCGCTCCCGAAGATTGATGCCCCTCAAACTCCCTTCGCGACTGCGCTCACTCCGATGTATAACGATGCTTAATTAACTTCGTTAGCTGTTCACTTTTCCGCTTCTCTCAAACGACGGTTTTTTTGTTTGTGATACGAGACGCGGATGCCTTTTTTGGGGGGATACGCAGGATATTGCGTGATGCGTGCGAGCTTCTATGTCGGCTGCAGAATCATCTCTCGACTCTCACTTCGGTCGGGCGGAGTCCATAATAAAGAACCAGTGGTGCAGCTAAACTTTTGACCAGGCATTCGAGGATATATTATATATGTGTCAAATTAATATTCCTCGAGGCTCCGTCATTATCCTGTAGAAGTGAATCTTCTTTAATAATGTTAGTTTGAACACGTATGAACTGCAAGATCCAGAAGTTGGGATTTCAGTATGAACTGAAGAAGAAAATAATGACATTCTGGACATGCACAAGTTACCAGATATTCTATCTATTCTCTCGTTCTCCGAGAAAACATAACTTCATTTTCTCTCTTCAATCCTCATTTCCGTCGGTAATCATCAAAGCTTCGGATTATAGTACGAGTCTCACTGAAAGCTCTTATCCAATCCAACCAATAATCGTAAAGTCAGTAGTGGCATTCATCACGTTGTACACTTGTAAGTTAATTGGTGCGTTGAGTTTATGCTCACAGCATTTGCTTTTTCATTTTTTCAATCGACCGAGTATAAAACATATTCCCACTTCTTTATTTGCTTCCTTATTGATCAATTCGATCGCATCGCATTATATATCAATTTTTTTCTTACTATGGATAAAAATCAGATGAGTTGATCAAATATTTACGAATATTTCATTGTAATTCATGAAATCAATCGAATAATATAACATTCAAGTTGTTGTTTATCATGAAAAATCAAGTTGTAAAGATTTCCTCTAGAATCAAATCTTGGAGGGATCAGTTTAGCAGAAGAAGAAATCACAGCTTGTTATAGCAGATTGTTCCCCTTGAAACATCTCCATGAGTATTCATCGATTTTTCTAGCAAGTATACAATTTCATTCTCACCAAGAGACATCAACTTGAAACCCGATGAACAATATTAACCTTTAGACTGCCAGGATTTGGACTCATATCAATGATTTATCATACACAAAGTGTAGATCATGAGGTGCGTCAATATATTGATTCTCCGGCAGTCTAAAGGTTAACTAGTGTAGATAAGACGTTACTTGTGTGGAGCGAATCATAACGTATCGGTATGGCAGATCATTGTTCCCGGCCCACTAACACTCGGGGACGGATGAGCGATTCGAGCTATAGGGCTGCACGTGCAGCGCGCATCCCGAATCAATCCGCCCTGAAAATCGTATATGCGCGACGCAAAGCCTGTAAACAAAAATGCCCGCACGGGAGCGTAATCCGAAAGTGAAACAGAAGCGAGTTGGAGCCGAATGTTTTCACATGTGGAAAATCGGTAGCCAACGAATTTGTAGGATTACAAGGTCCGGGCAAAGAGAGGCGGCGGCGGTCCCACAACAAGCTCGCCGCTGTATAAGAGGTAAGCCGCGCGTGTTTGATCAGTCCTCTGTCAACTGGGGGTGGGCGCATGCACCGCCGGGCCCTTGGCGCCGGGCCGGCCACCCTCTCTCAATATACTTACGCCTATTTGCTCCGCAAACCCGACTAATTGACGCTAATGAATCCTACACGAGCGCAGCTACCTACGGAAGCGCCGATGCATTCTCTGCTTGCCCGCCCAGCCAGCTCTCCCCTTTTCGTTTTTTTCCCTCTTGCTCTATAGCTCTTCTGCCAATGTTTGATGCAGCTGCAAGCTCCCGCGCGACCGATGTCCCCGAGTCCGCCTGCAACCGACGCTCCGCGGCATCAGCTGCGCTATACTCGACTTTTTATGTATACCCCCGCGTCCGTACATCGCGCCGAAAGACCTATTTTGCTTCCGCTCGTTGAAGCATTGTTCGGGCTTTGATTTCTCTCGAATGCGAGTGCCGGATTAATTCACTGTCCTGAAGTTTCATCGTCAGCATTATTTGACAATTTACTCTCTGAAACATCGGATGATTTTCCCGGGAAGCGATGGAACGAGATTTTTTTAACAAGCGCCAACTGTAGGGAATTTTACGGAGATGGGAAAAAATTATTGGTTCGATTGAAATCATAAGAATTAGTATTCATGCGAGCAGCAAATCATTGGTCCATTTTAAGATGTACATTGTAGGATTTTAATAATAATTTCATCACGTATTCGATGAAACAGTCTCTAAGTAATTGCAGGTAATCCAATTATGTATTTTTCCAATTTCCTTCTCAATTTCCTTTGGGCATCGCGTATAAACATTCCTCAAACAAGTTCAGTACATCGTACGTTTGAATATTTTCATATTTACGCAGTTGTCGACGCAGAATTTAACGAAGAAGCCTCGCGATCGAGCTATCATCGGTCGCGAAGATAACTGTCGAGCCAAAGTGCGCGTGTACAACTCGCTACAAAGAAGCAAGCGCATCCGCATTTGGGGGAAGAAAAAGGGGCAAGTGAGAGTTGGCAAAACGTGACGAGAGCACTTACCTAATAGGATGGGATCCATCGGGAGTCGCGCGAGCGCGCAACAGCTGCCGACGGCCGCGTGTTGCTCCGCGCGCGCCTCTCGCTTGGTTGCGCAAATTTCCGTCTTCGGTCGCGTGCACCAGCGACAATCCCTTGGCTGACTCTCTGTCCCTCCTTGGGCTTCAACTTTGCCGAACCGTCGATCGTCTCCTCCGCGAGAGCGGCTGCTCACTCACAATTATATACACTGCAACAGGTCGGATTATTCACTTGGTCCCGCGTCCGGGTCGTGCATTTCGGCGAGCTCGTTTACGTTCAACGCAAAAAACCGTGGCGAGCTGGCGCGGAGAGAGCGGAGCCGTCTCACGTCGATACGGGCGTGTCGATAAAAGCGCCGGCGGCGGCACTCGATCGGCGTGGAAAACTCGGTCCTCGGCGACGAGTCATCTTATCATCGGCTCTCGCGCGTCTTCGACTCTTCCCTTGGTCCCACTTGGTGTCGCCCTTGCGAAGACGTATAAACACGAGCGCCCGCAGACGGAGCGGGGGGCAAGAGAGAGAGAGAGAGAGGCGCGCGCGCTTCTCGGGCCGGTTCGCCCTGCTCTGCCTCACTGACTGGGACGACAGATTTACCCGAGCGCAGAAATAAGAAGTGGCCGAGTGTGTTGGGCGTGTGCGTGCGCCGCACTTCCAATCGCCGGCTTGCCTCGCGCGCGCCACACACACACACACGCGAGAGCCGCCGCCGCCGCGCACCGCCTCCTCGCGCGGCGGCGGCGGCTCCTCTCGCGCTTCTCTCGTTTCAAGCTCTATGAATTTTCGAGAGCCCGAGACGAGCCGCGCGAGGAGGCCGTTTATTGTCCGATAGCCGAGCAAGCGCGCAATGTTTATGAAATGCTCCGCTGATGCGCGATGGGCGCGTGACGAGATTAACGCCTATCCGTCTCTCTCTCTCTCCCACTCCGCGGATGTATACGTATATGTTGCACTGGTTGTTTTTTCTCCCCCGAGAGCCTGGGGGGAGGCAGCTTTTTTATACTTGCAGCCTCTTGCCGCTTCCGCGTTCGCGCGCGTGTGCGTATATACGCGAGCGATCGAGCAAGTGCGGTTGGTGCGCGCGAGCGTATGATATTACAATGTATAATGCGCGTTTGGTTATATAGGCGCAACGACGGTGACAGAAGAGACGCGAGACTCCGCGATCGAATCGTTTAATTGATTCGTTGCGCAATCCGGTACGCGGTTCGTTGGTTTCAATGATGATACACGAATCCGAGAGATCGGAAATCGAATGAGCCGGCAACGGAAAGCTTATCGGCTTACGCTATTAATTTAACGAGGGACGTATCTTACAATCTGGCATTTCCATCAATTTTTAGCACTCTATGGTACGGTATTCAAATTTTTATCTTATCGTCATAAACTTTTTGAGTTCTGGTGAAACGTCCTAAGCTGGGGAGTAAAGCTTAGTTAACGTTGGCAAGAACAACGGCTATTGACTCATATCCGAAGTACTCTATAACAACTTCATGGTCCTCCTTCAGGGAGTGGTGGAGGTGAGAAATCCCTCGCAACATATAGTAATAGAAATTTAAAACAGAACTAATTGCTTCTTATAACTTTACCGACTTACACGCATTGTTTGTTTCAGTATCAAGTCGAGGGTATTGTATTATAAAGAGAAACTTAATTTTAAAACACATATTATCCTTTCAAAAATCCACACGTCAGCAGTCAGTGTTTTTTAGACGTTTGAATCGATTGAAAAGTTGATTGAAAAAGAGTTACAACTACAAAGTTACTACTATTTATATATATATGTCAATTGAACATTAAATTCATAATTATCAGAAAAACAGAATCGATTCAAGTAGTTACTACTAAATAGATACTGTCATCAAGTATCAATTTATGAATGTAATATCCAAAAGTTATTGATTCTATCCTCCGGTATGATTATATTCATATAACTGATTCTATCAGCCTTTCCAGAGTGTTTGATTGGGAGAATCAACTAGAACTCATTACTCTGGAAAGGCTGATAGAATCAGTTATATGAATACTACTATTTATGTTCCTCGATGCGTAAAACCGCATTCTACGCACGCGCGTGCATTTTTTGAATGGCCTCCAAGCGAGGACTCGCATAACATGAAATATTGTATCCGACTAGTGCGCGTTGGCATTCAGAGACGCGTGTAACACTCGTCGACCGACAGCTCGCTCGTTATGTGCAGCCAGGTATCGAAACTAGTCCCGGGTCCCATGATAAACATATACACAAGAAACACGCTCCAAATCAATCGCTAAAGTATATTGTGATACAAAACAATGAATCCCGTGCAATAATCGAGGTCGATTACGAAAAGCATGCACCGGAAACGCAGCCGATAATCTGGCGGGTGCAGCCATACGTAAGAAACCTTTCTCGTGGTCGCGGATGCACCGAAGCTACGTGCAATCCCCTATACACCCTGCACGGCACATATATACACATATATGATAATCCGAGGGCAAACGTGCAGCCATTGCAATCACGGGTAGCGGAGTCGCGCGGGGATTGGCGAAGATGCGCGCGCGTGTATATCAGCCGCGCGAGGACGCGGGAGGGAAAAAGGACAAAGCGCGCGCGGCGGCGGGGGGAGCTTCTCATTCGCTCGTGACGGCGAGACAGAGCCGAGCATGCGCGAGCGGGAGGTGTGGCCCGCGCGGGCCGCGAGGCGGTTCCAAGCCACCGCGGACCATTGGAGACGCGAACTGAGCGTGGCAAGGCGATGCCCCCCCGGACACCGGCCGACACGCCCCCGCGCTCGCTCCGAGCACAAAAGCCCTGCAGCCACAGCCGACAGGTGCGCGCGACCGGCCAAAAACGCACCCCCGCGTGTGTCTGTGTGTATACCGAGCGACGAACTCGAGAGTCCCGCATAAATGCGCTGTTTGTATACAGCTAACTTTGTTTTTCGACCAAGACGACGCGCGAGGATTGTTTTTTTTGGTATACCGGTTCGTCTTCGATTTGCATTATAGGATTGGAACCGCGAGTTTGGACGTGTGGCGTTATATGACGAGACCGCGCGGATTGTTCAGATTGGAGAGAAATGAATATACGTTCGGAAGAGACTTATTTGCTTGGTGCAGTAAATTGACGTTTATTCTGTGATGATGTTTCGCCGAGCATTTGTCTTATAAATCATGTACAGTGTATCGACGGGTATCATATGCTCATGTAAATGCGTAATTTTTACAAATCAATGGAGTGAATAGACCAAGAGACCACACATTTTAGATTTTTATCTCGATAATTGACGATTGGAAGAGCGTCGATCTCTATGATAATATTAGCGTATCTTTTTTTCTAATACCTCGAGAAAAATACGGTCATTCTTTTGCTCACACTGTGAACGCTCAAGTATAACGTCAGAAATGTTGGAAAGGCAAACGTGAATTACCGCGCGCGGCAAATATAGTGCGGCTGGACTAGATTCTTTAAAATTTATATAAGTATCCGCGCGTAAGTGTTTATTTCACGGCGCATTAGTATGCATAATACGAGTGCTCGCGAAACGTCGGGTGAGTAATGTCGAACGAATTTGTCCCCTGCCAGAGTGTATCATTTTCAATGTTCTTTTTCATTAGCGCTGCAACGGAAGAGAATATTTCGAACGCTTTTTGGCACAACCCTCTCGTTCCCCTATATGCTTTGCTTCGCGTCGCCGCGCCTCATTGCCAAATTGTCAATTCTTCCGTGCACATCAAAATGTATCACGCGCTCGACGTACACATGGCATATCTTCGATTTTGACTTGTCGTTTCCATTTTTTCTTTCCTTCTATACGCTGCGCTTACCTCTCGAACGAATAGAATTCGATTGTCGAGGGAATCGTCGATATATAGGCCAATTACAAAAAAAAACTCAACTTAGCTCGCGCTTTTTATAGAAAGCCGCATGGAACTAAACTATATTTATTCGATTGGACCCATCTCCGCGGCGACTCGCTCCTCGGAACGATAAATTTCATTCCAAGAGACGGATAGAATTGTGCGGCGTGCGAGTGTGTATATATACAATGCGGTCCTCACTCGTCTATGCGCTCAGAGCACAAAGGCGACTGTTAAATCGTGCCGAACCGACAAATTCGCGAAAAGCGAGTGAAGCGAATCGGCTGCTGCTGCTGCAGCACCGAGCGAGGCGAAGCTGTAAAGTATGGCCAGCTCATTTCGCCAAAGTCATCCCGCGCAAATCAGTCGCGTGGCCATATGTGTGTATATATAAATCTCGACGTTCGCTTTCAAAGCATAAAGTGTATCCTCACTTCGTGATATGCCAAGTATATATATGCGAATCCGGTTGCTCGCCAAGATACGTGCATAATAAGAGGAGCGACGGTGGCTTGCTAGCCGACAATAGACGTGTGTAAGTACAGGTATATTATCGCACGCAGACGCAGAGCAAAGAAGAGGTGGCGTTATAACGCGGCTATAATCGAAGATACGCGCTCGACGAAAGTCGGGGGCCGCGGAGCTTATGGGATATTGGGTATGAAATGAGCAAAGGCCGTTGCACACCGCGGAGCAGAGAATTATCTGGCCGCGAGCCCACTATTCTAAATTTATATAAGCCCGCGAGCGCGGCCGAGCCTGCATATGGGAAGCGATATCGCCCCGCAAAGTGCAGAATACATTTCTCCACCCTCCTCCTCCCCCCATTTCGCCAAATTAAAGACCGGCTAAATGTACTCTGTGGAATCTACTCCCTTCGAACCGTCGCGTCGTGGGTTTGACAATTTTATGTGGTCCGCGCGCTTGTCTCCGCTTTGTCTCGAGAGCTTTTTCGAAAATACATGCGCGCATATGCTAGAGCTATTTTCTCTTTCGCAACGTCCGACCAACTCCGCTCGCTCATCGTTTGTCGTTGAAACCTGTAGTTTTTGGAGGATCCTCCCACGTCTTGTATGAAAGTTCGACGTTTTATCGATCAAATGCGAGGGGAGGTTCGCGCGGTTTGCTTTCTTATGAACTCGATTTGATTCGGGTCGCGCGAAAGCGTGGCTCCTTGATTGCAATAATTTGAAATTGAAAAATATGAGCACAATGAGCATTGATTTGATTTTCAAACAGTTTCAAAACAACTTGAGCTAGTTCACAAGAAGAATGGATAAGAATAGAATAATTTTACTCGTTTCCAACTCAAAGACAATTATTTGTATCTGCAAAAAGATAAAAGAATGCCGGTAGGGACAGAAATATAATAAATATAATTACTTTGATTAGAGTCCCATCGCTATTGTAAAAGTAATGGCAGTATCTGTTACTCATTATCACTTGAAATAGTACAATAAGAATCGGAGTACTTTGTTGGATTGTTCGAAAAGTGATGAGACTTTTTTTCCTCCGAAACAACGATATGTATCGAGACTCAAGTCAATATTTGAAGAAACATTTTTACTGGTTGCAATTCAGAAGTATAAATATTAAGTGCGATTGAGTAAAACTGTGAACTTGAATTTATTAATCGTAAATAAATTTTTGCATTTAATTACATATAAATTTCAGTTAAACAATTAATTCAAATATAATTAATTCTTAGAACAAATTACCGGTGTATTTTAATGAAATTCAAAGAAAAGAAGGAGATAATCGAAGATCAGCATGTAATTTGAAATTCAGAATTCTCTCGCAAATCTTCGGCATTTCACGGGAGCAACTTGCGAGTATGAAAATACGCTCGATGACGCATAGAGACCGTAACAGCGGCTTGAAATGTACGCTCTCGTTCTATCCTTCTCTTCCCGGCTCCGCCGCATATAATATGGCGAAGCGACTTAATGGCTCGCAACTAAAGTTCAAGCGCGTATGGCGCCAGGCCTTTATTTTTTCTTCTTGTACACACTATGTGTTCTTCAACATTCAAACTAAGATTTATATACCCTCGTTTAATATCATTCCTTTTATATATTTTTTTCCGCCAAGACAAGATTGTCTATACACTATTCTATATTTTGAAAGAATCAATGAAGCGTACATTATTTACAGGCGATTCTCACATGATAAGTTTTTACGTCATAAACTAAAAAGATGCATCTTTTTAATACATCTAAAATGATATATATATTTTTGTCGATTTAATGAATGAGTTTCATTTTGTGAAGACATAGTATAACTGAAAAAAGTCCCGAATATCAGACCAAATTGATGATATGAATAATGTGAGCTATATATTGCAAAATCACAAAGTAGCCACCTGGCTAAATGCTTATTTGAAAAATTGAAGCTACAATTCTTCTACTTATTCCATAATAATTCAAGTACTGGTTTTAGAAAAAACACATAAATAACTGACCAGAAAAAAGTATACGTTCGACTTAAAAAACTAACGACACCTACGTATATCATGTACATCGCAAAATTTGAATAGTTGACTTACTTGAATACTTGATTGTACTCTTAACTAATAAAAATTTTAAAAAAGTCTAGAACAAGTGATCTTGATACTCTTTTCGAAAATCACGAATACAAAGCATACGTCGATCGTTCATACACTTTCGATCTTGCATCAAAACTCGCACACGCGATTGCTACTATTATTTACAGTGTAAAAAAAATTATAACAAACGCTAGTCACTGCTCTCGTCTGAATCGTTTGCCGTGTCTTTTTGCATCGATGTATCATTTTCTTTGTTCTCTTCATTCTCTATCTGTTCTTCATGATGATCACCACTGTCATCAAGAGTCTCGCGTTGATCGAGTTCCATGTTCTCATCAGGATTTCTGAACTCTAAATGCTGAATATTCCCTTCAAGATTATCATGACTGACTTCATTATCATTATTCATTTCACTATGTGAATCGTCTCTTTTGTTCTTGGATGATTCATCATGATTTGGAGTTCTATTGACATCTGAATTTGTCAACTTGACATCTCCATTTTTCTCAGGGTTGAAATCATGGTTCTCTTCTTCTTCTTCTTCTTCAGGTTCCTCCATCTCCTGGTTCATAGACTGATCTTGATTTTCGGAATTGGACAAACTTCTGTCCAAGTTATTTTTACCAAAACCAGCCCGTTGTTGTATTCCCTCAAGATCTTCTAATAATATTCTTTCTCTTCTATCAATCTCCGCTGTAAAAAAGTGAGAAATATTGCAATACTTGGTATAAACAATTGAAGAAGTATCAGATCTTATCATAGCAGAAATGTAAGCTATTCCAAAAAAAATATTATGTTTCTATGTATCAGCTTAAATACAAACCCTTCAGTGCTTTTGAAGATTCATGTAGTAATGTATCAGTTTCAGGGGTACTTCGCTTTGGCAAGTAATAAATACATGGTTGTGTTTTTGTTTTAATGAAATTCAATAAAGGAATTTGTGCAGCGCGCCATTCTTGATACTGTCGGCTTCTGAATAATTTATTCTCAAGAGCTTTAACTTGAGCTATTTGTTGTTTCCGATTCAAGAATAACTGTTGCCTTTCGCGTTTCAATTCCTCTCTTTCCTTTTGATTCGCTTCTTCCACTCTAGCTTCGACTTCAGCTTTTTTATCTTCCTTTAATGAGAATATTTTCATAATTATTATAATTTTTCAAGATGTTATGTATTTAAAGTCCAATATTTCAAAAAAATATAAATCAAATATGAAGAGTATATTCTTGACATTATTTCACTCTAAGGAAAAATTCAAAAAGAATTGAAAAATATTAGACCGAATATCATGCTGAAATGTTTTTCAAAGGTTCCATATTTATCACATAGTTAACAATGTTACGGAGAAAAAATTCTACTTAAAGACAAGGTAATCCAGATCAAAATCAACATATGCAACTCTCAACCTTTGCTTTCAGTTTTGTCTCTTCCTGTCGGAACTTTTGCAAAGTCCCTAGAAGAGCACCAAACATCCGTCTATTTCTTTGCCTACTTCTTTCATCAGTACTTTCTCTGCGTATTACATCTTGTCGAGAAGGTAGTTCACGAGGTGTTGCTATAACTCTTGAAGATACTGCAGGCTATAAGAAATACAAAGATCAGAAGATATTGATCCAAGGTATAAGGAATGGTCAATTTGTTATATACTCAAACCTTGAACGCATTATCATCTTCGTCAGCGCTGTCATCAGCAGTAGATGGCACCCTAGCACTCAATCTGCTGAATACAGTCTTTGGTTCTGCATTATTGGTACCTCCAGACCATCTTCTTTTGGCTGCAAAACCATTATTGGAAAACTCTGCGGGTTGTCTCCGGCGGTCCTCTTGTAATGGTCGCTTCTGTGGAATTCTGTAAGTAAAACAGAAGCAATTACATTTGAATTGAATTTTATCATTGGGAACCATAATTGTTGGAATTTTAATTAGATTCTTATTATATTTCAAATGAATCAAACTATTTAGATCTCAACGATATTTCACTCAATTTTTTCTACTTGTTTACATAGACACTATACATGGGAAAAATATGTACATGCTTGTACAAAGTAAACAAATCTTCTCTGAAGAAACTTGTGGTAAGTTGAGAGCCACAGATAGTTACTGATTGTGAAAACATCTATGGCTAAAGTTATCTGTAATATTCTTCCATGGAATACGAACATCACCTCATAAAATAGCAAGATGAAAGAATTGTACTTTCAATCAACAGAATAAATTGCAAAACAATGGAGCTGAAAATCCCGGGACGCGTCTCAAGTGTCATATTGATCCATGAGGCTAAAAAGCATCGAAACCGACGAATAATCGTTGATGGAAACGATAAATTGGCCCGAGCGGCTTGGAGGTTATGTGCTTCCGAGGAAGCAGAAAAACTCGTACACCGTGAAAAAAACCTATGGAGAAGTGGAGAGGCGTTGAGTAAAACCTGACGAACCTGGCATTGTTATTTAGCTGGGCATTTTCGGCGTCGGTAACGTCCCTGCCGAGGATCTTGCGGATGTTCTTCTCGAGGCCGCGCAGGTCGTCCTTGGCTGCCTGGAGCTGGGCCTCAATCCTGTCAGCACCCCACGTCTCCTTCATGGTGCTTCCTGTGCTCCTATCTCATGGGTGTCGACTCAACTTTATCCGCAATTCTCGGGGCTAGTTCAACGCCGGATTTGTTGTCGCGATGCTTCACGCTGCCATTTCCAGGACGGCGCTCCTTCGAGTTTTCAACACTGTAGATCATACCCCGACTCCTGCGCCCTCTTCACCTCGTCGCGAGCAGCCTTTGCACTGCTCCGCGGCTCAACATTTTCGGAGCACAACACTGAACCGAGCCAACCTACGCTCCACGCCACGTGTTTCCGAGTGTTCGACATGTCTTTTATTTCTCACAACTCCCTGCTCTCGCGAATCTCTTCCGTGGTTGTTTCTTTGACGCAGCTTCCTCGGGAATTTTTATCCGGGTAACTTTCTATTTGTGTCGGGGAGAAAAGATTTTAATGCGAAAGCTCGGTTGGATGAATCGTGTCGCACGTGGAGCGAACCTCGAAAGTCCATTACCAACAACATACGTATATATAGAACGCAAATTTCGTAATTTTAGATACTTACATATTCCATTGGTTTTTATGACAATGGTGGAAATGGAATAAGCGAAAGTGCCTCAATCTCCCCGATAGCTATAATTTTTTAACCACGCGAAAAAACAATTTGTTCTCGGACAATTCAATTGCAATAATGCGAGAATTGGGACTATACGTGAATTTCCATTATATTTAATATATAAATTTCATTCTGATGCTTTGCGAGGGAAGAAAATTTATTAACATTGCCAGCTCGCTTTGCCGCAGCTTTATTTGCTCCGAAAGTCCTAACTTGCCGTCGATGTGGCACCTGCCACGCCATCCGATATTAGAATATTTTATTAGCGTCGGTTGGTTAAACTTTTGTTGGTCATACTTTTTTGTACAAAATCTCTTGTGGAACAAATTGAGAAAGTAATTAATGAACGATCCTTCGTAGAAAAGCTCTAAGTATCCATCCAATAATTACTTGAAAGTTGGTAAAATTACTATTTTCTCGAGGTATAGTAAAGATAGACAGCTTTTTCGAGAATGTTCCCTGATCACAAGGAGAGCTTCCATGCAGACTTTTTCATCGTGTTATACAGTTATACTTTTTGTCATCCTTGAGTTAATAACAACTTGATGAACAATCAATCGAATTGAAAGGTTTACTAGAATCATTGAAAAAAGAATTTAATCCCGTGATGGATGGATTAGTGGTGTTAGATATATCGTTATGAAGGTGTTCAATAAATAAAATATCCTCGAATTTTAGTAATATTATAAATTTTCATTTATTAAAATGTTGATTGACAAAAATTCACACCAAACACTTTCGACTCGAGACAAGGCGTTGTAGTTTGCCTGCATAACCGATTACATGCATACGATGCATAATAGCAAATTAGTGCAATAAGCACTCGCTGAGAACAGGCGCAACTCGGTAAGGATGGAATTTCACTTTCCAACATCCTGATTCGCGCGCTATCGTACGGGTATAATAATAACGGGCATAGCACCAATTATTGACACATTTTTCAATCTTAATCAATAAATGTCTTTTATTTGATGGTTTCAGTTTCATAATAATTATAAGCACACATGTTTTTATCACAGCGAGCAGATCCGACATGATTCGGTCGGACGTATTCTAAAAAAAACTTAAAGCATAATTTAATAATCAACGATTCGAACTCACTTCCGTCTTTCTAATAAATGGTTTCTTTGAGAGAAAAAAAAATCAAGATCCAAGAGAGAATTTAATCATTTTGTTTTTCATTCAATAATTTTGTTTCTAAAGTATATATATAATACATAACATACATGATAATGGCAAACAAACTTGCTCGAAACAGCTCGAGGAAGACTCGCTCGAATTCCCCCAGCATAGTAGAAGATTCGCCACTACATCAATATCGTAGGTTTTTGAGAATTTTGATATTAAAAGTCCATGCATTCTTACGCAACAGCTTCACTTTCCTTTTGTATTCAACAAGTTCTCCCATTATCTCAAAAATCATTTGTAGTTTCTTACACGTATAAGCGTACAGTGTTTCTTTAATAACGAGATTTCTTAGGACAAGTGGGCACTAGATAAGCGTAAACTTGCATCGACTTTACCATGTTATGCATATGTTACAGAGTAGGTCTATAGGCTAAACAGCAAGTTTATAATCGTGCGACAATCTGACGCGATGACAACAGTAGTATAGCGAGATTATTCGATGAGATATAAAGAAGGGGACTGTATAAATTTTCAAAAGAAATAAAACAAAATATTACAAAGAAGTATCATCCTTTGGCTTTGTCCAAGTTAAATATCGAAAGTATAAGGGTTAAGGCGCGCCTCGTCTTTGATTAATCAGACCATAAACTAACACCTAGTCTTAATCTAGTCTATACAATTGTACAATGTTTCTTAAACATTACAATATATATTTATATATTAAGTCATCACATTTCATTTATCGCGACAATAATACTTAGTTTCCTTTTATCAACTTCGTTTCGTTATTCGTTGCACCCAATAAACGCGGTTTAAATTTTTTTTTTCATTTGTTCAACTGGACCCGTATACACTTGCGTTAGTTGATGGTCTGCAAGCCTCCGCATTTTATGCTATTGTGCAACAGTATCAAATTCTAACTTTTCAAAACTCCAACGCACTCATTTCTGAATGCAATGCCCTTCGAATCTTTGATTTTAGCACGTGTAACTCATTTTAAGAACTATTAAACCAATATTCAACGATAGCCACTGAGAGTATTGTAAAATTATTTTCATTTTTCCATGAAGAATTACGAAAACAATCCTAGAAAAACTTCAGTCTTACTTTATTTAAAAACTGCTCAACTCGAAACATGCGTAAAACATTGTCCACACTAAAATCAAAAGATTGAGCAACAAGTTGCTTTTGTATAAGAGCACAATGGATTACAATGAGAATGTGTAAAATAAAAAGTCTGAGTGTATGACACGATGTCCAAGTATATTATGGAATATTCATGAAAATTCACAAAATAACGCAGGAGTTTAAATAAATATCTGGACCAGGCATAAGAACCACGGAACGCAATAGCATTTCAAGCTTTATGGGCAATGTATGTTTCGTAATGTCTGAGAAAGAGAAAAAAAAGTAAAAGAATTTTTTAAATTTTTACTGACTGAAAATGTGCACGAAATCTTATTCGTCAATATATTTTTGCGAACAATAGATTACGAGCGTTTTCACATTTCATGTACAATTACAGTCTTTGCGGGGCAGATAAGAGGCGAAAGTAAAAGACAACGGAGGACGATTTAGCGGTCGGAGACGACTCTCGTTTTTCTTTATACCGACGACGTGCGAAATCCAAGCATTTTGGTTAGTTGAGAAGTATTTTCCCATTTGATAACAGGACAAAAATAGAACAGACTTGTTGAAATGCACAATAAGTTTACAACCAATAATTGTATATATTCATATAAACTTTCATCCATCTATTCTTTTCTCAACTATTCAAATGACTTCGAATGGAGTAAGAGAATGGCGTGTCGACTCACGCCGTTTGCATCAAAAGTCAATGCATATAAAAACACTTTTTTTTTCTTTCATTTTCAATATTCGTTTCTTAAGAAATCTCACTATTGACCGCTTACTCCATTCTAGCATTGGACAATAATCCAACCGAATACTATCCAACAAGTAAAAACGCTTGCGCTTCCCACAGCCAGATTAATAAAATCGAGATCTATTGTACTATTCAATCGTCATCCTGAGTTGACGGGGGCATTTCCGATCGCACAGCGAATCTCTCGTCAAACCGCCTGAGACGAAAGGCCCTCGCCACCCTGTATAATATATAAACCTTACTCAACTAATCATCATAAATATCTATATATTCATATATAAAGAAATAGGCGCGAAGTAGCAGCGAACGGGCAGCGACTTGTCACGCATACGCAGCGAGCCACGGCTTAGGTGGGCAGAGCGACGATTTCGAAGCTGGTCGCGTGCCCGTTGGGTACGTCGGTGCTGTTGGTTGTGGTCGTGGTGGGCGTGTTGTTGGTGCCGGTGGACGTCTTGGGGCTGGCATCGGCGCCGGAGCTATTGCCGGTGCTGGTGTCGGTGACGCCGTCGACGCTCGAGACCGAACTCTTCCTGCGGTTGGGGTTGGTGTCGCGGCGCGCGTGGTAAGACGCTGGCACGGGCGAAGAGCCGGCACTGGTCTTGTGGTCCTTGCAGCTGCAGTCGGTCCCGTCCTCGTCGTTGCTCGAGCTGCTGTCACTGTCGCTCTCACTGTCGACACTCGACATGGGGCTGCCATGCCTCTGCTTCCTCAGGAGCTCGTTTTCTCGGCGCAGCTGCTCGTTCTGCTGGATCAGCTCGTCTATCCGTTGCTGCAGCGTCTTCAGCTTCTTGGTGACCTCGGAGTCCTTGGGCTCGGGTGGGTCCTTCGAGTCGCGCTCCTCTCCCTGCGACTGGGCGGCCCGGCTGCGCAGCCGCTTGGTCAGCGTGTCAACCTTCGCCTCGAGCTGGATGTACTCCTGGATGAGCTCGCTCTTTGACAGCGTGCCCAGGCGTTCCACGTGCAGATCCTCGTACGCACTAGAGAACTCCTTGGTGAGGAACTCCTCCTCGTCCTCGGGCGACGAGTAGAAGTAGTCCTCGTCGGAATCGATGCTGAAACTCGAGTCGCGGGTGCGGGGAGGAGGAATCGGCTTGCTGAAGTGGCTGTGCACCTCGGCGGCCATGGCCGCGACGGCTGCGCTGCCCGTCGCCCCGGCGATCTTCTTGTCGAGGTCTGGCAGGTCGTTGTGGTCTTCAATGAGGAACTGGGTCGTGTTGTAGGGGGCCGGTGGCTGCCTGCCGGTCTTTGCGGTCCTGCCGGTCGCCCGGCAGCGCAGCCGCTGCTGGTACGACAGCTGCTGTTTTGAATACGGTTTGAGCTTGCGGTGCTTGGGCTTACCACGCCTGGTTTTGCGCTTCTTCGCCGCGACGTCCATGCCGTCCTCCATCGAGACCATCCCATCCTGGTCGCCGCTGCCACTTCCACTCTCAAACTTCTTGCACGTTCTCACGAACGGTTTCAAACGCTGTAAACAAACGTTCGTCATTAGTTTCCGGAATTTTCATCATTCAGTTCACTTCTCAATCGAACATTTTTACAAAATAGTATTAGATCAAATGATCAATATAAAAATAAAGCACTTGTGCGGCAGAAATTGTAAAAGCAAACCTTAAAATCACAAAAATTTTATTCATATATATTTCAAGTCTAGTCTTAAGTCTTATTTAAAGTCTTAAAAGTGTCCTTTTTATTGTGAAACAAAAACAATTAGGTTGAAATAGTTATCATAATCAATTGTACCGAATTACAAATTGAAATAACAAATAAATTTGGAGCACAGTAGTTTTCGTATCATTGTCTTCGGAAACAATACATTTTTTATAAAAATCTAATTTCAAAGTTAATGCATTAAATGAATCAAAAGTATTTCCGAACGAGCGGAATGGTACTGTATAGAGCGAATAGCACGTGGCGCGTTTTTCCGTTGGGAAAAAAACTGGAGCAGACGTGAGTTGCAGCTGTCGCGGTTCGCGCTCAAGTTCCGCTCAGTCTCAAATCTCGAGGCGCGCGAAAATGAACAGTTCGTGAACGGATTCGCCGCTAAGCATCGAAAGAACAAAGAGCTCCGATCGATATGTTTCAAAAGAAGCGGGCCGCAAGTAACATACTGCAGCTATACATAGTAACAGTCAGCTAAATTGAAGAATTCGCGTACCTCGGTGGCGGATAACCACTGGGAGGAAAAAAAAGACCACCAAACTCGGGGGTAATGTATAACACTTCTGTCTCTCGTAAACGAAAAAGCCCCGCGATCCGAGGACACGCGCTGCAGCGTGAAAGAGACCATAAAGAGACTATCGAATGCGCCCATTCCCGGGTGAATTCGAATCGCGCGAAGTCGTCCCGCGAATCTCGGAACAGAAAGATGAAAACAAACAAAACCTTCCAAGAACCCACTCGGGTGAAAAAAAAAACTAGAAAATATTCGACTAGAGTTCGGAAGAGCGTACGTATATAATTGTGTAATTCACACCCCTATCGAGTTCGTCTTAATCGTTTAAATAGAAAAGCCGCCTTGGTTCGGGGAAAAAGTTCGGAGCAGAAAGCTCTAATAGGTATAACAGTGCGTGTATCGAGCTTACATCGTGGTGGTGATCGTCGACGCTGTCGCCGGCAGATCGCGTGCCGGTGGAGGTGTTGGCGGAGTCGGCGGAGGGCCTTACCGAGGACACGGCCATGGCCCGGAGCTGGGCGTCGACGAGGGCCGCCTGCTCCTGGATCTGCCTCGTCTCCGCCTCGGTCAGCACGGCCTTGCTCGAGTGCGGCAGCCCGTCCGTCTCCTCGGGGTCCTCCTCCATCCTGCTCCTGCAGTCGGCGGTCGTGGTCGCGGGGGCGAGCTGCTCCTCGGGCGACGGGGCCCGGCCGCCGCGCTCCCCATCCTCGTCCTCTTGCATGCTGCTGGTGCTGATGTTGATCAGTGGCGGAGCCGCCACGGCGCCGCTCATCCCCTCTCGGGCGCCTCGCGCGACTCGCTTTCGCCGCGCGCTGCCAAGTATATCTCTCTCTCTCTCTCGTTCTGTCCGGCTGCACAGCTCCGAAAAGCTCGCGCGCACGCGCCTCCGCGCGCGTGTCCGTGTGCGTCGACGTGTATAAGTGTGCGTAGATGGCGCTGGCGCTTCGACCCGTCGCGCCTCTCACTGCGCGTATATATATATGTATATATACGTGGTACGCGCGGCTCCGGGGGGAAGGGGGCCAACTACCTATATATATATGTGTATATATGTACTGCACGCTACTGTGCTGCCAAACGGCACGATGTTGCTTGGGCGAGCTTCGCGGCGCGACTAAGGCCTCGAGCTCGGCTCTCGAGTAAACAGCAGCACTGCTCCGCCGCCATGTTCGATATCGCCCCACCGCCCGCCCGCGCGGCCGAGAGAGGACCGGACTATACGCTGCGCGTCCACCGAACCCGCGGCCGTTGGCCCAACCCAGCTGCGGCTGCTTTCCCCGAATTACCCAGCAGCTCCCCGGCAACGACGCCCCGGTCGCCACGTAGTCTTCTCCACGGCCAACCGAACAATCGTCCCAGCCGAGCTACGGCCGGCGTGAGTATACCTACATGCGTCGACCTCAGGGATAATGTATGTATATAGATATACAAAGGTGTGTATATATATATATACGTCTCAGCTGTATATAACCTATAGCTGGACGAGGTGGAGAGCCGGCTTAAACGAGCCGGAGGGAGGGGAGGCGCGCACACACGAAACTCGGTGCGCGCGCGCGAGCAGTTCGGTTTGCACACTACTATGTCGCGCTCACACACACACACACACGCGGGCGCGCACACGCACAGGGAGATTGGAGCGCGTGCGTGTGAGGCTATTACGGGTGTCGTTACTGCATAACACGCGCGCATATATTGTATACCGAGAGCCGAGGCTCCGCGGGTCTCGTGCGCGCGCGCCCGAGTCTTGGCGGACTGCACAGCACAGCTCGTCGCACGTATATACATCCCGCGGCCCTCCTCACGATGATGGTAAGAAATTAAGAATGCCGTTCGATGTGGTAAGTGCGCGGGTTCACGAAAAATCGGCTTTCGTACGTGCGCGATCACGCATACACACGCACGCACGACGACCGCGCACGGTGAGCCCGTTTTTTCTCTCGCCTTCCCTCCCCCCCCCCCCCCCCGCCGCGTATACCACGAGTCGCTCGACTACGAGTAACTATATATATATATATATATGTATCATGCTCTTTTGTCTCCGTCCCTCCGCTACGCGAGAGAGCGACAATCAGCGAATGTTGGGAGCGCTGCAGCGAATATATATATATAGCGCGATGTGTATACAACTTTCGATGGCTCCTCCGCGCGCTCACTCCGAGCTCGCCCCGAGCCGATTAATTTACGCCACAAATTTCGCTTATTATATATATGTAGGATACGTCGTTACACGCGGACCTTTGTCATGCATGGCCTCGACTCGGGGGCAAAGTGCGCCCAACACGCGCGCAAGGCAAAATTGGGCCCATGGTTGGGCCAGGGTGGCTCCTGCGCACACAGGCATTTTTCTTCGCCAAAAAGGAATTTTTTTTTTCATAATCTTTCGGCCGAGTAGATTCCGGCGATAATATATGTGTATATGTATACACCGTGTCCCATGTATATATATATGGGATACGAGAATTTCTCGCACGTTGCCGCACCCCTCGGTGCACCCTTGCAATTGCTTATCCCTTTATACCTGCCGATTTGAATAGAGCACATACATATGCCCCTACCCTTCGCTTATATATAGACTCGAGTTTTGTATATACATATACACGCTCACCGAAACGTCCCCTTCCTCTCGCGGATCTTGTTATCATCAGCCCGTCAATTATATCTTTTTACACCTCCACCATCCCTGCTCCCAGGGACTGCATCCGCACGATAATGCAGACACTGGATAGCACCATATAGCATATGTGTGTACTTACATCTTGGAAGTCGATCACTCTAACTGTATAAGCAAACTAATTGCATTATATACATCTGGAAGTACCTCTATGACAACGAACGTGTTTTGTGCCAACCGAGTGCACTCCAGTATATACGCTTGAAGTATGCGGTTTTCGAACCACAAAAGTCGCATAGACACCGGGCAACGGCACAGCCATTGCTTTTTTACCAACCCAAACAACCCTTACAGCGATCAGAAGAAAAAATATACCATACTATGAAACAGTCGATATATTCTTGAAATCTGAAATAATATCTCATAAACCCACACTGATGCTATTTGGTCTTCATTCTCGTTCATCAATGCTTTGTGAGGTTGTGCGTGCGTGCGCGCACGTGTGTTTTTTTTCGACCGTCTTCGTAGTTGATAGACTTATTCTTAATGACACAAATCAACTAATTATCTAGATTTTAAAATGGAGCTCAAGTAACTTTTCCACCAGATATTTATTTTTCAAATATACAATAAAGAATTATCCTTCCCGTCGTCTTACCCCGTTCCGTGCTAATCTGCCAATCGGTATTATATCCTTCGGATTAGATAGTGGCTCGCATTGTTCGGAATCTTTTCCAGTAAACGGAGTAATGTGAACCCGGATAAAAGAGGCAAAACCGCAAAGCACAATAGTTTCTTGTAAAAGCCAGAACTACGTGCCGAGCGGAATATTTTCCCAACGGGGATGCGGCCCAACAGGATAAGAATCATAAGTCCGGGTCGACAAAGTCGACAAAACTCTCGGCGAAGATGTTGTTTTTTTTTGTATAGCAGTTTAGCATATATAACGTTTAGATTTGTCTCGTTGATTTCATATAAATACGCGAACAAACGTATATTCTCGTCGATGTGGATTTCCGTATCCGAGCGGACGTACACTATGAATACGTGAAACCAATGGCAATTCGGGAAAATCTCCGCGGGAAATCGAAATGTTGCATTGTACGGCTACCGCGCGGAGTGACCTATTTATGTACATGTACGCTCAAAAACAATCACATCATCACGATCGCTTATGTACAATAGTGTATACTGTTCTCTCTCTCTCTCCTGCACATCTAGTGCTTCATTAGTATATACCTCACGAATTTCCATTGTTCTACCGTACGTGTGTATATATATACTGTAACAAGATGAATATTTCAGAGTGACGCGCATACAATGGGCTGCAGAACCATCCAAGAGTGAGAGAAAAAAAAATGGCTAATCAGCCTCGACGGATGAGGGATAACGAGATCTAAAAATCGGCCTTGACCCAACGCTCATTCCTCTCTTCTTCCTCTTCCCCCCTGTATATACACACGCACAGTTGGCACACGCGCACGCATTATCAACCGGGCTGCAGCTTAATTTCCTTTTCAATTTTCCTCCCATTCAGCGAGTCTTTTCTAACGAGTGTGCATACATACACACACGTATGTACCGCGCAAGCGCGAACTTTTTCAAGTACACACATATATACTCGTATAATATGCGCGCGCGGCTATTATCGCGAGCCATTGCTCCCACTCGCCGCGATGTGTATGTATGTATATATGTACGCGCTGCAGCTCGAGTCGCGTACAGGGGATATTTCACTTTACATCTCACTTCCGTTACGGATAAATCATTTCCTTTCTGCTCTTCCTTTTCACTGCACCAAATTGGAGCTTCCATACGGCGATTTTGACGCATACACTCGATGCATATACACACACACACACACACACACACACACACACACACAGCCAACACACGCACACACCACACACACACACACACACACACACACACACACACACACCAACAGCCCGCGCGCACATACTCACATATATATGTAGATATGTGTATGGTAACGGCTCAATTTGTCCCGTATATCAAGAGCAAAAATAATTAATAATCGCACTTTGTCGCGCTCGCGAGTCGATGCGGCTCACGTTCGTGCTTGCAGATATATATATAAGTAGGAATAAAATGCTCCCACGCGACTGCTCGTATAAAACCTTGCCCGAGCATGTGTGTGTTTGTGTATATGTGCACTCCCGAGATCTGCGATGTCGAGGAGCTCGCGGTTATCCGTCCTGATGTCATGTCTCTCGACGTAATTCGGGGCACGCATCCGCGTCTGGTGTACATATATACATCCCCGCGTGAATCTGTATTCCGACCGTGACAGATTTGTCCGGATAATGATTTTTTTATTATGCCCCCGTGCGTGAGCGTAAAGTACGAGGGAAAAGTGACTCCGTTCGACGGCTAAGCTGCCATACGCATGTATAGTATCCTACGAGTATTATACAAATGATTTCCGCGTTGGGTAAATTTATACATACGGTACTGGGGGATACGGCTCATTTACCGCCTGTGTATATACTTGCCAGCTGTATGTCATCTCTCTCTCTCTCGAGTACGTTTACCCGCTGCACTCGTATGTAGATGTACGCGCCAACTAACGTCGTTAAAGGACGTTGCTACAAGCTCTTTCTTGTCCAGTTTTTGCAGAGTTCACGAGATCCCGCAGCATCGTATCTATAGCGTTTTTTTCTAGCCACTATGTGCACGCGTACACGACTTTGTGAATTTATAAGAAGGAGAACGGTAAAAAAGCGCTTGACGCGAGATGCTCGATCCGCGTTTCATCTATCACCGAATGATTCGTCCTAAAAATAATGTGCCTAGTCTGCAACTGATATACGTGCATTTTTAACCACCAACTGTAAATAGTGTACTCGATCGAATGGCAATTTTGTTTTGAATCAGATTCTACTGCACCACAATGCGATCGAGTGCGATTGCTTATCGAAGTATTATCAATCAATGTCAATGTACCGACGTATAAGGCGTACTCAACCATTATCTATTACTATTCTCGATTCCGAAGCTCATTGCGATCTTCAATTGGATCGTTCAATCGGGGTCGAAAGAGATGTTACTCCACTTCAGAAGCTGCGTCGGAGAAAAATCAATACTTGGACTGGGGGAAACTTCTCAAAGGATAAAGACATTTTTCTTGAAAATTATTCAAAGCTTTTCTCGTCTCGGACGGTATCTAGCTTGTCTTGCGAATTTGCTTTATTGAATAGGAAAAATTCGATACTTCGGAATCTCAGACTGAAAATATTATTCGTACGGAATTTTGAAGGTATCGTTACAATGCCAAGACGAATACAATATGATGGGAATCGCATCGGGGTCGAATGAAAAATCTGGGAAAATCCCAGAATGGAATGAAAAATGTATTCTCTGAAATAAAACCTTACATTCTAATTTTTTTCGACTGCGAGGGAAATGATGAAAAATCTCGAAGCTCGCAATTGCACGCAGTTTTAAAAATAAAATAGCCGTGCTGCGAATAGCAACAAAGTTTGCTCGGAAGAATCATGACGCGACTGTAAATTAATGAAAGGAAAGGGAGTAAGAAGAATAACGATTAATCGCGCACACTGGCGCATTCAATTGCTTTGCACCAGGTGAGCTATTTTTCGAGGACGTCTATATAGAATATAGCCAAGGGTAAGTGCGCAGCCTCTCGGCGGTCAACTACGCGCGATTAACATCCTCTCGAGGCTCTGTACGTCCTAAAAGAAAAGGTGGCCCTCCGGCTCACGCGCCTCGACATTATGTGCGCCTCAAACGCTCATTCTCGAATACCTCCCTTCTTCTCCTTCTCTTTCTCGCTCGAGTCCCTTGTCCTTCTTATCCCGACTTCAAAGCTTTTGTTTTCCTTTTTCATTTCATCTCTCTCTCCTCTCTCTCTCTCTCTCTCTCTCTCTCTCTCTCTCTCTCTCTCTCTCTCTATTCCATTCTTTCTTCCACTCGATCTTTATTTAAAAGGAGGCTTGTCTCGTGATGCGCCGAGCTACTCATCGTTGATTATTCGTAAATGATGTGCTTGGCAGAAACGATAGGATGAAGGGCACTCTCGAATTTAATTTCAACCGGAGATCCCCAGATAAAAATCTACTATCCGGCTAATACTGTTGATACTTTGGTGTTGTTGAAAGATTGACCCCGTTTTCAAAATCGTAAAATAAGAGTCGTAAAGTTCTGACTCTTTTCAGAAAAGCTTTCTGAATAGGAGAGAAGCGGTTTATGCTGCCCCCTTTGTCAGGTGGAAATTGCTGGAGGAAGGAATAGTTGACAAAGAATGGCGCAGTTGATCCGGGCGAGATTCTTCCAATACTTGGAAATCTCAGGCCAGCGAAAGCCGTGAAATATTTGGAATATAAAAGTGTCGCGAAAGAGCATCCCCACCTTCTGCTTTCCGTTCGGGAATTTAGGGAAGTAATTTCGCTTGGAATAGGTATAGTGCCTCGCAGGTATATAGCTCTGCGAAGTGCGAAGTGCATCGCAATGGTCGCGAGCGTGCGGAGAGAAACTGGATTACGAACACGGCCTTGAGTTTATTAGTGCCCAAGGGTCCTCTCCTCAGGAGCGTCTGGGCTCCGTATAATACTTTTCAATTATCAGCGAGAATCGATTTTCAGTTGTTTTGAGTTAATTTACATTGTTCGAGAAGCCCGTTTGCGTGTGATCGTGTTCACTAACACCCTTTAATTTGGATCAAATATTTATTCTCCAACCGATTGGAAATACCCTCGACTTTTTCTATTCACTAAATGACGAAAGAAAGTTTCCGAAAGAAACTTTGAAATTGAAAGGTAAAATTCTGTCCTTAACTCCGTTGATCTTGCAGAAATATAAGAAAATGATTTCAACTCGTATATAAGTAGGTTACATTTACATCGGATAAACTCATCTATGCTCATTGTTCCTTGGGATCCTCATCGTTATTCATCCCTGTTCAAACCTAATGAATAATAAGTGAATCATTCCTGAGAATGAAAGAATACTCCCAAAGGGAAAAGTATAATGATTCATGTAAGCGTGAAGAAATTATGATTGCAACGCAATACACGATGCACCATAAGAAAATATCTTCAAAAGTATGTAATTTAATTTGAAAAAACATCCCATTCTTAATGATTTCAAAAGGTCAAGATCATTGAATGCTCAATAGTAGTGGATGAAATGTCGAGGTTGATTTTTTCAAAAAAACATTTGTTGTTGAAAATAAAAGAAACATTTAACGACGCATAATAAAGCCTAAGACGAGTTAATTATTCAAGCCTTCGAGATTTCCACTCATAAAATAGAAATAATCTGCATCATTTGACGTTCAAAAGCGTTTGTCACGTCACGATTTTTCTTTAGCCGCACTGAATCTCGTTTCCTTCACAGTCCTTCTGCCTCTCTGTTTTTATCTCGCTCGCGCAGTAATGCGAACACATTTGGAACCGAACTGCGCGCGCACGTGTGTGTGAGTGTGAGTATATATCTTCGACGCTGGCAGTCCCTTCTGATCGTGTAGATTTTCGGTGGCTCTTTCAAATGAAACTTTCGAGCTCGATGTTTGATATCGCTCTGTTATTTCTCTTTGCTGTAATTCCTGCAAATATTTGGACGCCCGCGATATGACTTTTGATCATGCGTTGTGTGCGTAATGTTTTTAATGCGTTAAGATACACTGTGTCACTGTGTGAACAGCTTTGGATGCAGAAATAACGAATGTCTTGGCACTTCTATTCCACGGCGAGGGCTGTAAAGAGGTTCACACAATTTTTCATACCATCGTAGAATATACGATGGATCGAGAGCGAAGGAAGAAATGAATAAGTTTATATTAGCCATTAGGACTAAAGTCGAAGCAGTGGTTATAGAAATGCAAATTCGAAGAAGGGTATACCGGATATATCTCTGATATGAACCTCCGGAATGAGTAAGAAAATTCTCCTCGTCGTCGGAGTGGAATATTGAGAAAGTTGCCAGCGAATACTTGCCCTTCGTAATTAAATTTCAGCAAGGAGCGTCGTAATCCAACAATTCCTTTTTTCGAGTCAAGAGTACCTTGGAAAAGTCTTTGGATTTCATTGCACTGTTCGTTACAAACAACAAAACATTGAAAACGTAATTGAAATCCATCCAGGTATGGCAGTGACGGTGGAATTCACCACAGTGCCCAACAATTTTTTTATTTTAGTATCGTCATTCAGCATCATTTTTCTCAAAATAATGTTTGCGCACGAGATAAATTTTATGACCGCACGAGTGATTGAGAAGTTTTACTTGACACAACGAAACATCAATGTGTCATACGTTCTTTAGAAATGATCAACTATCATGAAAATTATTTTTTCTCATTTTTTGTTCGTTTCTCTAGAATATCACGATTTTTTCTCTGAATCACATTGCGTAATGAGACCGTAGATGCCGTAGTTGAATTTAACGATAGGAATAAAATCTATTAGATTGGCCAACATTTTTAATCAAACCTTAATGTATTATTAAATGTTCTCGTAGAACCGCTCAAACGTGACAGTATACATTCATGCGATTTCCTAAAAGTGTACGAGTGGCCAAATGAAAAGATATGTACACATAAATTCCGTATGTATCAGAAGCGATGGCCTGGTAAGCGTAGTCTGTATATATATAAACATGACTTGATTAGTAGCCGGAGATTAGACTGCAATAAAGACACGTTTTTGCGGGTTCTATTTATTGATTCTCTTCTTTTTAGATAGCATGAATTCCAATTATGAACGCACGCTTATTTGATTATTTCACGTGTACACTCTTTTCTGAAACAATAATAATTGATCGTAGTTTTCCAACTTTCGACGATTGAAACTATTGAAAGTTGGAAAGTTGTAAATGTATCACGAAGTATCGTGAGAATGCGCGTAGCTCAAAGCGCGCCTCAGGTGTAAAATATATCCGGATGAATGCAGTTAAAATAATACATTTGTCAGCAACCTGAAGACCTAGAGAGTGCAAGCGAGGCTAAAGTGAGTGTATTAATAATTATTAACGTAAGGGATTGGCATACTTGGACCCAGAGCTCTCAAGTCGCACAAACAATGTACGGTATACGTGACAATCAGCTCGTCGTGAGTGTTTTCGAGAGAGCTGCGCTGCACTCGGACTTCGGAGTTGCGCGCACACACAGACACACACACATACACATATGGGCGTTCTTTGTCAGCTCTCCGAAGCCGGCGCGCGGACGCTAAAACCTCACGTTTTCGACGCTTGTTTTCGACTCTATATGACCCATATCTAAATAATGTTGGATATGCTATCAATGTAGTTTTTTCTCAGCTTTCCGATAGTGAATTTAGTTTTCCGAATTTTTCACATTTTCACAGAAAAAAAATATAAAACAGGCCATATCTCAAAAACCTATTTTTTTTAATTTTTTTAACTAGTCTAGATCGAAAGCTGAGGTTTTTTTACGTTTATATGGACCTTCTGGATACCTAGACTTTTTTTGTATTCGAGTAATTGAGTAGCAAACATGAGAAAATGCGCCGCGTCGGGCCGGGCCGCGCCGTGCCGCGCCGCACCGCGCTGACTCCACGCGCTCCAGCTCAAGTCTTCTGCTTACAAGAGAGTGCCGAAATCGGAATATATTTAATATCCATACAAGTCTCTATCAGTTGGATAAACTACTATCTAGATAGTAGATCATGTACTCATTTGGGTTATGGACTGAGATATGCGGACATTATTTCATTTCACATTCTTTGACCTCCGTTTTGGCTTTGATATTGAAGACTTTGCCATACTATGTTTCAACTGAACTATTTTTTCAGTTCGTTTTGATCTAGGAAAAATTTTATATTCCTCAGCAGATGAAATTTTTTTGACCATCAGTCTGTCATCGGAAGTTGGTATGAACGCATGAAATTGCACAGTACCTTGTATACCAAACCAATTATCAAATCTTTCTTTCAATTTCAGTTTAGCTTGCTCATAATCATAAATTACCTCAAGAAAGAATACAAACCAAAGAAAATTTATTATAGTACCGATAGAGTGGGTCAACACTTCAAAAATCAGAAAAGTTTCTCTAATCTTATTAATCATAAGAAAGATTTTGGCATTCCCGCGGAATGGCATTTTTGTGCGACCGCACATGGGAAGGGAGCATGCGATGGAATTGGAGCTAATGTGAAACAAGGTGCTAAACGAGCAAGTTTTACAACGCTCTGCAAATAATCATATTTTAACCGCAGAAGGTTTATTTGAATGGGCAAGAAATTACTGTAGTGAAACCATGGTATTTTATAGTAAAAAAGAAGATTATGAGCAAGCTAAACTGAAATTGAAAGAAAGATTTGATAATTGGTTTGATATACAACCGATGACAGACTGATGGTCAAAAAAATTTCATCTGCTGAGGAATATAAAATTTTTCCTAGATCAAAACGAACTGAAAAAAATAGTTCAGTTGAAACATAGTATGGCAAAGTCTTCAATATCAAAGCCAAAACGGAGGTCAAAGAATGTGAAATGAAATAATGTCCGCATATCTCAGTCCATAACCCAAATGAGTACATGATCTACTATCTAGATAGTAGTTTATCCAACTGATAGAGACTTGTATGGATATTAAATATATTCCGATTTCGGCACTCTTGTAAGCAGAAGACTTGAGCTGGAGCGCGTGGAGTCAGCGCGGTGCGGCGCGGCACGGCGCGGCCCGGCCCGACGCGGCGCATTTTCTCATGTTTGCTACTCAATTACTCGAATACAAAAAAAGTCTAGGTATCCAGAAGGTCCATATAAACGTAAAAAAACCTCAGCTTTCGAAATAGACTAGTTAAAAAAATTAAAAAAAATAGGTTTTTGAGATATGGCCTGTTTTATATTTTTTTTCTGTGAAAATGTGAAAAATTCGGAAAACTAAAATCACTATCGGAAAGCTGAGAAAAAACTACATTGATAGCATATCCAACATTATTTAGATATGGGTCATATAGAGTCGAAAACAAGCGTCGAAAACGTGAGGTTTTAGCGTCCGCGCGCCGGCTTCGGAGAGCTGACAAAGAACGCCCCATATACATTTAAATACGCTCGTGTGCGTGTCCGCGTCAGTGCATGGTGGCGTGGCTTTCGTTGGTCGGCGCAGGTTGGCGCTGTCTGCTTCTGGTGCGCGCTTCAGCGCAGCTAACGTAAACACAAGCCTCGTTTCAATAATAAACACGACCATCCCGTCCCCGCGCGGCTCCCCTGCGTTCCCCTTTTACCTTTTTTTCCTACGCTCTGTGGTTCTATCTTTTCACTGCGTATCTATGTCTATACGAGTCTATATATGTGTGTATGCCTCGATGTCTCCGAAGGTGGCTACTCGATTAGACCGATCGAGCTTCGACTTTCCGACACTGTTTTTCTCGTTTTCGAGCCTGCGCGCGCGCGGTGATTCGTCGAGGGTTTTGAGCTCGAGACACTCTATTAGACTGTTTTAAATAAGGCACTGACGCGCCACCTGATATATGCGTGCCATACAGGGATGAGGTGTAAATACTTTAATTTTAGCAAATCTAAAATATACTTTGTAGGGAAATTATATTTTCGTCCCAGCGGCAGTAAAGTGCCTACTTTGCGTCCGGGCGTTTGCAAAGAATGACACTTTTCTGCCGCGGGGTACGAAAAATAGTATATGCACCTCGCTCATCTAGGCTATTTCGGCACGCGCAAACTTGCAATCCTCGCTACGCTCGGATCGCAAACGTTTTTCGTGCTGAAATCGCCTAACTTCGCTCGGGTGCATAATATACTATATTCCAAGTAGAATGATCATAAGAACGTTTTATTGGGGGAATTACGCATGATAAGCCACAAGTTGACAAGTTTTGTTTTTCTTTTATAGACTGAAAGCGTCCAAAAGCCAAGTTTATATGCACATGCTATAAATAGTCTTGATAATCGTTACAGAATATTCTAACGAAAACTTGATAAACAATTGTGAATAGAATTATTGTTTAGTGCAATGAGTTGTTCGCGTAAAAAATTAACCTTCGGAATAACCATTATTAACCATTATTAATTTTAACTTTTTCTTACTCTCGTCCGATTTCTTGTTCGCTTCTCCATTGCTTCTAAACGTATTCTCACAGCTTCGCACTAACTCGCCCTCATCAATCCCATTCCAGTATATCAGCTTTGCTTTCCTCTACGTTTTTGTTTGTTCTTTTGGCCGATTATTTCTCCCGACAACGCTTCGACGGTTTAATTGCACATAGCTCGTCGATCCGCAATAGGACAATATATATATGCGCACACAAGCTCGCGTCAGAGCTCTGCATGTATGTACGAGAACAGCTGATGGAGCGGTTTAAAGGTCCCATTGTCTGTGAATCGGGGCACATATGGCGCTTGTTTCGCAGAGTGAGAATTAATCGTTTATTTTTTGTGCCGACCAGCAAGGATATCCTCACGCGTTACTTTAAAGGCTCGAGGCTCGACTCTTGATTAATGATGATCCAAATGAAAAATCGATCGATCAATAGGCGCTTGGCAATTGGCCAACTTTGTAGGGAGTGATGAATATAAGCTCGGTTGAGTTTTCATTGTACACGATACAGGAGTACAATCAACGCCAGCGCCAGATAATTACTATCGTGATATATCCATCGGGCTGGAAAGTTTTGAGGAGGAAAATCTAGTTAGAATTTTAGCTTTTACAAAACGTCTTCGATTGAGCGCAATGAGGTTTTCGCTTCGGAGGCTTCTCATTCGCAGCTTCTACGAACTAACAGCAGTCAGTAACCCACACGAGAGCATGCATCATATACACGAGAATTACTGGTCAAACGGGATTCGAAACGAATGACTTGGTATTCAAGTACGGCTGCGAGATTCGCAGAGACAATTAATAATATGTCTCAGTGCAAAATCGTTCACGGTTCCATGGACAATTGGTTATGGAACTTTGAAGAAGCAATCCAGAATGTTTTCCGGGTCGCACGTTCCCGAGTTCACTCGGTTGAAAAGAAAATAAAACTGTCGAAAGCTCATCAATATAAACGAGCGCAGGTGATCGATAAACATTTGATCAGTCCTTTCCCCGTGAGATACACGGTAAAAAGTATACTAAATTTTTACGAGTCACTTACGTAATTTCGAGCATTACAATCAGTCAGTTGAATTATTTTTATGAAGTTAGTAATTGATGGAATAATTCACGAAGGAGTAGTTTCTCGCTTCGTAAAGTTTTAAAGCTGTTTGAATTCAGTTCACTTTTTGAAATTACTTTACCTATTTTTCGATCAGTTGAGTACTTTTTGTAGTGTATTCGAGTACTGTATCGTAATTTTTTGTAATTGTTGAAAAAATATAAACTTTCCTAGGACCCCTTCTCCTTGGTGTATTATTCGTAAAACTATTTAGAAAGTATTGATTACTAACGAAGAATTATAAATTCTATCGGGCTTGGTGGACTATCCCCCCAAAGTGATATTGCGAGAAAAAAATTCCACGCTCCCCGGGCTGGATTCGAACCAGCGTCCCTCTGAATATTAATTACTCTTTTGCCATTATCTCGAGCACATAGTGGTGCATCTGAGTTAGTGGTCGAAAAACCGATGAGATGATGAGATCTACATTTCCTTACACACACTGTTACTCATCTTAATATAATTTCATTGTTTGAGTATTTCGTACGAGTTTCACATACTCCTTGCATTGCTTCATAACCAGTTTGTTCACTTTCCTATATTACTTCCTGTTACTATCTCCTTCTTTTCAGTAAACGTGACGATACACCATTTAAACCACGTCGTTCAACTAAACTCAACTTAATACCAATGATTCCCTTTTCTCCAACTCGTCCACTTCATCTCTTACCATTTCTTTCATCAACTTATTCAAATTTTTCCCGAACAATTCTACCGATAGCGGAGTATTGTAAGTCACATTGTAATACGTACACGTACCTATATGTACGTGCACTCGGGGCCCCGCCGGGTTGCGTCCACTTAGTGTGTGTATAAAGCAGCAGGCGCGTCGCATAATTCCGGCCTCGCTCCGCTGCTCTTATATATACATACATATTCACGCTTTATAGCTCGCGTTGTTGAGTCATTATTATTGTCCGCGTTACATTGGCCGCACCGCCACCAACTCGGGGCCGGATTAAATCGCATTAAAATATCCGAGATCCGCGCGTGAGTTTCATCATGCCACAGCTGATTCGTCTTGGTTTTTTAAATGTGACACTTGTATGTATCGCGGAGAAAGTGGAAGTTTTGGAGAGATCCGAAAACCTCGTGTGATCATCCATTATCGATTCATGTATCATGGATGGGAATATGAGATCACTATCGCGTGCATATACACAGCGCGTCAGAGACGTGATCTGATACTCTATGACCGATATACTCGAGAATTACTGTCACAAAAATACTGGACACAGAAGACTGTCACCAATCGCGTTTAAAATTTGGAAGATGTTTTTTGGAGTATACGAGATATTCGTGAATCGTTAACGATTTCATGCATGCACATATATATCTATACGGGGGTCTGTAACTTACAGATATACTGTAAATGTGGAAAATCGATAATGATTCACGAGCGTCTCCGGGAAATGGAGACGTTAGCCCGCACGGCTGCATGTATACATCATCTATTTGGGTGCCCAGAAACCATCTCACAAAGTTCCATCGTGATTGGTCACCCCGAGGTGAAACCGTCTCCTTGTGACAAAGAGAGCTGCGATTAATGGATGTTGGATATCTCTTTGTTCAAGAATATATATATATATATATATATATATATATATATATATATATATATATATATATATATATATATATATATATATATATATATATGTGCGGGATAAAAACTTTTATTCGTCAAAGGATATTCAACAACGAATTTTCAAATTTATGGAACTGGTTTTCTCGAATAAAAAGTTGAAAGCGTTGTCGAAATTGTTTTCGAAAGGGCTCAACGCTCAATGATACTTAATACTTTATCGACTTTGTGAATTGACCTGATTCGTTGTGTATTTGCGTATATACTAACAAAGCAACGTACCAGAATCTCCGGGAGACTAATTCCAATGAAATTTCGGATTTTTAGTTTTTGGGGACCAAAAAAGCTTATTTCTACAGCCATTCAAGCCAATGCAGCTCAATTTCTTGGAGATAATCTGTTTGATTCTCTATTTTATGCATATACATGAATATGCTGTTCATATGAAAAATCAATAATAATTCACCAAAATCTCCGGAAAATGGAGGCTATATGGCCTGAATGGCTATAAATAAGCGTTTTGAGTCTACCCAAAATCTCACAAAGTTTCATCGCGCGTCTGGTCTTCCGGAGACTGTGGTGTCCCCTTGATATTTTTTGGTATTGTCTAATCGAAGACTTTCAATGCAGTGCCAAGTTTTTTTGGGATAAAAAGAAACTTACAGCATTCCTTTGAAGCTAAATGTTGTATCAGTAGGACGCAAGAAAACCCAAAGCACGAAAACATACGTACGAGAGTATTATGAACAATCGAGCTATCTCGCCACTCGGTGTGTACTTACACAGAAACATGCGTAATTATATTAAGAAACAATATTCTCTCTTTAAAACTTAATGAGTAAAGTGCATATGACGAATGATTTGTAGACATGGATATGAATATAATTGTAACTCATCCATAAGACTACTCCGGAACGACAGCGTTTAATTTGCTGACTAATTGAAAGATGTTAAAACGTCGATTCATAGCTCTCTATTAAATGGATAAAGGTAAAGTTTGCTTTTGAAAAGGGTCTTACAAAGGGCTGAGAGTAAAAGTTGAAAGCCATCATAATAATACGCGATATAGCATTGGTTTTCGTATTTAACTAAAGTCTTAACTTGGTTGAGCACATGCTACGTTTGAAAATAGCCCGTTACTCTCAATGCCCCGTCTAACAACGATGGGACACTGGAGTCGGAAGCTGGATTTTTAATGGAACTTTGCGAATAGGTTTCTTCTTGCGAATAGGGAATAAGTGTTTCGTCATTACCGGCCCGCATATAGAGCCCAAGCTGTGCCTTACGCTTGGCGGGCGGGAAAGTTGAACTATTCTCAAAAAGAATAGTTGAGCGTTGGAATAAATTGAACTACCCACAACACGGGTGAAAAAAATCTAGGCCAAAAGCTCGTTTTACGCTTGCACGACAAAACAATTATGTTCGCACTGCGAGCTCGGGGGGTGGGAGCGGGATCGGGCTCATTGAATCACTCGCGCGGGCATGATAAAGTTGCACTGCACGCCCTTGATATGGAAATAGCTGTGTTGTACAAGGATCCCATCAAATGTTTCGGTTTACCTTGGATATATTCGCTAATCATTATCAATTTTATACTAGCGTGGAATATATTTCCGTGTGCATCAAGTCCCCTGATGTATATACTTGTATGTAAATCGTCTTGCAAAGTTTCTTTTCATCACTTGTATCAAAAAATTGATCATTAAACCTTAGTTTTCTACAGTCGTGATGAAAAATACTGTTGGATACAAAGACGATTTCTAGCTTGCTCGGGTGGCAAACCTCCTACGTGTCTAGAATTCGTCTATTGGTCTAGTATCAAAATGTACTATTTCGTCACGGAAAGGAGCTCAGGCTGGGAGCAGACGCTCTGCTCGTCGATCCGGAGCAGTAGAGTAGAGAATCTCTCTCTCTCCGCGACTCGCGTTCCCTCCGTCGTGTAATGGCACGCTGACAACTTTTCCCTTCATCCGCCAAAATGCTCTCGATAATAACCGCGGGCGCAATATTGTCTTTGAAGCGGGGCGAAAGAGAAAAGGGAAAAGCATAGTCGAAAACAAAGTTAGCGTCGCTTCGTCCAGTGTCTATACCCGTATACCTATACATAATATATACGGTGCGCAGTTGATGCGAATTGAGCCAACTTGTTTCACGGCTCGGGTAATAAGGACGTTACAAGTGGCCAAAGTTATAATAGCCGAGCGCAGCGCCGAGTTGAGATTACTCCTCACTCTCTCTCTCTCTCTCGTGCAGCCTCGCACCAAGTATAATCCTTTTTAATCTTCCGCGCGAGTCGAATTCCAGAGCTGCAGTGCCAATTAGAGAATGGACGGGAGCCGGCGGCGGCGGGCTATTCGCGTCAAACTACCCAAGTGTAACCAAACAATCGTGTGCCCGTAACGAAAACTCGGGAAACACGAGTCGAGCTCGGAGTGATGTATGTATATACCTATACATACAATAACGATCGAGAGGAATCGCAAGTGTTATAAGCTCGAGTCGATCGTTGTTTCCCTCTGCGGTTGAACGAGAGATCACGGCGCACACTTAATCAATTTAGCCCCGTTTTTCCGTCGCGACCCGGGGGGAGGATCGTGCCGCGCGCTGGCGCGGCTACACATGTGTACGAGCACACACAGGCGCGCGTGCGCGCATACACACGTGCGCGCGCTGCAGCCGTGTAATGCAAAATCGATAGCGCCGAGCGCGCGCGCATGCACTCACACACACACACGTGTAAACGCGTTTGGCCGAAAAAAGAAAAGAAAAAAAAAACTCTGAGAGCTGGTGTGTATTCACCGCACCTGTTAGAGCTCGAGACAGCGCCGGACGTTATGTCGAGTTTGCCCAATTGGCTAAACAAGTGTACCGGCAATATATGTGTACATCAGAGTTGGAAAATCAAAATCACGACTCGACGGGTGGACGGAGGGTCCCGGGGGGAGAATCCTCGGACTCTCTCCCTCTCTCGCACGGCAAACTCGTGCGATTCCCCTGAACGTGTGTGTGTGTGTGTGTGTGTGTGTGTGTGTGCTTGTGTATAGATGTATGTATGGCGGCTGGTTTCAATTAGAAATGCGCTTTGTCTGATGCGATTTCGCGCTTTACCCCCGAGCCCGTGCCGTGAAAATTGGATGTGCGCTATGCGCGTTGGGCCGGGGCACGAATGTTTATTGAATCTTACCCGCGGCTCACACGGGGTAGAACCGCAAAGTCGGCTCCTGATTGCGAATCGAGGATCCTCAACGGTAATGAACACGCTCTTATACAAGTACCCTCGGAATACCTTCGTCCCGTTGTGCGCATCGTCAGGGATGATTTTTGCGCATTATACGCCCGCGGCGCGCTTAAATTTCGAACTTGACTTGAGAGTTTGAGCGCGGAATCTCTGTGTATACAATTAAATGACGCGAGTGACATCTTGTAACGTTATTAAAATGATCGTTTGTGTATTTGTTTTAAAAACTAGTGTTACTTTTGTAAAACAGTATATCTGTGGAAATCGGCTGCATCTTGTGAATATTCAGTCAAGTTATTTTTGCAACCTCATGAATAAGCATAACCCTAGATTCTCTCGTACGTTCATAGAGTCGTACAGGCATGGAGCCGTAGTATTATTGATTGGTATTCTACATTCGCGTATTTTATCTCAAAATAAACCATCTTATGACTATTTTGTGAAAATCCCAATCGTGTCGGGCACCTCCGAGATCAGCGAGCGTCTTTAAATATTTGCTTGGAAGTTTGTATCGGCTTTTTTACGAATTATCCTCATCTTTATTCAGATATGCTCGCAGTTTTGAACATACATCGGCTTTGCGAGGACGAACTTAAAGTTGACATATTCATTATTAATCGAGAGAGAACTTTGTTATTTCCTGTTTGTTGATCAAGCTAAAGTTATAGTTTTCGTTGTTAACCATTTTTAAAGCCAACAGACTTTTGAATTCGGATTAAAATTCATGTATAAGCTTCGCTTGCTGAAATATATATGAATCGACGTAAATTTTGAAAATAAATAGAACGAGTCGATGGTTAATTTTCATGGCAACGCGGCCGTGTCTTCCTGTCCGTAGTAAATTTGAGGAAGCAGTAATGCCGCGAGATGGCAAATTGAATTAAAGAAAATTGATGTTGTTTACTCGGGCACTTTTCAAGTGCCTCCGTCGAAGCTCACGATACATAGAAGGTCGTTTTTTTTGTCCCCATCAGATTGACACAATTCAGTCGAGCTTGTAAAATCGCGTGTGGCGCAAGCAGTTTACGGATTCTCCAATTTCATTTGTCGAGTTTGTTCGCTGAAATCGCCGCAGTATGAACGAAAAAAAAATTCAAGATATCGATCTTTGCCGAGATTAATTATATACTCTCTCTTTTTCTCAAACGACAGCAGAGACGAATGAGTGTAGATCACGACCATACAATCGACCATCGAAGAATGAATCGAGGGGTAATCTGTAAGGCTGCTTCACCGGAGAAACGTTCGATTGATGTTTTCGTTAACCCATTTGATCTCACGCTTCGAGAATTACATGAATTAGATAACACGGGTTATAGGATAAAATCGATGATTGTCATTCAATTTCCACGGATTCATTAACGATATTTCCTATTCATTGGCAGGCACGGAGAAAATGTTACGAATCACACACATAAACGTACATCTTATCGATTGCTCTTTGCATTATGCAAAGCTCATTGCACACCATTAGCTCTATAGTTGGGAGCTATATAACGCTCGCAATCATCGTGCCAGCGCGACGATAAAAAAATGTAGCAATTAATCTTTCACAATATAACTTCATGAGTGCATCTAAAGGCGAAACGTGAAGCGCTTCTTATTACACATGCAACTCTTACTTGGCAGTATCAAATAAATCGATGTTCGATGTATACAAACGTGCGATACGATTGCATATGTATACGATCGCGTGTGTAAGATCGCGTCGCAAAGTTGGCGTGTAATTAGCGAAAATTGCGGCAATAGGTTGTTTGTTCGACCGTATGATATACCGCAACTTTTTTCTGACATACGTGAATTTTTGTACATACATATAATTAACAAAATATTCATTTACATTTTCTAGCGAGGTTGCGGCAGTCACATAAATTTCAGGGAGTTTCCGTATGGATGGAACTTGACTCGTTAGTCTGTAGGATTAGAATCTTCTAACGGACGATTCAATTTCTATAGGGGCCTGATAGTTTCGATACCTCCTACGACTGTCGGGAAATTAATAAGTGTCCAATTACTAAGATGGCACAGAGCGCGTCGGAAAAGTTGTCGGCAGTGTATAGATGTGTGTGGTGAGATGAATGTATATATCGAGTGAAAAATTTATGATTATAACGGCCTGATTCGATGATTTGATTCTACTCTACTAACGAGATTCGCAAACATTTAATTTTATAATTATTCTCTTTTCGCCACTGCACTTCAATTTCTCTGACGGAATATAGTGTTATTTCACCTCAAACGAACGAAACTCGGCTCGAGTTCTTATTTGCTCAAACGTATATTCAAACACTGCATCACTTGCGATTGATTGAGGATTACAGCAGAAGAGCCTTTAGATTATAAATTAAGCTCCAAACTGTAAACTTTGAATTGATTCAGAAGCAATTAGTTCATGTGTTCGAAATTGCTAATGATTGATGTGTCTCATTTGAAAATTCTCACTGTCCAGTCACACTCATATATACATATTGCTGGGTGAACCAATCATTCGCAATTCCCGAAAATCATCAAAATCAAAAATCACTGCCCGTCGAAGCACAAATGAAATGAAATAATCAGGGGCCGTAGCGATCGTCAAGGACTCGACGAACGAAACGCGTATAGAATCGTCCGCGATTGCAAGAGATCTCGAGCGTCCAAAAACGCGTTGGTCCGTCATCGTCACCGCGGCATATAATATAATGCATCGGGGGTACGACGCACGCAAGCGGTTATCCAATAGGCGTCGATAGCCCGGGGGGCGAGAGGCCCAGTTTCGCGCATGCCGCGCGCACGCACACTGCACACACATCACGCAGTTTGACTCGCGCTCCTTTCTCTTTTTCCACGCGCGCAAGCGAGCGAGCGAGCGAGCGGGAGGATAAGTGAGTCGCGCGCGCGAGTGGTGCGTACATATATGCACGCCGCGGCCGCGGCAGCACTTTCACGCCCTTTCGGCCGCTGGCGGTCAGTGTTACGCGGACTTCACTCAATATTGCCTTTCGTTAGGCCCGTCGTGGTCGTGGTGCATCGTCGTGACGCCCCGGAGAGCAAACCTATACATACGATTTAAATATATATATTTGTATGTGTATGAATGAGCAGCCGTAGCTGTCGCACGCGAGACTTCCTTCGCGGATTTATACCGCTGCTGCTGCTGCTGCTGGACGTCACGGCGACACGTGGCTGCTGCGTCGCGTGATTTATCCCTCGGCCGACGCGCGTTTGCCGTTCATCCCCGAGGTACGACACTCCGCGGTGGTACGTGCCATCCCGACGACGCTTCTCATATACGTATATACTGGTGCTGCGCTTTTTTATCACATGTATATTTTTTTTCTCGTTCTTTTCGTTATCACTCGTTCTCTACGGCAAAAGTGTTGCCGACTCTCTCGTGTATTGATCATCCTGGTGGCCGCAAGTGGGCCGGCGGATTGGCCTCACTCCAAACGCCCAGCTTTGGCGGCTGCCACATTGCGGATCAATTTCACCGGCATCTCTGTTTACGCTTCACGTATTCCGTATGTATTTTTGCGCGCTTCCATTCCATTGTCGGCGTCGTTTGGATATGGCAAATTCGCGCGAATCTTCGTTGTCCCGCCTCTGAATCGTCGGCTGGGAAAATTTTTGGGTCTCGTTCGTTTAGTTTTCGATTCAACTGCGGTAGTCGCGAGGGAGTAGGATAAGTACACATGTGTTGACTGTGCGGTGTCACGTGCACGCGCGCGCGCGCGTGAATCTTTCGCCTCGGTTCGATCGGCAACAACAAAAACGATCGTCTTACTGTTGTACGAATAAAAAATAAATGTGGCGGTCGTAAAGTATGCCAGTACACTGTTTTGCTTCCGCGTGACACAAAATAAAATTGAAATATGACATGAAATTCAACGTTCTCGCTCTATCCGTATATTTGTTTTATTATCACCGCAGTCGAACATTCATAAAACAAAAATGGAAGTTCGGGTTAAGTAATTTATATAATAACCGTATGTAAAAATCATTTTTTATAAAGTGCACACCCGAGGCTCGACTTGAGTTTTTGCTTCGAGGAGCATGGAGGTTTTAGCGGGAAATATGACGATAATAAATTCACTTACTGTAAATAAAATGTGCCGGGGTGTGTGTGTGTGTGTGTGTGTGTGTGTGTGTGTGTGTGTTTGTATGGATGAAACGATTTTATTATTTACAAATGTTAGAGGGAGAATTTCAAAATATTCATCTCGTAAATTTCAATCCTTTGAAGCATGATTTCATTAGAGCCGAGTTGATTTAAAGTTGAATTTGATTCGCTTCGAAATGTTATCCCAACGTCCAGAGGGAGAGAGAGAGAGAGAGAGAGGAGGAAAAGCGAGACCGATGTGATTTAACACCCGCACATAGCACAAGGCTGACTCGGATCCACACTTACAAATATAGATATATGCATGGAGAAGATGACGCACAGGAAAGGGGAGTTTCGGTATTATGCAGCTTTCGTTTGCTGTCTCGTTTGGACGAATCTTTACGCCTCTCACACGGAGGCGCAGAATGTCAGCACTAATGAAGGTGAGGTATACATATATACATATAGCTTTACGAGCCTCGCAATATTTCCATTCCCTTGACCTTTTCCTTCTCGATAATGTACGCGTCTAAAAATATCCCGAATATACTTACTCTTGCACTTCAATCACTTCGCTTACAGTTCTTTTTCAAATGTATAATTATATACCCCCGTTGAGAAAACCCTTCATCCAATGATCGAACTTTGACGGGCGGAAAAAAATCGACGCGATGAAAACGATCGATGCAATCAAACTAGAGATCGTTCCTCCCATCTCTCGGAATATTCGGACGAATCTGCCGTAAATTGAAAGTTAGTAATGGAATAGTAAGCAAGTATTATATAAAAGACAGATCAAAGAAGTTCCGGAACAATCCAAACGAAAAGGCGCGCAACGTCTATATTTGTCGCTCGATCTATTTTTGTCGATTCCCTAAGTAAAAGTTGAATAATTCGTTTTGCCGAATTAGCAGCTCGACTGAAGTATGAATTATCGTGGAAACGCTCAAAACAGATAATGAGCGGCGTGAGTTCGGGTTGCCGGGCGTGTAAATACATGTATACATGTATGTATACCGCGAGCTGAGTTGCAAAAAAATACGCTTATCGAAATCTCCTCACGAACGCTCGCCCACTGGTAAAAATTCTAATCATAGCCATACCAAATGTATGTATACGTATGCATTAAAGCTCCATTCATGAGTCTCTCGATGGAGCTATACATATCTACATACGTGTAGATATATAACGCTCAGCCGAAGATCGATGCGCGACCTCGGAGCGAAGTTTAATCTCTCGTTGATGTTTTTCTGCTCTACCTTTAACGCACGTGTGTGTGTGTGTCCGCGTGTGTCTGTGCCAAAGAAAATACGTACTCCCTTCCGATTTTGAATGTTTTTTGAATTATAGAGAACTGTTTTTTATCGAGATAATACAGCTCACGCAGTTACACATAATATACTTATTGCTTTATTTTTCTCGAATCGGACAAATCATTGCCGATAAAAGTCCCAACAATTCGACGTGCGAATGAATCAAGGATAACAGCTATATACATGTACCAATCAATAAAATTGAATAAGACGAGAGAGCCCACTCGGGAGCTTACACCCCCTATAATGTATCCGGCTTTTATACTTACGCGCAATATGACAAAGTTACGAAAACAAAAGTATTTATACAGAACGCTGTGTATTATTGTTTCGAAATGTGCACAGAGCGCAATGCAGCTGCGCTCCAATGTACTTAGCGGTGCGCATCAGCTCGCGATGGCCCGGGGTACATGAATTTGTAAGTTCCGAGTGCCATATAGCTATGTATGCATGCATTGGCAAAAAGCAAGCGCGAGGCGTGCATATACTCGGGGAGGCGGTTGAAAAATTGATCAAGGAGCTCGAGTCGCTCGCGAGTATGATACGCGTCGAGACGGCAGCGCGTCTCTCAGGCGATATATATCACCGAATTCCATTGCAACGGTGACGCGCTCTCGCGACAACAAGACAGGGCACGTGCATGTACTTATTATCCGTTGGATAAATTTTGATTTTTCGCTGCTTTCGGCGACGACTCGATGAACTACGAGAAAATAAAAACGGAGCTCGAGGGACATGGTATTCCACAACGGCAGCATTTGACTCGCGTGGCTCCCACGCGGATAGCTCGATCCGCGATAGGCAACAACAGGTGCAGCAGCCGCTCGCGCGCGAGCCGGAAAATTCCCGCGATCGATTCTCCGTTATATATACTGCACGGGAGTATGACTACGCGCGCGTTGAAGACCACCAAGTCGCCCGTCGGCCCAATTTCGGTTTCCGTTCGCGCGCACACGGCTGCGCGCGGAGCCCGGGACGGAAAGCCAGAGAGAGAGAGAGAAAAAATGTGAACTTGGGCGGAGAGCGCAGGCGCCGCGGCGGGTGTGACGTCACCGCGGCGCAATTACGCATTGCGCGGGCATTGCAGCATCGCGGGCGCCTTATTTCGGGAAAATCGCGACGAGCAGAGAGCTATGTGTAGCTGACGCGATTCGCGCGCGCTCGCGCCTGCAGCTCTGCACCGCCGCTGTAATATTATTATATTTCGCGCCTGCAGCGCACGTTATTCCCGGGGGTAACCGACTCTTCACCAACATTCGCTTATATATGTATGCACACGTATATAAGTATGTCGCGTGGGGAAAAAAGATATGGGACCGACGAATTGTAGCCAATCCGATCGGTTGTTTCTCGTATACTCCAGGTAGGGTATGTCATTTTTCAATGAGTGCAGAGAAACACGTGTGAATAGTAAGTTGTTGTATCGTTCGAGTTACTCATCGAAGAAAATAGCTTTTGAACACTTCGAGGTAGCAGCTTCGGTCTGAAAGCTGATCAAATTCCAAATTTTTCGGATTCCCTTGAAATTTAGTTTTCAATTTGGTATACAAGCGCAATGAATGCACGCTTGAACTTTTGTAAGCCTTGGAATATGTGTGCGCTGCGCGATATGAACTCAAGATCAGCATATTTGTCTTATTCTTGGCATATTCGTAACTTCATAAAAAGTACCGATGCGTACACATTTTTTCTTCTGCCCGCCGGGCATTCTGAAGATACGAGAATAAAGTTCTGGATGGATCTCGGGTGATTATTGGAGGAGAGAAAAATCTCGTCGTGGAAAATTTAACTGCAGTTTTGGCAATAACATTTCAATTACCGTAATTCCTATGAGACTCCGTGTCAATCGTTAAAAGTAAAATACCCATGATAGGGGTCCCGTACGCGGGGATACAACCATTTAACCTGTTTACTTTTGTAGCATAATCTGCAAGATTTATTGAAATCTTAGCGGCGATTCGAGACTAATAGTACTATCTTATCTCTTGGTCAAGTTAACCGAGGGTCGTGAAAGTACCGTTATGTAGGTGACGATGTTAACTCCATACTTCGTGTTTTATTGTATCGCCGCGGCGCGCAAACAAATACACATGTCTGTATATCTTTGAAGAAAAATACATTCATAAACGGGACTAATCAAATAACTAACGTAACGTGAAGCGCCTTTCTAATGCGCGGAACATGGAAACTAGTTCAGCTCGCGGAACACAATAAGCGACGGATATATACAAGGAAAGAGTGCAGCTCTATAGGCCATATCGGATCACGTGTTGCACCGTAAAACAATGTGATGCAAAAAATTTACGGGCTCGAGATGTAATGCGACAGTTTGATGTTTATGCGAATGAATTTTTCTACCACAATGTCGGGCAGGGGAAGCGTCGCGCGCACATATATACGCTTCATTCGCATCTTTTACCACCGACAAGTAGAATCCGCTGTTCGGATGTTTTTGAATTTCGTTCCGCTGGCGTTCGCCGCGGGGGATACCCAAAATCGGCTGTCACCGAGGGGCTGCGAAATTCGAGGGTATCAATTTCCGTTTGTCGGCTCTTGCGAAATTAGCTAATTGCGAAAATGGCTTCGGGCATCGTTTGATGAACAACCGCATCGACGAGCGGCAGATTTTTTCTCGCGTAATATATACGTAATTAAAAAAATACGAATGCGAGCCGCGTTGGAAAAGCTCGTTGAACGAAACGGCGGGCTGTAAAGCATTACAAGAACACCGACCTCGTCATGAGAGTACCACTTACGGGCGTAATAATTCCACGAAATTACCGGCGAGCCCGTCAAAAACTCGAATGGGTATATTTTCTTTAAAACGCGCGTTTGCCCGAAAATTCATCCTAATTGCACAGAAATGACTTGGTTATATATCGGGATGAAAGGGCCGCGAGCTCGACAGACGGATAGACTGAAATATACATATACTATACATGTATATACATAGATGAAGGAAGAAGGATGAAAGGGCAAGAGAGAAAGAGAGAGAGAGCGAGAGAGAGACGAGTCGCTCTCTGGCGCGCGTTTTGTCTATAAATAAGCCCCGGGAAACAACGCGGGAGAGTGTTTTGCCACTTTCGTAGCGTGTCTGCCTCGAATATAGCTTCCCTCGTGGCCTGCTCGCCCGCGCGCGCGAGCTTCCTTCTTGCGGCACCATACATACACACACATATATATAGGTATATATACATACTATTTGGGTTACTCATTTCTGCCTACATACGCTATATGCGAATTATTTTTTTCTCCTCTCTTGTGATGCACACACATATAGACACGTCGGTACGGCAGTGATTTTTACCGCTAATTTACCATTGTAGATCGTCTGTTTGTTTTTCACTATATTTTCGCGGATCCATAAAATTCGATTCTAAATCAGTTGATTAGTTTGCCACCGTAAATCGAGTGGCAACTCTGATAAAGTTCGGGTTTCGTTCGATATATGCCACGCGATTTCAAATGTAGTAGCTTAAGGTAATAACTTGGCCTTTAATCCTCTCGTCGGGCTTTGCCTAATTCCTACGGTAATTATTACAACAGACGAGCTATAGCGAACTTTGCGCTGTACTCATGGTTTAGTGATTATTCCTCCGAGTTGGACGCTTCGCGCGCCACTCTAAGCACCGCTGTACACAAGAGCGTCAAAATAGGGATCTCGTAAACACGAGAGGAACGAGATGAAAACGAGAGACAGGAAAAACAGCCGTGTGTGGAATCGACATTTCCATATGAATAAATTCTCCCCCCGACTGACTTTTCTCTTCGGGAACAGCAACTCACACAGGCGCGTGCACGTATCGCTCGGAAAGAATCACGCCAGCACGTACATCGCGAAGGTGCTCGACCTTGTACGAAAAAGAAACAGAGCCATGCGACGAGAGAGACGAATTTGGACGTTCAACCGAGCTTGTGTGTGTGTGTGCGCGTGTGTGTGCGTGCACACGTGTCTGTATATACCTTCCGTCGAGAGGTTTTTTTTCCTTTAAAATCCTGCACGATGAAAACAAGGCGCGCAAAGTCGATCGTGGTGGGGCTTACGGTCTCTACGGGCAGAAGAATTCGAAACTGAAAACAGGACGAGCCACACACACACACACACACACACACACACTCACACACACTCACACATACTCGACCACTCGCGTGCTTATCGAGAGTTGCTCTCCCGAGCAGACGAGCTCATATAGCGGTGCGTCGTCGTCGTCGTCGTCTCGTCCGAATTCATCGAAAAAATGGAACGGGCCGTTGGAAAAACTGGAAAAGTTGGCCGAGCGACGTTTACGAAAAATCACTATTTTTCCGCTAGAACCGGCCAGTATGGTACTCCTCATTATATCCATTATGATAATCAGTGTTTGTGCGCGCGCGCGCGTATACCGAGTGAAAGTTGGCTCGAGACGTCGGTCGGGCGTGTGTATCTATATATATATATATATATTTCTTTCGGAGCCGCATCAAAACAGTCTTTCGCCCTAATTGGTAAAATTAAATTAGCAATTAGACGCGCGCCGGGACGTTGGAGATATAAGCCCGGAGAGAAAGTTGCGGATTATAAATTAATCAAAATCGATGACGCGCATATGTGCACTATGTAGAGAGCACTGCCGCGGCCGTGTGTGTGTTTGTGTATCACTAGCCGTCCCAAAAACGGCGGCGTTCAATCAACCGAGTCGCTCGCGCAGGGTGAAAATCGCGATTCAATCGCGGTCGAACCAAAAAATATTTCATCGAATGACAGAACAATCGGGCATTGCCGCGATATATAAATACACTGCACTGGGAGACGACCAAAACCGGTCAATTCTAATACACTCGGAGTATACCTCGCGAGAGGACAAGGGAGAGATCGGCGCGGAGAGTCCGAAGGAAAACAGCGAAGGTGCGAGAGCTGCGGAGAGGGGCCTTGATATATAGTGGAAAAGAAAAGGAAAGAAACAGACGTAAGAGGAGGACGTGCGCGCGGCGCGCATGAATCGCGCGCGCGCGAGACGCGGAAGAAAGGGCACCCACTGCCGCGCGCGGCTTCGATTTCACGTTGGATTGTAAGTCAAGGGCTGAGTCTGTATGTATATGTGTGTAAGTATATATAGGTATATGCACGAGGCAACCGACGACCTCACGTTTTTAAATATATACGCTATATACACTGCACGATCGTGGAGGCCCTTCTCCGGCTCCTCGTGCGATTGCGATCCACAACTCAACCTTGCCCGGCCCGCGTGCGCGTGTGTATGTGTTTCGAGTGTCTTTCTGTTCGATCGTGATTAATATGTTGGCTGCAGGTTCTACGAGCCGCGAGTTACGTACATAGGCCGTGTTTTTTTTTGTTCTAGCGTAAATTGAAATATGTAATTCATCATCCTGACATTTGGTTTCTCCGTTGCTCATGGTTTTCAGTGCCCGAGACATCTCTTTGTGGCTCTTCGAAATCACCGCGATAAATTTTTTTTTCACTCACTCTTCGGTTCACCTAGTGTGCAACCAGTTACGGAAATCTCACGTGACAGAGATAGAATGGGGATAACTCGGGAATGCATTTGTTTCTACATCCGACAAGTGCAGACGAAAAAAAAGCGTAAATTTTGCTTTCAACTTTTTTTCTTTGACCGAGAGTATGCTTCAACGGAGTAATAAATGTTCGAAGGTCGGAGTATAAGAATACAGTGAATTCCTGTGAGTCTGTAATAAATTGTATGGTCATAATAACTCTGTTTAAAAAGGCCTTATGAGAAAAATGTTGGGTTTAAAACTTATATTTTCTTTTCCGATATTCCAGATGAATCAATCAGATTCATGGAGAAATACATTATACAGTGAGATGAATGTAAAATTTTGCACGCCTTTTTTCTGGTTATTTTCAGGTTAATAATTGACCTTTGTACACTAGAAATAGCTTTTATGGTAACATTGTTCACGACGATTAACCTTTTTTTTCTTTATCATTTTTCTTGATGAAACTTTTTTGTTGCTCTACGAATTGTTGTAAGTTGACAATACGAAAATTACTTTGGATGATAATTGCAAAGGTGACGAAAATACAACAAAATCATTGATTGCTGGCTCAAGAAGTAAATTTGGAGAGTTTCCGGACGCATGGGACATAAACTCAACTAGTATACTTAGTATAACATATACGTTAGTACATATGTATCACGTATCTGCTTGTTACATGTATGTATCAAGCAGCTCTACATCTGGCCCTACACACCGTTAACCCGGTAACGGCATATGTTTGTAATCAAAATTCATGGAGTGTAGATTTGATTCAAACGTCGAAAGTTCCAATCTCATCATTCTCTATCTACAGTAAATTGAAAACAAAATGATGAAGAGGATTTTAAATTGTTTCCATCATTTTCGAACTACAGCTTCTAGCAAGTACGCCAGTGGAATGACTTATAGAATTTTTTTTATTTGGGACGTGTTTTCGTAATGACATTTCGACCGGCTTTCTCGGTGCTCATTCGCATCCAAAGTAACAACTCGATAACTTTGTACCAATTGAACTTAAAATAAAACTACTGCTTTGAACAACCCGTAGCCGTTCGGAATGGCAAATAGTTCTTTCCAATGTTCGTAATGTCGAGTAATTGAAAATAACAGTTTTCGTGAGAATGACCCCTACGAACTTATCTTTTGGCAACTCGTGATTCAATCAAGGCACTAATCGCGATGTGTATATCGCGAAATTCATAAGAAATACGCGACCATTTCACCGGTAAAACGCGAGCCGGTATCGTGAGCTGAGACTTCCGTATCGCGTACACGAAAATGTTACCTCGATTGCTCAGTTATCCGATTGAGAACGGAGCTGCGAGTTCTAATTCGGATTGACATTCCAATTCGGATCGAGACAACGTCCCCCGCGTTTGCCCTACTCCGGGGCGTCGAAGGAAGGTGAAAAGCGATCAATTCGAATGAGCTAATACGCCAAGCCCTCCGTATATATATACGTATAAGCGCTCAATCGCGATCACACACCTGCGAACGAGTATATAAATAGGCGAGACTCGCGCGGAGCAGCTTGATTGATGTATTATATACACAGAGAGAAGCGGCTCGTAAAGCCTGCCATATTCGCGAATTCCGCGCCGCGCACCGTAAACTCTCGCTCGTAGCTAAACTATAACGGCTCGGCGTTCGGATGGCTTTGCATACATATATACACATCCACAAACACACACGGTTTATTGATGCTCATTGTTGCCCCACTGCACGCGTCTTTTAGCCAATTCTCTCGGTCTCTTTTACTCTCACGTTTGTGCGAGTATCGAGGCGATAAGAATACAATGGGGGACGGGGGGCTGGAGGGAAGTTCGTCGCACGGGATACATAGTCATCGTACACAGCAGCGCCGGATCACATAATGAAGAACTTTCTCCGATGCATCGCTCCTTCCCAGCCGTATAGCCTCGCTCGGATCGAGTAAATATATGTATACGTACGCACTACTCGTGAAAATTTAAACGTTGGGAATCGAAAAAATTTACATAATGGATGCGCGAGCTTGCGAGGGATTTTCGCGTAATCCCGCGGAAAGCCGCAGCCGAACACAGGCTGGCTATAGCGGGATGTGTACGCTTTCACGCGGGACTAAAAAATTTAACGGTCGCGCCGTACGGAGGAATACGACGTGATATTATCGTGTAGGACGTGTAATCTTCGTTTTTTTTTCTTGTATTTTTTGTTTTTATCACAACCGCAATTTTATTTATTATCCCAACTGCTGCTTTATTGTGCCCCCCCTCCACGCGTGTCGTCGTCTATTGAATCTTGATTTTTCCGACCAGCGCGAATGTATTGAATTACGCGAGTGAAAATTGCAACGAAACCCAAAGTGGGTGATTTAGTTTTTTTCTTTTAAACTCGTTGAAATCGGATCCATGTAGAGCAGTCTTAAATGACGGGGAACGAGTTATGCTGTATACTATACGTCAGGTGCGTTACACGCGATTAGCTGAATATTACTCGCGCGTAAAAATCAGTTATGTGGGAACGTATGTACATATACGTGTTTAGATACAATAATGCCAGGCGTATAGTGCCGCTTAATACGTATACGCGTATATTATGCCCTTATGCACGAGTGATGCGAAAGACGGCCGCAAGTCCGTGTACGCGTTATATACGTTATAATTTTACGCTAATGTGAATTTATCATGTTACGTAACATATCCACGTGACTATTCGCTGTAAGTGCCGAGCGAGTGTATCTTTGAATGGCCAAGGAATTCCGGAATTCTGGCGTGAAAAAATCTTACGAGAAATAATTTTTCGCTCAAAGTAATTGAATACGTGTCTCGGCAAGGTTTCCCGCAGTCAAACTGTCCTCCGTTTATTATTGTATTGCATTGGTATTGTTAATTCTGCCTTTAGTTCCGAATCAGAACAAGAGTTTGCACTTTGTTGGTAAAATACATTCTATATACAGCATTGCAAAAATGTCGTAATTACAGTGTCGTTAATGATGATGAGTCACAGCTAACAAGAAAACGTGTTCGTTGATAGCTTATCTGAGCTTTCTATTTATTTTTTTCTCTCTCAAAGAGCCTTAGAATGTTTCCTCGAGATATCTGAGCAAAATTTTTTATTGAAAAATTTTTAATCTCTTATTAGATAAAATCATCCATGTGCAGTTTTTCCTTTAAGAAAATTCACTCGAAAATACACTCGTACGTAGCTTTGAAGTGAGATCTAGAATGATTCGATAATGCAAGGAAAATGTCAATGGTAGCTTGTTTGTCCCTCTTGCGGCAATTTAGTTATCTTGTAATCTTAAAAATATCTTCACGCGCGTTAAAAGTGTAAAAATTGATTAGAAATTTTGAAAAAAAAAAAACAAAAGGTCGACACTGCTTCTAACGTCAGATATCATAATGCTCGGAACCTGACCTGACCCTCAGAACGCTTACGAATTTTCCAATCGCATTAAATTCTATATTGTATATCAGCCTCATTTCATTGTCGGATAAGTATTTCACCCATCGTTTTGCAACTCGTTAGAATTTCCCGATCTCCATTAACAACAGTAATCATCATAATTTTCATATATCCCTCGCCCTGAATCGCGAATCCTAATCTGCAAACTACGGGGGTGCAATTCCCGTGCATCGATCAGTTTCAAAATCGAGTTACACGCGAAAGTCGAGATTTGCGCGAAGGCCACAGCAGTCGAGACGGTGAGCAAGTGAACTTTGCCGGGCCCGCCAAACTTTGCTGCAGCCTAACTTTATGGAAACCCGGTGCTCGCGCTCCATGCGCCGACCGGCCATAAAAATCAATCATCCGGCTAGGATCTCCCGAGTCGGCGGTAAAACACTTCATCTCAATATCTCATCCTGCCCGGCGCTCGCGTCTAAATCAGCGTAATCCAATATTCGTCTCTTTTATCCCCGGCCCGCTTCGTTCACTCCGGGATATTACGCGTGTCAAAATTTCGCGGTTGCCTTAGCTCGATCCGAATCGCGACACCGTGTAATTAACCTATGGGGAGGGCCGGCTTTTGTCGCGTTTGACTCGTCTCGCGCGCGCGTCCTTGACTCTCGCTATTAAAAATATATAAGTATATAATACGCGCGGGCACAGCGTATGTGTGTGTAGCCGAGCGGCCGGTGGGTTTTCTCGGTTGCGGGATCGGGTGTACCGAGTCGCCGGGGTGGACAAGTATTATGCGGATGTGTTATGCACCGGCCGGAGATTCTCTTTCATCCGCGAGTCGCTGCGCATGCATATACACATATGCCGCGCGAGTTGTCGGGACTTTTTTGCCGAGCGTGTGCAATGCTCCATACATTTTATACGCGAGCTATATATGCCTGTCTTTTCTCCTTGCCGATGGGAAATTTTATTCTCGTGATGATCTCATCTGGTGTATTAATATATATGCATATATTACACGCTCGAATTGTGCGACTCGAGAGGAATACGGCTCGTGCGCCGACGCTATAAATTTTCATTCACCAAGCTTGCGCCCGCGCTCCGGCTTAATTTATATATAGAAAAAAATGACATTTTATGAATCAAGCGTAAAGATTTTCTTCGGGGGCCCGGATTATCCGCGTGTTCCATCAAAAAACGGGTTCCACGCTGGAAACCCATCATCGTTCTCGTTTGAATTTGCAATTTCAGCTTACTGTAATATATTAACTTTTTGAAATGTTATTATCAAATTTAACGTGCAGAGTTTCGAAACTTTCCAATTATCCATAAACGACAGCCGTCGGGGCATATTAATCGACTTGTTTGACTCGAAAATAGTAAAGTTCATATTACATTAAAAATGTGCCTGATAAAATTTAGGTATTTATTTGTCATAATAAACGCGACTGAGCATTTGATGTTTCGAACTTTATGCAACAACGAACAGAGTTACTCGCGCGGGCGAATCGAATTGTTTCGGCAAGCGCGAAAAACGCGAAAAAATTCTAATCCTCATCGGAGGGTTCGAAGCTTTCAGTATAACGAGGCTGCCGCGTCAACGCCGAGGTTACTGAGTATGATGTGTATTCGAGTCGAGCTTGTGAAGCGCCGCGGCAAAGTTGCGGCGACATTATAGCCAAGATTGAATCGCTCAAACTTGAAGCTAACACAACAAGCCATAGAAATCCCGTAACCAGAGCAGATCCGTCAAGAAACCTGAATAGATCCACCCCGAAGGGGTTTCTCACGATCCAGTACTCATAGAGGAAGTACCGCGGATTTACGCAGATGAATAGTGCTCTCTTCAACAGCTACTCCTCAGATTAGGAAGCTTCATCGAAACACAATAATTTTATTCTAACTAGACAAAAGTTTGAATGCCATGAACTTTAGTGAACGATGGAGTATACCGGAAAATGATGGGCATACCGGAGTGAGAAGCCCCTCGATTCGTCCCCCCCTTCCCTCTGCCCGCGGGGCGATCGACCCATGCGGCGAAATGAAAAATATCTGATTTTTGATTGCAGTGGTGCAGGCCTCGAGGCCAAAGGGCAGCCCGGAGGAGCCCGAGGGCCACTCGGGACGTCTGTTATTGTGCCCGGCCGAGCCGGCGCACACGCTCGCGAGGCTGCTGGGCGTCGTCTGCGAGCGCAGCTCCGACTGCAGCTTCCTCGGAGCTGAGCAGCGCTGCTGCAAGGGCCTCTGCAGGAGGGCCGTCAACGCCACGGTGTACGAGCCACCCCACGCAGGTTCGAGAGCCTCTCCCCCCACTGCCCGCCCGCCAACGCTCCCCTTCGTGAATTCCCGATACGTAGTAGTTTCGGGGGGACTGGGCGAGTCCCTCTGCCCTTACAACACCATCTCTTTGTGTACGCGCGTGTGCAGGTCGTGAAAAATTTGATAACCCGTGAGTTATTATCGAGCCGGGAGCTTTCGGAATTTTGCGTAGCGACAATTGTCGCCTCGACAAATTGGTGGATTCTATACGGCGTATCGGAAGTACAGGGGTATTCGGAAGACTCGAGGCGATATATTATACCATACAAGCAGCCTCGTGGCGCAGATGGATTTTGAGGAATAATTACGCGTTGGCGAGGAAGTTCGCTCGAGGATAAAAAGAAGTTTTGCATGAGAATTTCTTTAAACGCATCAATTTCCCGGAGACATTCGGGAGTCATTATTGATTTGATACGCCGGCCGAGGAGGAGTATATGTATTCATGCCTATGTGGATTCCGGAGTATATCCCAGGCAAATCGATGCGCATTCAACGAAATCCTTTTGTCGAACTTTTCCCCGTCGCGGAACGAGCGTATATGGACTCGCGAAGATTTATCAAAATCTAACTTCTTGGACTGTCGCGCTCGCGCGCGGTGTCCCCGGAGTTCGCGGGAAATTTTGTTTATGTGCGCGCGTGGAATATCTAACAAATCAAGTGAGGCCCCTGCGGACAATACGACACCATCTCGAGGGTTTTCAAGTTTTGTCTATATAGCACTCGAAAAATGCCTTTCACTAAAAATTTTTTTAGTTAACAATCTCTTTTCGCGTTTTTCCGTGTACAAGAACAATTTTTTTGTGAAACATGATTTTTCGCACGTTATAATCGTGTCAAAATTTTACTCGGATCATGTTGATGAAATGATCCGGATTTGAGGTAAATAGTAAAGAGTAGGATAGGAAATGGACGTTTTATTCGAATAGCTCCAGAAACGTATGATTGTGCCGTGATAAAAATTCTACCGGGATCTTGTATGGAACATCGTATTTTTCAGATGAATATGCTCTATTGATTTAGAGCTAGATAAAAGGTGAAATATTGCTTAAAACAATAATTTATGCTCTCAAAATAAGCAAGTTTCCCGTTACCTTTTCATGTCAGATATGTACATACAATTGGAATGTCCTTTTGCATTTTATCGCGTGCCCCAATGGAAGTATACTACAATAATTGCGGATCGTTGATGCGGTACAACTTTGTTTTACTATATACTTATCGGAAAGATGGGTAGCTATGTTGCTGGCGTATTTCTCGCCGAGACTTGAGTTCCATCTCAGTTTGAGTTGATAATAACAATTGTTTTGTATTTCCCTCATGTATCCGGTAGTGTTACACAATCTGATAATACGGGAGATAATCAACGAAAGTCTCGGTCTTTAGTCGGGTTTTTGGGGGGATATCCACACCGGTGGCTCAGAGGCGCGAGGCTGAGAGGCTTGATGGTTTTCGAAGGAATAAGCTTCTGTAAGCTTCCCAAATAGTGTATCGCCCTCGTAGGCGTGCGGGACAGTGGCGTGACACGACGGGACTGTACCGCGGGTCTGCAGAGGAGACCAGGTAATAATACCGCTCGGAACGGATACTGCAGTCTCGTGTAAGACCCAGGAACAGAAAAAAGCGCGCACCAAGGGATAAAAACTACCCTAGCATCCGGGCCTCAGCCGTGGGCCCTTCCCAGAACAATAATAAATGTTGGGTACCCGAAATCACAAGCGTAACGTTTCGGTTTCCAAGTTGATGCAAGTATGAATCCATACGTACAGATGTGTAAGGCTCGAGCCTTCTAAACGTATAGATATGCTTTACATGCGAGTTTAAATTAGAGAAATAAATTGTCTCCGTGAAATTGAAACGTTGGACCCCGAACGGCAGTTGTTGACACGATAGCTATTTGGATACCCGTCAACCGCAGCTCACGAAATTTCATCGCGATTGATACGACCCAAAGGCACTGGCCTCTCCTTGTCAGCTCCACTCTATGCACGTAACATTTGAGAAAAGGAAAGTAAACGCTGGTGCGCGCGAATTCCAGTCAAAATCACCCGACAATCTCTTTTGATTTTTCACGACGAAACAAGCCTCTCGGAGTATTCCCACGATTAATCGGGCGCAGCCGCGAGACTTGTCGAGCTCGTTGAGATCTGCACAGATATACAGCGATTGATAATCCCCGGGTTGTAGAACTGCGCGGCAGTCGTATCTGCGGAGCAATGGAGAGATGCAAACGAGTCGGTTGATGACACGTTGCGACGATGAGACACGGTCGAGCGGGTATAATCGAGCGCTACACGCCGGCCCACGACGCGCACGTGTATATACACACACATACGAAAGGAACGATATAATGGGAGAGATGATTATACGAAAAGAGCCGGAGAAAGAGCCGAGAAGGAGGCGCGCAGTTCGTCTCGTTTTCGACGCCAGCTCGGAACCCCAACCCTCCCCCAGTCGAATATTATCCGGGCGATGTATAAGCGGATGAGGAAATACACGAATTGCCACGGCTCCGAGTTCCCGTACTCTCTACGTGTGTGTGTGTGTCTGTGTGTGTGTGTATACCTGTATATGTATCGGGATTCTTCGGCTAATAACCGTTGGCGGAGCTGAATTATCGCGTGCCCGCACCGATCAAAATGCCCTGTGTGTATGCGAGAGCGCATTCCTTTGTGTCGGCCGTCGCACGCGCACAAAGACGCGACGCTCGTCGCGACGCGTGTGCGTCTTGAAAAGACTCTCGCGCGATCCCATTGACGAATCGACGAAGAATCATCATCAATATATATTGCTCGCCATCGTCATAAGACAATCCACACGAACGTAATCGCCTGAAAATCGCGTTATTGTTCTGTCTATAGCGGGTTAACGAACTTTAGCGTTCCGAACTCTCGTATACGATTGGAGGCATTTCACAATCGAGTCAATTCCGTTACGACCGCACGGACTTTGTCGTGTGTCCATTTTCAACTGTGGCGCTGTACGTAATGTCAAACGTCGGCATTACTTCAGAAACATTGATCTCGAATCGCGGGGACGAATAAAATTGTCTTGCAACTATATGGTCATCACGAAAATAGCCCAAGTATTGGGGTTTAGTTTTGTCATCATCGTAAGTTTCTAACAAACATCTCGATCGTTTACAAAAAAAAAATTAAAAACGTATGTAGATTCCAATCGTGTTATGTCGGTATTGTCCATCGAGTTACGTAGATTGAGCGACCGATGAGTCATCCCCTGGAAGCCTTCGAGAAAGACATGCACTGAACACACGAAAATCAGGCTGATAATCGAAGCGTAACGCAAAAGAGCCCATATCCTCGAGCCCACGCCCTGCAAACACGTAGCTCGTGCTTAATTAATGCGGCCGGGATTATTTGGGCCGCGCGAGTCGCTCTTCGCGCGCGTGGGCGAACGACGCGACGGCTTATATCTACATACACACACGCGCGCGCACACACACACGTGTCCCAAGCAACAATTGGTCAGTCGAGCGAAGAATACGAAGGCGCAGGAAAAAGGCCGATAACGAACGGCGGCGGCGGCGCCGATTATCAATTGCCGTCTCTCTGCGGCTCTTTCGCGCACGAAAATTATGTAAGTAACGCGCCTATACTGCAGCGGTTCTGTTTTTCAACCCGCACTCGCGGATTTTGGAAACTCGTCGGCGCCGCTAATGTGTGTGTGTGTGTGGATGCTACACGTGAGGCCATAACCTCGGCTGAATTTCGTAAGCGCTCGCTGATCGATCAGACCCGCAGCAGCCGCCGACTCATGATTGAGCTGTTTAATTCACCGCGTCGAGTGATTCCAACCCCTCCATTGTGCGGTGTATATTACGCGTTTGTCTCTCTGCTGACATTTGCACTCGCGCGACATCGCACTTATCGATGCTGTGCATCTGATACTGATGGCAAGTCTGCATATACACGCCACCTCAGCCAGTAACGTATATTGTATTATTGCTTGTATTACACGCTGTATATAGAAGTCATGCTGGGACTAATAGATTATATATAGGCATTCGATTTTTTTCCCTTTGGTTACGATAACGATTGCGGGCTCCTATGGATTCTCCTGTATCTACGTTAGTACCAGCAAGTATTAATCACGTAAACAAAGCTTTCTCTTTGAGAAAGCAATAACTCCCTATAGACCCCCTATCCAATCTAGAAGTTTATTCGAACGCCTCTATTACTATAAGGCATCTCTAATGGTTGTACAAAAATTTTACGCGTTGATTGGTAATGATCAATCTCGGACTGATTCAATTTAAAAACATTTCGAAGAGATTTCACTCGGTACGTTGTGCGTATACATACTCTGTAAGTGAATCACACGTTAGCTCAACAGCTGATGCAGTTGTGGAGTAAACCGAGAATATAATGGTCCGCGGACGGGTCTCTGGAGCGCGCCCCGTTCATACGCGCACACGGAATACCAAAGAGCCTTTTATAACACGCTCAAATTCGATTTGGTAAATTGTATTGGCGTGGCATCAAAATCGAGTGTCGCACTTTGCAAAAATTGACCCTGATGTTTACAGCACCGTTTACACAGGGTTATTGGAAAAACGAATTTGCAATATTGAATGGAAGCTATACGCGACCGTAGTTACTATACCTACTTGGCTATTCGACAATTTCAAAAGCATATATTTGCTATCGTTTCGCGAGATTGAGGTCAGAAAAGTTGTAAAAATAATTGTCATCTGGCTTGGATTTGCTAATCTTCACGTATATTACAGAAAACACTAAAAGAACTATACGAGCTTTATCTCGGGAGACGGCGAAAAGAACCAGCGTTTAAGGTCTTTCGAACCGCGAAGACACCGGACACCCTATATAATAATCACCTCGAATTACGTCCACGCTCCGCATTCGAATTAGATATATACACACACACACCGTCAGCAGTTTTAAACGAGCAACATCGGAATCGAACGGAGTTTGTACCTTTATTGAAAGTCGAAATGTTTGTCGGCGTGTGTGTATATATCTATAACGATGTAGAGTCGCGGATAAGCGCGTCTCGGCAAAAAAAAGACAGAAACATCTGGGTCGAAAAGATTCACGAACGGCTTCCTTTGTCTCGACCCTATTATATACCTTGGCCGTCGGTACGGTATACACGAGCACGTAACACATGACTCTTGCATGCCGTGGAAATATCGATCGTCCAGGAAGACGGGCTAGTCGTTCTAGTGCTTTGAGCTAATTTACAGATCCACTCGCGGCTACAGCCATGTTTGCAATTTGATGGTGTACTGCAAGCTGCAACGGTATATATACATGTAATAAAACGGAACAACCGTACTTTGTTTGGCGTATGAAACACCTTGGGCATTTATGTATACATACACACGACGCTGAGAACGAATTAATGCGAATGTATCCGATGGAAAGTGAACGCTCTCGAGTGCTCAAAATATATACATACACAGGTCTATGCCGAGGTTACATTTGCTATTGCTTACTTCCAGGTGATGCGTGTCAATTTTTCGGATCGTGCCCGTATTGTATAGCTCCTTCCTTTTTTTACACCGCATTCGACACGAGGATTGAAGGTCTCAGCGCGAGACTTCGAAAACGTTGCTGAAAATTGAGGTTGAGTGACTGTATTGATAAGATACGGGGCAGTGGACTTTGTTTGTAGAATATATACATTATGCAATTCCCCGTCTCTCTCTATCATTTAAATACACGGAAATTATGACTAGCTCGGAGTGCGACTTACGAAATCCAAGTTGGCCTCCATTCCCCCTCCCCCGGGTAATTATATTCAAAATGTCATTAATAAGAAAAAAATTCAACCTGATTTTTAGAGCTACTTTCACTTCACGATCTCGATTCTCGAAAATGTTCGTATACAAACGATGGAACAACTAATCACGCGGCATATCGATCGAATCTCATCTCAAAATATATATTATCGTCCCATTGCGAAGCAAATCATCCCTGCGGTGAGCTTCGTCAAATTTTGCCGGCGCAATCGGGACATTATTAGAAGCGAATACATATTACAGGAAATACTTAAGTACATGATAGTCCAATAAGCTATTGGTATGAAAAACTTTGATTTGTCGAATTGTAATGAGTGGCGATCGGCAAACGTTCTGGTGCACGGTTTGCTCAATATACACACACTCTCGGATTATTCAACGTCGAATTAGTAATGGATTACTCTCGAAACTTTGGATAAGCAAAATATACTATATTTGAAGGCAATACTCTGGAATTTATTATGAACGCGCTAATTTCCATAATACACATTTCCTCATCTCATTCGTATCGCGTGACGAAAAAATGCACGTAAAAAAAAGTTTTTATCCTTGCTTCTCCGCCGGCACGAGGCTTCTCACCCTGTCAATTGATCAACTCGTCTGTGTAGTGTATGCCACCAAAAAAAAGAGGGTATTTAAAATCTCACAATTTCGGGTAAATAATGCATATATATGTATATATGTACATACAAAAGCCAGGCAATCAAGCACGCGTGGCTGTACGTGAACATCGGAATAGCTCGAAACTGTACTACGAGTACATATCGCCACACAAACGATCTCGTTCGGCTGTTTATTAATAATTCACAAGTGCCTGTCGACGCGCGGTTATCTCTCGCTCGCAGCTCGGGCAGCCCCCGTTGATCTCTCTCGATCCATATTTTTCCCCAAAAAGCCGCGCTATAGTTGTCTCGCAACAGGGAGCCGCTCCCAATGCCCCTTCCACCATAAATGCGGCCGGTCAATTTTTATCAGTTTATTTTTACAGCAGCAGAGCGTCTCTCGGGAGTTGGGCCGTTTATCTGATTGCCCCTCCTAGTCCTTTATTTTTCCTTCCTCTCGTTTTGCGTCGGCAATGTAGTTCCTTTGTCGCGCACCCGGTCATGTGCCAGCCGCATGTATCCACCAGAGCGTGTGTCTATATATATATATATGTGCGTCGCAACAGCGATTCGGTTTTCTGCGCCTATAAACGCCCATTGCACAGGCCCACCTGAACCGTATAGTATACACCACGCCTCGGTCAGCTGTCATCCGCGCGCGAGCGACCCTTCCGGATCTCTCTTGTTGCTTGGTGTGTTTGCTCCAAAGTCGACGTGCAGCAGAGACAAAGATCGCTCGGTGCCTACGCTCGATTTTCATTCCAACACACTTCTTCCTTTCTCTCTGTTTTTACCAATACTTCAACTCTCTCTCTCTCTCTCCCACTCTCTTACCAGGACACCAGCCATTTTCTAAACATAAATTATTTCTCTTCCATCGGACGAGTAGACAACTAGCCGGTTGTGTTGTAATATGCAAAAGATTCGATTTAAAATTGTGATTCGGTGAAACGGTATATTGATGGAAAATAAAAAAAAAGTGCGCGGGGATGAGCCGTAAATTGAAAAGATTTCCAAGGCTATTTCTACTCATTGCGAAAAGTTCGCAATTTTTTTTCCAATGTGTTTGGATACAATGAGAACATCAATCACACCGTGAAAAATAGCTCCCGGCAGGTTTGCCAAACCATTCATCAGCCCATTGAGAGTCGAAAGAGATTACATTTAACTCTAAAGTCCCTAGCGTGTATTGATTAAGACTCAAGGTCGAGGGATAACATTTTAAATTCCACTGATCTGACAATGTACATGGTATACCCACTGTTTACCGATCGACGTACGAATAATTATGAGCGCAGATTGAACCAGGCCACATCTAATTATGAACGTATTCAATGAGGTCTAATTGAGATGATACTCGCATATGTATACAGGTATACATTCCGGGCGCATAATCCAAGCAATCTTAGCTTGGCACGAGTGGCTCGGGTTTTTGCTTAATCAAACGTAACACGTGAATTTTTTACACACTCATCTCCCTCTTTTTCTCTGAAGCCTCTCGTCACTCGTGCGGCTTGGCACGTATGCAAACCTTAATGATTTTCTGTAATATCACAGGCTTCGCGGCCTCCGATGAATAATGCACGATGAAATGAGAGGTGTATGAAACGTTAACGCGTTTGACACACCTATGTACCCGTGAGATTTAACTATATATACCCAAGCGCGAGTAGAAAAAGGAAGAAATTCAAGTTTGAAAACTTCAAATGAACTAGTCGTATTTGCGAGAATAGGCCTTTCGCGCGGAGCGTGCGATTAAAGGAGCACGAGTCACTTTATTAATCAATTACGAAATTACGAGATTATGTGGTTTTGCAAGGATCCCCTTGAAACTTTGCGTTGCGCAGCTGTTGGGATTAGAGTACGTTTACAGGATTACCTAATATTGAATTAAAGGCCGAATTTCTTTCTTCAGCTTGTTTTCAGTACGATAGAGCGGTCTAGTGTCACGTTCTATAATAGGTTTCGTTCAGAAAAATGAATAAACTTTAGCCGGTGAAAAAAATTCAATCCCGAAAGTTTATTTTGATCTTGATGTAAAAATGTTCGTTACCAAAACGCATGGAACAAAAGTGAAAATTCACTTTTATTATTTTTCACTTCCATACACTAGTTTTTCACTGTAAGAGAGTAGTATCGTGATTACAATTACCGATGTGATTAAATCTAATGTAATTGACAGTCGAGTATGTGAATGAACGCGAATGTTGGATAAATTCGAACGCGGCCAGGGTTCGAGGGTAATTATTCAGCAGCTTGGATAGTTTGATGGAAGCAGAAGTGCGGTGCACTGTCACGTTCTCGACACTTTACAGACGTTCCCCTGGTATATTGTTTACGATAGTGCATCAATACATGGAAAAGTCAATTCTCATTGATTGACCCCGATACACTTGTGCTCGTATTTATTTTGTACAAATCCAAAACTCGTGTCGGTTACGACGGCCAATACACTGGCCAGCGCGTATACATATATGAGTTTCGGTCACGTATGAAATCCACCGGATCCGCGCAAACATTGCCGTACAGAAACGAGCTTATGTAAATTCCAACGATATATCCGACGTTTTTATAGAAAGTTCATAACTCGAAGCGCGTGACGGGGTCGACATGAACAGGATATACATGTATACATCGCGCGGCTACCGAAAGAATTTCATTAGCGGATTGATGGTTGCAAAAATTCACCTCGATAACATGAAATTTCAAAGCTTCCGGAGCGCAGTCGCTCCATTTATACACGTACACCCGGTATTCAATTTATCGAAATTCCCCGCGCGATTCCACAATATCTCCCCCCCCCCCGCCCCCGCAACTTTACAATTTCAACTCGTGTCATGTACGAAAAAGACACGTGGGCGCATTCACGCTATACTCCCGCGATGACCTTTTCGCCGCGCTCAGAAGCGTTTTTCGTGCCCCCCCTCGACCCCCGGAGAAGAGGGGAAAAGCTTTGTGGTCGCATTAAACGCGTCGCTCGGATAATCCCGAAAAGTATACTCGTGCTCGGGCCAGAGTTGCCGCGGGGCCGAGCTACGCGCACTTTGGCCCGCAGCTGCAGCAGCAGCAGCGCCTCGATGTCGACCCATTTGCACCGGCGTCGACTGGCCGTCGCTGCCGCCGCGGTGTGTGCGTGTCCGTCCGAAAAACAACGCGAAAATTCGCCCGGAATTCGTGAATAAACCGCGACGCGAATCGTACATTTAGATATTTAACGATCGCGCGAGCGTCTGGAGGGGATTTATAATGCGCGTATTAGGCGTGTCGCGAGCGTTCGCATACATACGGAGCCGAACGGCAAAAGTTGGGGCGGAACACTGGCTGAGCCGAGCAATATATAATAGCGAGAGAAACTCTCGACGAGGAGAAGAGCCGTTCGCGGGCTCGCGCCGAGGAACAACGGAGAGCCGCGGAGTGTATATAGGGCCCGTTAGCGAGCGTCCAAGCTTTCCTTGCGCTCTACAGTCTACACACACACACACACAGCTCGGCCCGGCTAAACCTATACTAACTCTCTTGCACCGAGCGAGAGGAGAGAGAGAGAGACGGGAATCCAGGACTGGTTTGCGAACTCGCTGCCGCCGCTGCCGCTGCTGCAGTCGCTCGTCGCCCCACAGGCCAAATGAGAAAGGGCTTTCTCCCTCTCTTCCTTCCTCCTTATACGGCTGCTCTTTGTCGCCCAATATTTTTGCCGGGGCCCCGACCGAGACAGACGTGCATTCCGCGTCCAGCACATTTTTTCGCGATCTATCGAGTAAATATACAAGTATATATATTCATAAGGTGTGTTCTCCCTCCTTCGCGGCTTCTCTCGGACTTTCGAGAGTCGTGCGGCTGGAAAAAGTGTGAAACGAGGATTGGCCAGAGCCGACGCATCGCGAGACTTGTTTTCACACTTCGCGCGGACTTCATTGTTGAGGAAAGTCGGGCTAGGCTTTTGGAACACCGAAGACGTGTCGATTGTCTCTCCCACCGAGTGCGGGTCGATATCGAATCAGGCTCGAATCGTGACGTATACAGAGAGAGAGAGAAATAAATCGCGGAGAAGGTGGCGTGTCTCCATCACTCTCCCTCTCGTATATAGCTTCTCGTTTCATCCTGTATAATTTAGCTCGTGCCCCTACAAGTCCTGCGGGTCCTTACAGACTGATAAACCAGCCTCGCGACGCCATATATTCTCTCGGGGAGAAAGTGCGTACGCGAAAAATAAGTGGTTCCGTTTGGTATGGTGCGGCGGGATGAATCTCGCGGAAAACTCGCGATCCTCATCGAAAAAGAGCATACACACGATAGGCGGAGCCGCGAAACGATCTCGTGACGTGCCGGCGTTTTCCCCCGCAACACACACACACTCGTGGCGTAATACGAATCGAACAAACAAGAAATCGAGCATCCGAAAAAGTATACGAATACCGCGGAGAGCGGCCGTGTCACTGTGATCGGTGAAGCCGCAGCGCAACGCGGCGTTTCTAGGTCTCGGATCATATAAAATACGAACGCGCCGGGGCTCCGCGCGTCGGAGATTTCGCCGAGCCATACAGCGGAGAATATCGGGAGGAAGCATAGAACGCATCGAGCAAAGAGCCGAGGGGAGTCTATATTGATATTTCACTCTCCCAATTGTTCGTTGCCCCATCTCTTCACGCTCGGAAACTCGTTCCGCGCGGAGAGATAGTTAATTTTTCTATGTGTACTCCATCGCCGCGTTTGATTCTTCCTCTCGACTCCGCGACGGAGTTCACGGGCGGGAGCATAAAATGTTCGCGCACGATATATCCACTCGGCGCGCGGCATTGTAGTCTGGGATCTTGATTTCCCCCGCGCCCCACCCCTCCCGTTCCCTCGCATGCCTACTTGGACGTCGTAAAGCCGAGCTAATTAATTTTGAAACCTCGTTGGTAACTTATACCCGCGACGTTGTGTAAGCCCTTTGAGCTGCTTCGTTTTTCGCGCATTCATTTAAAATCCAAAACTGCAGCGGACTCCGCACACTGGCTCGGCTTCTTGGCTGGAAACTCGGTAGGAGCTTTGAGACGCGGGAATTACGGCGCATCACTTGCTCGCATCTTTTTACGTCCGAGCGAGTTTATCCAGCGCGGGCGAACGACGTGAAGAGGTTATATACACTGGCGCATGAATTACTTATCCGCGTGTATGTATATATATGCGAAACTCTCGTTCACCCCCGAGCTGATTCATAATGCAAAACTCGTCGGATTTTCTTCTCCCAAAACTCGGCCTGATCTCGTTCAATTTTTAAACCGCGGCGAGCTTATTATAGAAGACTTATCCACAGGCGTGCGAGTGTATTAAATAGCGAGCCGAGCAGCGAATCCTAATGGGATCGTAAAATTTTTAACGCGACTTGTTGAGGCAATTTCACGATCGCACGGGCTACGCGCCTATACACACATGCACAATTTTCTTCACTCCTTGTCCAGATTTATATGCAGACGAAACGTTCAATTATCGATCGGTATTTCGTGTTGCGCGCAAATGCTTTTGCTCTAAACTGCCGCACGTTAGCTTCGTCTTGAGATACATCTTGGCTGAACCGAATGTTCCAACTGGTAATTGACGTATTTAATAAATCAGTACTAGAGTCTCAAGGGGATATTTGAAAAATCTATTGGGAAGTAACTTGACTGCGATGAGTCTATTTATTGCCAGCCGTTCCGTTATGAAAACGTCAGTAGGAAAAAAAAAATCAACGATCGGCACAGTTATACACGGGCCGAGACAGTATATCGCTGTTCTGGCGAATAAAAATATAATGTCCCGGCTTGAATGTTCTTTCTTCTTGTGCTTGGTTCGCTTGAAAGAGGATTTATACCGGAGGATCAAGGATACCTTGCTGTACTTTTTTCTATGATGTTTCTTGAACGTTTTAATTGCTCAATCATCATTGTTGACATGTGATTTGAAATCTAACTATGCGCGCAAAAGTTTTCAACAAGGTAGACTGAGGTAAGCCTGAACGAGGAATTCTTGAAACATTTTGTTTCGAACAATTTCATGAAATACACACACACAGACGAACGTACATTCCGATAACATTTATCCGCACAGAATGGCTTGATTGATTATGCAATAACTTTGATCGCACTGCCAAGTTCGAGAGTGTAATACAGCTTTCATCAATTGCGAAAAGCTTCGAGTACGGAAATAGAAGGTTTTTCCAGCTCTCGGATGATCAATATTCACTCAAAGTAGGCTGGCGCATGTACTGCACCCTTTCAACCTCCCGCGGAGATAAAAATTTCTCCTAACCGAGGGGAAAACATTACTCAGCGGTGAGTCGAACGGGACTCGACGTAAAAAGGCACTCGAAACCGAATTCGCAGTTACTAGATTAATCTCCGATGAATACACGCGCACAGACACACAGACACGTCGGAAGAAACATATCGGCTTTGCATACATTGGCCGCAAGCATCGATTAGCCAGCACCGCAGCTCGACGCATATATACATACACACACATACATAAATACGTATTATATATGTGTATAATATGAGCCGCGAGAAAATAAAGTCGGGCCGGGTAATCAATAGCGCGCTTTCACGTGGCAGAAAACGATCGCGGCGCGGCGGGAAAATTTCGGCGGCGACGCGGCGCGAAAGGGCTTCTCGCCCGCATATAATACATAGACCAATCTCGCGCGCGGCTTATCCTACTTTTTCCGCGAGCTCATGCAAGTGTAGAAAGTCGCTTGAGCCGAGCTGCAGCCGAGATCCGATCATCTTTTCTCGGTATATGTGTACTCTCTGATGTCAGTCGACTGGATCGGCCTGGAAGGAAAAGGAGAGGCACTGCGCGCTCGCGGCTTATTGTAAATAAATATATACGTGCTGTGTATCTGTGTGCACGAGCTACGAGGCAGCGAGATTTTTCACTTCGCGGCTGTCGTTCGGGAATTGGCAAACGCGCCGTACAGATACACACACAGCATACAGCTGCACCCATACGTAGAGACGCAGCGATACGCGGGGCATTCAAACGAGCATTCTACATCTCAATTGCGCGCGCGAAAAACCTGGGCTTTTGAAAATCGTTATGTGTATACGCGATCGGGAAATCTCTAATTTCTCGGCGCGGCGTCGCGCGGCAATGGGGAAACGAGCGCGCGAAGCACACATTGAAAGCTGCACACTTGACCCACCAGCCAATTCCTCCGCTCGGCGGCTTTGCTCCATTGTTGTGCAGCTCTCGTTAAATACAAATTGTTCGCGTGTCTGTATATACATGTATACGCGCCGCGGCAAACACAAAATCTCGGGCCTGTACAGTCGGAAAATCGACCTATAAAATCGCGCAGTGAAAAGGTCTCAAACTCCCATGCATCCGAGTAAAACCGATCAAACAAATCATTCACTTTCAATTGGAAAGTTCCGGCGCGCAGAAAACAACCTGGGCTCTCTCTCTCTCTCGCGCGCGCGCGCGAGCCTATATATACTCGTTGTCCGCGCTGGTGCAGCACGGCTCTCGAGGAACGAAGGTCGCTCCATTTCCAACGCGGCGTATTTACACAAACACATACACACACTCATACACACAATACCCTTTGGGAGGAAAAATTCGCTCGTTTTCCTTTTGGCGAGCGGAGTTTTCTCGCGCGAGAAAGAGAAAGAGAAGCCGGCGAATCGAAGTCGGCACGCGCCAACTTTCCTCGCGAGCCTCCGTCGCTTCGCTCAGCCGCAGCAGCGAGAGGAAGATGATTCGGGGCTTCTATCGAGTAGTCGTTCTGTCGTTCATACGCCGAGCCGCCGTGCACCTCTATATAGCCGCGGCTCCCGGTAATTCCGCTCCGCGGATTCGATTACTAACTCGCGCGAGACAAATATACTTTTTGTTTTTCTTTTAATCAAACAATATTGTCAACTCTATTTCCCCTGGCTACGCCGCATTTTCTCTTTTTCCATTTGACCGGACTCAATTGGATCATCAAAGCGCGTTATACGATGATACGTCTTATGACGAATATGCGAGATATCAATTTAATCGGGAATATCGTCGCGCCGAGTTTATGAATCTCCACCGAATTCAAATTCTCGGATTTCGAAAGAGAAGATGAGAATTCGATAAACTCAACAGTTTGTGCGACGGGAATACAAAGAAGTATGCACGTTTTACTATAGTCTGGAATGAGCGTAATTACGAATTAATCGATGTTTCAGTTTCGTCCTCAAAATACTTGATACGTACATACATTATCGGGGAATTCGCTCATGTGTCCTTTCTCGTTTCCGCGCTACCCTCGTTAACGTTACATTGAAAATAATTTACGACGTGGCGCGAATTGAATCCCAATTCGACTTGCATTAATTTAGACTGAACTACATGGTTGGCTGATGGCAATATATTATTTGTTTTGTGTGTAATGACGACTATGCACACTCAAATGTCGGCTATAACGGCCCATTGTCGGTATATACTGTTTCAGGATAAATATAGATGATGAAACGTGCAATCTAATTGAATCCAATGCATGTAATTACTATGGGCTGCAGACACGAAGGGTATTGAGAAATATTTCTTATAACTTCTTTTCCGAAACTCCGAAGTGCTACTACACTGTGATTAAAGGAAAGAGAGCATTTTTCACTGATTTGTATTTGATCGTATATAATTACGAGTTTGGTAGGAACGCGAGATAATACGAGGATGTATGATTGGTGCATAATTCATTGTGAAATCAAATATATTCCGACACATGAATCAATATCGTTTAGTGTTTTGAGCATTCTCAATTAGCGTTACACCTATACAGTTCTCTCATACAAACTTGTATGAGAATAAGTATACGAATGGGTGAATTATTCAAATGTGAAATGCGTATATGCTAGCATGGCTTGTTGAAACGCCAAATAAAATAGATAATAGGTAGAGATTACATCAAACTTCTATTCATATATATGCTCGCGGTCAAAGACCTGCTGTTATAGTTGAGTTTGTGAATGTACATTATGATGTCAGTGCTTGGTACTCAACGCTCAATATTTCATTATTATACATATGCATGTGCTTCGGAAAACGTGATTGATGAAAGACGTCAATGAGGCGATCGCCGTAAGCATATTGTTTCCTGTTAGACTATATATGGATATACACAAATAATGGCATGATCGTTCGTCTATCGTAAATATCATTCATCGATTGCTACATAAACGTATTTCGGGAATCGAATCGATGGGAAAAAAGTACTGACAACACTAACGATTAGTTACATGTCACTTTAAAGAATACATATTTGGTATATATTCATGAGTGTTTTATATAGACGAGAATAAGCAGTATATAAGCGTCGTATACACCAGAGTTGAGCTCGCTGTCACGGGTCTCGACATGTTTTCCAAGTCCCATAACAATATCTGTAGCCGAAACTACAACACTATACAAAGTACAATTGTAATATCTAACTTGGATCGTGTCGAGGGGGGGCCAAATCACGTTTCTCGATAACATCAATAAAACGGGTTCGAACTTCATGCTCGAAAGAACTTGCGAGCCTGCGAAAACTTAGAAATGATAGATTTCCAAAACTTCGAGGGTGAAAGATCGCGCGCGGGCCCGCGGAGTATATGAAACCGGTATACGCATATATAGCATCTGTGAATTTCAAGCGATACTTATTTACCAATTGATTCGCGAACCGCACGGCGTTTATTTTCTGCCCTGCAGAGCCGAGCGGCTAGGAAAATTACCGACGGCTGAAAAGAGCTGGTATAATAATCAAGCCGCAGTGAAGTTTCGCGAGCGACTCAATCTGAAAATCAAAAAGGTGCGGTAGTGTAGCGTGTCGCGAGACCCTGCATACCGTGAGAGTCAAAGTTATCTTTTGAAACGAGTGAGAAGAAAAAAAAGGAAGCAAACTCGTAAACCTGAATACACCGAGGAGTTTTTCCGCGCGCGCGCACAGCGCCGAGAGATTCAGATTCAGATTCAGATTCAGAATAATTTTATTGTCTGTACATTATGTTGTACAAAATACAAGTTACTTAAAAAGTATAAATTATGATTTAACTTATTTAAAGTTGGCTAATTAAACAATATTCTTAAGCGATAATAAAATAGGTTGTACATGATTGGTTTATCCATGTTGGAGTAGGAAAGAGTAGAGCTGGATTTTGAATGATTGGTATGAGGGGGCGTCAGTGATGAGTGAAGGGAGCGAGTTCCAGAGCTGAGCTGATGAGATATGAAATGATTTTTCGAATGACTTGGTGCGGGAAGCCGGTATGACCAGTGGCGCGCGACGACCACCCCTCACTGGACGAGTAGACGTGTTCTCATAAAATAGGTCCGCGAGGTACTCTGGTCTGCCAGATCTGAGGATCTTGCAGAGCAGGGTAGCTTTGAAATAATCACGTCTCAAGTCAGTGGTGAGCCATCCGAGTTCTCGCCTGTAAGGGGTGATGTGCTCATTCCTCCTTACACCATAGACGTATCTTATACCAGTGTTGACAAGCCGCTGTAGGATAAGATTCTGCTCATTTGAGAGATCGCAGTATACCAAGGAGCAGTAGTCAATAAGTGGAAAAAGGAGTGCTTTGATGAGGTGTTTCCTGAGGGCCAAATTCGCACAACCGCGGAACCTATGGAGCCTATACATCAGGGCGTTGGCTTTTTTGCACACCGACAACACATGCTCCTTCCAGGAGAGAACCGAGTCAAGAGTGACCCCAAGACTGACTACCGAGGATTCAAGGTGAATGGTGGAACCATCAAGGTTCAGTACCTGATCAGCCTGCTCACAGATACCACTCACGTAGTATCTACTGCCAAAGACTATCGCTTTCGTTTTGGATGCGTTTAGCTTGAGGCCATTGGCAGCAGCCCAAGCTGAGATTGCAGCAGCATTTCGGTTGAGTTTAAGTAGCGTCGGTATCAAGTCTTCAGGTGAACAGTAAATGTAAATCTGTAGATCGTCTGCGTAGAGTAAGTAGTGTACGTCAAGGTCAAGCCACCGCCCCACATCTCCAATGTACAGAGCAAAGAGCAGCGGGCCAAGGACTGATCCCTGCGGAACGCCTCTATTCAGTGGCAGAAAATTAGTGAAAGATCCATCTTCTCTCTTCTTCTTCAGAGAGAGAGAGAGACACAACTAATCGCGGCTCAATCTGTCCGTGTTCCAAATTGAAATTCCGTGAGGCAGCTAGAGAGAGCCTCGGCCGTGCGATATATGGAAACAAAGAAAATGAGAGAGAGAGAAAGAGAGAAAAAGGCGAATGGTCATTATGGCTGGCTGGCTGGCTGGCGCGCTCGCGCTCTTATAATCCTTGCTATAATCCGGCTCGCGCACATTATCGTGAAAATAACCGAGCTGCGGGCGATAATCGGCTTACAAGACTCGAGCTTTGGCGAAAGCCAATCAATCAGAGAGAGGCTCTCGCTCGGCAACGCCATTGTGCAATCGCACGCGAGCCTCTCTCTCTCTATCTCATGTGTATATATTATATTATATATATATATATATATATATACATATATATATATTCTTATACGGGTAGGGGAGAGGGGGGGGGAGCAAACAAGTGCACAGCCGCGTTAGTCCGAGGGGGGTAATATTAGTTTGGGAGGATTCCAGCGGATGGCCGCCGGGGCGGAAAAATCATCGCAGCCCGTGGCGTGTTCGTCGCGTTATAATCTAAAATTACTCGAGCGCTGCACTGAAAGTAGGAAATGGAACGTGGCGCGGCTCAAGTGTGTGTGTGTCGCGCGCGCGCGCACTTAAAATATTACACGCGAGTCGATTGGGCAAATGGCGCAAGAGTGTGAGCGCGCGAGAGAGAGTCGAGATTTTCATTTGTGCGGTATACTTAAGCGTTACATCTATATGGAAGCACCGCACAGCCGCGACTTTATACTGGTATATATACCGCGGATAGAGTGCAGCTCAGCACCGGCTATAAAGATGCGCGGCGGCTTCGTGTATTCCGTGCTCCGCGCGACTGCATGCCAGACAGCTCCTGTAGTTTTGCGGTTGTCTTTCGTTGTGTATGGTGTGCGATTGGTGTAGGTGCTCGACACGGCATATTATGAATCTACCTTCAAATACGTGTGTGTGTGTGTGTGTGTGTGTGTGTGTGTGTGTGTGAGAGTATACACACGTACATGTATATATATATAGGTATGGGCAGCAGTGGAAAGAGGCGTAGCCGCGGCGCAAGAGCCGAGCCAAAGTCGGTGAGGACGTGAGCGCATTTGGCGTAGCACGTGCTGCCATCTGTAGTGGGCGATTGCAACTTTATGCAAATGATGATACGCTGGAAGAGCTCGTGCGCGCTTGTGGCATGCGCGCCGTGTACATGCGTGTACAGCGCGGAAATGTGCGGCTCCGTTGTATGTGTGTGCCGTTTGCTCTCCGCCACGCAACTCATGCTGTATATATATATATATATATATATATATATATATATATATATATATATATATTTTCTTACTCCCACTCATGCAAACATTCCCAATTATTATTGGACTTCTATTCTACATTGCTCGCTCCACTTTGGAATTTTATCCAACCATATAAACGTATCAAATTGCATATTAAATATTGACGCTTCTACAAATACTGCAATTTTTATCTCCATACACTCGTGTATATGAGTATTTTTATTCACACTTAGAGAGCATAAGTTTTTCTTCAGGCATAAAACTCCCCTTTCAATGTTAGTCTTTCTCTCAGAAAAATAAGAAAATATTGGCCTTAGCTGGAAGTTATGCTCAAAGATGAAGCATAAAGACGTATGCAACTAATGTTTTGCCAAAAAAAAAATTGAAATCTTGTGGAGATCGTGAATATGTACATAAAATAAACGGAATTTTAATGGACAATCAAGATGATATCGTAATTATGCTTGGTACATACAACTAGAAAATATCATGACTCTTTTCTTCTTTTTATGTTAACAGAGTTTTTGGGAATAAGACGAAAATGCCCTACTTATTCATTTCCTGAAAGATTACCAGTGAAAAGATGTTCAAAAGATGAAGACTGTGAAGGAGTGAATCGAATTTGTTGTCCAGATAAGAGTGATAAACGACTTTATTGCCGAACTGCTGCTCCAATATGGTCAGAACTGCCATTCCCAGAGAATCAAGATGGTAATGAGAATCTGTCATCATTTTGTACATGAGAATGAGAAAATTACTTGGAATATTCAAATTATTTTAGCTCTAAAAACTCTGGCTGGATTTGTTCAATGTCAACCTCCACCACCACCTGTACTTGATATATTTTCACGCCCTTGTAATCGGACAGTGGATTGTTTACCTAATCTATGTTGTCAAGAAGGTTCGAAAAAAATTTGCAGGCCACCAAAGCAATCTATTTTGAGTGTAGCTGTTCAAGCTACTTCTGTGAGTTAAGCTTCAAATTTTCATTTGTCAAAAATTCAAAATTTGAAAAAATTATCATTGTAATTAATGTTGTCATATTTCACAGAGATTTGTTCAAGGATAGCGGAACAGGATAAATTGTGGAAAATTGTTCAACCAATAATCAAATCCAGTTGATTTTTTTTTTTCAAGCTGTTTTACTGATTTTTTGCAATACACAGCTGAGACATTCTTGTTCAGGCTTTAATTAACTAGTAATTACAAAAATGAATGAAAAATCTGTTTATTTCATTAAATCAGTTCAGCCAATTTTTCATTGTTTAATCCAACTGTAAATGAAACAAAATAAAAAATTGTTAAACTACATTTATAAGGGATTAAATAGTAAATTATTCTTATAATATTTTGCAAGAACTTTGTTATTCAATAAAGAATTTCATGAATTAAATAGTTTTTCCTTATACTTGAACTCAACTAATTCAAATATATTCATGATATACTTATGCTCTAAACACATTACAATTGAAAATCAATAACCCTCAACTTATTGAAATACATTCAAGATTGTGTTTTTTTGTATCAAGTTAACGTTTTAATTTTTATCTATTCAATATGCATGCTAGGGAGGTAGTTCCAACATCAATTCGAGGGAACTTAACATTTTTCAATGAAAGATTTTGTAAAAGTTCAAGTGCTCTTCTCAAAGCAATAAAAATTGTTCAACCATGTATTAATTCAACAATACTATAGCATTCATTGAAGAAGAATATCGAAGAAGTTTGCGACATCCCACTTCTCTATCATGTTTTTGCTACTCTACTCAAAGGTACCTCCCTAGTCTTTGGTTGAATTTTAAATTTACTTTATGAAATCTATGGAGTCATGTAAATTGAATATAAAGGGAGTCGAAGTTCATAGAGCTTACCTTCTTGAATCCAATGTCAGCGGCATACTCCCTGAAGCACTGACGACAGATGTTCAGTCCATATTTGCGGATAAGACCGTGTCGGTTAGCGCAAGCACGGCTGAAATAATGAAGAGAAAATTAAGGAAACAATACAAAATTGTATGGCTAGAATTAAATATTTTAGCAATTTGACGTACACAAATGAAACGCACGTGTTATACACATGTTCTGAGTTTGAGGTTAGGTCACATTAAAATACTCCCAAGATTGGAAAAACGATATTTCTGCTAATAATTCATTTGAAACTCCGAGTATATGAGTAGTGGAAAATATATATTCCAGTAAATATTGTTGTTCGAATCCATTATCGAGGGTTTAATGTAGAATATTGATATGACAACACGAATATGAAAACATCGGTTGTCGATTGCACTTTTGTCGCTTCAACAAAGTTTTATCTTTTCTTGGGTGAATTAAAATGGGAAAAAACTTACCAGGATCTGGATCCTTGACCGTATTTGCGGGGGTGCGAGTACCAGATATTTTGGAAACCCATTTTATCTGAGAATTTGACTTGGCTCACGCGAGTCAGCGACCGTAAAAGGCAGGAAACCGGGAACCGCCATTTCACCCGCGTCGTTTTCGAGGGAAGTAGTTAGAGAGCGCTTGCATCGCCGCGCGACTTTTTAAAATTCCTCGCGCGCTTGCCGTCAATCTATCTTTCCACAAATTCATTCTACGCGAGTAAGTACTCACCCGGCAATAGAATCAAAATACGCAATTGGTTAAAATTTTTCATTTGATTGAATATGAAATAGTTATAGAAATGTATAGTAACTATTCTAAATTTACTTTAATGATCACTTTAATCATGTTCCATAAATAATGCCAAAGAGAGTGAATGGATCGAAAAACCTACTTTAATGGCTGATTTTTAGGATGTTCAATATTTTTTATGTATTATAACTCCTTTATTTTGTTCAGTTTCAATTTTATCCATCCAGCTACGGATTTAATGATATACTTTACTCGTAGCAAATATGAAGAATCTGCGTAAGTGTTTATTATTTCCAAAACCTTTCATCGAGACCTCAGCGGTTCAAGCAGAATTTCTAACTCTCACAGCTTGTTTTATTGCAAAATGAATGACATTCGCTTTGATTGAGTCAGATCGTCGACAGCTGTGACAGATAATGATGTGACAGCTATGACAGCTGTCGTGTCGTTTGCTTGGCGTATACCTATATATTATCCATATATTTTGTCATGCAATTTTTGAACTTCCGTCGATTAAAAGCATAATATAATATAGTTAAAGAATTCCCGAGTTATCATGGGCAATACGCATGAATGATATACAATACTATACCTATGAAATACAATAAACATACCGAAAAAAGGCAATGCCCAAACTTTCCCGGTCTTTCTGTGTTCTTCCAAAATTGCATAAAATATCATATAATGTGTGCAAAAATGCGATTCGCTCGTGCGTGAATCTCTTAGCCGGCTTTCCCGCAAATGTCGCATAGAATTACTAATCATGATGTTCTAGAAAAAGTAGAGTAATTCGAAGCGGAGGATCAATAATTTCGAAAGCTCCGCGAGGAATGACAGGCGAGAACCCATCAGCCCGCGGTAAGGACGAGAGAGAAAAACTTGGAGCTATGTCACATATATATATGTGTGTGTATATATACAGAGAAAGGAGTGTTACAACGCGGGGCCGAAGAACAGGTTATTCTCTTGACTTATTCCACGCGTTAGACGAGGAGCCGTGGAACTCATGTGGCGGGGATGAGCGCAGGGCAACGGGACTTTTTTCCTTCGTTGATCGCCACCGCCGCGATGTGCAGCCCATAATTTTCAAACGTATACGTATACGCCGCGCCACACTATGGCACGACGCGATGCTGCTGCGCCCGCCGAAGATTAAACGTTGTTTCTCATCAAAATCGTACTTTCTGCAGTGAGAATTTTCATCGAATTTCAAAAATGAAAGAAGAACGCAGCAAGCCGAATGGCAAAATGGTATGTTAAGAGTGCATAAGGTATCTTGCGCTGTAACTCGAGCGAGTTTAGTCCTTGACATATCGTACATTGACACCTGTTCCCTTTCGAAGCTATAAAATCTGTGTTTTTTCTTTTAATGAAAAAATGCACGTATATCGACATTTTTAATGTTCGAGAATCGAAATTTGAAGCGTGATTGACACATGACGTGTGGAAATAATATTAATGAGGGATTTTGCATTTTCAGCTCGACGCCGGAGTGAAGGAAACATTGCTAAATACCAAAGTGAAAGTCTTAGCGAAAATATTCCTCTCGGTCATCGTCACACCGGCAATCCTGTACGCTCTTTTCTTCCTTTTTCTGCAGTACCAAGAGGCTCTGACTAAGGTGCAAATTAAAGAAGTCGCGGTGAAGGAAAAGAAGCCAATTTACTGGGTCTACGCGAAAGATCCCAACGGCGGATACCTCAGGCACGTTTTCGCGGTGCTTGAAAGACTCGGCTTCGAGCGCGGCACCAACGAGTCCGACTGGGATTTGCTCTGGGCTCACGACTACCCGTTCAGGAGTCTTTACTCGTCCATGACCAGCCTGAAGCCTCACCAGAAGGTCAATCATTTTCCTGGATGCGGATACATCACGAACAAAGTCGATCTGTCCACGACCGAAGGCAAATTCATCCCAGTCGCCTTTAAAATTCCCGAGCAGCGGGAAGCTCTCCTGAAATATGCTGAAAAATTTCCAGATAAGATTTTCGTACAAAAATCAAATGCCCACAGGGGTATTAAAATTGAAAAAGTACAAGATTTAAATTTGACCAGTGTCGGATCGTTTGTCCAAGAGTTTAAGGAGCGGCCGTTCCTGGTTGATGGCTACAAATTTGACATTGGCATTTACACTGTCATTACATCCATCGATCCACTCAGAGTCTATGCGTACAAAGGTGATGTGCTATTTCGCTTTTGTCCAGTCAAGTACTATCCCTTTGATCCAAGTAATGTTGATAAGTATGTAGTTGGGGATGATTACTTGCCAATATGGAATGTTCCTTCGCTCAAGAATTATTACACAAAACTGGGATTTTCCATGAAAGAATCATTTGATTCTTATGTTCGTTCGAAGGGGAAGGATCCTCAAAAAATGTGGGATGATTGTTTCGAGGCTATCAGGGAAGTAGTCCTGCAGAAAGAGGCTCAGATCCGTGACATTGTCAAACATTTTAAAGGTAGCAGGAACTTTTTTGAGCTGGTCAGATTTGACTTCATGATTGATGAGGATTTGAATGTCTTCATGATGGAGGCAAATATGTCACCAAACTTATCTTCTGCTCATTATCCACCTAATCAACTGCTATATGAGCAGGTATTATATAATTTATTTTCACTGATTGGAGTTGGACAAAGAGTGAGGAAAGATTCTCTAAGACCAAGGTAAACATTTGATTGAATATAAATTTATAATCAACTTTTTACTCGAGTAAATATGTAACAAGACACATGTTCTACAGGAGTACTGAAGAACAAAATATGATGATTGCTGACAAAAACTTAGTTGTACTACCAGAAGTATGTTCCAACTGTGACGACTGCTTTAGGGTGGAATGTCAACTATGTCGTCCTTGCTTTACTGAAGATACCAAATTAATTTTAGCGCAAAGTTACTGGGAGCATCAGAATAAGATGGATTACTTAAGAGTTTTTCCCCCAGCTATTGTAAGTACTCACTATTATTCTCATCATTTTATATTACACAAACGATTCATTAAAATATTAAAATATGTCTTTCTAGAAAACAGATATGGTTTTGAAAGATTATTCTTTAAGAAATCAATTACTCATTCGATGGTATCAAGGAAAATGTAAACTTGATCCAACGTGGTGTGAATAAAAAGATTCATTTTGAATCCAATGGTTAGTGCCATTTCAACACAATAATATGAGGCTACTTGTGCAGTGTGTCATTCTTCAGAACTGCTAATTACAGTTCTTATAATTCTAATTATCACAATTTTCTGAATCCAACTCTGTTAGAAGTCATGAATGAATATTGTGAATGTCGTTATGATTAAATTTTTTAACTTGTTTTATTGATTTTACGAAATGTACATATATATATTAACACATTATAAAATCTTTTATATATTACAAAAATAAAAAAAGTAAAAAGTACATGAACCATAATTTATGATTTACAAGATTATTCTACCTAATAAATAATTTTACAGTAGATTTACTTTATGTTATTGCCCTAAGAAATATTCGCAGAAATACTGTAATTTACTTTTTATATCTCTAATTTGAATTTAAATTTGCTGAAGCAGCTAATGAAAAAATGAAAGTTTCTGATAATTGATTCATTCGATGGATGTTCAATGGCATTATTCATTTGAAAGTCATTATCAATCTCTTCATGTACACAATTGCTATTTCAGTAAATTATTATTCATTCATCATTTACTTTTTTCTTGCGCCCTTTCTTTGCTTCTGGTGCATTTGGATTTGTACCCTTGTAAAAGTCTTTGAGAAATTGCATCGCTTCCTCTCCCTTAATGTTACCTACCACATTTATCTTAGATTCATAAACTTTAGATACCTCAAAAACACTCTTACAGCCTCCGAATCTATCATTGGCACAGCCATATATTATACTACGGATTTGAAGTTGATGGAGTGCTGCAGCACACATAATGCATGGTTCTACTGTTACTACAACGTCAATATTTTTAAAAACTTCTTTATAGTCATAATTGTTTTTTTGGCAGAAAGTTAACACATCATCAATACAGTTAATTTCGGCATGGCGAGTGGCGTTTCGAGTCTCATTAACTGTGTTACTTCCAGTCGCAACAATTTCATCTTTATAAATGAATAAACATCCAACAGGAACTTCACCTCGTTTTAGACACTCCTCAGCTTCTTTCAAAGCCTTGTCCATCCACTCATTCATCACTGATAAATCATGCATCATAGCAAATTATACATAAAACTATGTAAAAAAAATATAGAAAAATAATAATGATAAATAAAGCATTTTTCAATTTATAACACAGAATAAAATAGCTGATTTTTCAGCGATTCAAAAATTCTAAAAAATATTTCATCCATGATCGAAAGATAATAATAATTCTAATTAACAAAGTATTCCATTAAATCATACTCTCTGAGTTTCAGTTTGGCTTTTTCATTCCAATTCTCATTACCCACTGATCTAGGACTTGGATGAGGGATGCATAGCACCTATACAGTTGAAAATAATTTTTATCAGACATGCTGTATTTATATTTGAGATATTTCTTTGTAATAATACATACTCTGATGGGAAGACCAGCTGTTTTAACCACAGTTTGAGCTCTCTTCTCAGCAAATCTTCCTACGCCCAGAACAATTTCAACTTTGAGTAGTCTTAAGACAGCTGCTAGAGCTTCGTCACAAGCTGTATACAGAGCATACTGTTCTTGACCCTAAAAAAATCCAAAGTATTAATTTATATATCATTGAAACATCCATTTGATGTATTGCCTTTAATTCTGCAGGAGTGATGTTTCGACCTCCAGCATCCATCAAAGCAATTGGACAATAATTGTGGAGAAATGCATATTTGAAGAATTTTTCTGGATCTTCACTGCACAGTTCCCGAAACAAGTTCCAAAATCTTCTTCCACTAATTTCACTACGAGTACAATTAAACCCTGTTACTAATCTATCTGCTTGTTCACGAATTGGTTTTCCAATATAACCACTGACTTTTAACCAGTCTCTCACAACGTTGACTTCACCAAAAGGGACCCCTGTTTGCGACATCCCCCAAGGTCCAGGATTCATTCCAAGAAATAAGATTTTTTTAGTTGACCGACAGTACTTTGTCACGTACATTGCATGAACTTGGAATGCATATTCTATTGGATTATACACATATTCGACAGGAAAATTGAAGTTAATATATCTTAATTTCTGAGACAAAGCACATTCAAAAGCTAAAAGTCTATCAGAAACGCAAACAGTTTGTGGTGGAACTCTAGGTACAACAAAAATATCACTGTCATCAAGTATGTTTGCACGTATTAATTCTGCCTCTTCACTTTTATTTTCAATTGTCCGAGTTTTTTTTAAACTTAAATCTAATGGAACATCATCATACTCCATTCTAGCTCTCTTTGATACTTCCATACCTAATAATTATATTATTCTCAGTTATCCAGTTGTATATTGTAATGAAATTACTTTTGACTATCACCTTCACATTTATTTCTGCTGCAACCCTGCAGAGAGCAATGAAAAAGGACACCAACAATCAAATAGTCATTGTTATTGATTTTGTTGCGACCCTATATATATGTATATATATATAAACATATATATATATAGTAATTTACACATACACACATATGCCACTCTCCATGATGTAAATCCACTCTCTGGATTATGTTTTTGCTCTGACTGTACCAAATTTTTAGATCAAAACAATCAACTCACCAACTTGAAATCGAATTGATACAACAGAATAATTATATTTCACGAACGAAACACATAGTTTTTTCATGAAAACCGCTGGAAATTGCAGCGGGTCGAGCCGTGGTAAAACCATAACAACGCCATGAAATAATTAGAAAGCACATATCTTGTTTTGAATTGATTTGAATCACTCACCAAAGTCAGATTTAATTTTGAAATAAAATGTACAGATATATTGTCACTTGTACACGTATTGTCAGGCAGTGATGCAAATGAAAAATCAACGGGAAGAATCGCGCATGTTATTCACATATATATAAGTACACACAACCACCATTTTTTACGGAGCAGCGATGCCAGCGATTCGGAGCAGCCCGGGCCGGGATATATACATATAGGTTAGGTCGACCGCGACGACCGGTACATTTTCAATACCATGTGACCTGTACCCCTCCACTCCAGCATTAGCGGAAAATGTCGTAAATGTGCATTGATGTGTGCATTGATTTACATCCATTTACATCATTAAGTCGTCAAAAATTGGTCCATATTTTAATAACTTTAGGGTTTGAAATTTCTCAACGAATAAGATCTGTGCTATTGATAAAACTAATTTTTGAGTTCGAAACTACCGCCGTGCCAATATTTGGTGACGCCATTTTATGACGTCACAGGATAACATCACTGCAATTCAGCAACATTCAGCAACCATGAGTGTATACAAGGTTTTAGGTTAATTTTTAATAATTTGTCAATTAATTAGTATTTGAATAAGTGTAAAAATGGAGACTCAAGCAGTAACGCCTATAAAAATAAATAATCCTGCTCCAACGGTTGAGCAAATCAATGCAGACAGGATTACTCAGGTGAATATTTATTTTGATTTTGTTTGAGTAATTCAACACTATTTTTTTAATATATTTCAATAAAAATATATCTATTTTATTCTCCCTAGCTTGCAAATAAATACTGGGCACCACACACATCTGATTCTCATCACCCATTCAGTGCTCAAATAGTTGAAGATGTTTATGTTGAAGAAATATGTGTAACCAAGTTTTCTATTCGTCGTATTATGATGCTTGAATTCAGTCAGTATTTAGAAAAGTATCTGTGGCCCAATTACAGTGCTGGGAAAGCAACACGTGCACATACTATGTCAATTGTTGTGATGGTGAATGAAAAGTTTCGTGAAAGAGTGCAAGTGTGGGAAGCTTTTGAAAAGTTGCCAAATGAATTTCCAGGTTTCTTCCAAAATGTTCTCGAAGCATGCTTAGAAGAAAGTATTCAGGATTATGATTTGAGAGAGCAAACTGCTCTTATTGTTTTCTTGAATCATTGTTTCAATTCTATGGAAGTAGCTCTTGTGAGAGAACAAGTGAGAAAGCTTGTTTCTCTATCAATATGGATTTCTTTGCAACAGGGCAGGAGAGAGTTGGAGTTCAGAAAGTATCCAAAATGGAAAAAGTATTGGAAAGCTATTTTGAAAAAAGATAAACCACAAGATAAAGAGAAGCTGGAATGGGAAAGGAGATTTTTACACAAATTGATGATCAAGTTTATGACAATTTTAGAAACAATTCCATTAGAAGGTATTCATAAACTTTCAATTGAAATATCACAGTTCTATTATCTTATATGATAATAATGTATTAAACAAATTTAATAAATATATTTGAATAGTTTACAACTTGCTTTAACAATACACAATTTTATTCTAGGTCACGTGAATCCTGATAAAATCCATTACTGCGAAAGATTTCTAGAATTGATGATAGATTTAGAAGCTCTTTTACCTACAAGACGATACTTCAATACTGTCATGGATGACTGTCACCTGGTGGTCAGATGTTTGTTATCAAATTTACTCAAAAGGGAAGAAGGAGGATTATTTGGACAAGTAAGTCTCTCTACCACTTTTTATATTTTTCCAAACAGATGAATTACAAAAAGTACAACTATTTTGTAAAAGCATATATGAATATTGGAAATCAAACTTGCATCCACTTAAATGTTGAATTTTCAACTCCAAGGTACCTTGTGTTACAAATACCTTGAGGCACAAGAGAGAAAAATGACCGGTACACTAAAGAAAATAATTCATCAAATAAATTTTGTAATGCTGTCTAGAATCAAAGAATAATTTTCGTTGCTAGAATCATGATAAATCATTGAGTTGACTAGAGCTGTAGATAAATTGAAGCCTGATTCACGAATCTCATGTTCGAACGATATTGTCTTTGAGAGGTTTTAACTATATTTGAATACTTATAAAGAGCATTAGAAATTTGCAATGAAAATCGTGATACTCAAATCACTTTCCCTAAACTATCCGAGATTCAAAGACTGTATATGACAGATTCTAAAATTACACATACCTCCGTCGTTGAATGATAACGGAATCCACGCGCATATCACTGAAAATTTCGTGTTAAAAATCATATACTTCAGAATGAAATTTTAAAACCAGGCTAGGGGAGAGACGAATAGTGGAGTAACTGCGAAAACCCGAGTCTAAATAATCTAAATAATCTAATTAATCAAAACCCTGCGCACGCGAGACTCAAATGCCCTCCCTAGCTTTTGCGAATAGGTCGCGAAAACTAGTTGATCCATCTGGTAGACACACCTTGACAAAGACCATCACAATTCTTTCCCTCGTGTACGCGGCTTTGTCGACGCAGTAGCTTCCATACGGGTGCTCCGAGACTTTTGCTTTCACCAGCTCTAGCCGGTCGTTGGGAAAGTAATTGTATAGCCTGAGCTTGCCGTCGGGCAGTATGACCGGGGTGTCTGCGTTGACCGGGAAGTAGTACGTGGCCAATGGATGGGTGCATTTGGGCGGGCCAAAGCTCAGCTGGTACTTGGGGGACTCGATCAGGTATCCGTCGACGCTCTCGAACAGGGGCTGCCAGAGGCTTTCGTTAGTATTTTTCACGGACGCGCAGATCATGTCCACTTGTAGATCGTCGTCGTTGCAGCACTTGGCTACTTCCACGGCGTCCTGGTAGTTCCCCTTGCCGGTGATTCCATCGCTGGTGCTGCTCTCGGCCAGGCAAGCGCCGACCAGCAGCAGCATCAGTAGGAACAGCCTCATCGTAGCCTTGGGCGCGCGATTCTGCGTATATAGCTAAGCCAAGAAACAATAGCTGTTACTCGATTAACAATATTGACACGCTTACTATTTTATAAATGCATTACATCATTCTCCGGGCCAAAGATCATGAGTATAATACATCTAATTACCATCGGATTGATTATATATTTAAAATTAAGAGGAAACAACGAATAGCTTATGCAACCTTTTATCTCGATCGAATGATCTGTTGACTCTCGTCACTAATCCACTCGCTCGGAACTGCGTCTCGCACTCGGTCGCAGGGCGACAGTTGAAAAAGTCGACGCACGTCTTTGGTTGAACTATACACTGGTGACAATCGTCTCTAGAACTGCTTGCTAGATTTTCTTTTTATTCGCACCAAGATCGACTGGTGCCTATGTAGTTAATTAGCCATGCACAGTCCTTTTTAAGGGAAGTGGTAAGTCAGAAAAGAGAATCCAAGCGGTGAGCCGCAAGAGCGGCTGTATTTATATGAACCGCGATCTTTGTCTATCGCATACGACAATCTACAGATGATTTATGAATTAATGTCATCTATAGATGAACCTTCACTCTTGGACTAGCGCTGGCGTAAATGTTAGATCCGCAACAATACGCGTAAAATATAAATTGTCCCGTTACAAGCTACAGAACCGTGAAGTGAGAGTATATAGTATATAGCGAGCATTAAACCAAAGTTACTGCTTCAGAACTTCTAGTAAAATGAGAACTTAAATGATAAAATTGATTTACTCTCATTCAATTTTATCGACAGAATATTGGTTAATAGTTGGTTGGATCAAAATAGTTTATAGAGATAATCGAATATGTTGAAATGAAGATCCTGTCGATTTTGATGTAGATTAGATTTGCTGTGAATTTTGATATGATTCTATTCTCAAAATATAGTGATAGTTTGAGGATAATGGTAGAAAAAAAAACTATATTTTGAATCATAGGTTTTTTAGGTGAATAGAATAAAAATAGTTCCATCTATTGTAATTTTAAATCAACAATCAGTGAGAGAAAACTATACAATTTACCAAAAAAAAGACAGAAAAGTGTGGAGATGTTAGTGTGGAACTGTACTTATCAACTTGCGAATTTTCGCAATGACAGTGTTAATAGATGAAAAGGCGGCCAATAAGTGATCCGTTAGTAGTTCACGATATAAATGATATCCAAAGGTTATTCAAATCGACTGATGATAGAACATGACCAATTCTCACTTTGATTTTAAACCGATCCGATTTACTTGCTCTTCTCGTTAGCATTCGATTTTTCATTCGATAATAGTTGAATTAAAATTCACTTAGATACAACTTATTGTGTCCTTTTCTAATTATAGTTGCATAAATATTGAAAATGAAATATGTATTAATCATTATCATCAAAAGTGGTTTCGGTGAAAATTCGTAACATTTGCATGTTAAAATTGTTTAGAGACTAAATTATTTAACTGAATTTATATTATTAGTTAGTAACTACAACTTGCACGAGGAAGATGTGATGCTCCATTTCCCTACTATCCAAGAATACCACTGCAAATCAGAATATGATTGAATTTTTTTGTATACCAACTTTTATTTGTTGCCATTTTTTATAATTTTATTCTGTGCGTACTGAATATCTAAAGACCCAAAATTTTTGGAAATATTGAGAAACTTTATTTTGATTAAAGTGAAATCAAAATACTGTCTCTCGTATTGAAAATTCATTTATCTATTCATAAAAAGTCACAAGCTTGTGCCCAGTACGAGATACGAGTGATAATAGTTGAGATGAATAATTTGTTGTTCGATTCTGTTCAGTTGAAATTGGCCGACCAAATATCGATATAGTTAAGATATAAGACCGAAACCATTAGATATAAGAGCAAAGAAATTTCCAATATTATTTGCAATTTTTACGAAATCGAATAGAATTTGCTCGATTTTAATTAAATTTTATATAATGAAGCCCCATTCCCGATGTGTGTTACCAATAATATTTTAATCATGGGTTTTATAATGAAAGTCGTGAAGCAGAATATATGGGACACTAGATATGCAATATAGTACATGCTGTAACTTTGAGTTCATGCTTCTATGTAGATAGCTACGGCTTCAGAGTTTAATTCAGCTTAGCATGCTTAGAGAACGAAGATGGAATGAGATTATTATTTTTGAAAACTGTCTAGGACTATCATAAGTTATTGAGTTTCGATGAGATTATATTAAAAATCATATTAAATTGTCATTGATAATAAACAAGTCAATTTTTACAATATTTTTTATATTTTTCAAACAGTCGATACAAAAGGTAAAACTTTTCCTTAAAAGAGTATGAATATTAAAAATGAGACTCACTTATAATTATTAAATATTACTTGAACTATGGCATTTGTTCATTAAAAATATTAAAATGCTCAAATCCAAGGTCACACTTGTGTTACAATAATCTCAAGGCACAAGAAAGAGTAAAACTCAAGAAAATAATTTATCAAAGAAGACACTGAATTCTTAAACGATTTGAAACACTGTCTAGAATCATGATATATTATTGTGTTTGCCTAAAATAGTAGATCTTGTATTAAAATCTTGTGCATGAATCTCATGTTTAAACAATATTGTCTTTGAGTATTTTTTATTTTACTTAGAATTGAATTACTTCCTAAATTGAAACCGTAGTGTTCAGATCGCTCTTTTTAAATTAATCAAGAAGTTGTATTGACTAAAAACATGATTTGAGATTCCAAGTTTAACAATGCTGTGACGAAATTGATTATCATCAATTCTAACATCGATCACTATATTTCTTAAAATATTAAAAACGTATATGAAATTGATTTGGATTTCTCTTACAGCTATTTAAAATTTTTACAATTTACTTAATTGAAGATATGCTTGACAGATTTTTAAAATTCACGCATGTATAATAATGCCCGTTTGTCCAAAACGGAATTAATGTTAAGAAGGGTAAATCTGTTGTGCATATAACATCTTCATTAATAATTAAGATAAAAAATATTTTAATATTAACATTAATTAATCCCATAAATTGTACAAAAAGATTCTATAAATAATTTTCGATTCACAAAACTATTTTCAAATATCCAAAAATTCACATTTTTCAAAAACCTGTTGGAATTTTTTTTGTCATTTGAACCATTTAATATCCAGCATTAATTGCCGTCATTTCCTCTCCCCAATCTAAACCCTCTGGGTTTTCTTCCGATTGACAGCAATTGCACGTTTTACCCAGTAAGAATGTGACTCTTTTTTGACCAAATACACAAATGTAAAAAATAGAGAGTGCACGAAGTACATTAGAAATGATGTGACAATATATGAAACCATCATATTTAAGTAATGAAAGTAGAGTGAATAACCAATCTATACTCATAATAGCATAGATGAATATAAACATACGGAAACTGTACTTCATTTTATGATGTATTCTTCCATAAGTGCGCATTCTTTTAATCTTATTTATTGTTGTGAGCACAAAGCACAAGTTGATTGTGACTGTGAATGCTATTGTCGTAAATATTACTGATAATCCTAGCCAGCCAATAGTCTCTTGAGCTTCAAATGCTACACCACCAATGACTGGCTTGTTCGTTTCCAAAGTAAAATGTGCAAAAATCGCTGTTACTGCAATAGCAAATGTAGAACCCCATACAAAAAATGAGTAACAACAATATTTTCGCTTGTCTGTGCTTCTCAAGAATACATTCCTTGACCGGAAAGTATTCCACACATAATATCCTAGAGCGTTCAGCCAGAAGAAGGCAGCCATGAGAGAAATATACATGATTAAATCTGAAAAATAAAAATCAATATTTAACAAGATTTTCTTTTGTAAATCAACTAGAAAATACTTGAATCAAACATGCTTAACAAAAGTGCAGCTTAAGCTGTACATAGTTATTTTACCTGCTAAAAGAAAGTTGATGTGGTTGCCAAACTCGGTGAATATCTCGATAAAGGAGGCGATTTGATTGACAATAAGGCACATCATCATGCTGGTAATAATATTACCAACAAGATCCCTGAGTTGAGGCAAAACAAAGTACACTATAGCTACGACTAAGTAACTGACCATGGCAATGGCATGGAGGGCAGGATCTATAGCTTTCCTGATGAGATTGTCGGTGTTGATCCATTTGACAGGCCTGGGTACGCAGATCTTGGCGTAGACAGTTACCAGTTTGTTCTTGGTGAGGACAGCTTTGTCGATGCAGTAGTGGCCGTAGGGATAGTCGTAGTGTATGGCCCTGGCCTGTACATCCTCGGGCTCGAGGAACTCGGTGCCATACATCTCCCTGGCCTTCTGCAGCTCGTCCACCTGGTCGGGCACGTAGTGCCTGAGCTTGCCACTGGCCAGTACGACCAGGGTGTCCGGGCTGTCCGGGTAGTAGTACACGTCCCACTGGGTGGCATGGCTGGAGCACCTGGGCAAGCCGTAGCTCAGCTGATACTTGGGTGGCTTGATCTGGACGCCTCCGTCGTCGCTCTCGAACTGAGGATGCCAGAGGCTCTCGTTGCTGGCGGTGACGGGGGTGCAGCCCCTGTCCACGTACAGCTCGTCGTCGTCGCAGCACTTGGCTATCTTCACCACGTCCTGGTCGTCCCTGCTGCCGGCGTAGTTATCGCTGGTGCTGCTCTCGGCCAGCTGAGCGCCGACCAGCAGCAGCAGCAGGAGCAGCAGCCTCATCGCGGTGGCCTGGGCTGCTGGGCATTTGTATCAGCTGATCCTTTTCATGGGCAATCGCGAGCGAGTTTCCAGGACGACGTCGCGTGATTCATTCGGCGAACTCCTCGTCCCCTACTTTGTCCCGCTCTCTCACTCTCTCTCTCTCTCTCTCTCTCTCTCTCTCTCTCGAGCCTGCAGCTGGACTCTCGCGTGTCTCCTTCCTCGTATTACCTGGCGAAGCGCGCGCGGGATATCGCCTTTCGATCGCGCGCGTTTTCTGCAGGCTTCCCCGCGCGTCCACGCAGCTCTCACATAAGTAAGCACGTCACAACTGTTTGGCTTTTGGATCCGTCATGCGGGCTCGTTTCAGCCGAGACGTGTATTTACACACCTATATATGAGCATATAACGAGCGCGCGTGTCAGCGTGTCCGTCGCTGCCGATCCAGCGTTGTTACTGGCGTGCTATATGCACGCGCGCACGAGGCGCTCGATCGCTCCATCCTTGTTGCCCCCGTGTGTGCGTCTCGGCAAGCCCCGATTACGCTGCAGGATTGTGTTGCTCCCTGCAGGATTGCCGCTTTCACTTCTCTCTGACGCGCGGCATCGACTGCTCCCGTGCGGTACAATATATATTGCCCCTTGCTGCGACGGCGAGAAAGTCATCGCGGAGGCAGAAATTCGAAACCGGCGCGACCAACTATCCGAGGATACATAAAAACTGGTCGATCGGTCGGCTCGTCCTTGTCGATTCGCAAAAAGAAGGAAAAAAACAACGACGGCCGCAGCCTTGTGTGCGCGCAACACAAATCGGAGCAGACTGGTAGCGTGAAAGGGTTCCCGCTCTACCTACACTGTTTCAATATGAGCCTATAGGCTCCAGGCAGTGGCTTATTTTGCCCCGTGCACGCAGAGGCGTTTTTTGCTGTATGTGTATAAAGCGCTCGATTTGCGCGAGCTGGTGGGTACAAGTGCGCGCGTCCGAGTCACGGAACGGAGAACGCGCACGATGAGTCCGCCGCTCCGTTAATTGCCCGACCAAATTGTATTGTACTCGCTTGATTCGCGCGTGGGATTTATTTGCCGGCCGGCACTACATTTAGTTACTCGACACACTCGACTCTCCTCCAGCCCATCCAGCTTGATTCTTCCCGCGATGAATTATTGCGTTACGCTATACTCCCGCGCACTTGATTCCTTTGATTTGTCTGATACGTATATAGGTACATAATATACCTTTAAGCTGGTCGAAAGCTCAATATTAGCGAATACGTCGACGAGAGACTTGTACCGTTTAGAAACAAACGTTAGAAAGTAAATGACAGAACAGGTGCTTTTTTTATATTAACGATTGATTTATTTTATCTTGATATTGGCGTGGACTAATACTTGACACACAAATAAAAATATCTCGTGTAGCTGAGCCGTGTTCAAATGCGCAATACTATATAGTTTGATACAAGTATACAATAATATAAATTTGTTGCACGATATAACAATTTCAAAGGACAATCGAGGTTCTCCACGAGGGAAGTTTGAAACGTCGTGAATCAACAATAACAGCGACTTCAATCCATGTTTCCTTATGAACTTTTTTATCCTATAACGTATGGCACACTAAATCAACACCATTCATTCACTGGCAATTCACGAGCACGCGCTTATGGTCAACTATAAAAAATCGATAGAGTCGATTGGCGATTTCAATTGGTCGCCGCATTAATCGTGCGGTCAGTTACAATTCGTATTTACGAGCGCTCTGCAAGTTGCGTTAATGAAAATCTACGTACAACGTATGTATATGAATGTTTGACGCGTATATACATGGAATATATATGCGCGAAACGATATGCGCACAGACATCAGGATTGGATAATTCACGCCGATACAACTGGCTGATGAACTCATCGAAATTCGAGGCCTCGTGTCGCATTTATCCGTAACTTTATTTGAATGCGAAGTAAATGTCATCTGTCTTTTGGTTTCGAACGCCGACGATGGTCGCGGATAAAGGACCTTGCTAATCTACTCTAAATCTAGCGAGATTCTTTAGGCTTGCATATATACGCGTCCAACTTTCTCACGGACGAATCACTGAGTAATAAAAAAAGTCTTGTTCGCGTCTACAATATTGCGATTTTCGTCGATCGGTTGATAAGCGAATTTATGGGTTCTACGAGGTACGCGTTAGGATCGATTGTAAAAACGAAAAATCAAAGTCTGCCTTGGTTTATTGCACACGCTATTTTTGTTCGGATGCAATGTCATCTATCTTAAAAAAAGCTTATCTACGATATTGTTATCTATCCAAACTCGGCGAGCACACTACTTTTCGCTCAACTAATGGATTCTCATAAATAGAAGGATCGATCAACAAGCGATGCTTAGATAATACGTGCAGTCCATTGTTATTCTCTTCTATACGCTGTGCTTCTCACTGAAACACTTTCGCGACGGCCCCCGCGCATTTGGTTCATATACAACGAGCTTATCCCGTCGCGACTTACACAATGACTTATGAGTATTTCTCGTTGAAATGCTATTGCGACTACTTGAGCCTCGCGAGGCTGATCGAGGTGCCAGCTCACGACGAGTCGGAAAGTTCGAGCTCGTCTGGTCTCTCGGGGGCGCACTTCTCTTGATCGGCATAAGCCGCCCACGACTTGGGAAACGGGATATTCAGGGGCTTTCGCTGAGCCAATAATTTGCGCACTTTTCGTCGCGACACGACCAGTAGGATGAATATGAAGAAGCCTTGGAGGGCGTTGAGCACGTCAGTCAGCATCCTGAAATTGAAAGGGTTTTTCTCGTCAATATTTATAGTTTTCGTCGAGACGATGCGACGCGGTGGAGCCGAGGAACAATTGATCTTTCAGAAGCATCGATTCGTTCGTCTCTTCCATGAATAGCATAATAGTAACCCGGCTGTTCGGAATTCTTCGATAGCATAAGTGCGTCGCGAGATAAAGTTTGAAAGGAGGAACATTAATAGAACTTGTACGTACCAATACGAACTGGCATCTGGCCTTTTGAAAGCGAACGAGATGACTTCGAAGATCCAAGTGAAACCCATCAAGACCGATAGTTTCACGAACATTAGACATTTGAATCTTAGCACTCTCATTTTACATGAGTCCAGATCTTTGAATTCACGCCACAGTTTCAAACTAGTTAGACCAAGATAGATGAGATTCATCGTCAGTAACACCAAGATTGGACCATAAAAATAAGACCAGTTGGCGGTTTCGCCTAGAATTGATTGGAATATATTGTATTTCTGATATTGTCGAGCTCTGCGATATTCTAATTATTTTTTAATCTTACCTTTGAACCAACAACGTCCATCGCCAAAGCCGGGTTTCAAATAGGGATCTCCCACATGATGAGTAACTATGGACACCACGAGAAAACAGAGTGGCAGGCCCCATCCAATCATGCAGTAGATTGTGTATAATAGATCATTCCTCAACTTGAATTTCGGGAACCTGTGCAATAGTTCGACTAATCTTATCGCATATTCTTTTAGCGAGAAACATTTTTCCAAAAAGATAATTTGTATCCATTCATATTTGACATTTGACATCTTGATTTATTAAAATAAAGTAAAATGCAAAATTCAATCCTGGTTTGAAATTTGAAGAATTCATTTTTTACTAATCTGTCTCTTTTAATAGTATAATATAAACATAAGATAGAAAAAGCTTACCACACTGATCTCCAGATGTTTAGCGATATAATATTCAACCAGAAGAATGCGCACAAGTAAGCATAATACATTGTGAAGGCTGTAAATTAGAGAAAGATACGCATAAATTCATTTCACCCAGTCATAAAGTTTCGAAATATTATACATGTAAGAGCACATTCAAAAATAAAATTTGTTGTCACTTGTAATCGACCAGATAAATACGTGAATCAATTTAGAAAAATAATATCGTAAAATGATATCATTGCCAGATGGACATGATGAATAACATTTTAATCAATTATTAGTTGATACGCCCACTCGAGCAAAATCATGAAAGACTCGAGTACACGTTGAGTTATCAAGCAATCGCTAGCGTGGAAAAAACGAAGAGAGAAATCGGTCAACTTGAATTGATATTTCGAAATCAGTTAAAGTCACGCGAGATAAATCAATTTATTATTTACGATTCAGAATATTACGATCAGCTCGCTTCATTTCAAGGAAATTGTATTTTTTTTCCAACCGATCTTGGAGTAATCTATTTGATTGATTACCTATCAATAGACATCCAATTTCTTCTTGAAAAGGCGGAGTTCTCAAATTTTGATTGCCCATTAAAAAGAATGCGACCATGAAAGACAATGTCATTGACATTATAGCTTTGTCCTGGATGTCCCGCAGTTCCGGCAAAATCAAGTAGACAAACAGGGTGAAGGCTAGGAATAGGCTTGACACCATACTGAATATTCCGAAAAAAACATATCGCCATTCCTCTTCCATTTCTTCGGGAAAACAAACCAACAATATCTCGTCCGTTATATCTTCGATAGTCAATTTACCAATGCAGTAACTGTTGAAAAGAAAAAAATTTTGTTTTCAAATTAATAATGGTATTAGAAGAATATGTTTGACCTATAATTTTGTTACGCCATCGAAAAATGATAGTTTCGAAAGTGAAATCAAGAATGTCACGGAGAATCTCATATGCGTACGAACAAAATAATCTTAAACTAGGAAGAAACGTTCTTGATTAAATAAGTTTTCAAGTGAATTCTTTTTTAAAAACTCGATGGATAAACAAATAAAAAGTTCTCGGGTTTTTCCAAACAGAAAGTTCAACAAGTTTATTTGTTAAATAAGTGAGAAGTATCAATCTACCTGTCGGAAGATGTGTTGAACGATTGCAAGCCCAAGTCGTTCTCGAAGACGAGCCAGCTGATGTTGTTTTTCTCAACAACTCGAAACGTCTCTAATTCCTCCCTCGGATGAAACAGGTAGAAACCCATAGAGCAATGAAGCTGTATACTGCTTCCATCGGTGCAGTTTCTTGAATCGCTTTCCCATTGGGCACCCTCGGGACAGCATTGGGGCGCAAGACCGTGCACCGAACATAATAGTCCCGCCAATAAAAATAATTTGATGAAGCTTCCTATTTTACAAATTGAAATAGTGTTAGTTATGCATCTGCTCGAACACTTTGTTGAAACATCGTCGAATGAGAAGACCAATACGTGCCAATGAGATTTATTCAAGTATGTAAAGAACGACAAAAGTTGCTAAAAATTATTTTAACCCTATATGTTACTTAACTTAGTATGAAAATTATTTTATCAGGATGTGGATACTCGATATTGAATAGTAGAAGAACGAAATGTGATTAGTATAAATCTCTAGGTAAAAAGGTCATTTATCATCAAATTTAATAATATGTTCTTATTTTGATACCCGATTTGATAATATGTTCTTATTTTGTTTGCCATAAACTTTCGCATGATTCAAGAAAAAAGTTTCAAATGAGGTGTCAATAAACGATCAATTACAAATCATTGTAAACATCACACGTTTGATGTTCATTAATAACATCAAGTATTGCTTAAACTGAAGTGAACGATAGAATCAAGGAGATCAATAAATAGTTTAAAAATAAACTATACTCATTTGCACGAGTTTCTTGAAAGCTCGAACACTGATATGATATCGTTCGTACTGATACCCAAGAACAACTCAATTAGCCTCTTCCCAACTACATGTAACTATTGACGTGTGATTTTCCAAACGTGTTATATTTAATTATATTTCGAGGATGTCACTTTTTAAACGTATACAATTATAGTATATATATTTACAATTCAACTATGAATCGTTTTACTTTGATAGGAATTACGCCGCACTAATTAAGATAAAATTAATCTTTTCCCCTAAAGAAATAAAATATGATTCAATTTCCTGATTTTTTTTCAACGAATACGTACAGATCTTGATACACATTATATGGAACTGATTCATGCTCATCGAATGATTGATTTTTCGAATATTTGACAATATATATGAGTTATTGAATGTGTTATGGTTATACTTTTCTGCACATTACTTTACATATTTTTTAAATCGCCCCTTTTAACGTTCCTTTGAACTTTTCAAAAATATTTGAAGATCGATTGAAAAGAATTTTATGTTGAAAATTTAATTTCACCTGGTTTATGGGGCCGAAAAGAAGAACAAATGTTTGTGCTGGAAGAGAACTGGACAATAAAAATATAGATAGACGCATAATCAAGGTAGATTTTATTTTATGTTTTCATTTCGTTTTAGAGATTTTTTGTAATCTATGACGTGTGTCGGTAAGGTTTAGTTCCACGAATAAGATTTAATGGAAATTACACAAAGAACCTAGAAAATGACAATTGTTTTATAAGTTCGAGTTCTCTGTGGTGATTTTTTTTAATCATTCTTTCTAGATTTGCACCATAATACAATGTTTCCAACAAACCATAACCTTCCAGGTTCTTGTATTATTTTCGAAAGTACAATCCAACAAAATATACAATTTATTCTCCTATCGCGATTATCTTGAATCAATTTGAAATTTCTGATAGCACTGTTGTACTTAAGAGTTCAATTCAATTTTTTCTTTGTGTACTTGTTAGTTTTATATAAATTACATGTAACAGTTTCCGTATTACGTATTCTTAATATATAATAACAGATTTTTCGGTAAAGTATCTTCGGACGATATAGCACATGAACGATGTCATAATACGATATTACTCTGCTCACACGTATCGCGAATTAGCTTCTTCCTCGAAACTTATATGCTTCGATAAATTTCCAATTTCAATAGTAACATATAAATATTTTGTCTTGAACCAAAATGCGAAGATAGTCAAACTAGTTAGTGTATTTCCAGATTAGAACTAACTGTATAGTTTTTCTATTCGGGTAAAAAATCCTTTTCACGTACTCGCGTAATTAGCGAGATGTGTACCTTGTATTGCCAGCATTTTGAATTTTTTCCTGTCGACTGCTGAAACAAGCATGTTTTCTAGCTTCGAGTCATTTCCAGTGGACGGATGTAATCGCTGATATTGTTTGACGTCTCTTGATCGGTATCGGCTGATTATTTTCCTTTGAATAATGATAACAAATCTTGGGTTTTATTCTTTAAACTCTTTTCCACCTTTTTAACCTTCACAATAGCACCTGCTGTTCGTTTGCAACTACTGTCCGAATAAATTAACACCCACTATTTCTTCTCTTCGTGCAGAATGTGGATACCAACTTATGTTGACATCCTCAATTGTGTCGATAACGCCTTTTCTAATTTGATGACTTCTTATTCAGTTGGCAATAAGTAGGATAAGTTATACTTCCAAAATTCTGACTAAAAAGTAACGATGAATAAATTTTCAAACACTTTCAATTAATTACACGGCCGAGAAGTAGTATCGCGTTAAAAATATTCTTCACAACAGATTGGACAAAAGTACGGAGAAGGATCAGGGTACGCGCGCTTGTTCACTGTCGCCTTCGCAATAGGAAAGTGAGGTGGTTTGAGCGAGCGAAGCTTTTGAGCCTGTCGAGATAGCAACTTCACTGGCGCGAGTTTTTCCCCACCATCCGCTCAGCCAGCCTCGCACTTTTCATCGTTATTTCTTTCTTTTACGCATGGGATTTCGTGTATCGGCGCGGATCGCAATGTTTACAAATGTACATTGTCGGTTATTCTAAATGAGAAAATTCTCGACGCGCGACATTTTAAATTCCGCCTACTCCGATAATGGGAAATCCCAATATTTTGACACTATGACGAACGTCACTGAGCTTTGATCGAGTAATTGGTTTGTCTCGATTTGTCATTTCATTTAGAAAATATAGGGCATGAGCTTGGGGGGTTTATTTGTATTGCTCGAAAGATTTTCACTAATGATTTCTAATTATATCATGAGTAATCTGTTATATTTCCTATACGTATAATGAGTTGTCTAAATGTCCTCCGCAATAAATTCTCTCAATGAAAATAAATGCACCTTTTAACAATTATTTATCAACCTATATTCGGGATAAAATAAATACAGAGAATATTTTTATATGAATATATTTTTAATAAATAGGTTTTAGAGAATTTCAATGATTGTATATTTTTTTAGACATGGAACTGATAAGCACTGTTCATGAAATTTTCTTATCTGTGTCACAACTTAAGCTAGTGAAACTAGAAGCTTAGGTGGAATCCCAATTACGTATAATGGATTATACGTATACACCCACGTAATTTTTTTGAAGGTTTTTCCTACTATTCGCAACACCGAGGAATGTGAAAAAGTGAAAATGAAAAAAATAACTTTTTTAAAACCATCAATGACCAGCGCGCACTTAAAAATATGTTTCGGAGAATGAATATGAGCCTCAAATTATTTGGAGAACAGAAAATCATACAATATTATATTGATTGTAAAAACAATCATGTGTTCTTGTGATGCGCTAAACAAATTTTATTTATTTGATGTTATGAATTTCATGTATTTACAATTTTCCGAAATACTATGATTGTTTTTTATCGCTTTAATACGAGTCCTTTCTTCTCCTCGAATATCGGCAATTTTTTTCTCAATTGCATCAGCACCAAAAATTGCGGAATGCGTTTCAAATTAAAATAATAGATCTATAGATCATGATCAAGAAATAGTTTTGAGAAATTCAATTGGAAAAAATATTCAATACCTAATTGAATTTCACATTACATGTTATGAATGCATTCTCATTTGTCAATGAAATAACTTCAATTCAGTTGATCATTTTATACGGTTGTAAAGGTGTTGTAAAAATGTTATTATTGTGAAAATTTTAGTACAAATGAGTGAAACTTTAATAAAAATATTAAAACGAAATTCATTAAATCACTATTGAAAGTATTCATTACGTACGACATTCCCAATTCAAGCAATTAATCATAATTTTAATCTATAGTGTATTTTGATAGTACATTCTATTCTCAGATTCAGTGTGTATTTTTATTCTGTAGGCTTAACAGAAAGAAAATATAAATGGAGGTCAATCAAAACTTTCAGAAACACTGTCATTAAAATATCTGTAGTTGAAACAGGTTCTTTGAAACCACCTGTAACAAAAATATAAACGTATCTCACAATGACATAGTCACCTATATGTCATCGACACAACTACTAATCGGCACCACAACTAATCTATGATACATTTAATCATACGTCGAAAACGTGTTTCAGCTCCTCGAGATGCTGAAGTTCTACGCCAGATTTGAGATAAGTGAGGACAGTGGCGATCCTCTCACAGACTACGACATGACACAGATTCATTATAGTAAAATAACGTCCTTGCAAAAAGCTGCCTTCGCCAAATTCCCTGATCTGAGGTCGTTTGCTCTTGCCAATGTCGCCAGTGTCGATACGAGAGATGCTCTCTACAAGCACTTCGGCTGCCTTAGGTAAAAATTAGTCATCGTTTTTTTTTGACTTACGATTTCTGATTGAAATGGGAAAATTGATATATTCTAGAATTCTAAAAAGTTATTCAAATATTTATGTAATCGAATCGTTGATACAGATGAAAAATGTTACTATGAGTTTCGATTTGAATTGAATGTACCTAAAGTGATTTCGAAAAAAGAGTGTTTTTAAAAACTAGTTTTCTGGTAATTTATTATAAATATAATTCACATTTATTTTTAGCCAAGACAAACTAAAGTCCATAGCAAGCTATTTGAATTTAGTACCACCAGAAGAACGTGCTAAAGATGAGAATTGGTACCGACTGGATCTGGACTTCTTACGAGAACTACTTGTGAGTTTGAGCATCAACTCTTGCATTATTTCTTTTTTTCAAATAATCTAAGGAAATATTATGTTTATCCTAAGACCGAGATTGTCATTATTTTGATAAATTTTGGAGATAAATAATAACGTTATATTTACATCTTGGAAAAGAATGTTGATGATCATTCTTATTCACAATTAACAATTATAGAGCATCGCTCTATAATTAATGATTGATGCTGTAAGCAAGTAAGACATGATGACGCGCGTGTTATGTTTATGTTGCTTCATTATTAATTCACAACACTTATCGAGAAAAGACAGTCAGAATTTTCTGGAAAGACTCTATCTGAATGTGCCGTGATTCAATATATTATGTAAAAACTAAGACGGAACACAATGATATAATTGATTAATCGAATTTCAGATATCGAGGCATGAGAGGCGTGCTTCTCAACTGGAGGAGCTGAATGAGATGCCATTGTACCCCACGGAGGAGATAATCTGGAACGAGAGCATCGTGCCGACCGAGTACTTCTCAGGGGAGGGATGCCTCGCGTTGCCCAAACTGAATCTCCAGTTCTTGACGCTCCACGACTACCTTCTCAGGAATTTCAATCTCTTTCGCCTGGAATCCACATGTGCGTGACGCTGATTACGGGCTCGCCAACTAAGCTTTTCTTCTTCTCTCCATTCTAAACATTCTTCTTTTTTTACTTTAACGATCGGTTGTGCCTGCATGCTTGTTTTACGAGAGAAAGAGAGAAACTACTCAGTTGTTAAAACGTTGTTTTGATGATTCAAATTTCTTGTGTTTTTCCTTCTACAGTCGTGAAACTTTCTTTTGCTCGAGATTTTTTCATCTCTCGTCGGAAGTTTGCCAAGAAATCGTTTTTCATATTTTTTTTGTCCATTCTTCATTTGGCACGTAATTTTTTACGTCTATTCAAATTGGCATTGCTCGAAATAATGTATTCTGTTATTTTCAGTGTGATGCAAAAAACCATCAATTTAGAATAGTGACTGTTTTATCGCAATAGACACAGAGCATGCATTGCACATTATTTGCAACATCAGTCGAGCGAGTCTGTATAGTGAGACTGATTGTCACCGTCTATTGACCATATTAACTTCCTAATATTTAATTTAGCACAAATCCTTTTGTATACGCGCATATCGCGTGACTCAAAAATGTTTCACATCGTAAACAGAGATTGACCGCAAATAATCAACTGCTAATTTTTTTGTCAAACAGACGAGATCCGGCAAGACATCGAGGACGCAATCAGTCGACTCAGCCCATGGTGAGTAACCTGCGTTCCACTAATTTCGCGGTCTCGGTGCAAACATGTACCTGCGTAATGTTCTTAAATTTTTACTGAAATCACGTTAATTCTTGCTTTCGTTGGCAGGCGCGCGGAGGACGGCGGCGCGTACTTCGGTGGGTGGGCGAGAATGGCTCAGCCAATTACGCAGTTTGCCGTTGTCGAAGTGGCCAAGCCCAACATCGGAGAGAAGAGACCGTCGAGGGTACGCGCCGACATCACTATCAACTTGAGCGTGCGCAAAGAGATCAAGTCCGAGTGGGAAAACCTGAGGAAACATGACGTCTGCTTCCTCATTACCGTCAAGCCTCAAAATCCAATCGGTTTGTCATCTTCTAATACGGAAAATACTTTTGTGAGATATTGGAGAAGATAAGAGATATACACGGAAGAAGCAAGCTTCTGTACGATCGATTCGAAAAAATTTGACTCTGCTATGACTCGAAATGCAGCTGTTGTTCTCGTGCTTACGTAACTCAAGCTAAACTATTAAACAATTCTTTTCATGCTTCCTATATTTTGTTAGACTGTCAAACTGGAAAGTAAGTGACATCGCCGATGTCTGCAATTATGTACCGGTAACAGTCAATCAACCTTCACGATCGAGGTTCATTACAATGGATGAAACTATTGTGATTAGATGAAATTTGCAATAATTTGTTTGACTCAACTGATGTTGTTAGTTAAATTTAATTTTCGTGTCAATTAAAGCTCGATAAAATTTGACTCAAGATAGCGCTTGGTGATGAACTGTAACATAATGGGCATCGCATAATAACTGTGATAGACATGGATTGTGCAATGCTTATCAACGTCTCATAAGAATGAACAAAACAAAAGTAATTTTTCATTCTACAACTTTCAAGGCAATTATCGTGTCAGTAAGCGTTTAATTAATTTGAAGCGTTTTTTCTCGTCTTAATTATTGCTATTTTTCGATAACCGATAATTAAGTTGATTAATAATTTGAAATCTACATGAATTCTAATAGTAATATCAACCTCGGCATCATTTCATTTATAAATACTATAATCAATAACTTATTTTTTTACAAGAGATTTAAACCATTAGCACTCTAGAATCAGTGATGCAATTGTTTAAGAGAATCACGTTGGTTCGATTATTCAGTCTAAAATGAAGAATATTTCAACAGTAATTTTGTAAAACTGTCGTCTAAACCAAATGTTTCGAATCTTTTAGGCACGAAGTACAGCCACAAGCTTCCTTTCGAACCTCAAGTGGGATTGACAACAGTACGTGGCTGTGAGGTGGAGGGTATGCTGGACTCCAATGGACGTGTCATTGAAGATGGACCAGAACCGCGTCCGATGCTGCCGGGAGACACTCGCACCTATCGTGTCTGGCTTGACTGCAATCAGTACCGCGTGGACATGGACAATGCGAGTCACGGAGGGGAAGACGTTTACGAAAGCTTCAACGTCATCATGCGCCGTAAACCTAAGGAGAACAACTTCAAGGCCGTACTCGAGACAATTAGGGAGCTCATGAACACCGAGTGTGTCGTGCCCGATTGGCTGCACAATATTATTTTGGGTTATGGGGATCCGGGTGCAGCTCAGTATTCCAGGTGTGCACTTGTTTTTCTTTTCGAACGTGTACTATTTTAGACACACTAAACACTGTACGTTTCTATTGTAAAGGGTGTTTCGTTTACGGACTATCCCACAGTAACTTCAATGTTATGTGTCTACTATCTGAGTCTACGACCTGTGTCTACGATTTGTGTCTACGTTTTTTCAAGTATGGAAACACTCAAAGTAGAGTGTCCTAACAATGTCAAAACATGAATTCAATTCTAATATCCAATTGCCAACACAAATATTGATACCTAGATTGTACGACCTTAATTGTAAATTGTTAGTCCTATTATCTTCAAGATCTAAGAATCAGAGTTAGGCAAAATATTCATTATTCAAGAATAAATTGAAAAAATAGTTCCGGAACTAAGAATATTGAAATTAACATTTTTTACTTGAAATATCAAAGTTATAGTGAAAACCCCCATGCACCGTTAAAAGTTGACCATGTTCAGTTGATACTGATAAATTGATGTTATATCCTTACAGAATGCCTGACGAAATTGCAACGATGGATTTCAATGATACATTCTTAGACATCGACCATCTGCGAGCAAGTTTCCCCGGGTACGAAATTAAAGCTACAACCGAGGATCCAGAACAACTTGTCAGACCTTTCCGAGTAACTTTCGAAGACGTGCTTTGTAAACAGAGAAACGAAGAAGAGCGGAAAGTTATAACTGTCGAACCGCATATTCCACCGAGCCGTGGACCTTACAAGGCTAACGAGCCAAAGAAGTAAATTATTCATGAATTTATACATATATTCCATGCTTGATCATTGGCCTCAAAATTAACTTTTATTTCATGATGTTACTGAATATTATGTGTATTTAATGATTTAATAATAGATAAGTAGTGAAGTCGATTTCTTGGCTTGTCATACGCATAACTTCAACATGTTTATCCACGTTTATACAGGAACCAAATCCCGTTTACACCGACTCAAATAGAGGCTATTCGAGCTGGGATGCAACCAGGTTTAACTTTAGTCGTCGGTCCACCTGGTACTGGTAAAACTGATGTTGCTGTGCAGATTATATCCAATCTATATCATAACTTCCCAAATCAAAGAACGCTCATCGTAACACATTCAAATCAGGCGTTAAATCAGTTATTCGAAAAAATTATGGCTCTGGACATTGACGAAAGGCATCTGTTGCGTCTTGGTCACGGTGAAGAAGCACTCGAGACAGAAAAAGATTTTAGCAGATACGGTCGAGTTAATTACGTGCTCGCAAAACGACTTGATTTGTTGATGGAAGTTCAGAGATTGCAGGTATCTAGAAATTAAAAATTTCCTTTCAAATATTAACGACATTGACATTAAATTCTGCGAATAGTTTAACAACGTAGTTTAATCAATGGATGAGATTTGACAATTTATTTGGGTATCATACAAAACATACATCAACTTATGAAATCTGATTATAGATGGATCTTTATTTATATACTAAAAATATTTACCCCAAAAACGCAAAAATACAATAAAATATTAATATTTCAGGAATCTCTAACCGTTCAAGGTGACGTAGCTTACACTTGTGAAACGGCTGGCTACTTTTTCACATACCAAGTAATGACGAGGTGGGAGCGTTTCCAATCAAGGATTAAGCAAAGAGGTGGTGGAACAGACTCAGCCCCACCTTCAATAGTGGATGATGAATTTCCATTTCACAAATTTTTCGACAACGCTCCACAGCCCTTATTCAAAAAGAAGAGCTTTGCAGAGGATTTAGCGATTGCGGAAAGCTGCTACAGGTATGTGTAATTTTGGATGTAATCGATACAAAAGTCAATGATTTCAGTTTGACAAAGCCAGTTTACGCTGTTGTTATTTTCAGATACATTGAAAGGATTTTCACCCAGCTAGAAGAATTCAGGGCATTCGAATTACTGAGGTCTGGACTTGACAGATCGAAATACTTGCTAGTCAAAGAGGCTAAGGTGATAGCGATGACTTGTACACACGCTGCTTTGAAAAGACGTGAACTCGTTGATATGGGCTTCAAGTACGACAATATCCTCATGGAAGAGTCCGCTCAAATCCTAGAGATCGAAACATTCATCCCGCTGCTTTTACAAAATCCGCAAGATGGTTATAACCGGCTCAAACGGTGGATAATGATTGGTGACCACCATCAGTTGCCCCCGGTTATCAAGAATATGGCCTTCCAAAAGTACTCAAACATGGAGCAGTCGCTGTTCGCACGGTTTGTACGTCTCGGAGTGCCCACAGTAGACTTGGACGGGCAAGGTCGTGCGAGGCCAAGCATCTGCAACCTGTACAACTGGAGGTACAAGAAACTCGGCAACCTCAAGCATGTTGAGAACAGTCCCGAATATCTCGTGGCCAATCCGGGCTTTCTTTACGATTTCCAACTCATCAATGTCGAGGACTTCAATGGCGTGGGCGAGAGCGAGCCCAGCGCTTACTTTTATCAAAATTTAGCAGAAGCTGAGTACTGCGTAGCCGTTTTCATGTATATGAGACTGCTAGGCTATCCAGCCGAAAAGATCAGCATACTTACTACGTATAACGGGCAGAAACATTTGATACGTGACGTCATAAACATTAGGTGCGTATTACAATTATGTATTCTTGTGGGTGCGAGAGAGAGAGAAAATGTACTTTAATGAATTATCTTCGGTAGGTGTGCAAATAATCCCTTAATAGGTCGACCAGCCAAAGTGACCACAGTAGACAAGTACCAAGGTCAGCAAAATGATTACATCCTGTTGTCGCTCGTTAAAACTCGAGCAGTGGGTCACTTGAGGGATGCTCGACGTCTCGTCGTCGCAATGTCTCGAGCTCGTCTAGGCTTATACGTTTTCGCACGAGTGTCTCTCTTCAAAAATTGTTTCGAACTCACACCAGCTTTTGACCAGTTGATGAGACGTCCACTTAATCTCATGATTCTTCCTAATGAAACCTATCCCGCCACAAGATTGAACAATGATCAGCTGAAGGAAACACCTCTTGAGATCCAAGACATGCCTCACATGGCCAAATTTGTTTACGACTTTTACCTCAATAAAGTGAACATAAAGGTGAGTTTGTAAATTACATTAAAAAATGTAGATATAGTTTATAATTCGATGATAAAGATTGTCCTGAGAAATGATTATCTGGCAAGTCGGTAAAAAAGGTACCTGAATGATTTTCTTTCTGAACCGAAGTATCTATCTGCAATATTAGTTATTTCAGTGTCCTTCAGATAAATCAATGGGATCAATTTTCAATCGAATATTTTATTAGTGTATCTTCTTAAAAATGAAAACTATATTTTATTAGAAATTAATTCAATTGAAAAACTAATGTCATTATTCAGGAGGCACCACAGCAGCCATGGTCGAATATGGACGTTACATCATCCAATCCGGATCATTTTGTTCCTGCTCATCCTGGAGCAGACGATGATTCCGACGAAGATATGGAAAAGTCTACTCCTGTCAAGAAAGAACCTAAGATGGAAACGATAATTACTCCCATACAAGACTTGATTGAAGAACCAGCTGAAGTTCCTATGGATACGCAGCAGCAAGAAGAGGAAACGGAATCGCGTAAAGAAGAAATTGATGATAAGAAGGACGATACGAATAATGATAATAATGATGATAAGAATGATGATAAGAATATCGTGAATAATGAGGATAATAAGGAGGCTGATAAATAAATGAATAAAATCTTATATATTTTTCAATATATTGTTGTTTATTTTTTCCATGCTATCACAATCGACACAAATACAAAGCCGACCAGCAGTCTTCTATTCTATACCAACTAAGAGTCAATAATTTTATTACTTTTGATTTACTCATAGAAAACAACGAGCAACGGAACACTCAGAAACAGAACAAAATGAAAAAACTATATGATTATAAAGTTTTAGCCCTCACAAATATAGCAATTGCCATTTGCAACTCAAATTTGGTGTATCATCAGAGAACTCTCTCAAAACATGAGGTATAATAAATATCGGTTCATAATAGGCCTCTCGAAATTACCCGGCGCTAGAACGCGGTTTCTTCTCAAACTATATTTCTAAAAATAAAGTAACAAATCCTTAAGCATTGCAATATGCAAAATACGATTATCTTACACAAACTATGTTACAAAGAGGTATCTAAAGTTCGCCTTTTGAATTCTATGATTTTCAATGCAAACTCATGGATAAATAATGGACAATTCACATCGTAACATAGCAAGTATAATTATTTCTTGGTGAAACATTTCGAATGAGACATTAACGCCAACCACAAATATGAGTTAATCTTTAAGAAACTAATTAAGTCTAGATTAATTTACATGAAAGCTGTCATCTTTAACAGAGGGTTGGCTAGTGCGGTATAACAAATTTTATTTTCAGAAAAATAATATAAGCGAAGTATAATAACACCGGGAAAGTATTAAGATATTCTCTAGCATACATGAGTCCTGCTTATTAACTAGAAGCTACGTACACGTAACATGTGTCGGGCTATAAGTTAGTAAGTGTTAATGATGTCACTTAAAATTTATTGAGACTTTAGCATATTAATTGAAATATTTTTCGGAAATATTTTTCGTTTAGCATACATAAATATAAGACACATCGTCTTACATTCTCTCAGTTTTTTCATTAGATTGGTAGATTCAATTTTTCCTCGTTTAGTTGTAAATTCAGGCACAGTCGCGGAATTTTTGTGTATATAAAATTGAATTGCATTCGTAGACAAAGGAAAAATGTCCTTTTTGTTAATTCTATGAATGGCATTTTTTGGTTCAAAAATAGTCAGTATAAAATCAATTCTTCATGTGTTTCAGTTACAAAAGATAACCCAATCTTGACGTAGCTTCAAAGCTTAAATGCATTTCAATAATTTTCATCGACATTACTTCTCAAACTTTAGAATAATCCAAATGCACAAACTGTTGTAACCTCGCTGTTACAACTATGAAATTTTTATTATCCTGAATTTTCTGAATTTCTATCAATGTACGAAATTTAAAAAATCACAATGGAATCGGATCACAGTTTTTCCAGCCAACTGCGCATATTATTCCGGAATATATTAAAAAAATTTCTCGGTATTGCATACGTAAAATATATTTATATATATAAGTATGTTTCAGTAATCGTTATCGATTATTTTCATTAAATTAGCAGATCGTTGCAGTATCGCTAGAGTAAATATTGCATTTTCGATATGGTCTTTGTAGCCAGTGTACATACATATATAGCACATCAGATTATTAGAGCTTCATATATCGAAAAATTAAAAGGCACGTTTGTTTCGTTAAGACGGTTGCGCAATAGTAAAGCTTCATGTCCCGGTGACCGTTTATTATTATATAAATATCCAAACTACAGTGGTTGATGTGGCCAAATTTCAAATCGTTGCTTCCTTCCTGACCCCCCTACCCCCTCCCCCTTTCTCTCCCCCCCCTCCCCCGTGATAGCCGGCAAAATGGCAATTAGGACGTCGATGATGTTGATGATGTCGCTTCCTCCAGTAATATCAGTTTCACAGTCCAGAGCAGCTTCTTTAGAAACTGCCTGCACTGAATTCTCGCAGCACGCGATTGCCCAGAGGCAGCGGCGGACGGAAGTTGTTAATCACCTGTAACAATGCGGGAGTGCGCGAAAAACGATAGATTAGAACACGTGTAACGTGTAAGTATTCATCATTCGAGCTGATGTACGTGCGAGCAAATACTTCTGGTTTCGCTACTCGACGCGAGCCGCTTGAAATATTACTGCGCGATACTCGAGGAATTTTGTGTGCAGATTTGAGAATCGAATTATCGTACCGCAGAATTGGAATTCATCGTTTCGTCATAGAAATTTACCAGTTCAAAATTAACGTTTACTCAATCGGCTGTTCTTGCAATGGGATTAATTTCAAATTCATTTCAAATGATTCTGTCACCCGATAAAGACAAAGCTTATTAAGAAAATGATTTCATTTTAGCCATCACCTCGAGCTATTCAACAGATAATTAGTACAAGGTACGAGATTTCACCTCGTTCAGATTATTTCCAAAGAAATGGTTTTTTTCCCGGAGATAATATTCACGAAAAACGTGAATGTGAAAGAGGAAAAAACGGTTCGAATTCTACCTCAGCGCGATTTTATTCTCTCCCAAATATTCTTTGAAATAACGTTTTTTTGTGCATATTATCTCTGAGCGGAAATAATTTGAACGCGGTAAAATTTCGTACCTTGTAAGTACAAGGTACGAGATTTTCAAGTTTATCAGAATCAAGTTTATCTGTTAAATAACTTGAGCTGGTCGATAAAATAATTTTCTGAATAAGGAAATAAATGTTGTTACTGAGAGAAAAAAGATTACGTTAATAAAATGATCGGCAAACTTCTCGAGTAGCAGTAGGGATTGCATTTTGGATTTACGTTGAATAACAAAACAATTGCATCGGTTTCTAGAATCTTCTCGACGGGCATTTTTTCACATAATGTCGCGGACATGCATTTCAGAAATGATACAAAATGAATAGTAATTAGTTATGAAACAAATTCATTCCAGCGGAAAAATTACATTTAGGTAAAGAAGATTGAGGTGAAACACGCGTGACTCACGAAACGATGAGCAATCAATGTTTTACGATTTTACCGGAGCTCGTTTTCGATTGCAAAAAGAGAGGGGGAAACAAAATTGGAAAGAGACAGGTTTAAACGAGCAATATACGTACTACGCCGTGATTCTCGTGGCAAGGGCATTCCTCGCCACGTGGAAACTTGCGCAGGTTGCGGAAAACGTTGAGCTGATGGTGGGAAACTTCGATGTAGCGCTTGAATAGGATCCAGGTGACGCTCTCGTTGCAAGGCGGCGTTGTTAATGAGCCTAGGTAGGTCCAGTAGCCATTGTCATCTGTGCGCGAAAAATAAAGAGAATAATTTTAGTTCAACGTTGAGGGTAATTTTTTAATATCACGCTCTGTGGGGTAACTTGATTCAGTGAGAGGAACCAAAGTACTGAGGTATTCTTTGTGGAACAGTGTTTTCGATCTTATGGATTCATTATTAATCACAGAATTGTGTATTCTTCACACTCAAAATATACTCGAAAAAAACGAGATTTTTTTTAGTTTCAATGAATCACTTTATCCATTAAAATTACTTCAAGTAATAAATTTATCTAATTTTTCTAAGATTCCATCGTACTGAAATCTTATACTAACACGTAAAAACTAAAACTCTACTAAAACTCGTACGTACTCGTCGAATCAAAGAATCGTTTTTGCTGCGTGCATAGTACGTTCAATCAAATTTGTACATTGAGCTAATTTTCTTTTTAAAAAGTATTTCGATCAGATCGAGTATGTACCAGTTACTACGTAGGCGAGCTCAGATCATCAATGTATTCTTGTTATCCAGCTGAGCAATTTAAATTTTTGCAAGAAGTGATAATTGTCGACTCAGCTTTATCACTTATTACACAATGAAATAGAGCTAATTATAGTATTCTAGAGTAAATCATCGTAAACCAAGATTAATAACGGTTTGATAGTAAATAGAACAAAAGATATTGGTCATAAATTTGTTCACAAGACTCGATATAGATAACTCCACTGGTTCAATTTTTTATTGGAATTTGCGAGATGAACGATCCAACGAATCACGAGCCCTATACTGATCAATAATCTGCAATCGTGCATCAATACTGTTAGAAAAAATTACATCATATTCTTACTACACGGTCAATGTTAATCATTCATCCAAGCGAACAGTTATTCAATTTCGAGACTCGACCGAATTACGGTAATTTAATGTTGAATTGACTGTGAAAAAAGCTACCCTCAATACCCCTTTGGACGTGTCAATAACCTCAAGCTCAAAGTAAATAATTCATATCGCATGCGAGATCGAGTGCGTGTACGGGGAAATATAGATGCAAAGCACGTGAGTAAGCGTAAGAGCGTGCATTATAATTTTCCGTGATTTTTCCTCAAGCAGGAGAACGGGGCACAAGAGATACAAAATCCCACTTCTCAATCACACCATGCGCTCGAAAGCGACTCCGGGAAATAGGGATTTCTATTTATAAAAACGAGTCTGCGCCATTAATAATGCCGCGCTCGCGGCAAGTTTTCCCGAGCGCGGCTCTGATTTTTATTCTCCGAGTCGTATGTACTGGAGAATTTACGTTTTCGTAGTTACTAATCCTCTTCGAGGCTTGATACGAAACTAATGAGATGCTCACTGCGTTTATAACGATTTAAAAATTTGTTTCCGTGTCAATTATAATTCAGCCAACTGGGGTTTATCTACTTTTGCTCGATATTTAAACGATATGAGTCATGATTTTTTTTTTTTAAATAATAAATTCATAGTATTTTTGTAAGCTAGGAATTACAAAATTTATAAATCGTGCTTGATGGATTTGCGATAAATCTTCCAATGATATACATGTACTGCAAAGCAGGCTCGCTCAGTTTCGCGTGTTTTTCATTATTTACGTATGTCACGCCCGACTGGAACAACAAAAATTACCCTTGGCTTTCATATATATGAAGTAAAACCAATCGAATGAACCTAAATTTCAGCTTTGTAGTACTGACTTTGATTGATTTCTCCAGTAAGCCATTAGCAGGCCTAGTTTGCAGCACTAACGGGAGAAAGTGATGTCCCGAATGTGTTTTCTAATCGCATTTTCCATTGTAACGTGTAAAGATCTGTCTTCAACTGGTGATGATTTCGCCATTAGATGAAAATATAGTTTAATCACGGAACTCTGTAGTATTGTCATGCGTCGAACAGAAGAATGAGTGCGGTATTTATGATATTCGACATCGCAAGCCTGATTTCTTAAAAATAATAAACTTCATATCATGGTTACATATTTATCGAGCATCAATTTATTTTGTATATAAAGCGAAATTTCAACACTTTCTTGAAAATTTTATCGATTCGTGTTTCCATATTAAACAAAGGCGTACGATACATACATATCTAGATCTTTTTGCGTGTAAGTTAATATTCGTATTGGGTTCTTATGAGAAGAGCGTTTGACGTGTACCATCGAGCAGGCTCATCACTCAATCTTATATATCCAAGAAAAATTAAGGAAAGAGTGCGGACAAATATATGCCGATGGAGAGGAATGTAGGCGATACGCGAAATATGCGTGAGAAGCCAAAAAAGCGTATCCTTTTAGCCGCAGACAAGTGATGCCTACGGCTCGTTTTCTTCCTCACTTTCCCCTTAACGACGGCTATTTTTTCCTGCTATGAATTGCCATTCTGTGGGCGCTGACTCAGTAGAAATTTATATTGCTCGTGGACCATAGTTATTGCGGACGTATACGAAATTTATCGATGATGATAATCATGTCAGTTGGATTTGCTCTCTATATTCCTTACATTGTTGATCGTCAATAATTACTGGTAGGGTCATTTTTAACTTATTCTTGGTGATTTTGTTTTGTTTCTCGGTGATTATAATACCGCGATAAGTACAACGGTGCATTGCAGATGCATCGAAGTAAATTGATCTATTTACATGAATAAATATTTTGGCGATTAATAAACATTTACATCCTGAAAATGTTAGTTTATTATTTTCATCAATGAATGCGATTAAATTCATTACTTTTTTTAGCGCAAACGGGCAAAATATATCGAGGAAATAGGAAGCATCGGTGAATCGATCAACGCTATTGTATTGAATCAATATTTGAACATACTTGTTGATGGGATCGGTGGCGAGAATGAATAAGTAAAGCGCGATTATCTAGCGCAGGCTCTCCCCGAAGTAGGTAAAAGCTCTTGGCTATGATTTTCTTCGACTCACTGGACAGACCCCAATTTTCACACGTAAAAAAAAACTGATACTTATCGCGTTTACATGCCCTCTATGACACCGCTACATCATACGAGAATGATTCTCAACCATAATATTTTTTTGCTTCGGGAACTTTCTGTAATACTCAGGTCCAGAATCGAAGAGTTGGCGAGAGAATATTAAGCCGGCCTTGATGGGAAAAGCCCGAAACACGATTCGCCCAGATTGATAATGAGTGCGATCAGACACATCTGAAGATTCGACGGTATTGTTTGAAAGCAAATCGCACACAGATGAAATTGACTTCAATCATTACTGAATGACAACGGCGATGGCGATTGTTCAATTGTAGCACCGCGTTGTAAGCAAAGTTAGATCACTGTGCGGGAGACAGCCGTAAGCGTGCGCTAACCATTTTTTTTTTCTCTCTCTCTCTCTCGATCATCTCGAAGTCTCGTGTGCGTTGTGGGGACGGCTTGCCCGAGAGCAAACGTGTCGGGTCGGTGCGGGAAAACGGAAACAGTGCAATCGTGGTGACATTCAGAGAGAAACAGTAGACAAGTCGTGTCGATCACAAAAGATTTACACCCGAGCCCTCTTACGAACCTTGCCACCCAGTGTTCTTGTTGTTGTCCGGGCGTATAATCCGGCCGGCCCAGCGCATGCAAGGATTTACGCACTTGTGGTTGCCGTTGCTGCCAGCGTTGCCCACTCGACCAACGCGAACTGTTGAGTTTCGTCAAGATCGACGCGTGTATGTTATTTGATTTTTTTTTATTCGTGCGATTTGCGTATTGCCATGGAGTTGGAGGTTGGCTTCAAGGGGGGCCATGTACACAAAGTGATGATTTACGATTGAAACGTTCGTCGTTGGTTTACCACCTTTCGTTTGAAGTTTAAATCGCGTAATTTTAAGAGGGACAAAATATGAGTATAGGTATATTGTAGTTTGTCGTCACCTAAGAACACTCGAGTGTGATTCTGAAATCGTCTTGGAAATAGTGAAGTTATACGAGCGAATCCATCAATGATAAAAATTCCATCAATAGCTATAGGATACGTTCTTCCAGGGAGGGGATGAAACGGATTTGACATGAATCGAAAAACACAAATCTTATAGATAATGAGTGAATATAACATGATTCTTAGGTCAATATGAGAATGGGTAATTTCGAGATTGAGAAAAGCTTTGATTCGGAGAAGGAAATAAGAATATAGTAAACAAAGAGTCGCACACGATCCCATAAATGAATGAGAGATGAGAGATGAACTATATTAAAATAAAGACAGAGTCAAGTAATTCAAGTATAAATTTACCAGCTTGCTACGGCTATACTGTTACGTGCGTGCATCTACAAATACTTGATCAATTGATGTAACGCCGGGACAATTGATTTGACCAATTTGGAATCGAGCAGAGAATTTCTGGCACCGATGAATTTCAAAATTGGCTTACATTCATCAGCTTCTAATTTCAGTGATTGCTTCGTGAATGAAATCAATTTTTTTTTATCTTTTCAGCAAGAGGATGGAAGAAAGTGAGAAGAAAGTATGCTGATACTGTGCAATAAAGTTGATCCCTGTCGCGCGTATATATGTATATGAGCCACGAGAACAAAGTGATTACACGCGTCTCTTTTTCGAGTGATAAATGGGATTCTCGCACACGTTCGGGTCTCAAGCGCGAGAGGAGAAAATTCCTGCGGATATTGAACAACGCTCCTTCGGAATTTTTCCCTCCTCTGCTTAGTCTCCTACGGAGAGCAAAATGTACACTTGGTATAGTCATTTTTCTCTTCGTTCCCTCACACCCACCACCTCTTACCTCCTCCACGTACAACGTCGTCTTCGTTTGTTCTTTTGGCACTTGGAATATTAATCTCAGACTGGCAGAGATCGAATTCAGAGTTCGTTCATAAATCATCCAATTGCCTCATAATTCTACCGGCGATGAAAAAAAAGTAAGAGGGGCAATAAATAGGGCCGAAAAGAAGAAGAGAAAAATGCACGATATCGAGCGTTTAATTAACAACGTGTTGTATCCGTGGTAGTTATATCTAATGGTATACGAGTGCGAATTCCTTATTGTTTCTTTCAATCGCGACGTCAGCTGGGACGCGCCAATATTCGCATATATCCACGTTATGATGACGAAAGTACTCATGGTGTATATCTTCTTTTGCATTGTGTATAAGCTACTGCGGAATTAGTGTCGCCAAGTGACACGTGTGCGCACACATGAGTATAATTCCCGAGGTTTTTCATGCTCTCATTTGCGTATACGTGTATCAACATACCAGCTGATACAAATGAGCTGCAGAGGTCGCACTTCAATATGGTGAAAATGAACGGTTGCGTATGGGGGGAGGCGGGGAGGTGGGGCGAGAGACAGAGAGGTAAGTGCGAGTGCAGGGTAGTACTACTCACCAGGAAGTAGCTTGCTCGGGTCGATGGGCTCGTTGATCTCGATACAGTCGTCCTTGTGGGACACGTAAGGTAGCATTCGGGCGATCTTATCCATTTCCTCGTGCGGCTTTCCCACCTGAGCAAAACAAAATCATGACGGCTTTAGGGACATGTACACTCGAATCATCGTTCGAACGGAGACAAACGTCCTCGTGAAAAATTCAAATATTGGCTCGCCTCTTATCTTCATAGATTAGCGGACGGCGAGCGATTCGAGTAAGTGGCCTCAAGTACACCACGGCTACAGAACCCCGGTGAGCTTTCGCGCTCGGCATGGGTATCCGGGGCAATTTGCGCGACGGCACATTCGCATAGTGAATTATTTAGCCTCCCTTATCGATCCCGCCAATTGCGAAATGCCACCGGTGTCTGTTCCGCCACTCTGATTTTCATATCTAAAACGGAAAATCTCCTCGGATCGATTGACACAACACCTATACTCCACGCAGCCGCAACGCTTCAAAGTGATCGCTGCCCCCTGATCGGTGCGTGTATCATGATTTACGCTCGTAACCCTATACCCACCAAATGATATGATTAAAAAGAAAATTAATAATCCAAGTTTAGACTTCCTTTGCGCACATCCCACGTGAAAAATGATCGACGCCGACGTAACGATAGGATTTCGACGTAACGCAAAATTACAAAATTCTGCTGAGAGCTTGGCAGGATGAGTGGGCAGGAGTTGCGGAGGCGACGCTTCCGAGCCACGTCGGCTGGAATGCGACAATTAAACCGACAAAAATTGACGGATTCCTCGAGATACACCCGCGGCTCGGCAAAATAATCGATCTCCATCCGGTGTATTATACTGGCTGGTGGCACGTGCTAAACACCACCTCCGACGCTCGCAATCACACGCGCCCGCAAGCGCATGACCGTTACGCAACATTTGCATGCGCGATTTGCCGAATTATTATCAAAGAGGATAAATGAACCCTGCAATTTTTTTTGCTCGCGATGACTCGCGCTCCGCACGCGAACGCGGGCGGTATTCCTCCGATTTGCATACAAGTATTAGACGATTTACGAGCGACATATAGTAAATATCTGTCGCCGTACACGATCTAATGAATGATAATCATCGTGCTATATTTCCCGTGTATATTCACGTGGAGAGAAAAAAAAATAATTAGTGTATGATAGTCGAGCTACGCGATCATTCAGCAGCGCGTGCGACAACTGCGGAGAAAAAACGCTCAAAATACTGGGCTCTCACGACGTGGTACGTCATTCGAACATGGATTAACTCTACATCCACGTGGCATCCCGAGACGCTATTCTTCCGCGCTGGAGCCCACCTCCGCCGAATCTCATTCGAGCTACTCGCGAATGAAGCTATAAATAAGGAACGTTGCGCAACGCGCCAACAGCCGATCGGAGACTAATTAGAAATGCCAACGTAAACGCCGGTTAATCAGAGCCGCATTCTCGTGGATACACACACCCGGATATAATGAGGTTGCCGGCACTCGGCTGGCGAACCCTATATAAGTACACACGAAAATGAAGCGACGGGATAACGCTGCTACTGCGGCTTCTGTGCGTTACGACACCCACTGGTGGATCGCGAGCGATATACGCGCGCATGAATAAATAGTTCGGAAATCGATCGGCGCGATAAGCCGATCGCGATATACAGTTGCGCGCGCGTGGCGAGGTGTCGCGCGTTGCATCCCGTTGTGAAAACACTACACGTATATACACACGGGCGAGCTTGCGTAATAGACGAGCTCACTACTGCGGATTCTGCTTTGGACACAGGGGGCTCGTGTTATGTAAAGAGACACTCGCCAGCCCGCGCTCGCTCGCTCGCGCATCCTTACAACCGATCGAGTGCGCCATTCGTCATAACATCGGTCGCCGATACGCGATCGCGTGAGTCGCGCCAGCTCTACAGCTTCCGCACACCCGGTTTTCCTACGTTTTTTTCTTCGTTCTTTTTTTTTCATAACTCGCGAGCCGGGTCACCGCAGATTTGCGGCGCGATTAGATTACCGAATCGCCAGGTTCGAGGTGATCCGATCATCGAACGACCGAATGTCATGGGAACTCGGTTTTCATCAGATTGAAAAGATTCAATGCATCCCCGGCGATTTCCAACGAAAGAACTGGCTCATTTGGGAGATTCTTCTGTTGTGTGTGAAGGGGTTACTGTTTCAACCATACACAATACATGTTGGCGTTCACTTCGCATCGAAACTATCGATTCGCATTTTGTTTTATAATTGTAGTACGATTTTAGTCCTGCGTTAAATCCATCCACTCCCCAACCGACTAAATTTTTACTATGAAGGAATAAGTATTCGATTTGATCATCTTATTATACAGCTTATGAACTTATTGTCAATGAATGATCCTCAACCCTCTCTTCAGTCGTGCAATCGAGAACGATGACTAAACAACTTGGAGAGGACGGATGGCTCGGATTTTGGGTCGTTGATTACGAACCGGTGTCAAAATTACAAAATTTATTGAAGTATCATTCATCACAAGTTCAGCTATATAGAGTTAAATTGTCAATAACTATTATAGGAGTTTAAAATTGGAATCTATGAGTGTTCTCAACTGCATTACTATTAATACTCGAACGCAAGATTCAAATGCTTGAAAATTGTAGTGTAGTGGATCAAATACGATGTGCTAATAACAAATGACATGTAAAATATTTGAAATTTAAAATTTACAGCAAGAAATCCGGGAAATTTTTATTGTAATATACATATATTTATACGTTGTGACCTCCAAAAATGAAATTAGATTGATGTATAAACCAATTGAATCTCAAACTGATTGGGAAGATGGTGGTAGACTCGAAACTTTTTATCAGTTGATCTTTAATCGAGAATTCGTGAATAAGATCAAGGATGACGACGTCACCAAAAATGGAAGATAATTAAGAAGTCTCAAAGGCAATCGTAAAGTATTTGAACGGAAATAAATAGCAATGATAATTACTGCTCAATCATTCCATATGCTCATGCGTATATAATTTGATCCTGTAATACGCTCCCTAACTATATAATTTGTGCAATTGTAGTCGGCATAAGGGCGTTATAAAAACTGCGACCCACTCAGTCCAAATGACCAAGACCATTAAAGTTTTGTCCTAAGTATTGCTTGTCAGCACAATCTCATCTCGTAAATAAATTTACTTTACACGACGCTTCAGGAAGCTAAATTTTCCACCAATTTCCTTCTGTTAGTGATTCAACATGGAATAAAAATTATTATGTAACACAATGTTTTTGAAACCATAAAGACAATAATAAACTTGGATTATTAATTTTAATGGGATAGAATATTAGGAAATTCCCGAAGCCGGGCAGTCAAACGGTTCTGTCACAATAGAACAAAAAGATTTTGCTCACGTGGCAAAGCAAGACACGTTTTTAACTGATCTTTGTTACTAGATGTATAGATACAGACTCAGAGTACAGATAAAAAAAAAGTGGGTTGGCAAGTCAGAGGAGTAGTCAAAACTTTATGACGATGATGAATCGTAATGTGAATTCAACCGTGTCATCGCAAATTTACAAAACATTATTTTATTTTACAAAAAGTATTGAAGAAGTATCGTAGTTTTGTCTGAAATGTAGTGCTACCTTCACGGGTGTATTCGTTATCAGTTTTCATCATTATTCACGCAATAGTAAAGAGGAAAACCTTGTCAATTCGTATAAACAGCGTGTCATTTCCGCTTCCCCATAACATTTTTCACACCGCAGAGTACGAAAAAAAATACAAACCTTGAGAAATACCCCGAGTACAGCGAGTCCATCGGGCGCCTTGGCGGCCTCGGCGAACGTCTTGTACTTGCTAGTGTTCCAGTGCACGAGATGCAGCTGTAACAGGAAAACGTCAACTCATCTCATTCACAGGTGCGTGAACGACCTAGGAAAATGAAAGAAAAATGACAATGAAAAGCGACATGTTCGACACACTACATCATCCCAAATTCATCTCTGGAGTGGGCAGAAGTTGTATTTGTTAGTCAAATTGTGGATACATCCCAGTCTTACATAAACGAACAACATCTCTGGAAAATATTCACGTAAGGAAGGATAAAAGGAGTTTTCAAAAGCATTCACAGTAAGTACATTTTTTCCGATGATCAATCGCTCTTTTTTTTTCTCATGTATGGCTGAATGCTAGTTCGATTTCTTCTCGATTCGTGGATGAAATCAAATGTAAGAAGATCGACAAGATACAATGACGCGGGAATGAATAATGAAAGCTATTAAAACTGATTGGTTTTGCTCAAAATTTTCCTAATTCCTAGCAATTTGGTTAATGACGGGTACGTCAAAATTATGACTATAAATATGTACACTGGCTTTCTGCATTGCGAATAAAACGATGGTTTATTGCGTAAAGGAATAAATGCATCCTCTGAGAAACCATAAAATGATCATGAAAAATCTCTAAAGGTTGTGATGCGGATATGAGTGTAAAAGCTTTTTTTTCCACTTGCTTGATTTATAATTATCCAGAAGCACGGGAGTTCATCACAGTATTTGATTTGAAATACAACAATAACTTATCCCGAAAAAAAGCAAACATCATCTTCACCCACGAACACCTTTACTTATCCACAACGCGAAATATGCTATTAGCACTGACTCTCTGTTAGCAGGAAAAAAATTCTGAAACAGTTACGTCATCTGGCGCGTCTCTCTCTCTTTACCTCTATCTCGTTCCCTCTCTCTCTCTCTCTCTATCACTCCGTTATAGTGTCACGCGGGAATTAACTGCGAGAGGCTAACTCACGACCGGCTATTCGCTATTAATTGCTCTATACGAGAGTTGACCGTCCGTAATCGCACAAATTATGCATTCTAGAAAGCATAAACAAATACTCCACCAAGAAAGGATCTCTGTTATCTTTGTTTGTATAGGCAGATCGAGTTTACAATTAATTGCACGTTACTGATTTTTTTTTCTAATCAATTATACAAGCTCATGAATCATTCACACATTTACATGACGTGATTTAAAATTACCACGATTCAAGCTCATTTAATGAAAAAATATTGATTCTATCCATATTATCTCCAACTATCACGATTCAATGCTTGTAAATGCAATTTTTCTTACAACTCGAAAATTTTCAATTTGAATGGATCGAAATTAATCTTGTCATACGTCGGAAAGTTTATTGGGTATATTTCTAGTAACGCTGTCATTTTTTATTTTCCTGATTCAAGTAAAATGATATATTCACGAAATCGATAGTTAATTAGTTGAGTGTTTTTATGACTAACTATTTGTGATAAAATCTAGTTTGAACTAAAATGAACCGGATTTGAAATCAACAATTATTGTGCACATTTGTGAATTCTCATCTCAACAAGGAATAATTCACAATTTTTAGGCTAAATATACGTATTGCTGATAAATTATGTTATTGATGTATTTTACAAAAATAGTTAGATAAAATATGTAAATAATAATCGGTGATGCAAGATGCACTTTCTCTGTATTAATGGTCCGAATGATTATTTCTACTGAAATATGACTGGTCAATCATTGGTCACTCATACGTTCATTGATTTAAGCTCAATTTTCATTTCAATTAACAAGAACCAATCAACGTGCAAATGATGTAAAACCAAGCCATAAGCATTTGTCTACAATATTTGTTCTTCATTCTCGAGTTACCGAATCAAGATATACCGATACAATTTTTCGCGGTATGAGACGTAAAGTGTTTGGTAAAGTGATTTTTAAAAGCTCATTTTATCCATAACCCGAAATATGCTATTAGCAAATAATATGCTATCTCGCTAGCAGCTGGAAAAGAGTCAGGAGCCTGCTTTGAAACAGTTGAATATTCAATTTTAAACTTATCAAAGTCGAATTTGAACCAATTACGACAGCTTCCATTTTCTCACTTCAATGTCTTTTTCTCTCGAAGTTATAACAATATTTTCGTCCTGGTGTTTGCAAAGAATGGCACTTTTCTGCCGCGGGATACGAAAAATAGAATATGCACCTCGCTCATCTAGGCTATTTCGGCACGCGCAAACCTACGACCCTCGCTGCGCTCGGATCGCAAACGTTTTGCGTGCCGAAATCGCCTAACCTCGCTCGGGTGCATAATATACTATTTGACTCACTCTAGGAATGCTGAGAATACAGCTGACGAAGTGCTCACAGTTTTTAAATGTTTTTGGGAAAATGAGCTTGATTAATATATATCTACATTTATATAGTTCTTGATTCTTTTTAAATTTTATTTTCTATATGAAAAATTTTTCATGATATTAATTAATCAAAACACGACTAATTAATATCTACACTTATATAGTTCTTGATTCTTTTTAAATTTCATTCTATATAAAAAATGTTTCAAGTTTTGTCTTGAGAAGTTTGAAGAGCATGACTACGACAATGAAGAAGACTAACTAGGTGAATCGCAAGCATTTCAACTCGAAAATGTGCTAACCGAATTTCAAATCGTGAGTTACATAAGTAAATATCATTTTGTTTAATTTAATAAGATATAAAAAAGCAGGCAGTTTCTGCAGCTAAACTCGTTTGTTCGAAGCTCACTGAAGTTGATAATTGTGGAATTATCAACTTTTTTCTTTGTCCACAAAGATGAATAATCGCTATAGTATTTTAATTTCTATTCAGATCAATGAAGTAGAAAATTAACTTCGAGAAAGTTTCACCCGCATTATCACTACAGTACAAATGCATATCAGTAGAAAATCGTTGCAACTGCGGATTTTTTGGCTATAGGTGTGCGATAACATTTTAGAAAACATCGATGTACCACCGAATTTTTCCAAACAGTAGCGGCTCCGCTTGCTTAAATCGTAAATACACTTGGATAATAGAAAAACATCGTATAATTGATTCTACCCATCCGTCTAATCTAAAAACAACCAACAAAAAATAACCATAGTGAAGAATCAATTTATAAAATTGATCCAAGAAAAATGAAAACTCCTTTGAGTCCGGTAAACAAACAACGAAGTCATAGATCCAATCTCATAAAAGTCAATGACAGGTGCAAAACAAAGAACGATTCCCGGTGAGCTGAACATAAACGCGGCTTAAATGAATTAGATCGACATCGCAAGTTATTTAAAATCGCAATAGAGTAGAAATCGATCGAGCCAACTGAATCAATATTTTCCTCGGCCGTTAGCTTTTCCTCTCCCTCTTTCTCTCTCTGTCTGTCAATAAAAATACTGTTCTATTTTAAAGTGCTCTCATAAACAAACGGAAAAGTTCGCGTGAGCTTGAAATTCGCAAGAGAGATTGATCGATCGTCACGCCAATGCATTTTTCTCAAAGTAAAACCGTCTCGCGCCGGTATCAATTAGCACAGCTCGCGACAACAAAAATCATTGGACTCAGCTGACGGCGGTACAGGCTTTAATATTGTCTACTCGAGAGAACGTGTGATGGGACGTGAGGATGCGCATGCCCGTACTGAATCACATGACACGCGAGCGGAGGCACGTTGTCATGTGATGTGAGCTCTCTCTCTCTCTCTCTCTCTCCCTCCCTCCCTCTCTCTCTCTCTCTCTCTCTCTCTCTCTATCTTCATCTCTCGACTCGCTCTCTCGCGCGAGAGGTGACACTTACAGCTAACCCGATCGAGGCATATGACAATTTAAAAACGATTAGTCGAGCGTGTGTGTGTGTGTGTGTGAGTGTGGGTGCGTACGCGTGTATCAAACGTGTATTTTAGCACGCGCGGTGCAACGTAATGTAAGTATAGGTGCGGGCAGTCTCTCTCGTGTGTATTACGGCGAGCCGAGCGCGACAACCGACAATTGATCACTCGGAAAACTCGCTCGATGAAAAAGCGACCGACGATCCTCCCGCCAACTGTATTACTTTTACATTGGTTTTGTATCCCGGAGTAATTACGTTCTGGAATTGATGGAATAGTCGTGGAAGAGGCAGATTTAGGAGAGGCATATTGATCACTGTTCACGATTGATTTGCTGTTTTTTGACTATTTTTCCATGCTGTTGGAGCCAAGTCATCTAACTTTTGGTGTTAGACACCGTGTTCTGCGCAGTCTGTCGAATTCAAAGAGCGATTGCCGATCAAGAATGCACTACAGTCAATTTAATGAATGATCCACTACTACAAAACGTTCATCCGAGTGATTTATGGTGTCGTGAGGTGAGGTTTGGAGCTCGTGAATGGTTGATATAAATATTAGATGGTATCAATTGATTGTATATTAGAATCATGGATAAAACGTTTCATTTTTCAGTCGTATTCACCTCGCCTGCGAAGGCTTGCCCGTCTACCGTGTGTTCAGATCCTCGAGAATCACTGCAACCCCAGTGGCAATGGTACTGCTCAAGTTTGTAGACGTCGTCCATCAAAGGTCCTCCACTAAGGACTGGAAAATAAAAAGAAAATATTATAATATTTCACAATTACACGTACATGGTATTGAGAATATTTTGTTCGATTTATCTGGCAAGAAAGTTGCAGCATTGCGAGACTTGGATTTTGATGAAACCTTCTCTTACGCTTTTGGGTAATCCGAATATTGTTATACATTATACAGTCAATGCTTTGTTGTCTTCGTCAAAAAAAAAAAATACGTCAGTAAATTCATTGATTTCGTGTATGCCCATGTAGAATATTTTTATAAAGAAACATAGTCATGCTCTATTTATTGAATTTTCTAAAACAATCTCGAACAGTTTCAGCAAAATTGCAACCCTGATACTATCCTTGTCATATCGAGGAAGTGAGAAACTTGAAATTGTGGTTCATTATCCCAAGTCTGTAAGTTCTAGGTACATGAAAAATTGCCAACGCCATCAATCGCATTCGCAAGTGTGACTCATGGAAATGTGTGAAAAGTTCGTAACATCAAAAAAGAAGACAAAAATAAAAAATCCCCCCTTTCCCACTCCCAGTGTCTATAATACTAGCAATTCTCTGTATCGCCGTAGTAATCTGGTAAATTCTCGGAAGACAAATAGACACGAATCTCATCTGTCTCTTACACCGTCAACCCGAAACTTCTTATCCGTCCCGATCGAACCCTTGTAAAAAAGGATACGGACGCGAGAGGACGGCGTTACAGGATCTTCCGTCTCGTCCTCCCACAGGGTGCACACGTGCGATTACTGGCACGAGGGAGCGAAACACGTTACCCGTTTCAACTGTCTATTTCTGATTCTGTACACGGCAAGGAAACTTCGCCAGGATGACTTTCGCAAATTTCTAGCTGCTGAGCACTTGAACTACGGCGCGAAGAGTTCCTTGTATTAAAAGGTCATTTATGAAGCAATCAAACTTTATTCATGTTATTTCTTCCCTTCCATTGGATCGTAACTTTGACGAAGAATTTTAATATTCTTTTTTCTCATTTGATAAATTATGCGCAATTCATTCTCGTTTATAAAGAATTTCTCTCTCCTTTGTTTCACCTTATTGACTTTGTTAATCATGAACTCATTTCTTTCTTGACGCAGATTCAGTGATGATTGGAGAATTTTCTTACGATAATCCAGACACGCATATAATTTTGAATGATACCTTTTTTCTAAACGAATGGAGCGAGAGAAAGCCTACGACACTCCAATACCATCGATCACTCGTTTACGAATATTGACGCAGTTCTAGCGCGTACTTTGGGAGCGAGCCAATCGTTGCTCGGCTCCAGCCGCCTGAGGCGATCAAAGGGCTAGTTGGGCGCGTCGATCGTGTATAAATATTTTGCGAGATTGACTGGTGGGGTGAGCGCCAGACGGTTTTATAACCGCGGTTTTGCGTGCGAAATCTTGGAAGGAAGATTTTCGCCAGATTCGAGGCGCCGAGTAACGACTATCGGCGAAAACTGGTAACGAAAATAAAACGTTTTTGTTTTTGTTTTTGATTCTCTCTCAGATGGGTTACGCACGTCACAGGCGAAATGTCAACAATCCCACGATAATTTTATCAAACGCGCTGACGGGAGACGAGACGAGAATCGGGCAAGAGCTTTCCCGTGAGATAGCATATACGGGAGATCTAGAGCCAGATTAGTGAATCGACGATAGGATTTCTTCGCTTGTTTGAGTGCTTAGCGAGGCTATTCAACATGATTATACGTACGGAATGCAAATAAAGGAATTCAGTATCAGTACAATGAGATATTTATATAGCCGAGGAACCTTAGGCATCAAGAGCACAGCAAACTCGAAGAGTTGAAGGTGAAACCTCCGCGTGATTGGCTCGCAATACGTTGACATATGGTTCAATTTGATAATAATGAGTAACGCGTAGTGTAGATTTTTTTTGGTCATGAAAAAAGTTTCTGTAGTTACACACTCGATCGAGCGGAGTCATATTTCTGCGAAATTCTCGTTCACGGAATGAAATGTAACAAAAGTATTTGCACTCGCATCACATGATACTTGCGCGAAAGAATCGCTAACAATTTTACGTAACTTAATGTTATTGTTTTCGACTATATGGGGTGCTGTTTAAAACTCGCTCGAGTAACTCGAAACGGAACGCGAAACTTTCCAAAAATCGGTTCCGAAGATGAACGGACGAGCGATGTTGTTTTTTCCATACAGTTGTTTCGAATTGAATGGAGGACACGGAGTTTCATACGTCCAAGATACGCGTACTGATCTTTTTGAATCTCTCATCTGATCTATCGCTCGCAAGTCGGTCGAAGAATTTAATTTACAGGTCCGTGCAGTGAGAATCACATCTGGCCATAAGGCTCCGACGAATGTTCACGAAGAGTATTTCTCTTGAATAAGAAAATGCCTTTCTCGACTCGAATCAATGACTCGATTAGAAGTCAGTTGACGACTAACTCAGATCACTGACGAGGAATCATATGAAAAACGCGCAGTTCGCTTAATTCTTTCATTCAAACCCGACAAACTTATATCATTCGTTCGAAAAACGCCCGAAAGCCTTCGGAAATATACTCGAAATCGAGGTGCGCGCTCGATCGCAGTTATCAAAGAGAATCGCACGCGCGAGCTGATGATATTGCACAAGCGCGTGCACGCGCGACGACGCCTTCCACGCCGATTACATTACAAATGGAGATGCGGCTGGTATGGTGCGGACGCGCAAGAGACAATCGGCCCCGACTCGTTTCGCAATCGCCGATGCATGCGCGAATTTAATTTCGACGCCGGCTCTTACTCGGGCCACGTAATATTTTAATGAGTCGAATTTCTTACGGAGATTCGAGTGCTAGAATACGTTGGCCGCGAGAAAACTTTGTTTTTCTTCCAGAGGCTATCCAGCTGCCCATGGTAACTTTTACGCGCGGTGAATGCATAATGTCCAAGTTCAGTGTTTATTGTTTTTTCTCGCTATATGTATGAAATTAAAATATACAGGATGACAGTGCAATTGAGATGTAATCATTTCACAATCATGATTGACTGCTGAGATTTTTTAATAAATTGTGTGGGTACTTTGCGATTTCCATGAATGATCTGTTATCATACATTCTTTCGTGAGAACTCAATTCGCGTCATCAAGAAAACTTCGTTATTGAATCAGCCAAGAAAAACTCTAACGAAACAATGAATTAATAAAATTAACTTTTTTCGCATTGAAATATTAACACATCTTAACTTTGATATGAATCTTGTGATTATTTGATCGAAATAATTAATGTATGTATGAATGATATATAGTACATGTATATGTATATATAATTTCCATTAATACGATTCAACGTCATTCAATTAAGCTTCATTGAAACGATCGGCAAGCATAAACTCGAGCATATACGTAACGATAGACTATCGCTAGACGCGGACCAACTTTTTCAAACTTCTCCACTCAACGCCATATATACACGTATAAGTAATTGATTTCTTGACCGCGAAAGAGAACAAACATTGGGTTCATCGGTAAAATTTATTCTTCGTGTGGATCGACGCCAAGATGTTATTCATGAAAAAAACCCAACGAGCATAGCATATATCCACCCTCGGACTCTGCAGTTAACCGACAGTCGAATCATGATACTTTCCCCTTGTTTCAATCAACACGGATTTATGTGCGCGGTCGCAGTTAGGGTAAGCGAGTTTTTTTTCCCGACGAGCATCAAAACTGACGCATACGATGTTTAATGCATGTACTCACAGGTGCCCTCGCCGTCGGTGTCTACCCTCCAGCAGTATCCGGGATTGACAAGGTTGCGCGAGGCCGTTGCCGGATACTTCCATCTGAGAGGCTTACTGCTAAGCGCCTCGTGATCCGACTCTGCGCGAACAGTCTCAATATTCACTGGGCTCTGACGAGACCCAGCTGCCATCGGAAATTTCTCCACCCATGTGCTGGGTCCTGCAACACAAACATCAAATTGGAATGTCAATTTTTTTTAAATAATTAATTTTATGATAATTTGTTCTGGTCGAAGAACGATTAAAAAAATTAACGTTCCTGTAAACGGAGGAAAACAGGTGGTTTGGAAAAATCGATAAACATCAATCATTCACTACTGGTATAGTTGTAATGTGGAGAATCAGTAAGACTCCCGCTAAAACCAGAATCCGACTGTATTAGATCGAGTTGTTGATTACCCTTCGTTCTCTTGTTTCACTTGTATACACAGTATCATAAAATCAAGTCAAGTTCGAACGAAATGTTTCAACCTTCCCATTATTGAAGAAGTAGGAATGTTACTCATGCGCTGCGAAAATAAAACTAAGGGTATCCATAAAAAATCTTCGAACACATTACGGTTTTTTCTGCTATTTGTGGGAATAGGCAAAAAAACAAGTTGGGAAGCAAAAGTTATTTGCCGAGAGTGAGTAGTTTCTTTGAGACGAAAGAGGTAGAGCCCTTATGAGACTGCGTGAAGCAGACGGAAAAAAAGAGATAAGATTTTTTTTTTAATTCTTCATGTTGATCGCAGACAAATGAGAATACAAATTATGATGGATGTTCGAATACTTATTTTTCTATCCTTGCAGAAAAAATAATGAGCTCTTTAACTACACAATTCATAATATCTCCATAATTATTCACTCATGTAAATCTCAATATGTGGAGTTAACGATCCTTAATGAGTCAAACGTATTTTTGCAGACGAAGTTTCGGTTCAGTGCCACCCTTTTAAAGTCTGTAATTTATTTAATTAATTGAAAGGTCGATAGGACAGGCCTACCGACCTTTCAATTACATAAATGGCAGAATTGACTTACAAACTAGCCATCGAAACGTCGTCGAGAAAAATACTGTAGGATATTCATGACTCATGAAGGATCGTTAACTTCGGATACAGTATAATTCTGTATATTTTCAGAAAATATTGACATACAATGTTTTCGCATAGTAGATTTACTTTGGAAGATTATGATTACATTGTCAGTCAAGTTTTCAAAGAACCATCAAGCTTTTGACATTCATTCAACACACAATTAGCATGAACGTACAAACGTCATCCGAGACTGCAGATTGTGTTAAAATCTGTGTAAAAATCGCAAAAGTGTTAAAATCTATTTTTGGAAGATTGTGTAGGCAAAACTAATTTTTGTTTGAAAACTTCGATAATTGGAAAACGTGATTCTGGTTAGATGTCTGTCACGCTTGGACACATAGTATGAAGCGGGAAAAAGTCAATAAAAAAAATAATCTATTATCCGAAAACAATTAGCATTCTCTCGTTAACAGCGAGACAATGAGAACCGTACGATCGACCATTTTCTCCGCGGCAGTGAGCAAAAATGTATAAGAAAGGCTCAGCCCTTGCATTGTTAGGAAGTAACCTTCCGATTACGATACGAGCGTGCGTTCGACGCGTCGCACCGATTCGTTAAATCTACTAACGCCGCCCAACCCAAGGCCGTATACTGGATGAATCATTTCAAATGTCGCCCGGCTAAACGAGACACAGCTGTACTGTGCGAGTATATGATCGAGTTCATTCTATTTTGACCATTTTCTAATAACATTCATTATCTGCTTGAGAAAATATTAAGTCTAGGAATTGAAATAATTAATGTTGATTAGCGTAATAAATTACAACTACAAAACGTACTATATGAAAATCGCGTTCCCGGATAATAAACAAGGCGCGCTTGAATTCACGACGACGTCATAATATGCATGAAGACCAAAATCAACGGAGCTTGACGAAACGATCGGTTGGCACAGCAGAAATGCATCAACCGAAGATAATCGCACGATGTTCCAGACAATCGATACATGTAGCGGTGAGCGGGTACAGGCGTACTCCGCTATGGGTTGGAGTTCTCGCGCTATTCGAGGCATCGGCGCGTGAGCTCCCGTAGACATTATTTATTTAAGTGCGCGCTTCCTGCAGCGAACTCATGAGCCTCCATGTCGGGATGATGAGGGGCACGCTCTAGCTTGGTCTAAAGTACGTTTGAACCATTATCGGTTAGAATCGGTTGCAGCTTACGAAGCGATCGATTTTTCTCAATGTTTCGATATAATACGTTGATTGTTTTCATTTTTCACCTTACTTAAAATTAATTCGACAGCAAGATTGTCGCACGTGGTTTTTTTCCCTAATCAATGATGAAACTCTGGAACGACAAAATATATTTCAATACCTTTCATGTCGAGTTTCATGTGCTCATCTACGGAGAACAAATGACACTTCCAATTGGTTAGAACCCCCCCCCCCTGCCCTTCTAAACTACTCGTCTGACATCATTTTGAAAATACAATTTTTTTCGGACTTCCTTTACACTTTATTTCTTTTCTCACGAACAATACGATGAGTAGATCTGAAAAATGGTATGTAAGATTGCCTATCTAAACAATTTATTCTTGAGTTGTTCTCGAGCCATTTTCAAACGTGAAAAGATTTCTAAAAATTAAAAATCGATTTTTCTTAAAGACAAAGAAGTCTAGCTTTTAATTCATAATTCTGGGATTTTTCGTTCAAACAGGATACAAATGTTTTTATTATTCTTTTCTATTTTCCACGTAAAATTGTATAACACTTCAGAGGACAATAGAATTTCCTTGGAGGTACTAACAAAAATTTTCAGTCATTAAATACAAAATTCGTTTCATTGTTATATTTGAACGTGAGAAGTCATAATTATGTAATTATGACTCTATTTATTCTATTATCGCATTATTTTGTAGCTGATACAGAATTAGTTGAGGCGCGGTAAAGAATTAAAAAAATAATAATTAAACTATCCCAAATGATATATAAATCACACCACATATTTCGTCATTATTATCTCATCTGTCACTGTTGAGTTTTCTTCGGCCAGATTTGACAAGAAGCTTATTCGATAATCTTGGAGAAAATATTATAGAATCATTCAATAATGACTTGGAATCATTCGTTTGATCAGTTACGATGACCTTAATCACAAGCATAATGATGCGTCACGTGCGTCAGTGTACGATATCAAGGAAACTCTGCACCCATCTTTTCCTGAATAAACAATTATCAGCGTTGAAACGTGGAGCACGTGATACGAAAATCGTGCGACCCAATATGATTAATATTGAACTTATCTTTATATATAATCACTTTTACTATCTCAGATGAGTAGTTCAATATAGTTTCGATAAATTGTCTGCGACTTGCTGAAGATAATTGAATTGCAACATAAAAAGAGAAAAAGGGAGTCAAAGATATTCAGGTGAGTCGACGAAGTGATAAGTAGATTACGATAAACTTTTTTAACAAAAATATTGATGTCTTTATTTTTCGCTGCATTCAGAATCTATGTAAGAACACGTGGAATATTTTCAATTCGTAAGATGGAACTATTCAACAGATAATAAGGTGAGATTATTGAATTCAACAATAGAATGATTATGCCAATGTATATCAATGGAGTTTAATTTTAGACGAAGTAAAAATATACCGATAGAATTAATTCAAAGCAAATAGTGTACAGTCGTCCGTATATCATATTTAATTGAACCATTTACACGGTCAAGAAACACGACCTACCGACGAGACAATTATATGTTTTCGGCTGTACTTATAACTCCACCATAAAATATATTCACAACGAAATATTCAATTCTCCACTCCACTGTTATGAAACGCTCTCGGCGTTAGCTTTTAGCTGATCTTAACCATGAATATTCACGGTAACATCAATGGAAAACCCGGACACTGTATTGCTATGGAAATGAGTGCAGTACAGTGGAGATCTGTATCTCCACATTTTTGACATGCAATACAATAACTTATATTTTACTGAAGCTTACAGTGAAATGTCTGTCACTGTAAGAAGTTCAGTAAGCACATTTTCTAAAGTGTAGAGTAGAATAAAAGAATGTTGGATTAACTTTATTACTAAAAATGTTCAAGGAGACATTGGGTAAATAAATGTATTGATAAAATATTTCAGTCTAAATTCGTTGAAATAGATTTTCCTCTTCCACGCGAACCCTAACACTTTTTTTCGAGTTATCAAACAATACTATGTATATTACAACGTTCTACTCGGCTTAAATGCTAATAAGCCAACAGTATGACACGACTCTTTTTGTCGGTTTGCTTGGCTTTCATTGTTCAGAGTACCAATTGTAATTTTGTATATTTCTAGGTGATATGAAAAAGAAAAAAAAACAGGTGGAAACACATTGGTCTCAATGAAATAGACGAAGTAGAAACTGATAACTGGATCAATGCCACTTCAGGATTTGGAGATCAAGTGACCTCGCGACCGTGAATACACGCCACAGTCACTCAAAGGATCTTGACACATTTGATCTGGGGATCTGGTCTGGGTGCGTGACTCTGACCTTGAGAATTCATTATTTCACCCAGAGAGCGAAACAAAATTAAATAGCGTTGAATTGAATTTCAGGGTTTTTGAAGTTTCCGACGGGTCTAATTTTTATTTAATCAACTAATAATTACGATATCTTAGTGCCTCTGCTTCCGCATTTGGCATCACAGTCAAAATTATTAAAAAATTGTTTTACTCAATGTTTTATAAACGTTTAAGCAGAATAAATCAAATGTCATGTTCAATTTTTCAAGAATACGGCGGTACATCTCATCCATGAATCAGTGGTTTGATTCAAGGATCAAACAATTGCATGGTAATGTTGGAACGAAACGTTAAATTCATATCACTAACTTGTATCAAAAGTTTAATAACTATGTATTGCTCATTAAAAAAGGATTATTTACAAGATGCGAATTCATTGTTTAGATAAAAACAAGTCATCGAGACGTCCATGAAACTATTTCGCTGCGTCTTCCGGTTACCTTACAACACTAGGATAATCGTAGACGTAAGGTCGATTCTGATCGATCACTTTTTATGGCCGTCAATAAATGCAGGTATCCGTATTTTTTGGTTGTATGGTCGTGATAACGGTTATTCATCTTGACAATGACAGGGTTCGTTTGAATTTTCCGACCATATACGTATACATCACTATTAGAAACTGCAAGAATATCGAATCATCGAAAGAGTAAATTTATCGATAATAATTTCCTTTTGATAGTAAGACTTGATCGAAACGTCTAGTACTCCTCATCGTATATTGACCGATTGAGATGTAAGCTCAAAGAGCCCTTTGGAAATCGGCATGAAAAAGATCCGCCCACCTTGTCATGCGAGGCGCAAGGGAAAAACATTCACGTAAAAGGCTTACGTCAACGTCACGAGATGTTTTGGACGTCTGGGCGCTACCAACTGTTCTCTTCAAATTAACGACGCAGACGCGCTAAGGACAATAAAAGCTCTCGATCTCACATGTGCTCTCCTCCTCCGCGTATATACACAATGAAAGCCGCGTGCCCGATCCATTGTCGCATCCAAGCCACGAGAAATGCGCAGCTCCGTTGAGCTTCTAATTGTTATCGCCGGCCTTCTTTGGCCACGTACACCTTACCAAAGAGGTATTGAGAGCTGGTGTTCGCGACGCATTGGAAATGTGCATCTGCCGGAAGACGCACTCACCGTTGGTCCGCATACTGTACATAATACGTACACAATGAGTTTTTTACCCGTACTCGTTTGTATTTTGACTTACATTACGAATGAAGGGGTATTGCGCGCTTTGGTGTCAGGCCTGCTCGGTGTAAGTTGAATTTTCGTACCGATGTTTGTCTAATTCTTTCTATGTTCGTCCAAGGCCAATGTATGAGGATGTGATAAATAGACGTATTTGCTGTAGTGAGATAAAAATTAACACGGGTGATATTTTTAGAAAAATATGTATGGTCATGCTGAGCTTCAAGTATTGTGATTTTGAGAAAATCGTAAACAATTCTCGCGGAAACGAATAGTCGCCATTTTTCAAGAATACAATACAAGTAAAATACCGTTTCCATATTCATAAACCATTGTCGAGTGAACAGCCGACAGTTAATGTTTGACAATACGCACCTGACGTCTGTATTCATGAAAATTGTCGGTACAATATCTCTTTTTGATGAATAAAATAACTCATTGAAGGATTTTTTTTCCTTGTAAAATCTGTTTTAATAATCTCAAGGCGCTTAAATAAGAAATAAACTCTTTACAACATTTTTTCGAGTAGATGATCGTTCGTAGAGACGTTTGAAGTGGAGTTAAAAAAATACTTGTTTTTGGCGCGTCAAAAACTAATGAAATGATGCACATATAATGCAATTATCGGTATTTAGTTCTGGTGAAAACTGTATTAGTGTAGATTATTGTAAATTTACCCCCATTAACAACCTTTAATGGTCTTGTTCAAGTCTGTTCATCAAAATCGACTATTCCAATTATAGTTACTGCTAATTAGCAAATATGTAAAGTTCGTTTGGGAATTAGAGGAGATGCTTACACATGATTCAACGAAATTTGTTGACCCTTGAATCGGTCTCGAATCGAATGAATCGGAGGAAATAAACAAAATTAAAATTATTGAAGTGTCCATGAGAAATTAATTCGATTTTACCACTAGAATCATTTTTGTATCATTTTGAATATTTTTGATAAAATTTCATTCTCGTTCGTTATATTCTTGAAGGACTCAATATAGTTTATAGTTTATAAGAACAGAAAAAGTAAAATCTAGTTCTTTTTCAGACTCAGTGATAGAAAAAACAGTTCATTACATTTACGCACGAATGAGTTCAATAGAGGACTTGAGTTAGTTCTCTAGTTTGCTACTTCTTTTTTACTCGTGAAAAAATAGAAAAAATAGCGATACATGTTAAATTGTCTTCAGAGTGTGGCTCTATATGATTTCACCGGCGAGTATAAACTCGTGTCTTTGTCAACGCGGTCACTTTTCCTATACTTATGGTTATTGTGATCAGCATATTGATAAGAATAGCTTGCATGAGCAAAAAAAAATTCAACATCGAGCAAAGAAATATCCCTCAGTCTTACGCGCTAACTTGACAACTCAATTTTCCTACGTAGATCTTAGTAAGAGAGCTTTATACGTTTGTATCAGATCGCAAAGACAGATGAAAATCGATCATGTCGACTCCCTTCCCCTTTGTTGTATAATGTCGCGTTTGCGGCTAAGCGACACAAACGGGGGATAGAAAGTAATTTTGGCAACTTCGAGGGGAGGCCCAGGCAGAAGTCGGATGGGACAGACAGCAGATTTTTTGCGAGGAACACCAAGAAACCTGATAATATATACTCCGTCAGCTTGCGGATATTGAATACTTCGTTGTCTCAGTATCACGTGAAATGTAGACTCTTGACTAATTGGTTTGAAATGGGCTCACTGAACGTGTATCATTTATCATGATCGTGATGTTTCAAATAATTCAGTGTAAAATGAAACGTTCATTGTGTTGATTTTATATCTCATCATCATAATTACCAAGTAAATGAGAGCACAAAAAGCAATATAATTGTTCATGCTGCTTTCTATTTTGAGGTTTTATTTGTATTCGTATAGAAGATCAATTATATTATATTTATAGATATAGACATCATGAATAACTATGGAGTAAATGTGTGAATGATATCTACAATATGGAATACATTTTATAAACGAATGATAAATTTATCAAATGAGATATAAACGTCAGTAAAATTGATTTTACCTAGGAGTTGTGATGCTTATCTGAATACCCTAAATTTCAATGCAACGATCGATCCGAAGTAGGTGGCAATTATGTATCATTTATTTTTCTCGAATACGATCGAACGAACAAGGAAAAATATTCATCGATGAGAACATAAGAAAAACAATGATCTGAACTTTTTTTCCAACAATATAAATGAGGTGTTTGCGTACACAAAGAAAACAATCGAAACACAAATTTAGTGAATTATGTTTAAGACATTAAAATGATTTCACAATGGAACCGTCATCAGATTTGAATGTTGATCGATGTAACCTTTTACGAGTCTTATCTAGAGCAATACAAATGGTGTAAATGCATGACACAATATGGCAAGCTCGCGATGCAAATGCATAAAGGTTAAAATTATAATCACTGCAGCTTTAATCGGAAAGCATCACGCGAGAGATTCTGCCAGTTTTATTTGCCATACAACACAAGAGATTCTCTAAGAGACAGGCGAGAAAGCGGGGAACAAAATTATTATACCGAATTACACGCGATTTCACGCATCACAGAATCTAGGATCTCCTTCCCTCGAGCCACGAAAGAACTTGCGCGCAAAAAGATAGAGGGAGAGAGAGAAAGAGAGGCTCGACTGACCTTTTTTGATGTCTACCCTCGATAAGCGATATAATGGTTGTTTTTATTCAGCTGACCTGGCCTATTCGTGATAGTGGAGTAATTTTTGTATCTAGTTCGCCGACGATCCTTTGGTCATTATGTGATTTTTATCATCTTTCCGTCGATTGAAATCTTGAAAAAAGGCCCATAAAAACAAGTCTTCCCATATTAACGAAAAATTCTCCCTCTTCAAAGAATAAAAAAAAAAATGATGAGCCTGAAAGTGACGAATCTTTTGCTTGATTGAATCTGATAAAGCATGAAAAATCGCGTTGGCACGTCTGAAAAAGCAAAATAAGTTCGGTCAGTCCGCGTCACCAAGATTTCAAAAAGAGGCTCTTTCGCGTGCCCGAATTTGGCTAATTGAATTGAAGACTCGGTGCCGACGGATCCTTTCGAAACATTAAAACACCCTACACAGACGGTGATAAACAAACGGCGATTCGTGAATCGTTGAAAAATCGAACGTAAAATCCCTTCTTGATAAAGAAGTCGTGTACAAAAAAGCCGCAGCGTGCAAAAGTATGGTGGCACGAGAAGTGAAGTATTATAGCAGGCTCGGAGGTGCGTGTTTGCGCCTGATAAGAAAAACTTGTCCGCGCGCTGACGAGCGGGCTCTGTCGAGCGGTCATAAATTTAATGGGATCTCCGTCAATCTAAACGGCTCGCTCTACGAAAAATTCCCGCTGAAAGATATCGCCCGGAGTTCATCGGCTCTTTGGCAACCTGCCTCTAATGCGTCAACAATTACTCCTGCTCCAGCCGAGCCCGAGAGACGACTGTGTGATAAGCAATTATCGCAATGGACGCGCACGGCGCACCCCGTACAGACACACACGCTCATGCAAACACACATACTAACGAAAGCGCTTGAAAGTATCCGAAGGAACTCAGGTATACATACGCAATATAGTCTCTCTTGCAAAAGGCTCGCGAGTGTTATACGCAACAATGGGGCTGCGAGGAACAAAAAAGAACGACAGATAAGATAAACCGGCGCGCCGTTTATTACCGGTAGCCGTGTCGCGCGCGCGCGCACATTCTATATACGTGTGTATATATCTGCACCTCTCGGATGCAGCTCGAATATTTGCGTCTCGTGCCGTTCCTCCCTTATCTTATCGCGGGGACCCCGATCGGACTGGACTTTTTTCCCTCGGAGATTCCGCCGATGACGCGATACACGGGCAGATTGTCGGATGGCAATATCACCGGGCGAGAGAAGCCCCGACGAGAACAATGAGTGGGTCCGCGAGCTTCCGGTCTCGGCGCTAATGCTCGGCCAGGGCCGCACCTCGCCACTGTGCAAGCCTCCCTCGATCTTTGTTCCGATCCCGGCCTATATGTGCAGTGGATATGTTTGCGCGCGTGACGCTAACGCTATAAGCGGGGGAGAGAGAGAGACAGCCACGGCGAATTGCGAGCTTGCCCGCGCGGACAAAGGGATTTCTTCGTGTAGGTACTGCAGTGTCTTTGTTCTCCGGCACCCCGAGTACCCCACCGTGAGCCAGAAAGTTTAACGAATATTTTCATCCTGCAGTGAGCCACAAATGCGCCGGTAAACGAGGGGCTTCTCACTACAGTACTCCCAGAGAGAGTACCGCGGAGTTCTCGTGGAATACTGAGGGTTTATGGGTGAATAGTGCTCTTTATTCTTGTCAATGTTAATCAACGAGCTATTGCTCAGATTAGGACAAGCTGGATCACACAATCATAAGTTTACGATGCTGAGATGACACCGAATGTCATCAAATTTAGTACCGTGAAGTACTAAAAAAGTTTTTCTCTTCGAGAATACGATGGGAGTGCCGTCGAAATTTGGAGGTAGTACCGGAGCGAGAAGCTTCCGAAGGTAACACTTACAATTGCCGATCATCACGCAAATGTGCGCAATCAAAATCGGTATCGAACCACCAATCACAACTGTCGTGCAATTCATGACTTTCAATTGTACACATCGCGCGTCGAGTTTCCTATGTGTCTAATTCAATTTGAGATGGAATGAAAAAAAGAAAAATGAGCGTCAATGAGTCAACGTATTTTCACGTGTAGCTGAACCGCCTGATGCAATTGAAGAGAGAATTAGTTAGCACATTGCCCATCCGCGTTGGTGTCTCTTTAGTTTGGAGCGATATTGGATATGGGACAAAACGTGTACATAGCCTTGGAAAGAAAAAAAAAACAATCGTGGCGGGTTAATTGGATTTTGAGCTAACGATAAAATTATTATTCGAATGGAATTATTGTAGGGACGAAATGAATTGACTAGCGGGATTCCAATCGTATCGTAAGAAAAATTAGACGGCAAAATATAAATCGAAAAACTCCAGTAGACTTCCCGTCGAAGTCGCGTAGTTATTATTTTCTGCTACTTTCGAGGAAGAAAATATCGCGCATCCAAGGTAAGTATATATTGATTCTGCATCAAAGTATTGCAGGTTTTCCTCATTCGCGTCGTATAATCCCTTCTATTACGCTACTATCATTCCGCTAGTTAACAAGATCATCAGTCTAATGCACACACGTCTATGCACGAACGACCGCGCGTCGACGGCGCTATATTCTATTCGCGGAACTGAAAAATGAATTACCATTTATTTGCACAGAAATGCATTCACTAATTAGTTTTCAGTGAAACGGTAGCGTTTCCGCAAACTGGAATATACGCGCGTATACATATTTAAAGCCAGCTGATGTAACGCGTACATAGTCTGAGCCCGGAGTTCGAAGCGACGCGTATCGGTGCACATGTCGCTCGCGAGAACAACACAAAATATCGTCACGATGTTTGAATTAGCGATCGAACGACATCGCAATTTATAGCAGCCCGGCGCGCAATAAACAGCATTAATAAAACATGTGATTTATGTACCATTATGGTATAGCCAACAGAGAGCGAGCACCTGTTATTGCCGGGCTGTAAAGGCTCTTGTGAATAACGAGACAAAGTTGCGGGCGCAGGGCAAGTAGTATACCAAACGTGTCCTCTGACACCACGTCAGAAAACAAGCGTCTGTCGGCCGGGCGGCCGCGCATCGAGCGATGGGCAAGCGCTAAATAAGCTAATTACGCGATTAAAGAGAGTTTAGAGCCTCTGCGGTGGACTTGGTGCGCACACTCTCCCCACGTAAGTTCGCAGTTCGTATATACGTACACGAGACGTGCCTACTCTGTTATACACGTTAATACGATTACATAGGAGGCTCATCGCTCGCGGCGGCTGGAAAACAAAATTCATGACGCGCCAACTTTTCTTCCGAGAGATTATTCGGCCGTGTAATGGTTGCGCAAGTGATACAGGGAGTGGAGTTGAATCAACAATCCCTCTGCTGGAAGGACAGCGCACGAGATATGTAGTCGACTTGATTTTTCGGACAATATAAGTAGGGCTGAAAGTATGATCGTGCGATAATATTGTCGGAACTGCATTTTTTCTTTCCAATTCGGGGACACCGCAGCGTGACACGCCGCGGCTATCGTGTACATTCTATGAGATTTACATTGCGCGGCTTGGCTTGGGCGTGACTGGAATCCCCATTGTCGTCCCACGAGTGTATTCGACGCCTATTCGATGTTTTTGACACGTCACCACGATTATATACGAGGCAGCGGTTGGATCGCGAAGGAGGAAATTCAGGTGCGTCTCTGTATAAGCCGAAAGAGAAGGAAAATACTGACAAATCTTGGGGCGCGCGTGCCTGCGGCAGCTGAATCATCATCGAGTCAACATAACAATTCCGTCGCAATTAATGCGGACGGAGAAATTAAGATTAGCCGATGATTTACGGCCGGCTTATGCCTTTGTAAAAAGTCGCTTCTTTTCGCCGGAGGATATATATACATATATACATTTACAATAATAACAATGCATCATAACGCGAATCTTGATTCTCAACCGAAATCACGTACACGTCGGGTCGTTTTATTTTGCGAATAAAATTTATACCGAGTGATAAGCGCCAAGCCTCTTTCTCTCTTTTTGCAGATGCGGTCTTTTTAAAAGCCCGTCCATAAATCGCTACGAAGAGAACATGTAAGTTCGTACACACAGTCTGCGATGCTCCGTCACTTTAGATTCCAATAAGCTATTCAAAATCCTTGCTTATCACTCTTTTTTCGTGCTTTTTTTCCCGGTATGACAAGCTCTTTGTGAGAAGGAACTTTTTCACGTATGTACATACACGCATCGTCGGAGAGACCGAAAGCTCGACGGGCTCTGGATAAACACGAATGACTCGCGAGTCGAGCGAATTTTTTTTTCCTCCCTCCGAAGGTTACTCCTCGCCAGGGATGTTATATATAGCAAGTTCACGAACCTCGACGCCCTGACGTGTACGTTTATACCGTTGCGAGTGCGTGAGCCACTGTGCGGCCAATTAGGCTCCGACTTATCGTATATATATGCTTGTGTGTGTGCATATATACAGATGATGCGCATAATATCGAGACGGGCTTCGGAGAGTCGCGCACTCGGCGATGCACATAGGGAATCCGAGCCCGCGGCTCAACGGTGCTTGACCACCAGCTGCAACCGGTTTCGTCCGGATTGGGAGTACGAAAAAAATTTGCATTTCCGACGCAGGCATGGGAACCGTCATGTTTTTCGATTATCTCCGCTGCTGCGAGTCGCTCGGCCGAGCGCGCGAGTTCAGACCGAGCTCGATCCGAGTGTATCAGTTACGCCCGAACAATTACTCTTATTTCGAACGCAAAAAAAAATTCATTTGTACAGAATGTTTTGGCCTTTTTTAGAATGTGATTTTTCAGGACGAAATTTGTAGACCAAGTGAAATTTAGACGATATATATCCATTCGCCATATTTCGCCAGCAAGATTTACTGGCCCAAGTAGGCAGTTTCTGACGAGTTTACATTATGAGGAATTGGGAAGTATAGGTTGAGTAAATCGGCACTTTCCACTCCCTACAGTAATATAATGTAAATGCGTTCATTTAACACTGTCTTGTGAGGCCGATGAACTTTGCTGGCAAAACATAGAAAATTAAAATAAAAAGTACAAATTTCACTTAATCTTACTAATCTACAAAATTTTTCCTCACAGAGAGTCGTTCTAATCTAATTTGAGAAATTAAAGGTGTTCCAAATAATATTTAGTCACGTTACTCAAACTCAATATTTGGATTCAGATAAAACAAGGTGTGACGTCGTTCCGTATATTAGTCTCTTGATAGTTCTGATGACATTTGTGCCAACAGTTTGAGTTACACTCTGAATTGTTTCAAACTTCAAAAGTAAACGAAGATCCATTGTGATCAATTTAAATCGATACCGTATTTTTATAGGAAATTTTCACCCGATAACACTGTCGCTTTGATTTTCGAAAATTCCAATTCAATAGCTGCAAGAAATCTATCTTCGTCCAAGTACGCATCTCGGTGAAAAACGTACCTTTGGACGTCAAGGATAGACAACGTCTCGCAGCTTTAGAATAATGATCTAGCGGTAATTCTAGAACGTTTTGCAACGGGCAATATTTTTGATGAACTCCTTGACCCTGTTAGGCAGTACTAGTAGCAGCCAGACTCGAGCTTCGCCTCGCGTCTCTCGCGCGCCACGTCTTTCGAACGGGGTATATAATATCTCGCATACGACAATCGCCGGATGGAGTATCAAGTGTGTGCAAAACGCACGAGCGTCGCTCGTCGATCGCAAGCTCGAGCCGATTTCTCAACTCGCTCCTTCTCGAATTTCAATAAATATAAACATGTATATGCGAATTCACGCTCAACGCTCGGGGTCGAGTTGATGTAAGAGGCTATGTGCAAACTCGGTGCCAAGACGACGATGCTCGAGCCGCAACTGGAATCGATGCTACTTTTGCTGCGGCGCGCGCGCGTGTGTCAGCAGACCCAGTTTCGCGTTTCCGGCTTACGTGCATTATTAAAACAGCAAATAACGCCGATCGATCGGCTCGCGCGCGAGATCGCCACCAGTTGGGTTACGGGGGGTATTGGAGCCACCTGCATCACTTGTATATTGACCATGAGATTCCGGTCAGCCCAATTTAATTTTTTAGTTGCGCCGCGTGTTTAGTTCGATTTCTCCTGAAAAATCTTCTGCTGGTAGGGTGAGGAAATTCGGGCTTCTTGTCAATTTCTCGATATCTATGCAAATAAAATTAACGAGTTTCTTCCTTCGATTGATGGACTTTATTTTTGAATCTCCAACGGTTAGTTAATACAAAAAGTTTCGCATTTTTACGCTATATTTTGTAAATCATGTGGAAATATAATCACGCGAAGCATAAGAAAGAAAAAAAATGAAATATAATCATGTTTAATCCGTGACGCAGCGGATCATCCAACAAGTCATTCTTGTCAATTGTCAAAATTACACTATTATATAAAGAGGAAACGGGTATATAGAAAAATCTTGAGAATCGTTTAACTAATCATGAACTCATCACTAAACCATTCATTCCAAATTTTGACGGTAGTTTTATTATGCGCCCATAAAACCAAGGCTATGTTGAGGTCGAAAAACATTTCTAGAATTTCTGAATTACTTTTTAGTAGTGGGTAAAAAAAAAGCGAGCATGAGAATAGGTTCTGCGGTCGGCAGCGTGCGCCAACTCTCAACCCACTTCGAAACCTAGGTGACGTGGATGGTCGATCTACTAAGTCTCCGAAAGGTAGATCAAATATACTATGCAGTATCTGAAGAGACAACGAAAACTAATGAAAATGCCCGATCTTATTTTTTCGTTGAAGTTCCCCTTACCGGTCATGGTGGGTTATTACGTTACATCCACCCTTGATGGGATGATGGATGTTTCGATTGCCAACGTGTAGGCCTACTACCTAAAAAATGGCAAAGACTTTGTACGTTTGATTTACTTCTCAAAATAAATAAAAATCACGATTAATTCAATTTATATTCAAAATTCAATATTTACGGAACTAGCTTTTGTGAATAAGTTACAAAACAGCGCATCCACTCAATTACGCTTCAACAGTACTTTTTTTCTATACGTTTTTGACATTGAGATAGATGTAAGAAATAAATGATGAGACTTCTTTGAAAAAATTTTAAAATGGCTGTCAAGTGGAATACTTCAAGAGGCATTTTTCTACTGAAAATCAAGCGACTGAAAATTCAATGAAATAATAATTCTTTAATATTACAGACTATTGCAGACTGAAAATTGTGGAAAGGAAACTATTAACCTGCACTACTTGTCAACGTACACTAAATCTTCTGAATGATCGTTTCAAGCTTTTAGCCTGATAATGATGTTAAAAAAACACATATCTCCGGTCCTATTCCAGTATTATCTCACTGTGTCGAGAAATAATTGATTGTCAGTTTAATGGGAAACAAATACAAAAAGATGACGAGGAAAATAAGAACATGATAATAAACTGTTCAAGCACTAAATCCCTTTGCCAACCCTCCACCCTGTGATTCAACTGATTAGCAGTTATATAAATGATCTGTTCTGTGCTTCCTACATGCAGTTGAACAATCTCGTAATTCCGTTACGTATCAGAAAATGCAACTGTTCAATCTTGGAATTTTTCGTGATACACGATTAATACATATATCTTTTGATAATTATCTTTTAGAATATCTTCTTATGAAACATCCTTCAAAAAATTTTATCAAAATAATGCGGAAAGTGTGATTCTGCACAAATTGACACTCCCTACAGATTGTTAAGAAAACTGTCCCTCTCACCTCTTTCGCACTGGTATCGTATACTGCACTGCTTACGTATCTCAAAAAAATTATTCATCATTGTTCATCATTTATTTACATACTACACACTTGACAGAATATTCACGTACATTAAACTGGCAGATTGAAATGTATTTTATTCAGTATTGTGCGCTGGGGTTCAGTTACTCGACCCTGTACGAGTTTGACGCCTTACGCGCGTCGTTAGGAAAATAGTATCATAGCAATTTGTTGCGTGAAGTGTTACTCTCTACGAAAGTGACTGTTACCGTCGTTTAACTCGGGCGACAACTCTCACACTTTACGGGAATAACGCTCAACGCACTTGTATCGGAAAGTACTATTTTCACGGAATATTAAAATATATGAATGCAGGTAATAAACCAATAGTAAAACGTAGATCTCGTACAGACCTTGAAATGGCAGTACTTATTGTTGAATTTGGAACCATACAATATACGAGTAAGTGCCGCTTTTGCTGACAATTCTTTAAATATCTACTCATTTATAATGTAGATTATTTTCAAACGCATAATGGGGGGTTGTACTCATAGTTTACAGGCTATCTGCAGTTCGAGCGAACTCACGACGGAAAATACTAGTAGCAATACGATACTACTGCAAGGATAAATTTTCTTATATATTTTCCTCAAATATTTTATACTAAATGAAATAAATGTGTAACTGGGATTCAATAGAAATCGACCAGGATCAAGGAAAACTGATAAATAATTATCAGTGCCTAATTATATTATTTACTTGGAATCAAATAGACATCTAGTTAGAGGTTTCCGCTCCCGAGAAGTAATTATCACAATGATCTAAATAATTGGCTACGAGGAACGCGAGGTTGTGAAAATATCAATTCTGTTGTTCAACATTAGTTGAAAATGATTAGTTGTAGGCACATGCGGGAACGTCCTGAAATCTCAAAATCGATGACCCACCCGAGACACAAGATGAAAATTATGTTTATATATGTATCTTGAGATTGTGTGTACTCAATCATAATGATTACACAGAGAACATTTCGAAGCGATCGAAAATTATAATTGGGAATATTTTAAACGCCTGATTCCAGAGAAAGAGATTCGCGTGCAAGTGCAAGTCGACCGACTCGCGAGTCTCGTATAGACCCAAATTGTTGTAATGATACGGAGAAACGAGAGAATCGCTGCATGAAAAAAAGACTCGAGGTGCGCTGGTGGAATATATTTGAGACATTAATGAGGCGACTATGCAGCGGACAGCACGATACAACTATATATATATATTTTAGTATCGAAACAAAAGCCCAAGCGAGACACGAAAGCGAGGAGGCGCCCTTTTCATAATGCACAATTCATGGCTTACCTTGTGCCCGTTAGCTCGAAAGTGGGGTCGAAGCTCCCGCGTTTCGCTCACTTCGCACGACACATCCTCGGCCGTATAACACAATAACAAATCGATGCGCCCGCCAGTATATATGTGCATTTGTACGTGCTATCGCCGCCCACCTGTGGAATTCCGAGTATAATGAGGCTCGCGCGGCTTTTTTCGCCGCGATGCGCGAGTCGCTGCGGACGATTCAAGAGCCGCAAAGAGTGTGCGATCCACGACTCGTGATATATACATATACATTTTTTTGAAAAAAGTCAGTGGTATTGCATCGACTCGCCGCCGATTTATAAACTGAGTTCGATTGGTTTTTTTTCCACGTCCCGCACGTGAATGCGGTTATATAGTTGGCTCGCGGGGGGAAGGCGCTTCGATTAAATGTTTTCAATATATAGTCATGAAACACGATGACAATGTAATTGACCTGTTTATGCGGGAGAGCAGCACCATTGATTTTCAAACGATTTTCACTGTCAAATCAATTGGGAGTGCGCCGTCGAGTGTGCTCTACCGAAGAAGCCGTTTGAAAAATACGCGTCCTTAAATAACGATTGCGAGATTTCGGGCCTCCCAAGAGGAAATCACATATTGTTGGGAAAAAGGCTATCTTGCCGAACAAAATGAATTTCAAAAGTTTAACTATCTCAAATATTATAAAAAAATAATTTGAAATTCAAGAAGGTTGATGGGGAGGAATATGAAAAAGAAACATGTCAGATTGGACAACTCGACGTCTGATAAGAAAAAAACTTCTCTTCGCATTTGACGGTTTGCAACTTTCTAGACCAATCTAAAGTTTCGTACAAGACCCTAAAAAATGGCTAGGGTGTATAAGAGTCGTACACGTAGACTTGATTTTAAACGATTTTGTTTGATCAATGTAGATTGCAGTCGGAGCAGAAGAATCTTGAAAATCGTTAGAATTGTCATAAATTGCCGATTAGACTTTGAACAATTTACGAATAAGTAGAAACATAGAAATGCACTCAAAATGACAAATAAACTTTTCCGACTATTCATTTCGATGAAATTTATAGCTCTTTATCAATTTCACCATTGTGAAATAGTTTCATTCGTAATTCCAATCGAAATAACGCACGGTCGTTACTTGAATAAACATTCTTTTGATTGTGAAATCATTACGGAAATGAAAATGAGATTCAGTACAGTACAATGACTCTGACAATACGCGCATACAATGTTTCGTGAACCAAATAAAAATGTATCTCAGTTTCGAGTGCAACCCCGACGCGAAAAGTCAGAAAAAAAAATACTATCTGGCGCTTTGGTGACGATAAAATTGTCGAGCGTCGAGCGTAACTGATAACGATTATTAGTTTTCCTTGTTTTTCGATGCGATCAAATAACATTAAAAAATGCCGTGGAACACTGATTAAATCGAACGACAGCAGTTTATTTCGAAGTTATTCGATAACAATGGGAGGGAAAAATGCGGAACGCTCCCGCGCGTATCGCTAATGAAGCGTGCGCGGCGCGTGGAATCTGACCAAGTGCGCAAATGAACATTGTATATATTCAAGATCGAACCTTCTGCATTTCGACTGGAAACAGGAAAACATTATGTTAGCACTTTTCAAAGCAAAATCGGACGATCTCGATCGTATGTATAGGTCATTGACGGCATTGCACTGAAGCGGGACGCGCACGAGCGCAAAATAAAACATCACTTCACACTGGCGAACGAGTTGCGAAATCCAACGGTCGCGCGCTCTTTCTCCTCCATCCCCCCATAAATTGTCAACTTTTCTACATGTTCAGGAGGCCGAGTCACTCGACGCGCATATATTCGGGGACTGTTCAGCCGTGAACTATTTTCAACGGGCGCTATAAATTTGGAACAGAACGCGGGCGCGCGCGTTCGACGGAAAACTGAAGGTTCTCCAGGCGAACGGCCCGTCGCGCGCATATGAGCGCGCGCAAACAGTGGAATTTGGGAAATTTGAAAAATTCCATTTGATCGACGATTATCTCGGAGCCTGCAGGCTCTTGTACACACACACACACACTCACGAGCATAAATTCCTGGTCGAGAACGGGTATACCGCGCAAGTCATTTAAATTTTTCACAGCGAAGACTCGATCAGCAAGCGATGGGTGCGTAGTGCAGGATTACAGGCGCTAATAAGCATACACGCGCGCGCGCGAAACTTTCTAAAACGTCGAGCGCGTGCACAAACAGCCGATGTGTATACGCCGGAGGAAAAAGGGGGCCTCTGACAGTACGCGCATGTGCGCGCACGCGAAAGAAACGCATACCGCCATCGGGTAAAAGACGACGATCGCGTTTGCACACACACAGTCACACAGCCGTCATGGGGGGATCATAAAACTTTCCAAATGCGGATTTGGCGCGCGAGCCGGGCAAAAACGCGGGTCAGCGACCCCTCCGCGCGGTGTATGCGCCGCGTCTCCTGGCTTCGCGGGACCTACATACACGTACTTACACAGGCGCGCACTGCATGACACACAGGTGGGACAATGATGAAAGACAATCGACTTACCGTTTTGACTGGAGTAGTCCCATTCCCAGTAGCCGGCCATCGCGGGGGTCAACTATCGGAAATTGAGGTCGGCGAAGTTTAGATCCGAGTATATGCTCCCGCTCGTCTTGGCCGCTCCTATGTCACTTGGTTCCGAATGTACACACACCTCCTCGCACGTGCGTTTTACCCTGCTCGACCTGTCGAGCCAATTCCAACGACTATGAGTCCGAACCGTCGCGTTGATCGGCGAAGGTTTGTCTCACTCGCGCGCGCGCGGGCGTAGGCGTCCCAAACGTGCAGTGCCGGCTTGGCTTGGCTTGGCTCGTACGTATGATACACGGACGAAACGAGCGCTATGCACACGAGGTACTGCACGCGCACATACACAGAGTCAGTGAGAGAGAGAGAGAGAGTTGGTGCGCTGCTGCTGCTGATGCTGATGCGTAGCGTTGCGGGGAGGCGTCGGGCGCGTTATAAGACCGGCCGGTCGGCGCGCTAGCGTTTATACCCGAGCCCCCCAGTCACGTGACACGCAGCGCGCGCCCGCGGCTGCTGCGCGCAACTGGAGAATACGCGAATCCCACTGCGCACGCGCCTGTAAATATTTACACGTGCGCGCGCGTGAGAGACCGAGCCGTCAGCCGCCGCCGCGCCGGCCCGTCAGCTCGTTCGCTCGCGCTAGCTCAAGTTCGTTGCGCCTCTCTTTTGTTGTATCTATTTTAAATTTAAATATAAGTATACGGGATAGAGAGAGAGAGAGAGAGAGAGAGAGAGAGAGAGAGAGAGAGAGAGAGAGAGAGAGAGAGAGAGAGACGACGCGCCACAGACTCGCGGCCCGTGCGGCTATTATTAGCGCCTCCTGCGCGGATAATCCTATGGTGTGTGCGGGCGCAAGAGTTTCGCGCCGCGCCATGAGATCCCGGTTATCCGGAATTTATGCCAAACAGGACGATTCGATATGTAAAAGCAGTTTTTGAGATTGCGAGTTGCGATTTTCGACATGCGCGTATACTTAATTTCCCCCTAATCCATGGGTCTTACGAAGATGCAATTCTGTCCGCGAAGAAAGTCAAATCTCGCAATCTGGCCGCGAAGAAGACATGTGCCTTCCTTCGTAAGACCCATCGTAATAATCTTGGGAATATTCGTCGCGCGAAGCTGGTAATTTCGTTTCTTATCAATATGCCAAAGTGGAATTTTTTTTTTTTTTTCATTATAGGCGTACATCGTTATTCGAATCACCTGTGAAAACAAAGCGTGTATAGGAGGCTATTTAAAACTTATCAAATCGAGTCGGGCGCAAGGAAATAATCCGTAACATTCCTCGCTGCATTGGGCCACTCGAGCTATAGTATATGTGCCGAGGTGAATTTCATCAACAAATTATCCGCAACTTTGCGTTATACCGATTTTCCGAAATCAAATTGGGCGCGAGCATCGACAAAAAGCTGGCGATATCGAACCTATCGTATATGGATATGCGTCGCGCACAATCCTGGGTTAATCATTCCAATCGCATCATTAATTAGACTCGTGATAAACACAATCTGGCACGAGAATGACAGCTCATATACAAAGATATCAATTATCACACGCGACCGCATACACACATATATAGTGTCCGGACGCTAAATATCACCTCGGGCCACAATATCGGATCTTCCAACCCGGGCCGAGTATCCGTGGAAATTTTGTCGCCGAGACCAAACATTCAAGTATGTATGTGTAGTGCAGCTCTCCGCAAGCTTCGTTCGATTCGCAGTGATCGGTCTCGTGGACAAAAAAAAATCGCAGCGCTTAAGCACGTGCTCGGTGACGTATAGCGTCCGTGTGTGTATATGTATACGCGTATTGCTGTTTGAATAAACCATACTCGCGCGCTATATAATCCCGCGTATATATATACACGCACGCACGCACACACAGCTGTTTTATCGCTCTCGTTTATCTTTCTCCTCCAGATCGCGGCGCTGAATTTTTTTTCTCCCGCTCTCGGGGCGCATTGCGATCTCGTCTGCGGGCGAAAGTTTTTTCCGGCGCCAGCGAGACTCGCGCGGTGTGCACTATACTGCGGCTGCACACGCGCTCGGGCCGTTTTTCTCTCTCTCTCTCTCTCTCGCTCGGGCCCAATGGAAATATGTGAAAGCCTCGTCGCGCACTCGATTGATTTACGCTGGCAATTATATGTGTATTTACGATTTACATTCTTTGCCAGCGCGAAACGATGTTTCGTTATTATACGGCTCTTCGATATATATTTTATTACGCTGCAGTGCACCTATGCACCCGTATATCGGTATAGCGACGAGGAATCCGATGTAGGGGGTCGTACTATCGATAAAGATTCTTCAGGTAGACAATATTTCAGCTTATTGGCTGACGATCATCGGCAGGAGCTCAGGGTTGTTGCACTTGTGATGTAGATAAGATGAGAAAAAAACGATTGTCTGCTTTGACGATTAGTTGCCTCTATGCCCTCGACGCTGGATTAAGGAAGTTGGTCATCAGAATTTAGAATCTATGTTTTCCTCTCGCCGAAGGAAGATTCGCGAGATTTCGAACGATATCATTGATGAACTCGCAAGTAACTGTAAAACATTGAAAAAAAGAGATTACTTCGATTCTGGACATTTTTTTCTCGAATGATTATAATCCGAAGATTTGACTTGACTTGGGAATTTTAAAAATATCGATTGGTCGCGAAAGGAAAAGTCGTTGTGTATCAAATCTTGCGCCATTCTTTCAAACAATACGAATCCCATTCAAGAATGGGAAAAAAGGGACCAAATGTCTGGAGCCGAAGTACTTGAATGTTTTTCAGTTTCGGTATAAAAACGAAGCTTCAGGCGACGTAAGTTCGGAAAACAACTTTTGCAGCTCACCAAACTAACTAATCGAATCTAGAGCACGAAATTCTTCTGTCAAGCTTAATCGACGATTCGTTTCAACCTCCCGGCGGAATTGGCCAAGTACGATTCGAAAGAACAACTAGCGGAGAAATTTTCCCGTCATGGAATGCAAAAGCGAGCAAAAGATCAGGCGAGCGTATGTGTATAGGCGCATGGAAATGACGCGCGGAGAGAGTGATGCACCGCGAGTCGCGCGCACAAACGTGAGAGCCGTGCAGAAAACCTGTTCGGCGCTATTTTCGACTTGCGCGCGCGAGCCGAGGCCGTATCCTTGAAGATCCCGTCCTTCTAAGCTACCGGCCACCTCCTTTTTGAGAAGTCGCTGCGCTCGCGCGCGCGCGCCTCGCCGGCCGGCGATTTCGTTTCTATACCCTACGGCCACCACGCTACTTATGGTCTAACTAATGCACCGCGCGGGTATGTACTCAGCTCCTGGGCGAGAGCCGATTATCTACAGGTGCTCGACGGACGAATAGGAGGTGTCTATCGCTCGCCGCCAAGTGTTTATATCTTCTGACGGGATTTACTAACGATCCTCTTGAATCGCACGGAGATAAGCGGCTCGTCAAACTATCACCGACACGTAGGTATGTTTGGACGACAATCTAAGATTATTCGATTCGATTGGTATTGCTGGTAATCCTGTGTTATGAAACGGAATTCCATGTTTCTATTTGAACAACCGATAAACTGCAATGAATCCATTGTTCAAGTTAATACGCAGTTGTCAAAGACTTTTCGTCTCAACTTGAAAGGCTCGCGCAGAGGAGTGGCTTGGAGGTTCAAATTAAAAACCGCGAGCGGACGATATAATGCCAAAAATAAACCATGCTAAAAATGACACAGGACAAAGCTATGTATATCCTAAAATGACTTTATTATAACTCTTATTCTTTTACACATGTCGGATATATGCTTGTCAGTTCTATAGTACTTGTGTACACGTATGTATCTTTATTTAGATATAGTTTTCTTCATTCACTCGCCTTTACTCTCCCATATTATGTATATTATACTGACAACATATCAATATAGAGTCGCGAGAATCGATGCGGATGTGCAAAGCTTAGCAGTCGTTGGCCAATCGGCGCTATTCGTTACAACAGTCCAGAGGTAAATTTTTATTTATAATTATCTATTTACGTATGTAATCATGTATTATTAAGTATTACCTGCCCGGATGCGAATACCTTGGAGAAACTTTCGCGAGTACTTTTTAATGCACAAAACAAGAATCATCATAAGAAAGAATGCTGAATGTTTATCGTCTCGAAACGTGTATCCCTTTTTTCCACTTAAAATACCGTTTAAAGTTTCACGTATACATACACATATGCGATAGTCTGAATGATGAGTTTATTTACAATCTACTCTCGAATGATTAACATACTTAATTACACATGTTTACATCCTAATATGAACATGAAATTACTTCAATATTCGTCAACTGACCTTGTCCGCGCGTGCTTTGAGGAAGAAGGGATCTGTGTGAGAGTGTATATTTATATTTCAGGTACTCTTTTTAGTACCAGTATATCGAATGTGTGAGCTCATGTATTTGTGTTTTGTGTACGTGCACAGGAATAAATTCGTTACATGTTATGCAACATTAGGTATTAAAGAAGCGTTATGACTTACAATTAAAAATAATTTTGAAATCCCAAGAGATTACAATGCGTTCATTCTCTTTTCTCACTTTAGTCAATATATATTGGAACATTATATGCCCGATTGAGGCCTGCGAAGACTAACAATTTTTCCTCTCCCATCGAGAAACGTGGAATCAAAATGCAACACCAACTTCAAACATGTACATATTTCCTTATTATTGAGGAAGTGAATTCGGTTGGGAAGTTGATATCGCGACACCTCGCCACCAGGAAGATCGACTTCTGTTCAATAATTCGAAATTGAACGCACAGCAGGAGGCTATTCTCAAACGGACCCCACATCAGTAATCTAGAAATCCACGAGTGTAGGATGAATTCCAATTCTACGATCGCTAAATTCCAAATTTACTTTTCATTAATCTTTGATACCAGCGAAAAATAAATAATTCACCACCTACCCTATTTGTTTCTTTTCCTATCAGAAATTGTACCCCTTGTAGCCGATATCAACTTTTTTCTTCCTTGTGACTTTTCAATCGTTCACTTTATTCTTCGGTCCCTTATGTGATTCTCAGAAATTGCCTTACCGTTTTTAAGCCTTTCATTCTATATCTACTTTGAATGTATACATATATATTTCGTACACACGTATATGATACAATTTTTTTTTATCTGGCAGCATCTGACGGATACGCATTGAGCGATGATATGAGATAAGCGTGATATGAGAAAATCGATGCTAAATGCATAATGTGTCTTTTTTCTTATCTTAATTGTCCATTGTAAATCGCTAAAACTTTTTCTCACAAAATTCACAACAATATGCTCAAGTATAAAGTCAAGGTGATTGATTCACCTTTCAGCACATTATACACTTATCGAATAATCGATGAATGCAGAGAAAATTTCAATGGTATTTCCAGACCATTTGACAAATTTCCGTATTAAGTGAAGAGTTGGCGACTCTTTACTGGAGTATTGTATCATCGACATCTAAAATTTAATGTCGTATAAAAATTCTCATAGAAGTAAATGATAAATATTGTACAATTTTTGCCCCATTTCTCAATACATTCTGGAAAAAATTGAAGATGCCGATGAAAAACGTGGAATAAGGTTGATACATAATCATGGTAAAAATTTTGCTCGTTCGGAATCTAAACCCTACAAGTTATACGGCCACACAACAATTTATTCTTGATGTGTTGCCATCGTTATTCTTTACAAACTAGTTATTTTTCATTCTTTTATGTATCAACATAATATCAAACATTCACTTAAGTTTTCATATTATTTATTTTCTAGTTTTTCATATACATCACAAGACAAATGAGAATTGCCTTCATTCGCACGATCCCATACGTATCACCTACGTAATTATTATCTTTTTCATTCTATTTCTTTAAAAATATCAGGTTGTAAACAATTCTAGATCGATAAAAGTGTCGAAAAAATTCCTTGATAAACACAGAATACAATGATTATGTATGGTGTTCCTGTAAGAGGTTCAGACCTTTGATACACTTCCATTTTTCATTTCATTTCCTCTATTGCAATAGTCAAGTTTTGGCTTGGTAACTAAGTATATAGGTTCTAAAATTAGATTAATAGTTTTGTAGTTAGAATGAGCGTTAGTTTACAAGTGTGTTGCATTAAAGCTCTTGATGCTACTATTCAGTGAAAGTACATTTCTCGTTCGGCGCTGATTTTTCCCATCTCTCACAAAGGAAACAAGAAGTACATTAAAATCTTAAAATACAAAAGATAGAATAAATATAAAACTTTGCCGTGATTGAGTTTTTTCAAAACCTAAATGCTTCACAATCGATAAGGTAGTAATATTAATTTTCGAATTTGAATATGTATCTATCGATGAAAGATATTTATAAGGGTAAAAAATTAACATTCATCAAATAGGTATACATATAAACGACTATCTTTTACAAGAATACGTCTAGCCTATAATTATTTTGTTTCAATTGTTCATGGATTTGTACCAATGGAAGCATCGGCGGATGGTTTTCTAAAGAATTACATTTGAAAGCTCAATTTCATAGAGTCAATTCTCAGTTCTGTTTTCTTCTTAGAAAATTCCTTGTAATGTGCAGAGGTGTATCGAACAAAGGTAAGTTCTTCATTCTGGCAGTGTCTTTTTTCCCAACTTTCTTGTAAAGTACGTTACAGTCTATATAAATTGAAAGGCTCAACGAAACATATTGATTGGTCAATAATTCGAAAAGGAAACGTGTCATATAAAAACACATGTAAAAAATCGTTATTCACAATTAGACGAGCTTATTGCTTAATAAAATGGCACTGATTACATCGAAATATAATTCCAGTATCGTTGAATACTTTAAAAAAATTTGCCCATGATCCATAATTTTTATCAATTACCCTACGGTTTTTAAAATTGTTCATACTCTCGTTACTCTGATCCTCTAAGTTTCGAGTCTTGATAACACGAGAGCGCTGGATTTTACTTATGTTTTCTTCTACGCTAAACGCGGTCGTTACGAAAGGCAACGCGTGATCGACAAGTTTCAGCAAGTTTCTTTTCTCTCTGCTTTATCCTCAGATGTGTGCGTTTCTCGAAGTCACAGAGGTATATTTGATGTACCCTTGACACGAATAATCCGAAATGAATTCAGACTTCCCTCATGTGTATGTTTCTTTAGGCTCCTACGCAAATTCGAATATAAAAATCAATTGAGAAGTTGTCAAAATCCCAGAGTATAAATTACAATGTACAATTGATCCATTAAAACTACTTAAAACTGAATTCAGATAAATTCAATAATTTTCCCTCTTTCTCTCTCTCTCTCTTTCTCTCTCTCTCTTAGTCTCTAAAACGAACGACGTATCCGTACGTACTTACGGCCAAGTACAAACGGTAGTCCATCCACGCTAAAGTATAAACAAGCTCTTGCACGCGCTTAGAAACGCGCGCACAGTGTGTGAAAGCTCCCCGGATTGCCCGGCAAGAGCCAAAGTCACGCGAGAGCGGCTCGGCTCCGTTTACCTTTTCGTCGTTAAGTAATCTCGCGCTGACGGCGCGCGTTAAGAGTTAAAAATGGAAAAAAGCGTAAAACGAGCCGAGAGACGACGAGGGAGAGAGTCTATCGAACGAGGCGAGGCTCGTGGAAGCCATTTAAGTCGCGTTCCTTGAATCGCGCCGCTATGACAGTCGTCGTCGTGGTCTGGGTCGGCGAGTCGGAGCCAAGCATTGCCAGCATGTACTTGCGGGTGGGCGAGTGCATTGCGTTTGGCGCGCTGCTGTGGGCTACGGCTACGGCTGCAGCGGCGTGGCGCGGGTTGCTCTGTTAGGGTGGCACGTACGGAGGTGGTTTCCTGTACGTCGGCGTGGGCTTTGGTCTGTTCTGCCGATTGCTGTCGCGATTCGTCGCGAACGGCGGCGGCGGCTGGTACGGCTCCTCCGAGTTTTCCTTTGACAGCATCGGGATGTCGGCGCCATCCTCTGCCCGCTGATACTCCGGAGGAGGTAGCGGCGGTTTCTCCTCTTTCAGTATTATGGGAGACTTGTTACCTGAAATATTCATGAGACGATTCGAATCTTTTTCCCTTCTTGTTCTTTCATCAATTTAGTTTTATACATTGAATGCTGAGTTGGAAAATAATATGATATAAATGAGATTACATGAGAAATGTTTCCAAAGTTTCAATTATTTCATAATCGCAAAATCTATCAACCACGAAGTTGAACGAGCAAAATTACTCTCCATTTCCATAAAAACGAACAATGCGGATCTTCAATAACTCGTATTTTTTTCTCAAATAAAGTTTAACGAAATGTTATAAGAGAAAACAAAATCGCCTCATACCTGGATCTGGCTTTTCTTCAAGCTCATCTTGGAAGATCACTGGAATGCCCTTGCTACGGAAGCTCTGTCTTTCATCGTCTTTTTCACTGATACTCATTTTGCCGCTTCTCTTCTTCTTGTACAGTATGCAAGCGATCAAACCCGCGAGTATCATCATCGCAGCGATAATCACTGCCGGCAACACGAACGTGATCAAATATTCGTCGTTGCTCGCGTCCACGGTTCTCGAGTCGTCTACTGCTGGCACGACTGGGCCACCGAGGGCGATTTCTTGACACGCACCCATTTGGGAAACGGTTATCTGCAGGATCGTAAAGTCCGACGAATGTGCGTTGAATTTTTGAGTGAGTGCTTCGGTGAAGCTCTTGGACTCGTCATTGATCAAGATTCCACGCAACCGCTTGATATCGCCGTGTGGACAATGATCAGTAGGCATGGAGATGTTGCGCCAGGTCACGGTGGTCATCTCTTTATTGCCCTGAATCGATTTCAACGATATGGCGCTCGTATTGTTATCGCCGTACAACTCTTTCAGCTTCTCTATGAATTCCTTCTTCTTCAAGGATGATTTGGAAAACGTCTCGTAGGGAATTTGCAGTGTCATCGAGACTTCGACAACGCTGGGCAACGCCGGTGCTTCGTGTACCACCGCCACCAAACTGTCCATCGCTTCCAACCCTGAAATCAATGAACATTCAATTTCATTAATAATTGGTTTGCCAATAGATTAAACAAAGATATGTGGAATAATTTATGATTTTGACCCACCATTACTATCCTTAGCGATAAGCTGATACGCTGATCGCCCGTTGTTTTGTAATCGATCTGATTCTAAAGGCACACCATAAAATTGTTGTTCGTTATGGCTGTACTGCAACCAATTCGTCGGTGGTATTGGAGACCTATCCCCGAACACCAAAGTTGTTTTCAACCTTCCCGTGTCTCCATCTTCTTCGTCGAAGAACGTATCCTGAGAAGAAGTAGTTCCATTAATAAGTAGAATTTTCTTTTCACTATTCGTGGGATTCATCTATTAAAGGAGCTTTGAGAATATATATTTAATCATACTCACTGCTGGAACGTTATAAATAAACAGCTGACCCACGGTTGCATTCAATTGGTCGATTTGGTTTCTCACTAAGGGATAGTTATTATGCTGAGGCTCTATTTCTTTCAGCTGCTGGCACTGCAGCAAGCCTTGGTACACAACTCGTGTCGCCTTTATTTCAGGACCCAATGCTCGGGACAAAGCTGCGCTCGGATCTTCACTATTATCTTTGGCGATGAGAGTCTAATATGATAAGAGATTGATTCAATTATAATTCGTTATCAGATACTAAACATAGTTTTTCAGGGGCAGATCTACTCACGCGGTAGAGAGCACTAATTTCTTCTTGAGGGCAAGCGTCGGATCTTACTAAGCTATCATTCGCCCACGAGTAAATTGCTTGATCATTATCGATGTCGACAGATCTGACGGTGATATGGCTCAAATCTTCGTCGCCATACAACTCGGCCAAACTTCGCATGACCTACGAGATAGAAAATTTGTTTAAGCACAATGATAAATAGTTGGTAGAGTTGGCGAATATCGATGCGTAAGCCTCTCGAACTAACAGCATTTACTCACCTTAATCTGCCAGTCGACGTTCGTTGGGAAAGCGCTCTTCTTTTCTATTCTCAAGTAAAGATGGAATTCATGGTTGAAAACGCGACTCAGTTTATGCTGTTGGACGACCACGTCAATTCTATCATTGGCATGTAGGCCTTCGCTATCAGTAGCTACTATTTCCAAAGGATAAGTTCCATATTGATCTTCCAGTGGCCTGAAATAACGAGAAAATCCCATCAAAGTCAAATCTAATCTAATGCTAAACAATAGTAAACACTTCTGAGTTCTTTTTATTCATCTCTCTTCGCGAAATTTAAATAAACAGCATCCTGTATGAGCATTTAGTATATACTTACAGAGCGTATATCTCTTGTGTCTGTTCGTTGAACTGCATCCAATAGGAAGGCTTGAGAGGCGCTCCGTTTTCGTACGCCCTGAGTCTAAGCTGTTTCGTGCTACCGTCCTCGAAGTCGCTGAACGTATCCTCGGGAACGGTGTGACTGAGAACCTTACCCTGCATCACCGATACCTTCTTCAACCTCCTCTCCACCTTAGGCGGGAAGTTGCGCATGCCGTATTCGATCTTTTCTGTAGTGGTGGTGGAAGGTGAGGTGGTGCTAGGCGGTGTCGTCGTTGTCGTCGTTGTTGTAGACGTAGTCGACGGCCTGATAGTAGTTGTGCTCGTACTGGTAGATGACGTCATCGGAGTAGTCGGCTCCGTAGTGGTGGTCGTCGTACTGGGAGTCGTTGGAGTCGTGGGTGCTAAAGTAGTCATTGGAGTAGTAGTAGTGGTAGTAGTAGTAGTAGAAGAGGTGGTGCTTGGCTGGGTCCATGTCGTAGTTGATGGAGTTGTTGGCGTCGCTGTGGTCATGCTGAAAAAAAAATAGTAATTCATATTATCTAGAATCTTCAACTGCCGTATTAGAGTTCAAGGAAATTTCTTATTATCGAAAATACACAAAAAAATGAGATTGAAAAATATGATCATACCTCGTGGAAGTAGTCGAATTGTGCAAAGGAATATGCATGGTATCGTAAGGATCGAGAGATTCTTCTGATTCCTCGACCTCTTTTTCAGTAGCGTTTCTTCTTTCGTCCCATGTAGCCACGGTGCTTGAAGCTTCTCTTGCAGGACTAGAGCCCTCCGGATACTAAGGTGATAAAAGACAATTTAAGAAACAAAATCATTCTCAACTTATTTTTAGAACATAGGATCGAGTGAGTGGTAAAAATCAATTTGTAAATAGAACCTGTAGAAATAAAATGTATAAAAATCATATATAGAATGTACAACGTAAAGTAAAAGGATATATAAAGTGACATGTGCACAGAAGGCGTGAAAGGACTAAATGTGTGAATATAGTGTGCAGTGATTTCTTTTTTCGCGTGACTATTTAAAAAAGCAAACTATAATCAGATGTTGTATCCTCAGATGAACTGCATAGAAACTCAGACACTATCGTTTACAAGTGAACAAATAGTTAGAAGTTTACATTTCGGGATACATTCTTGAACACTTTCGATCTCTGAGTTTCTGTGAGTCAAAACAATTGATACAACATCAAGTGAAGAAAATGGATCGGTTCGCGTGCTCAAACAACGTACTTCAACAAATGAACATAGTGTGTATAATAAGCTTGAAAGTAAAAGCCGAGATCGGACTGTACAAAAGAAAAATGAGCCTTCATTTGGCTTGGCATGAAGCAAATAAGCTAGCGCGATTAAGCATTACCTCCTCCGTGGTGGCATTTACAATGAAAATCGAGTTGGTGTTCGGCTCGCTCGACGACACGGTCTCGACGACGCTTTCGCTCGTGGTTGAGCTGCTCGTTGACGTAGGCTCGCTGCTCGATTCCACCAAGCTCGGCGCCGACGTCGTCAACAGATCCAACTCGTTATCGTCGGTTTCGTTGTCCAAGTCAATTATCATTGGTTCTTCGCCGTCTACAGTCTGTGAGTCTGTCGTCACGTTGGTGCTGGTCGCGTTTGAGCTGCTTATCGACACAACCTGCGGCGAGTTTGTGTACGTAGACGCGGTAGCATTCGTGCTCGATTCCGTATAAAGGTATTCGGTTGTACTAGGGCTTGATTGACTCGTTGTCGTCGTCGTTGTCGTCGTCGTCGACGTCGTCGTAGTGGACGTAGTGCTTTCGGCAGTCGAACTCGACTCTTGTTCCGATGGGCTGAAACTGGCACTGGAGCTTGTTGTCGATTCCATTGTCGTCGAGGACGGTGTAGTTGACGGTTCTGGTGTTGTTGTCGTTGTTGTCGTTGTTGTAGGTTCAGTGGTTGTAGTGGTGCTTGGAGTGGTTGACGACGGTGTCGTATCGGCTATTGTCTGCGAAATTGTTAGTAGATGCGGTGTGTGGCAGAAATTATTGTTAGTTACAAAGTTGATTTAATGGTTTCATTTCACCTTCACCTCATGGAAACATTCTACACCAAGAAAATTAGTAGGTACTGTTCGTAAAAAAATCAATCAATAAATGAACGTTATTGTTTAATTATTCAAATTTTCTTTCAAATCAAACTTAATTATTATTCTCATCAAATTAGTGTGAACATTTTTCAAGGTGGTTAAAAGATATTTTAATTGAAAAATCGTTGTGTTAGTTTGAAAGTAAAACTGAAACAATGAGTAGTATTACGCAGGTTTAGAAAAAATAGATTTGTTAATCTTCTTGGTGTAATTGAATCTCGGACAGTTTTCCACATTCGACAGGATGGATTGACACATATTGGACCCAGTATGATACAGTGCAAAATTTGAGAAAGCTTCTGGTAGACAAGGACAAGATGTAGGAATTCAAAAGTGTTTTCAAAAGCAGAGAATAAAGTCTCCGAGCTTCCTATAGGCAGTGACTATAATAATATATACAAAGGTATAGTCGCTGTTTGTTAGGTTCAAACTGCAGATAATTTTAAGCAATCTATCATGAAAACTATCAATCAGCCAAAAATCTGCGACAACTTGCGAGACTTACAGTCGAAGGCGTAGTTGTTGACGTTGCATTGAAGATAGAATTGTTCATGTCGACGTTTCCCCAAATTAATTCTTCTTCACTCTGCGAATATAAAAATTGCATTTCAGAATCAAATAAGTCGAAAAAATTCCACAACAACAAATATGAAAGCTAAAAAATAGCCGAGTACATGATAATACTGAATTGAAATCGAATTAACTCGATCTCTTAAAATCAGATTGAGATCAAAGACTCAACGATCGATTCAAATCATGCTGAACTTTCTAAAAAAAAAGTAATGGCTTGAATAAATAAGCCACTTGAAACGTGATTTTATTGGATGTTTGTATCCGCAACTATTTGAATATAAATATACGGAAGCGGGGAAAATCTTTTGAAAATTACCACTAAAAACTAGTTTAATGATTAAAAAAGTATTCTTGATCTATCGCTCAACGAGATTAAATATATAATTGCTTTTGTTTTGAAATTGATGAAATGTTAAACCTACTCTGGGATACACGTAGATTGAATGCAACGGAAATGTCCGGTAATGAGTTTTCCATGCTCGATTGTGAATAAAATAACTCTGAATAAAATGTGGCGTAGTGGGGGAAGTGGGGGAGGGAACTTACTTCGAGTCCACCAGCGCCGATTCCAGCGATGCTGTCCTCGCCGTGGTGGTGCCTGTGAGGGTGTTCGTCGACGAGGCTCGGCCCCGGGTGGATGGGTATGGGCTTGTGTCTGGGGGTCTCGTGGGGCGGCGCCTGGGTGATGCCCTCGCTGTCGTAGTCGCCATCGCCGTCCGGGTCCTCGTCGTCGTAGTCCTCTTCGTATTCGTCCTCGTCGTCGCCGTTCAGGTCGTCACCGGAGCCGTTGATCTCGCGCCGGTTCCTCGGCCACTCGGCCGGCTCGCTGCGCACTTGCCAGCGGTAAACCGGCAGCTGCATCACCTCCGTCAGCGTACCGTCACGCGCCTGCTCTGGGATCTGCTTCAGGATGTTCAGCAGCTGGGGCCAGAAGTGACCGTTGCATCCGATCTGAAACGTAACTCAACTTTAGTGTTCGAACCGCGATTGATATTTTTGGAGCTATTTGCTTTTATTTTCGTAATACATTTCTCAAAAAAAAACCAACGCATTACTGGAACATTCAAGGACTTTTATTCTTCATTCGAATATAATGAGCTTTTCATCGAAGCTTTTAATGAAAATGAAATTAGCACAGGGTTGAGGACGTTTTTTTTCGAAACGCAAAAATAATCGTTGTTTCAATCACTTTCTCGGATACTTTTTTTCATAAATTAGTGAAGTTCAATAGAATTACAGCAAAAATTAAAGAGGCAGATGTGCGATATAATTTTCTACGATAGTCTCCGGTAAATTCTAGTCGGAACAGTGGGAATGTAATTTTCTTGAAAAATAACGAAAAGAAATAGAACACGCGATTGAATCTTATTATAAAATTCAGTAACTCGTTTCACGTGAAACTTGAACTTTATTAATATTTAGCTCGCAAAATACATTTCCAAACGGGGGCGAAAGAATTTCCCACTGCTATATACGGTCACAGTGAAATTCCTCAAACGTTACGGTACTATCCGACGGGGCAAAACAATGCGCGATATGAGAAATTGTTCCATAAACATGCGAGAAAACAGCATAAATAGGGATCCAGCGGCGAGTAAAAACGCGCGAGAGATGCACAATGCGTTATACTCGCGGTGCAATTCCATTCCCGGCGCCCCGCGCTCCGGACAAGAACAGAAAAAAAGAAAAAAACTCGCGCGCAATGTAACCCACTTTTCGGGCTCGGGGACTTGTCGAATCAGCATGTAACACCGTACAGACAATGAACGACGGCTTGTGTCCCTGCGCGTTAAATTGACTCGACTCCACTCGCTCACCTGCCACTGCACTATCGTGGAGTGTTTTTCACGGCGTCGACCGACGTTGCCCAATCCCGAGAGGATGACAGACTTGGTCGAGCTTTCTTGCGAGTTACTCTCGACGCTGCTGCTGCTGCTTTCTGTGCCACTCGACTCGGGCTGCATCGACACTGTGTTCTGTTCCGAGCAAACAAAGGAATCGATTAGTCTTGGGATTTCACTCAACCCGTGAAGGATTTACGAAGCAGAAAAAAAAACACGAGTAGGTGGATAAATTGAATTACCGATCGAGTGCTCACAAAGGATGGGTACCATAAAACTTTTCAACATTATCCATCTTACTTATTTTCTTGCTTCTTCCCATTCTCGAGAATACTACGGTGCTGCCAGTCGAAGATTTGTGAAATTCAATGCTGAATTCAATTCTACATTTGCTTTGTTTGAATTTCGAGCTATCAATTAGCATTTGTGTCAGACCGTAAAGATCATTTTTCATTGTTTTCAATGATGTATTTTATTGAAACGAAACGCTTTGACGCAAATCAAGAGCGAAACTGTAATTAATGAATATCGATGCGTCCAATTATAGTTATTATTGGACCTAAAATAATAATCAATCCTCTCATTTGATGATTGAAATGCATCGAAACAATAATCCATCCGGATTAAATTTTTCCTCGTCAAATTTATATTATACACATCAAAAATAACGACGAGTCGATTTGACCATCACGTAATATTGTCAATATCCCCAACAAAAATCGTTCAATCAATTTATCCCGATAACTCTTTCCCTCTCTATACTCGGAAAGGGAACTCTCGAGAAAGAGTACAAGGATGATATTCCGCGTTTCTCTTTTTCTCTTCCAAGCGGGTTTGTCTATCAAAGAAATAACAGGGTCAACGGTATTCCGAACCCCGATACGTATGAAATGGCATAATTAGGGCATTTGTACCAGTTGTGAAAAGTGCGAGGCGTCTAGACCGATAAATCTTCAGATACGAAAGTGCTCGACGGTGAAATCTAATATATCCAAAGAGATTATTTCCTCCTGGCGACTCGTCCGACAAAGTTACAACGATGTAAAAAAGGGAGAAACACGCGCGTACTGGTCAGACTGGACGCGCGCGCCTCGATATCCCGAAACATCGGTCGCGCGCGTTTGTCACGCGGATAAACCCAAATTCGCGCGTGGGTCGAGCGATATATAATTCACGAATGAGCCGCTCTCGGGTTGTTTACAAACACACCCTCGACGACCAGCTCGTAGTTTGACAAATCACAGCAGACAAAATCTCGAGATACACAAGTGGGAATAATCACGAGTGATATGAATTTATAGCTTCCGGTAAAGGTCCACTTTGATCGGAGGCTACAGTGCGCGCGTCGCGCTGAATCATCCGGTCAGTTCGGTGTATGTTATGTACATACGGCAATTGACGGAATCAGGGTACAAACGGGGCCTCTTGCGCGGGGGCAGCCAAACGCAAACTCATCAGCGGCCGGTCGCGCGATGCTGGTAAAGATCGTGGGATAGAGAGAGAGACGAGCCAATTCGCGCTCGTTGCCCGATCTCGGGCGAGAGCTCGACAGTCGGAGAATGGAAGGCGTGAAAAATACGGCAGTGCGTGTATGTGTGTATACTTACGGTGGGCAGGCCGAGGAAGCCGGCGAGGTTCTCGAGCGCGTTGACCTTAGCCTGGGGCGCGAGGCTCTCGTACTTGGCGTCTATCAGCATCGTGAACAGCATGCGATCCTGGTCGTCGGAGCAGCGCTTCTGCAACAAGCAAAGCCCAACGGCGCGTTGCGGTTATTCGGGTCAGTTGTGGCGGCAAACAAGGCAATTGGCTCTCCAGCCACCCGCAGCCTCCCCCCCGACAATAATTCCTTTATGGGATCTCAACGCGTTTTTTTATGCTCCGGCACAGCTCGATCATGTGGCGGCCGACGGTGGTCCATTACGAGTAGTGCCCGGCGAGTCTGGCGCGCCAAGTCGCGGCCCGTAAACTTCGCCCCCAATATAGCCTTTATTATGGCCGCCGACGCGACAACTGCGCCGCGGAACGACTGCGCGCGTGGAGTTGCAGCATCATGGCGCGGCGCGCGTTAACCCGATCAAGCTCGATCGGTCGTTCGCTGCGCGCAACTCGAGCCGACTTTGCACAATTCCAAGCGTCGCGCTTTGCAAGAGACGTTTATGATTCGTTCTCGACGTTTTGCAACGATCCATCGATCTCCGCGGGATAGTTGGCGAAAAGCTCGTTTCTCAAGGTGAGCCATTCGGATTCTCAGCTTTCGGGGGAAACTCCAGGAATATAAGATATTGCGGGCGTGTACTGTCGATTACATTGCTTCATCGAACACTCAACATAGCGCGATCGAAAAGCGCGGCAACCCTCGCGCAGAGCACGACAGTGACGGGGCGAGCGGCCGCGCGCGAGCGGAGGCCGCTCGACGCCGCGATCGTCGCTCCGGACACCGCGATGAACGCGAGTGTCGTGCCGCCGCTAATGTCGGAAGTCTGACTTCGACGGCGGCGTCGAGGTCAGCAGCGCATCACGTCCGCGCCGCGAGCGAGTCGGCTTCCGGAAGCTGCCACGGCGCCCGCCACCGACGTCGATTTCTATACACTGTGTGCATTTAGTTTAAGAATTACTAAAGCATAATGTAATGTAATGTAAATATCAGTTATAACATGTTCAAAGTTTATCACACTGATGCAGTAATATAGAAACACTATATGATGAATACGAAATGCATGATTACATGAGTCAGAAACGTTTGGATATGTAATAGAATAATTTCAAAACACGCCCACAGTGTGTATGTGTGTGGAGCAAAATGGTTTCTCATTTTTTTTTTATTCTTCTAATATGTAAAAATCTCTTCTTTATGAGAAGTGCGGAAAGTATATCCGGTATCACGACGATTGGGTGGCCCTCTTCGCGATTACGCGATTGTTCTTGTTGATTGTATTTATCTCTCGAGTACCTCGATGAAGAGAGCTTTTCATATGCCGTAATCTGAGTCTCGCGCTTCTTTTCCGAGTCTAGCTCTCCGGGTTCTCCGAGTGAAATTCGCGCGCACGTCGAGTCCCCCCCTCCCCCCCCTGATAAGTCGAGCAAGGGCCATTGCACGCGAGGAAACTCGCGGGCCCCAACAATCGGGCTGAGCCGCACCGAGGGACGCGCGCGCGGCGAAAGCCGGTAAAGCCCTTTCCCCTCCGATCCTCGGCCCCGATCCCCGAGATCGTCCACGCGGGCGAGTCTCAGCTCGGCCATCGGCGAGCGAGCGGGACAGACTTTCGCTAGCGATAACGACTCCGGGATGCTCGCAGGAGCGACCCAGAGTATCGGAAGCACCCGATTACTCGCTCGAGGAAAGCTCGATACAAACGACGAGCGGTGCGGGTAAGATATACGTGGACACAATATCACATACCTTGCCGTCCCTGTGGCTGAGGTGCTCGCGCTTATCCGGCACCACGTGGATGATGAACGAGTCCTCGGCCGTGTCGCCGTGCCTGCCGACCGCCTTCACCACGAGCCGGTGCCTGCCGACGTCCTTGCGCGACGGCACGCCGTACAGCGCCGAGGCTGGCTCGTCCCAGCGCAGCCACTTGGACACTGCCTTGCCGTTCACCCCGTGCAGCTGCAATTCGTTCGTGTTGTTCTTATTACCAGTCCCACCATTCGAATTTTCATCATTCATCGCTAAGGTATTCTTGGAGCTTGCTGTGGTTATATTTCATCCGTGTGACCAATGACACTCCGTTCATTTCAAAATTCAGCGAGTGATTCAACTGAAAATCTCCGGTGTTAAATTGAATCGCTCGTGTTTGAGTCATGGGCGAGCCTCCAACGTATAATTCATCATTGAAAAATATTTCACGCGTAATTCTCGAAGCGTGTTCGGGCCGGAGACAGACGGCACGTGCGCATACTTCTGTTTAGTCTCGAATCTCGCTCATAGGCCGTAAACGCGAATCGAACCTATTCATAGAAACAACGCGAGCTTTGTTCCCCACGCTCCCCTTCCCCGAAAACCGACTCGTCAAACCCACAAAAATCTACGTTCCATTTTTATTCGCTCCAAAAAAATTCTTTTGATCCGTCACGCGCGAAACTATCACGCCGATAAATCCGTCGCCGTTTGCCGCGGCGGAGAGCATATGTCGGGGGGAAAAGCATTCACTCGACCGTTGGAAAAAAATCCCAAAGTGTAGAGCGATAGGGAACGCGGGTGTAGTGGTAACGATGAGCCGCATTAAAATTCTCCGCTAGACTCCGGCCGATACGCGGCGCGAAACAATCTTGTCCCCGGTGCTCGTATATAGTATCGCTCACTCGTGCTTGCTTGCCAAAAAGTCGCGCCAATCGCCCGGAGCGAGAGCAACAGTTCGCCCCGTCCCCTCGATCTCAACCAGACCAATCGAGCGACATACATAGCTGGCAAAAGCTGCTCCAGTTGGCTCTGCGTGTCGTGGAGCAAGTGTCCACGATCGAGTACACTAGCTTTTTAACGCCCACGAGAAAATGAAGATTCGATTTGACTTTTTTACTCTTGACCGAGGCTCGCGGGGAAAATGTCTCTCGAAATGCGTACGTATGGCTTGATAGACATTACACATCGCGACGCCGATATTTAGTAATATTATACAGTAACGCATGAAGAAAGTCTTTGGGAGAGTGGGCACGAGCTGTGGGTCACGATAAAACTTTGTGAGGTAGTTCTTGGGTGCTGTAACAGTTTATGTCTTAAGCCATACGTCCTAACATGTATAAGTTGTCGATCTTTGAGGGCCAATCCAGAGTGAAGTGGAAAAGGGAAAATTCACAAGATCCACCACATATTTATTTACTGCGACGTTTCGCCAGTTAAGATTCACTGGCCTCATCAGGCAGTTTTGAATGAAAATATAATATTACGTTCGGCAGTGGAAGCGGCTGCTTCCACTGCCATTGTCAAACTATATATACAGCAGCCGCTTCCACTGCCGAACGTAATATTATATTTTCATTCAAAACTGCCTGATGAGGCCAGTGAACCTAACTGGCGAAACGTCGCAGTAAATAAATATGTGGTGGATCTTGTGAATTTTCCCTTTTCCACTTCACTCTGGATTGGCCCTCAAAGATCGACAACTTATACATATTTGGAATTATGGAGGGTGCACTGCATAATACATACGTCCTAACATTTTGATTTTCCGGAGAATATACTCGCATTTCATTTGATTTCACGCATGAATGGAATATCTGTATCTATATTGCTTGTATATGCCTGAAATCCAGACTCGCCCGGATATATTGGAGAGAATAAAACACTAGACCTTATGACTGAGAATGTAAGCTATTAGAGCACCCGAGAATCATCTTCCAAAGTTCCACCGTTCGATTGGTTTCCCTGAGGTTGTGCTCTCTCTCTTTCTCTCCTGGTCAGCTACATACAACGACGCGACGGTGAAAAATTGTTTCTCGCGCGAATGCGCATTTTCTTCGAAGAATAATCCGCGAGTCAGCGAGAAACCGTTGACAAAGCTTTATTATCCAATATCGAAGGCAATGAGGGACGACGAAAATTCTTCCGTGAATCGTGTAATTCGAGCGAGAGGTGCCGAGGGGGAGGATCCGTGGGACATAAGTCAGCATGCAGACGAAAAAGAGCAAGGAGGGAGGAGGTAGGGGCACGTGCTCAACAAGCAGTCCAGGAGGTATATGAGCGTCCGGGTCGCGACTCTGGGAAAAAGGACGAGGAGGGGTGTGTATATATACATATATATAGGCGGCGGGAGGCGGACAATGGAGTGGCTGGCGCGCGTCTGGCTCGAGTCCAGCGCGGAGCTCCGCGTAAACTATCGCTCCTCGGGCTGCACCGAGAGTGGCTCTCCTCCGGGGAGAGAATCGTGGGCGAATGCTCGGATTCTGCACGGACGTAAAGTCTCGAAATAATTATGCTCGGCCACGTCAGCTCGTGTTTAGACGAGTGCCTCGGCGGACGGCTTCCTGCGCGTGTATATATATAACGAGTATGTGATTCTGATTCATCGCGAGAGACGATTTGCGATGTTTGTATATATGTGTAGGAGAGCAACTAGTCAAATTTATATCCCGGCCTCTGGCGGGCAGTAGGTCTCGTTCGAGATCACTCATTCGTTGAGTACTTCAGCTTTTGATACTAGATAGGACAGCACGTAGGCACTTTTTCTAAGTCGTATATATACTTTCAATCGGTGATTTTTCATCAGTAATTAAACGAATAAAAGAAGTTATATGTAACTCTTTGTATACACGAGTATATCGGATCCTCCCGTTCGATCACGAAATGATTAGGCAAAAAGTATACTAATCTACATTTCATTTCGCCCAACCGCACTGGCAAAAAATAATTCAAAAGGGCCAGCCTATATATACCCTTGATTTGTTGGGTATGAGAAAGAACGTGACACTGGTCGATCGGCGTCGCTCCACTCGCATGAGAATGTGTCGCGGTAGAGGCTCGCGATTGAAAAACTCACCTTGTAGTAGTCGACGCTGCCGGAGAACGCCTGCTTGGGTACGTGCAGCTTGAAGACGTGGCCGACGGTGGCGATGGTGTCGGGAATGCCGAGCAGCCTGTCGACCCTATGCCACTTCTTGGGCTGCTTGGCGGCTTGTTTAGCCGGCTCGGGCTCGGCGCCGGCCGACCCCGGGGCCGGCGCCTCCTCGCCGATGTCGTCGAACACGAGGTCATCCTCGGGCAGGCTCAGACCCAGCACCGCCTGGCCCACCAACACCCCCGCCATTACCAACACCAACGTCCAGCGCTTCATCTTCATCTCGGAGACGGCTATCGCTGCTGCGCCTTATCATACCATGCTTCGTTTTACCTGACAACACAACATCATACCCCATGTTATTATATCTGTAGCCCGCGATCATGCGGGTTGGGCAGGATACGCGAATCCCGTGGCTGATATCGCGCGTATCAACGTGGACGTACGGGTCGGTGGTACGTGGATAGAGTTTTCGTCCACTCGTGTGTGCCAATTCGGATTTCGATGCTTATCAGCAGAGGAAGCGTATCATTGACAATTTGCAGAGTGATCGTTGGGGAAGATGCCGTGATGAATAATGAACAAGTCGGTGCGGAATTGATTTCGACGCTTAGCGTTCGAACGTGAACTTGCGTTTCGAGGTTTTTCGGGTGCACCAAATCGACCGAATAAGAAAAAAAATTAAGGTATATTGACGATGAAAACGGATATGCGAATCATAATGAAGCTCGGAAAAATTTATCATTCTCGCTTCGATCAGGGCCTGATTCAACGACCCTATACACTCCATACACGTTACACTCACTGAATTCCAAAGTCATTCGGTTCAAAAAATCGATTCCAGCTGATGTATTGGAGAAGCCCAGTAACACCGTGGATTCACGTCTACTCGTAGAGCTGTGAATTCGATGACTCATGTAACCGACTTAAATATTCATCGCGAAATTCGATCGGTGTCTTGTCGAACGACAGACACAACGAGTCCAAATTGGCATGTACGGGAGCTCGATCGCATGCTCGCCGAAAAGCGCGACTCTGCGTAAGTGGCGTGGAAAACTTAACTACATCCGGGAAAAGGGGACGGAAGAGCCGTGTACGACAAGGCTGCGAAGGGGTAGCGCGCACGCGAATAGCCGCGCGCGGGCACACATGCACGCGATTAGCCGGTCGATGCTTGCGGCCTCTCTCTCTCTCTCTGTCGGCCAGGGGAGCAGCGCAATCTCGGAATTAGCCCCGGCGCGGGCAATTGGCGCAATCAACCAAGCACAGCCGGCGCGGCAGTCGGCCCGCCTAATCGAAGGATAATCGTTTTGCTCGCCCGCGCGCGCCTGTAACGAACGGCCTTAATTCCGGCCTCTCTCTCTCTACTCTGTCTCTCGTCGTTTGCGCATCACGCTTTCCCGCACTTTTGCGACGCGCGTCGAGCCGCCGCCGCCGCCCCCTCCGGGATAACCAGTTTCCGAGAGAACGAGGCCGCTGGAAATCTCTCGCGCGAGGAGGATGTTTGTTTGGGTAATAGAGACGCGCGGGCGGACCTGCACGCGAGTGTGGTAAGGTGTGCGCGCGCTATCGCGATAACGTGTATATACACTTTATTCCCATTCGAGCGCTCGTGAAGATATGTACCGGCGCGCGCGCGGTTACTTATCAAGAGCCGAGCGGCGAATAAAGCTACTCCGCCGCGCGATATTTATTCTGCCACGTCGCAGAGGGGAGATATATTCAATTTTATACGCGTGCGTACACGCGCGTACTCGGGCTGCGGGAGAGATAAGTGTGTTTGCTTGTTTCTCCGGCCCCTTCCCCCCGTCCCACCCCTTCATTGTCGTCGCCGTCGCCGGCGGCGGGCCCGTATCATAGTTTGCGCGGGCTCGGGTCATCGAGCGCCGGTGGAAAATTCAATATTTGAAACGCGGCTTTACGACTACCGACTCGGTACACTCTGTGACTCTCGCTCGTCTTCACTCGCGTGCGCGCGCGCGCGTCACGAGTTTCTCAGAAAAGTTTCGAGCAACTTTCGCAATTACACGCGCGCTCATTTCACACGCGTGCGCGCACGATTTGCGCGCGCAAAGAGAAGAAAGAAGAAAAAGCAAAATCCAGACGCCCCAGCCCGTCTTTGTCGGAATCTCATTGAGCGTGTTTCCGGTCGCTCGGTAGCCCCTTCAATCGAACGGAACGACCAACCCGCGGCGCAGATGATATCTGCTCTGTGTGTGAGTGGGCGGGTGTGAGTATAGCTGTATATGGGCACCGGCTGGGTTCGCTAATATTTATCGCGCGACCGCCGCTAATGAGGTGGGCAAACGGGGGCGAAGCCTCGCCGCAATATTGGCGAACGAGCTTTTCGACCCGGGGCGAGAGAGACGCGCGGCCGTTCCGAGGGATTTTAAAAAGGCGCGTATAACGCACGGACGTACGGGGGTTAGCTCGTGCATGCGTGCGCTGTTTTGCCTCGTTTCTTTTCGGTCTCGTCAGTAGCCGCCGCGCTTTCGAAAAGCCAGCGGCGAGAGCGGCTATATCGAGTCGTCGCCTCGGCCGATGTGCCGACAAATTTGCGGTCATATGTATATTTGAGCTTGCAGTTACATGGGGCGACGAAAATACACTCGCTGCGCGTGGGGGGATGGAGGACAAGGGAGGGCGAGGTCACCAGTAGCGAGCTGGGCAAACTCGTTAGGCAAACTATATCATTCCAAGGATGTTCGAGCCCCGAGTGAATGAATCGGCGATAAACAACGAACGATCACGATCCGTAACTCTCGATAACGACGCGCCGTTATACCGCCCGATGCATATACGCTTGCGTGCCCGCTGTATACGAGCCAGACGCCGGTTAACGAGGGATACCGTGAGAACTTCGGGTTAATGGCTGGGGTATGTGGCCCTGAAAAATTTAGGTTCTCCCTGCAAACGTGTACCCGATTTTTCGATTCGAATCAATCTATATCCGTAGTTCCTCCTGTATGGAATGTCAGTTCAAATTTTCGCGAAAATCAAATGAGATGCAACGAAGCGAAGCATGATGCCTCTGGATATATTCATTCGTTCGCACTTGAAAAGTGATATTTTTGTTGGAAGTTGTCTTATGTTCGGTTTTGATCAATAGACTTTAAGAAGTGGAAGAAGAAACGGGGAAAATTGAAGGGAATCTACGAAATTTCACACCGCTAGAATATTCAAATAGATTATTTCAAGTTGTAGTGAAGAGCAGTTGACACCACTAATAACCAAGATTAACAGTCGTAAACGATGAATCCTTTTGATATTGTGTCATCAGCCGAGACTGTACGGTTAAATCGTACGGGTAGGTGTAAATGTTCCCATTTACCGAAGAACTTTAATTTCAATGGGAATTTACCAACTACTTATCAGCTAGAAGTTCTGTCTGTGCAGGTGGGATATCTGCCGCATCCCCCGACGAATGCAGGGGCTTTTGGGTATCTGTTTAAGCCCCTAGAGAGAGAGAGATTCAGACTCGAGTTTTCTTTGCATCCGATTTGCATGAACATTGAGCTTTTTGTTGTCTCTCGCGGCTGGCTGCTTCGAGCATTCCGCTGCCGCCGCGCCTGTCTACCCCTCTCTGCCGCGGGGATATTAAAGGGTACGAGGCTCGAGCAGCCCGAGAATCGCATTCAAAATTTTTATCAAAAGAAATACTCGTGGATACGTTTCCCGAGAGTAACGATGACGTTGAAACGCGCGTGGCAGTGATAAGTATTATATTGCTTTCTCGCACTTTCGGATTTTATGGTAATTACCGGGTGCGGGAACGCGGCGAATTTCATGCAATTCGCATCCACTCGTGTTCCGTATACGGTGTCGTTCTCGTTCAGAGTATATTTTCAAGAGGCAAGTTTCAGGCTGGATTACAGGGGAAGCGCGAGCGCAACGGAACAATCACTTGAAAATTCCCCGGAGTGAGGAAAAACTGCTGTCAAAGTCCAGAGAGACTTGAGAATGTTCCCGGTCGAAAGCGCATTCGCCTACGCCCTCTCCTCTCGATGCCGTCGCGCATCTGGAGAATTTCGAGAATGTATCGAATCCGAGGAATGCGCGGGGGCGCGCGTGTATCGATCGCGGACGTATCGGAGTAATTCGGATGCCTCGCGGGCATGCAAAATTGAAACAATAACTGCGTGTGTCGCGCTCCCGGGGCAGCCTCGAGCTGCGGATACACGATGCGTCTACGTTTCGCGCATATCCGCCCTGTCTAACAGTGTTTTCCTGTGGCTCTAGGGTCATCGACTCTGATGTGTATTCTCCGGGTAGGAAAAAGAAGAGAGGAGGGAAAAAAAGCAAAAAACACAGCCTTGGCAGGGGAGCACAAAAGAGGCACGGCGACGGTGTACTTGATTACACGTGCGGACGCGCGTTATTGAGCAGCGCCGCCAGCTCGAGCTCGAGGAGAAAGAGGAACGGAGAAAGGGGAGCTTGCGATGTCGAGCATCGAGCCATCGATTTTACATATTGGCCCACCTCAGCTAACCACACGCGTTATACACACAATTTTTTTTTCAAGCTCGCTAATTGATCAAAACTCTCGCTGTGTATACACACGATGGAATGTGCGTTTTGGCAGATTTTACGTATGTTTTTGCGGGAAACTATTGAAAAGATCCTTCATGTGCTCGAATCAGTATTGTTGCTCATTCGTAAATGAAACAACAGTATATTGTGCAACAAGTTGGTTATTTCTAGGGGTCCCTCTGGCACCGTCGGCTCCGACTCGTAATCAACTTTTGAACTACGAGTAGCCATCCAACCCCTGTTGCACACCAAATTATTTATTATATTTATTCAACGAGTGGGTGAAATGGCTCTCATTTTTTGCATGAAAACTGGGCAGAAAGTGACGAGGTGTGCGCTACTCAAAGGTATACAAATTTAAACTAATTTTGCCATTCTTCCGGAGAAAAAGTTTTTTCCTTCTGCATTTCACAGACACTCAACGTCAGCCGACTCATGACAAGGGAAATTCAAGATTTGCGTAATATTTAATAAAAGTCGGAATATAATCTTGAAAAATCTCCAGCGCACTATCTTTCTCAATTTTCTTGAGTTTCTTCTCTTTTCTTGGCTTTCTCGGCTAATAATTAATTTGAAGGGGTCCTTTAGCTGGAGACCGCGGAAATTCTGGGTGCCTGATAATATACATGAATCTACTGTTCACGCATAACGTACGCATAAGTAATGCATAAAGAATTGAATACTTTTGACAATTTTTTCTCACGATTTCTGTCGATATGCCAAAATTTGTTTGTGTAAAAATAATTATTCATAAGGAACACGATACACTCCAAAGCGGTATTCAACTCGATTTCCAAGTTACTTTTATCGATTGTGAATCTACATTGACATCTATTCAAACGGAAAGGTGAAAAATAAAAGGACAATTTTCCATCAGTACCGTCGGATTAATTTAATTTGGAAATAGAGTGAAAAAAAATTTCCCCGTCAATCTGCAGTGATGTTATAAAATTTCAACCGTGTTGCATTCGGGTTGGTACACGCTGTCATTTTACTTTCCATTAATTCGATCGTCGAACCACGTCACGTGAACGCGAAAATAAACATTATCCGCTATACGCGACGCACGACTTGCTCTCGGATTATATTCTCCACTCGACACGACGCGGATCAACGATTTTCAAAATGTCTCTTCGCCATACATACATTTATACATAAGTTTAAGTGTATACATTTATGTATACACTTGCTGTTCTAAACCCGCGGTGGAGCCTGCGCGAGGCTTCGTTTGTAATTTGGAAACGCAATAAGGCTCGATCAAGCTCGCCGGAATGTAAAATGGATCCGTCGCGGGTCTATAGAGGGTTGGTGCGCGAGGGCATTTGCATTCCTGGGGCGCGAACGAGGCCTCTGGGCTCAATGGCTCCCGTTAATTTACGGCCGCGCGTTTAAAACTCGCCAACGCGCCGCGCGCCGCACTGCAGCCTTTGTTCTTTCGAGCACAATCACACTCGCAAGCAATATATATGTGTACGCGGCGTTTGCAATCCGAGACAGTAATGTTGACTCGGACTCCCGCTGCGACAGGCTGTATATCGAGTTATGATGTTGCCGTGTTGCTCATTTCTAACTTTCTTTGATGTTTGACGAGCTATGGATCGCGCGCTCGCGCGACTGTCTCGATCGTTGCCCTGTTTTTCCTCGTTTTCCCGTGATCGCACCTGTTGTCTTTAGCGCCGAGTGGAAGGAGCTATTTACAAAAGTCGCACTAGAACTGTCCGTAGGACGACTACAGGAGAAACACTCGCTCGTTTTCTCGTAATTTAAGCTTCCTTTGATTAGCCTATCAACGCCCCGGTAATTGAATGCGCGAGTTCCAGGTTGCACGAAGATCAAACAGCGCACACCCGACAGTAGTCACGGACCGGGCAACCCTCCACCGCCAGCGACCTCGTGGACGATGAAGCTGCCCAGGTCAGGCGTGTGCGACGCGCGAGATTAATTTAATGCAACTCGGCTGCTCGTATACACAGTGGCTCAATGCATCAAGATCGTTTTTCCCTGCCGGCGCGACGCACAAAGTTTCCCAACTCGGTGCGTAAAGTCAAGAAAGAAGAAGAAGAAGAAAAAAGAAGAAGAAAAAGAGGAAGAAAAGCCGAGGCGCATGCTAATAAGAATCGGGCAGTTTTTCTCCCGGTAGCTCGGCTATGATGGACGACGCGCTTCGTGGCGCATATACACAGCCAGCACAGCTACAAAGACGCTAGCGAGCGTGTGTATGCGTATCTCCGCCTGGCTGGTACACATGTATTCCACTCCGAGGCGAAATCGATCCGGAGTAATGGCCGAGGGAACCGACATGTATGCAGTTGACCCAGCTCGGGCCAAGTTCGAATATGGCCTTCGAGTTTCGCGAGCAAACTACTTTCAGACATATAGCGCGACATGTCATCGCATGGGAATATATATCCGGTGTAACATCTGGATGCATTTTATATCGACGCATCTGTCGCGCGTCTCGTACCGCCGGCTTCATCTCGAGCCGCGACAGAGGAGAATATTTTCAGGAACGCGTGTTTACACTGGAGGACTTTACTTTTTGGCCCGTGGAAGCCCTTGGCGGGCACTTTAGCCCTCCGGGACGAGACACGGTTATCCAAATGTTTACCTGCGCGGATTTTAATAATTACCCAACGGCGCGGCAGTGTACCAATCGCTATAGACATAATGGACTGGGAAGATTTCTTGGGAAGGTCCTGGAAAATTCACGGGTCTGTGTATTTACCAGTGTAAGAAGCATGCGAAATTCTGCCACGAAATCGTTGCCGGTGATTTTTCTGGCTCGTGACAGGAGGGTTGCTATATGTATAGCTCATCGATGCGAGCCGTCACTCGGTAGCTTTCCATGCGAAAAAATCGATTATAAAACCTATAGGGCACTTTACGTGGATTTTCAAAACCCACCCGTAAAAGGGTATGCTGGTTTCTGCAGGGGTTGGGGTGAGCTCCTAGACCATTTACACTCGGCAGACTCCAATCTACACGATAAACCCACAAAAACTGTATGGACTTCGAAACAGATGTGAACGGCAATGCAAACTTCGGAAAAGTATATATCCAAATAACGCCCAGCCAACGCAAGACTAGTCGCTCCATTGCCCTACAGGCACACTCGCCCTCCAGCCGCAGAGGAAGCTGTTGAGCGGACAACATATTCGACCGCTATGTATTACCGGGCCGCGAGCATTTTCACCGGGTTTTCCACCCTCGGAATTTTGCCCTCTCAATAATTCCCGGTCGAGAAATGACGGTTTTAAATTTTAACCGATGCAGCAGCTGCCTCGCTCGCTCGTTTCTCATTCATCGCGCGGCGGCCGCCGCCGCCTCGCTGCACATACATGTCTATACACTTGATAATACCCGCTAATGAGCAGCCGATGCATCGATGCGCGGGAGCCGGCCTCATTCCTCGTCAACTTGAGCCATTTCAATTGTCCATTATGCGAGGGCTCGGATATGCAAACGTTCCGTCCACACAATGTACTGCTTTTTATTTAGTCCGCGTATATGCGCGCGCTCGTATAGCGGCTCTTTCCCGGTTTCGATACCGCGCTTCGTTTATTCAAATTCTATTTTCGTCCCCGCGGCCGAGCATATGCGAAAAATCGCGCGTTTAAAAATGCGACTCAATGCTGTGTCAGAAAAAAGACAATTCAAAGTGACATCCGAATTGTGAAAGAGGGAGATTTAACTGGAGGGTTTCGTCATCGAACGTCCCCTCGACTGATCTCCGAATAGGAATTGAGGGATATACGCAACCGTTCGAATGCCGCTGACGCACAATCGGGCGAGCATTGGTGGGGAAGAACTGAAAGGAGCATCCCGCGCTTTGCACACGCACGAGAGCCCGCGAACTCGATCAATGGACTGCTCATCCCGCCGAAAGTGCAGTATCCTCTTGCGGAAACGGCCCATTGGGTTTGCGCCCGCGCAACTTTGCCGCAAAGCCCTCGTATACATATATATATAGTATGCACGCCTGCGTGTGTACCGCGCTGATACCTCGTCGGCTCTCGCAAAAGCCGCCCCCCGCTGTCGAGCATCCGCTCTGCTTCCTCACCGAGCAAACTTCTGGCCCGGGAGACTGTGCGCGGGTATATACGTATATGTACACCGCGCGCCGGCAGTGTATATTTTCACGGAATGCGAGCGGAATGCAAGAGCGACAAATCCGAGCCGTAGTGCGCGATTCCTTTTTCCCCGATCGCTTCGACTGTGCGATATGGGGTTGCAACATGTGTGCAGATGATCGCCCCCCGACTGGTTATCATCGCCAGAGTTGGCCACTCGTGCGCGGCCGATGCAAATCATAGAAACGAGCCGGCCCGTTATGTATAATGCACAGCTGTTAATTGCCAAGCAGGAGAGAGAGAAAAAAACGTCGAGTTGCCCGAACGTGTCGGTCGGCTCTTCCATCTCGCGTTTGCCGACAATCTGGCCGCGTTCTATTCAGTTCTCTCTCTCGCGCGCGCGCACCAGATGTATAATAAGGCTCTCCGGCTCCGCGAATAGCCGCGCGAAATGTTATCGTTCCTGCAGCCGCGCGACTGCCGATTCATTGCCGCCGCTGCTATATGCGCGAATTCATCCGAATAGTCGAGGGCCGCTCAAAGCTCGGCCGGCTGTCTGTGTGTGTTTGCACAGTTCCTTCTTTGCTCGTATTTTCGTGGGAGTTCCGCCCGGCAAGCAGTGCTCTACCGAGCGTGAGTCACGCAGAGCGAGAGAGCAACTCCTCGCGCAGCAACAGCAGCATCCTTATCTTTACGATTGATGTTTGTCTTTGATCGGATGCACGTCTCCTCGCTTGCAGCCGCTTCAATTGTAATGTTGCGACGCAAATGATGAGTAAACCGAATACGAAGGGCGAAATTCCATTGGTTTCCTCCCCGACCAGACTCGTTCGAGCGCCAGAGCCACCCCAATCGCACCCGTCCCTCTCAACCTATTGTAATCAACCCGCGAGCCCAACGCTCGACTCGTTAAAACATCATTATATACATGTAGCTTCGCCCATTGAGGCTCTCGCGACTTTTCTCGCGCCTCTTTGCCGAGTGGGAGTGTATACGTATATACGAGCCTCGCATTGTCTCCAACTGAATATAAACCCCGTGTCCCTCGTTCCCGCGCATAATCGGGCCGCGCGCGCGCAGCTTTCGAGGAGACGACACACGCGCGTTAATGACCTCTCCTCGCGACGCAGCTCGCCGAATTTGTGTTTGCCGACAGCCAAATCAAAAGTCACAAACAGAATCCCCTGACTGGCGTCTCTCTACGAGCGAAACGGCGAAATATATAGATTATAATCACAACGAGGCAGTTTATTTGCTTATCCGCGGCTGCAGTTTTGGGCTCGAGCCCTAGTATTAAAAGGTCGTGTGCGCCACGACTTTTTTCTCTCTCTTCTCTCGCTCGCCCGTCGCTAGCGCGCGCGACTTTGTGATTCTTGTCGCGCGCGTGACTTTTCAAACGGGCTCTGTATAGTAGCTAGAAGAATTTTTTGCTGTTTCCTTTAGCCAAGCCGAGCGAACGTTTACTTCAGTTCGGCTTTCCCGGCAATGTTTAACTTGGAAACTCTTACGCGAGTGAATTTCGAATGTTACTTCTGGGGAATTGAGATTTTCATCTCGAGCGTCGAGTCAAGACTGGCAGCCGCGAGTTAAAGCTAATTCAAATACACGTATATGCGCGCGTGGAGTTTGGTAAAAGTCATCGCGAAGTTCGGATGAGTGTGTGAACAGGGGATTCGGATTCAGTCTCGAGACAATCCGTGAATTGATAGAGTGAGAAGAGAACGATGAGTAAGTGTCCGCTTAACGCGAGCGTGCGGGGAAGCGTTTCAGGTTAATGAGATCGATATACCAAAACAGGTTCTTACTCCGTGAGCTTGGCGAGTAGGTAATTCAATTATGCGTGCCGAGATAGGCGAATTTTTCAATCGAAAACTACGAAAAGTCGTGATCAATTCTTAACCACTTCGACGAAACTTTGCGGAAGCTCGTCTCAAAGCAAATGAACTTCTTGCCTAATAACATCGCATAAACTCTCACGTTACAACCCACAGCCACTTTTTCATCGTACCAGGTCTGGATAGCACTGCCCTAAAAGCATTAATCAACTCGATTTAACCGCTGGACACGCAAAAGCTAAATAAGAGAAGAAAAGCTTTGCTCGATCACGCGAAATAAATGACAGTCTTATCGGGATAATCAAGTTTTTTTTCTTTTTCGTGATAAGTATCGGTACTGAAAACCAAGGTACAGCCACGTCGGTTGTGGTATTCAATGTTTCAGTGTGAATCTCTCATGAAATACGACGGATGAATGAATGAAACAAATATTCATGGAGTTTCAGGGAGATAATTGTGCTCAAACAAAAGATCCTTCCACTCCAAACTATGCTTAAATTACTTTTGAGCTATTCAAACTTTATGTTAATGGAATATACAGACAGCGGATGATAATGAGGGATAATACGAGCCCACGGCCTGAAGCGACAAGAAGCTGAATAAAAGGATGGGTATATGAAATATATCAACTTCCAAAAACTTTTGACATTTAAACAAAAGTTGATATTTAGATCTAGAATACAATGGCTATTTATGAAAAGACTATAGTTTGTAGAGTGATGCAACAGACACTGCAGGTTAAAACGGTTTTTGATAAAAATTAATCTTCTTTGGCGCTTTGACCTTTGCTTCTTAACTGCGAGTGAAAATTCCCGTGAGAACATATATCTCGTGTCCGTTGTATCTCCTTTTCACGCAGATACAAAGCTGATAATGAACTTGGAAACTAATTATGTTCCACGCGTGTTATCAAATGGTCAAAGCTTCGGATTGTTCATTGTTCATTGAAGCGCCGACGAGTAAGAGGTGCGTTGGACGTCGCGGCGAGGATATAAATCCAGACGCGGTGTTGAAAATTCCGCAAGTGAGCGAACGGAGGCCGGGTAACAAAGTTGTCTTTTCTGGAGGAAGTGCCCCTGAGAATCTCGCTAATAAGTCACTCGTGCTTCACATTGCCGATCGAAGGTCCGGCGCGCGCTGGCGTGATAATTGAATGAGCCGACGGTCGCTTTATCGCCGGCCGCCCGAGGAGCCTTGAACTCCGAACTCGGAATTTTAATCTCCCGCGGGAGTGAGCAGCCCATGGAGCAGAACGGCACGGGGGCAGCATCGATCCAGCCTCCGAAACGCCATTATTCACGAGGCGGTGCATATATACATATATACACGTGGGCCTCACGTGCCAGTGAGCCTACGCAATGCTTATACGTGTATACATGTATATGAAATAGGTGCACCTATATTGCTGTATGCCACGGAATAGGATAGGTTTATATATCGCGTTGCTTTGTCTTCGAAAAGTCAAGCAAGTTGAGTCAAGCTAAATGTTCTCGGTCGTAATGCCTAGCTAATTAAATATGTTAATAGAGTCGAGTGTCGTAGAGTTTTGTATGGTTTGTATGGTCTGTGCGGCTACGAAAAAAAATTCAGGCACATGTTAACTTCGGTGCAACAAGATTGTAAATCGGATGAAAATTTATTGCTTCGTGTATTTGTATCTTTTCTTCCGTCGGAATACTGGAACGCAAACTCATTTTACCAACCGACACTCGTTCGGTCAATTAACGATTAGGGTCAACCGTCGAACCATCCAAGCGAGACGTTTATTTATAGAGATGTTTTTTGTAATTTCTGTCCCCGGTAGGAATTTGAGCGAATAAGTTACAAACTGACGTCTTTGTATATAAATTTTCAACAATTAAAACGTTAGACGAACGGATGATGCAATTATCAACCCGCAAATCGGAGAGTCTCGAGTTTACAAATTAGACAGACTGAAATAGTATACAGAACAGTCTCCAATCTCAAAGTTATCCTCGCTATTACAATCAGTCTCTCCCATTTCGTTTGAGTCCAAACACGAAGTTGTGAACATCATTTGTAGTGTCTAATGAGTATCTCATTCACATCTTCTGGAAATTAATAACATTGATTCAAATAAGTTATACTCGATCAATATAATACAAAGAAAAAAGAGGAAATTTCGTTCTATGTAAAAAAGTCTGTTAAAATAATACCCGAGTAAATTTGCCCAAATGCGATCCCGACCACCGGTCATCCAGAGGGAAGAATGGCCGCGCGCAAATCATATGAAGCTGTCTCGGGATGGATACATACATATGCGCAGGCCGGACTAATCGTCGCTTGCAACCAGGCCTCAATCAGTCCGTGCGGAATTCGCGCGTGTAAAATCGAGGCGCGAAGGGTAATATGGGCGGCAGCTGCAGCGAGCCGGGAATCCGTCAATACACGGATACAGAACCGGCCGACGCCTCCCGCCTCTATATAGAGCTGCAGGGGCTGAGCTTGCGCGCACACGTCTCGGTCCCTTTGAGTGCGCGGGCGCGCGCGCGCCCCTGAGAAAGCTTATCGACTGGCCCGGGAGCCCCTCCGCCACCCGACCACCCACCCCCACACACATACACGCTCATTTTTATTCTCTCGCGCGCCGCGTCCTGTGCCCGGTCGAATTCGCACGCGCGCTCACAAAGACTCGTTGCGCGTACTGCGCGCGTCTCGCCATTGTCGAGAGGCAAGCTCCGCAATTTTGGGGTATCGGGTGCGTGTGGATTAGTCCGGAGCTCCTGGAAAATTCACTCCCCGCAGTGTGTGTGCGTGTGTCGAGTTTGGAAAGTTAAGCTACTCGCCGCGCGGAGCTTCCCCTTATTCACAGCGAGGGAAATTCGCCGGGCGAACCGAGCCGCACGAGCCCGATGAGTAACCCGCGCTCCCGAGAGCATAAAGGTCTCCATCCCGGCCTCCGAAGTTGGCAGAGCCGGTTCCCACGCGTCTCGCCTTTCCAAAGAGCGCTAAAAACAATCTTAACCCTCGCCCCGCGTTGGCTCGAGCCAGTGTATGTACGGGTGCGCGCGCGACGACCCCTGCACCAGGCGCGAGTGCGCCGCTCTCTAAAATTAACCCGTGTTGGCGGCTCGCGCGCCCGGAACAAGGTTAATGCGCGCGCGCGCGCCGGGCGCCCATTGTTGAATCTCATTTTTGGCGAATGGGGTTACTGGCACGCGAGCGGCTCCATCGCTATTATCCATTATGAAAATGAGACTCGCTGCTCGAGCGCGGGAGAAGGAATTGATCGCTGTGTACGCGTGGGGATTTTGGGGGGAAGATTGGGACGAGTCGAGAGAATCAACGTTATCGCGCAGACGGACGTGTTGGCTCGCGTGTGTGACGGCCCTGGCCCCACCAAACCATTATCAGCTTGGAACAATGGTAATGGAAACGCACTCATCTCAAACTCACTTGGATCTTCGCGAGTGTTTCTCTTTCGTATACATATAAATGGCATATTGCGTGTATACACGTATCGATTCATTCCTTGGCTCCGGCAACAAGTAACGCAATGTGGCGAGAACCTGCCTAGACGAGGCAAGGATGATGCCGGCGCTGCATAGTGTGCAATCGCACGCAATGAAGCACGGACGTTTTACCGCATCTCGACGAGCACTGCAAAACCAAAGCGATAGCCGAGCGAAAGAGGAAGATGGAAAACACAGCCGCTCATCGCCCCCCGACTCTAGAAGCTCCCATAGCCCGACGGCTTTTTTTTCGCTACTCGAGCTTTTCTATATACGCTTTTGCAAGTTCGTGCACGGCCGACACGCGAACTCTCGATCTATCTCGTTGAACAGAGTTCCATTAGTGCGGCTAATATGCTGCCGGTTTATTCAGGGATCGAGGTATTAAACTCGTCAGGCAATTTTAATATTAGCCAACCGTCCGTTGCGACCAACTACTTTTTCAATTGGAAACTTCGACAGTTGCGAATAAAATCGTACGGATCTTGACATTTGATAGACGGTCGCAAAGTCGAACCGGTGATATTTTGAAATATTTCATAGTCCAGCTAACTATTCGATCGAGTTGTTTGACAACTCACTTGTTAAATGTTACGTACAAAAATGTACGTCTGAATTCGGGTAGCTACACACTTGCAACGGTTAAAATGGAGATACTAGCGCGAGACATTCAGTTTTAGTACTATTTTGATAATACACGAGATTAAACACAACCAAGGGTAGGTCGGAGTGAATTTGATCCCGTACGCCTCGAGTACGCGTTCTTGTCTCAAATATTCATCTCGCACATCTACTCGAACCCGAGGAATGATTATTCTCTTCTGTATAATAACTTTCAAGTGCAAATTCGAGACAAAATTGAATCGACCTCGTGCAGAGGCACTATTGTGTTTTCCTCGTAGTGAAAATCACATCCCAACAGGCGATGTATATCCCAACGGGCGAACACCCCGTCCGCGTATTAAGGCGTTAACATAATCCTCAAGTGTATAAGTGCGCCCGCGACGAGTCTGCGGGTGACGCGGTTGATATCAGCATTACAACAGCTCGCGTTTAGGCCAGACGTAAAGCCACGATAAATCCACCGATGGCAAAAATGTCGTCACTCCGACGTGCAATATAACAAGCTTTGCTATTTGCTGCGGTGTATGCGATGCATATCGATTACAGCTCATGAGCTGGTGAGATACGCGAGGAGTAATGACGATCCTGCAGCCAAGACGTGCAGCTATACTGATGCCCGGGATGCCTCTCTTGTCGCCTGCCGAGCCTTATTAGGATGTTTGGTTTGTATTCCCTGATGAATTTTGCCGCTGTTTAACGGGCTTATGATCCTCGAGCAACGTCCATTGTTATGGAGGATGACGTTTTATTTGTTCAAATAACGAAGATGCTATACCGGCATATTAGGTGTTGGCAAGTGTATGAATGTCGCGAATACTTGATGTGACTTGAAAAAATGTGTCGATTTTTTGTTCTCGGAATTATTTGAAAGCAAGAGGAAGGATGTCGAATAGCTAAAAATGAAATTTTTATATACGTTCGAACCCGAGTGTTCCTGTGTATCCATATATTAGAAGGTTTAAAAATATTTTGTAATCTGAACATTTTTTTAGTATTTTATAGAGAACATTTTTTTTGCTACATCTAAAGTTACTCGGACGAGTGATTTTAAAAATACAAATACATTTCAAGTTTAAGTTAAATTCCATATACATTAACAACGATAACAAGCATATATTGGCGTGATGATTTGGACTCAATGATTGGCAACTGTGAATGGACCAAACTGTTATATTTCTCGAGTATCCGTGCTGTGTGATTGGCTATGCCTGCAGGGGCCATGGCCAATCACACAGCACGCATACTCGAGAAATATAACAAAACTTATATTAAAATAAGCCCTTGATTCTATGAAATTCCAAGAATCTTTACAATTTAAAACTCCTATTTAAAGTACGACTATGTGACAATTTTTATTACGACTTTATGAAGTAAGCCAGGTATGGTTCGAAACTTTCACCCTTTTTGGGTATTACGAGAATTATCAAGGAAACAATGGGAAAAAATTGAGGCATTATTATTTTTTCTATCTGTTGGATATCCACTTAAGCTCAACAATCATGCGGAGTAAGGGCTACGAAGGAAAAAGAAAATATTCAGATTCTTCACCAACCTCTGGAAAGAATTCTCATTGAAAATCCAAACGAGCATTATAGTGGGATGAAAAGTGCAGACTTCTTGAGCGACTATGCGCGCGCGAAATTCAAAAGTCCTTTATTACAGGCAATTTCTCTAATGACCACTCGGTAATTAAAAAAGCGCCGAGCGACGGCATCTTGGTTCGATCGTGCTAGGCGTTTATGAGCAGGTCGTCAAAAGGGGTCGTCGGGTAGCGTGATAACGAGACTTGCCGCCGTTAGCTCAATCGAACCATTGTGCGGTGAGGGCGGCGAAGAAGCGGCTATATATATATATATATATATATATTGCATGCAACAATATCTTCACCCGACGAGACGAGATGTTTCTCATTTTCTCGCTCGTTCAATGAAATCACATAAGCCACGTGATTAATTCCGAAGAGGCAGCCGCGCGCATACACCGATAGCCGATACTCAATTAATTAGAAATGCCTCGCACTATCGGAGGCTAAGAGATGAAATCACGGCGGGCGTCTGTGCACGCGTGGTTAAATTGATTCTGAACTGCAACCACCCGTTGCCTCGTACGTAGGCTTCATTGCGTGTAAGGTGGAACGGCAAGTGATTTGAGTGATTTTAGAGAGCACCGCTTTGTTGATTGTAGTTTCAGTGGGGGAGAACAAATTTTGCAGGTGCAAAGGAACGTGTGATTGGGATGAAAAGTTCGAATAGCAATTTGATCAATTACGATTTGGCTTGAAAATCGGCGTTCCGGAAGAAAGCGCATGTGCGCCAAAGAGCGCCGTAACAGCGCAGCAAACTAGAGCCCGGCGCGAGTTCAGAGAAGAGATTTAATGGGTGGAAGGGAATTTGGTGGCGATGAGAGTCCGGAGTATAGAGAGAGGGAGAGCGCGGGTCTGCAGAAAGCGCGTGACAAGCTCGAGAGAAGCGAGTGAAATTGCAAACGGCGACGGGGAAAGAGGGAAAAATCGTCGAAGGAGAACAAAAAGATGTGCAGCGGAGACGACGAGCTTTAGGACAAATTGGAATAGGCAGACCGAGAACAAAAGGGTAACGGGAGTAAACAAAACGGTCGAGACATCTAAAGGGTAAATCGGACTGCTACAAGCTGGCATCGCAAAACGAGCTTGCACAAAATCAACTGCAACTGCTGCGCGCGACGAGACCGCCGCGAGCTGATGGAATTGAAAAAATCTACAAGCGGATGAAATACGCGAGACAGCGGACTTTGCGAGGAGGGCGAGAGAGAACTTTAGAATCTTCAGAGATCGGAGTGCGCGAGCAACGGAAAACAGAAGCTGCTTCGGGGCTCCGAAGAACAAAGAAAAATAGGTTGGCGAGAGGAGAAGTTTGAAAGATCGCGAAGTGGCCGCCTGTGAGAAGTAACATTTACTCAGAACGCGAGAAAGAGGGAATGGATAATTGAGTAAATTTTAAATGAAGGGTATGTACGGTGGGGAATTTTTAAAAGGCTCGCGCCAAAGCGACTGCCACGAAATGGCTGGCAACTCGCGGATGATATTGGTGAGAGGGAGAATTCCTGGGTGGATTCGCTCGTCTAAAAGTAGCTACGAAGCGAAAAACAATTTGGGTGCGTTGGGAAGGCGCGAACGCGGCGGCCGCGAAAGCAAGCCCAGAAAAAAGGGTAAGCCGTACATTAGCCCGACGAAGCAGTGCTATACCGCGCCACCCACATTCCGCGTTACAGCACGCGAACCGCTTCACACGCCAAACAATTAACGTAATTACGAGCGGTGGTAATAAACCCGCACTCGGTTTTATTTTTATTTTTCTCCGGCTGTTGCTGCTGCTGCTGCTGCTGCTGCTTCTGAACGAGCAGCGAAAGCATAAGCAGAGAGTTTCTTATGCCGACAATTCAATTGCAGCTTCGTCGACAGAGACTGAATCGAATATCCATTTGGGCGATGAGGATATCCCGCGAGTGCACGCAAAAAGCTCTGTTCTCGAGTGGGGGAGATAGGAAGAGAGAGATGGAGAGGGCGAGGGACAGGAAACTCTCCTCTCCGCACGTCTGAACCGCTAGACACTTTGTCGGGTATATATAGAACCGACGTCTTCGACTAACGATTCCTCGTTTGTTACCGAGGCAGTTTCTCCTCTATATAGACCCGATCGCCGCTCGGCACAATTTATTCGACTGCTTTCGCTTGATTAGCCGTGGTTTTCACGTACTGAATTCCGCCTAGATCGGGCAAACGAATTGTCGCGGTAGAAGTTGGAGATGCGTTTCAGTAGAGCATTCAAGTGGTATTAGAAAAAAAAGACAAAGGAACATTATACTGTGAATTGGTTAGAGTATTATCTTTATTCTCGTGTATTATTTTAGTTGTCCGTAAAATAAAACATGAAACTTTGTAAAATTACTATGTGCTAGATTTCCCGGAAGAGCAACACGGAGAATGATCCTCTTCTGACATTCTAAACCTGGCTGTACCGTTCACCAGTCTGTCACTATGGCATATCGAGTAAAATATATCCTTGACTACGAAGAGGATCGATAGCTCCAAACTACGTCAGCGTATTATGTCGATATAAAATATGAAAATCTTCCCTGACTACATCAATATAATTTAATAGCCATATATATATTCATTCCTTTCATTAAATTTGTAAAAGAATATTAATTCTTCTCAAAATAGAATGGCAAATATGTTATGATTAAAATTTAATTCTAAATCATCTTAGTGGTTACATTCGTTTCGGCACTCTCTCTTTAGAAATCAGGTATTTTAATAGTGTGATACAATGCATGTCTAGTTCATCGAAACTGCATATATTTCATTATAACCAATACCGAATGGATCAGCGAAATTGAAAGATAGAATGAGAGTAGTTCCATTCATTTCAAGAACGATGAATTGTTAATGGAAAGTACTAAATATAGAGTAGCGTGCATATACCCTCCAACGTCAATTCACATTTCTCTGCGATCCAAATCCGCAAACAAACAGTCGTTACGAACGTCTTTCAACACTCTTTCTCGCGTGGGTAGAATTATATTATCATTGTCAAGAGAAATAGGTTTCCAAAGTGACGATTGCAGAGAGAAGCACAGATCCGCTTATTTCTTCAATCAGCTTGAGAGGGATTTCACACAATTAGGTGGGTAACTGATTTTCTCTGCGCGATTTGATTTCTATACGTGTTACCGTGATAGATAGCTTGTTATCTAACGGATTCAGAGATTGTGTGAAGGGTTCCAGTTCGTGACATAGTGAAGTCACAATGGTTTGGAATATTATTTATAGCTTTGGTTCATACTCATATTGAGACGGAGCTTTTATTCGCTGTTACACAAAGCAGTTCACATTTGGAAGTTTATTTTAATTGCATTTCTCGCATGAATGTCTTTAAATCTCGTATAGAAATATGAAGTCTTCACGATAACCTTAATGAGATGATATGAAAAAAGTAAAATGGAATATGTGTGAACTGCACTACATAATACTGCTGGGGAACAATTCATTTATAAGAATAACTTGCACTATTGAAATGCAGCTATACCGTGCAGAGTCAATTTAAAAACTGAAGTTGTGCAAGTATGATATTTTAATAAGTGTAGCTTTCATAGAGAATTTAATGACCAATAAATTTGTGTTTCACAAGTTGCTTGTAGGTTATGCGTAGTAAGCATTTGCCCTGACACATATCGATACTTGAAATTACATCAAAACTTTGATAAGACAATATGAGCAACCAGATATTATTGCGGACTTTTGACTGACACGATTCTTTTTGTCTTTAGAAGCAAAACACAAGATGATTTCAATGTACATTACAATTCTATTCTATTATTTACAACTAAGAATTTTATTATTTACAAATTCTCGTTATTTAAATTGTTTTCCGTGAAAAAAAATATACTGATCCATTTTAATATTTTTTAGATCAAACAGCAAGAAACTTATCTTGAAACAGCAGTAGTAAATTGAATTAACGAAGAAGCTAGTTGAATGCAGTTCTCGTTTTTCATTATGTTTTTTTTTTATATCTGCAGATATAGGAAAGAAAAAGATGGAAATATAGTCGTATATTCGGAGAGTGACGAGATATCCCGAAGAAGTGCCCATCCCAAAAGATCATATCTGCGAGAGTCTTCCTGAGAGAGCTGCATGCGACTTCATCTCTCGATTTCTCGCTCGTGAGTACTGCGTAGCCAGCTCAACGTTCTCATTGGTATTATCGAATAATCCACGTGAATCTGATGATTCTTTCAACCAAAAATAGAATGTGTATACTTCCCAATCTCAGAACGAATTGGCATATGCTTTATTCAAACTTATTCATCCAATTTAAAATCCGAAGTCTATCTAGAGATCGATGAGATAGATAGAGTACAAAAGTTAACTGTTGTTCCTATTTTTCACCAGTTGCTATTATCTCATATTCTTTATGCTTTCTGAGACATAGTCAATCTTTTATACATTCAGCCGACAGAGAGATATAGTATGAGAAAAGATTAAAAAATACGTTTGTCAGAGACCACAGAGTAAATGATGTAATTGCTATGGCACAAAGATATTCCGAGCGTCCATTTGTAGAAGTTATGTACTCAGCATTTATTTAACTAACATTACGAAGAGCCGTTCGAGGCATCTTCGTTTCTTGGGAGATATCTTCTCTTCATTTTCTCACTCAAGTATATTTTTTGCGGAATGACAAAGGCTGACATAGTGGCCAGTTACATCGACGCGTATTCTCCCCACGAGTAATATCGGGCAACTAGCTAAAAAAAAAGTTTCCGTAAAATAAGTTCTCGCAGAGTATAACCATTGTCACCAACAACAACAACCAATGCGAAATTCGAACTGGCTAGCGAATTATCGTAAACTGGGTCAAATCTTGACGAGAAAGTTGTGCCTGCAGACGGACAGACAGACAGGCAGACACGGCGGGCAAGTTAAATAAAAGCGTGTGGCAAAAAGGGAAAGAAGTCGAGCCGCGAGCCGTGGGAGTTGAGACTGCTGCATCGGCGCTGAATCGGACGGAAGCTTATTCAGTCGGCGCGTGCGAGCATATATAGGCTTGAAGATAAGCTCACGGGGAATGTCGCGCTCGAGGGAAGTGACCGCGGGTTATGAGAAAAAGAGATTCGGTGCCTCCGCGGCTCTATTAATAGGTGACTCGCGCGTCGCATGCCGCTCCGAGAGCAAAATCCCGGTTATTATATCCACAACTCGTGGCATCGGCCGTCGCGAACGCGGGTCTCGATCTCCCGCTTGACCGTCCGTATCTTGTTTGGTCGTGGATTTTTCATCGTTATCGTCACCGTTTCACCAACGACTAGCTCGCGCGTTATCCGCTTGAGTCATTCGCGGAGAAGCGTAATGCATATATATGTACGGGACGAATGATGGAGGGGGCGGGCTCCTTTTAATCTCCGACTTTACCGCACTTTGGAATTTTCAATATTGGCTTCCGGCCGTCGGGAATAATCCCCCCGCGCAACTTACGGAGAGAAATATGTGGAAAAATTTACGAGTTCATTCTCAACTTGATGTCACATCCCTGGTTTCATGAATTTGTCAAAAAACTATATAATTTCTATACGATTATTTGCGATACGAATTTTTACGTTCGAGTCTTGAATTTCACTGAAAATTCTGGAGGTATATTTTGATAACCAAGTATGATTTTGTGTAGTTACATCTATAACATCTCCAAAAATTTCATCGCAACCAAAATTCAAAGTGACCTGCACTGGTTAGCCGAAGCGTAACGCTGACAAGCTGAAAACTTGACGCTCAAACGCCTCGCAGATGGATCTAGCCTGCCGCCCTTAATTCGGCGCGATCGCGCGGCCGCACACCCGAGGCTCGCGTAGCCCTGAGCAAATTTACAATTCCAACTGTTGGTCGTCGCTCGCCCCGTCTGAAAAGGGCATACCGCGCGCCGCACTCGCTTCATATAAAGAACCCGAGCGACTGGATCGCGCGGCGAGATAACAGCTGTCGCGCAACGAGACGTCGCGGATAAATATTTATCGCGCGAGCGCTGATGAGAGCAGCCTTTTCGAGGGCGCCAGTGCACCAGGTATACACGTTGCTTCGTTTCCACTGCGCTCGCGCGATGCACCGCTATATATCGCGGCGCGCGTTTATTGCTGTCTTGTTTCCCTCGTATACGTGCTGCCGCGATTCTTTCTTCTCCCACGCGCGGCTTTTCACTTGTTATCGCCCGAACTCGAGGGCAAATTGTTTACGCGGCTATAAGTTTACACTCGACTCTCGAAACCTTATTTTGCACGTTTGCTGTTCGTTTTCGCCGGTTCTCCGCTAAGCTATATATACGCGAGATTGAGGAGAAAAGTTTCTCGGCACTTTCCGCCTCGGGTGTTCCCAATCACTCCGAATTCTCCAAAGGGTCGTTGCAGTTCATACTTACTAACTCGGTCAAAAGTAGTCTCGATAGCGAATGGCAAAAGTGCTTTGCACCTACCTGCAACAGAAAACGAAGAAACAACAAAATTAGTATACGCGTTGGAGCATATTTTCAAAGAGCATATCTATGTACAAGAATCAGAGAACCCATCGTATCTATCTCGCATAGGAGAAACAGCTGGATCGAAATGACGCTCGTTAGCTCTCGCGCGTAGCGCTTGGCGAGAGGTACTGCTAGGCGGGGAAGGGAGGGAGGCGAAATGCAAGGAAAGACGATCGGAGCATGGGTATATCACTCGCGGGAGGAGGCCTCGCTGCCTCGAGTAGACAACTACACAAGGTCGATGGCCCTCGAAAGCAAGATACTCACGGCTGGCTGAGCTCTCAAGTGCAAGGATGCGTGCCAAACGTCCCGCTAGCACATAGCTAAATCAGACGCACGCGCCGTTCGTTCACGGGGGCCATCGAGGGGTGAACCAATGAAGGGCTCTCGCCGTGGCGATCATTGCTCACATTTGTGCTCCGTCGCCCGTGGCTCGCATATGTCCCGTTGGCATTCGTTTGCAATATTGGGGGTGGAAGTATTAGCTTAGAGAAAGATATATACATGCCTCAAATAATATACATAACCAAGTCGGTCGGGCGTTCTGAGACAATTAATTACACGTACAAAACGAAGGAAAACACTCTCACGGATAAGGAGAAGTAGTTTTGTACGATTCAACATTCACTAAATAATCAATTGTACCGAAGCACGCAATTAAATGATACTAGAGACTTTTATACACGATACAGAGAACCCATTCAACGGTTGTCAAGGAAATAAGTGTGTTCAAGAGAGAGATGCCGCCTAGATTTTCTGCGAGTCTGAAATTGATTCATTGTCAGTAATACATATGAATATGAAGCTCGAGGCGTGTTGGATGATCGAATGCGGGGATATAATATTCGGCGAGTGCAATTATAAAAGTGTATGACTCAATACGCGGAGGGCGAAGAGCGAGAGCATTTACTGCGAGCAGAGATTGAGCCGGTATGATCAGGTACAGAAATAAGCATATGCACAGTCACGAATTGAGGCGCTAACGGAAAGTGGGACGGCGCGGCGCGAAATTGAATATATGAATATGGAACGACAGCGGCGGCAGCGGCGGCGAGCGCAGCGCTAAAAGTAAATCTGTACAAGTGGGGAAAAGTCTATAATTATACACCGGGTGGGTGTGTTGGTTAATCCGAGCCGAACAAGTCATTCCTATACGTGAGAAACCATACGTTAACGGCGACGGGTCCCTAGAAACAGCTCGCGACTTGCGTGTATATTGCGCGCGCGCAAACCTCGCCAGACGCTCTACAGCCTTAGAGTGTAATTCGCATGAAGTATAAAAGTCGGTTACGCTTCGTTAAAATTGCTCCTGGACGTATGCAAGCCATGAATAGCGTGGGCGAGATCGAAAAGGTGGTATACGGAGGTCGGGCTTTCGCGCGTTATATGTTTGTCATAACGACGGTCGCGGGGCTGAGCCGCGCGAATGCCAATAGGCCCTGATGCAGGCGAAGAATATATTTGTATATTTATATTTTATGTCCGTCACGATCGCGACAGATCCGTCCTGGCGCGGCAACCACAGGGCTATATACATAACGACCATCGCGCGAACCAACGTCGATCCGTAAACGGGCTTTACGTTGCTCGCGGATGTATACGAATCGAGACGGTCGGATGCGAGAGACACACTCGTAGCTCGGTGAATTGTGTGTCTCTTGCACGTCACTGCATATAGGCCTTGTGCGGATATATCGGTCGAGAGAAACCATCGAGTGCGTGGCAAAGATCGCTCGAGTGCGGATCTTCGACGGTTGCATCGTATCGGGACGCGGGCAGAATCGATTATCGACAGCAAAGTACACCCGTTTAGTGGAGAGTGTACGAGCTGAAAATTCAATTTCGTCGACTGAAGATTGCGCTTATTAAAAGTGAATTCCGAAAATGATTTTGGTGATTTTGCAATATATTCCTCGAGGAGGTTGTTGTGGATTTTCGTTTATTCACGGTGTGCCGAGTATAACGAGACTGTTACGATTTTATTATTGAAATCAGAGGTCAGGATATTCGTTATTTCGCTGATTTTGTCTTAATTATACAATGGTGAGATGATAACATATTCACCATCGAACGAATAGTTATAACGGGGTGACATAAGTTGTAGAAAATGAACTATGTTGCCCAGATAATATGAATTCACTTTAGACGTAGTAAATTCAAACGGAGCAGGAATTACTGGGGTCTTGACAATGGTTAACGATACCCATTGGGTATGACCCCCTTCAATCAATTTCTTCCTTGTACTCAAGATGCCTAGTGACTAAATATTTTTTAGAGATACATTTTTTGATAGTTTTTCATAAGTTCTCCGGGAAATCGTAAACATATAGGACAAAACAAGGGTCAGGGCACAAACATGAATTATTCGACGTGCCCCACAAGATGCAAGTGAAATTTTGATCCCAACATCATTTTTTATACCTCAAAACTAGGTTAACATGTTTCTGAGGCTATGCAGATAAACAGGCCCTTTTGATGGAAATTGTGAATGGCCGTTTTACCTACATACCCAAGAAATATGTTAGCCTAGTTTTAAAGTATGAAAACTTCACCAAGGAAAATTTTTCTTGTAACTTTTCGAATACTTTGATTTTACTCCCCGATATCAACCGATTCCATCAACTTGGAGCTAGATAGGGGTAAAGGAAAATTTTTAAATTTTGTTTAAGGAAATGGTTTTTGCTTTCAAAAGAGAAACAGTTGCTAGCTAAACTTTAGAAACGGATACAATCGGAAGGGACTTTTCACACTTTATCGTGTTTCAATAGCTACTACAAGAATCGCGGACTGCGGATCCGGATCAACGCGTTTTATTATATAAAAAAATAGGATGGCTGTTTTGTCGCTGGTTGGCCGTATTACTCGTAGCCATTTGTCAATCTGGAATACGTTGAATCGACCGTACTCTCATAAACCACTCTATGAAAGTGAAAATCCACAGTAAGAAGGTAGATGAATTATTCACTAAAACTGCAGTGAATTTTCATTTTCTGTTCAGGAGCTTTGATAGCAAAAATTTTTACGTAAAATTTTCAGTAACTAAGGTAAAAATTCACTTAGTTACATAAAAAATTCACTGCAGTTCCATTCAATAATTCATCCACCTTCTTACAATGATTTCTCACTTTTATACAGTGGTTTTTCACTTCAAGAACTTATGAGAGTAGAATTTAAATGCAGCGTCATTAGCCGCGAGGGAATTTCCCGAAATGGGATTCGCGTAGCTACCGCGGCGGCGTCGCCGAGAATCGGTCGGCGTACAGATCACACTGAGAGGGAGGGGGGGGGGGAAGGAAAAAAAATTGAAATGTATAATTCGCAGGTGTTTTTCTCATCGGAATCGCGCGCCTGTTTCCCCGAGTCGCGAACAAAAACGCGAGCGGCTCGTCGTCGATTACGCGAATCAGCTAATTATGCGCGCAGCAGTCCATCTCACGCGGCTGACGAAAAACAGCCGTGTGTATAGTGCGCGAGGGGGCAATAAAACACCCCGCCGTGTGTCCGCACGGCCGAGAACGGCCGCGACAGTCGTCTATATATAAACAGGGAGAGCAGCTCTTCGTGACTTGCATTCCGCTTGGGGCCTATGAGCGCGCAGGTGAGACGCTCGTTTATTTTTGCAATCGGATCAGCGGCGTATATGTATACGAGCGCGCGCGGGATCGATCAGCAGTCGGTCGAGAGGGAGGAACTTGATGTCGTTTTTCGGGATTAATGCCTCTTCTTTTCCCTCTTCCCCCGCGCCCCGTTGGCTCCGAGCCCGCAGCGCTCTGAACAGCTGGAGATGCGGCTTCCGGAAAGACGTGCGCGCTTCCTCCGACCCTCTGCCATTGTTCCGTCATTCTTCTTCTTTTTCCCTCCATATACTCAATCCGTTGGGCTACTCTCGCGATTAGCATTTTTATCTCCCAATGATCGACGGTTCCCTCGAGAACGATATGCTCGCTCCATTTCTATAGATTCTTCATAACTCTTCGTGCGGGCATTTTTTAGTTTTCAACTGTAACTTTTGACGATGTTAAATGTTGTGCACACAAACCGAACTATCCACGTGTAATAGAGTGAGAGAGAGAGAGAAAGAGAGGTAGGATTCGATTTCGTTTCCTGTTCCGGAACTGTAACAGACGAGTAACAACACGATGTTCTACAAAATGGATTTATTTTGCCGATACGCGAGAGGGGGGAGAGAGAGTGTGTGTGCGAGTAACTCGACACGAGACGCGATGCGTAACAATTCACGTCTCGCTTTTCTTGCACTGGACAGAATCGATTTCCACGAGAAATCGAGAGCCATTATTCCACGTTGCGCGAAGGAAAATTGAAAATGATTCATCGCAGCGAATCAAATTTCAAATCTGTACTATCATTTTAATCAATACGATACCCAATGGGCCATTCGGAATCACTCGGGCGACCGTTAAAGTCAATTGGAACCGCAATAAAAATGCCTATCAATGGATAATTTACACAGACGACTGGAACCCTCTCCCCGTAAAAATATAACTGTGTCAAACGTCGCTCTTAGCGCGTTTATATAGGCGAAGAGTAGCGCGGCACAACCCACTGAGGAATGAGAACCACGTGCGTCTGCCGTATCGTGTTTCCGCAGACGCGCGCATCAGGTGCCTTTGTCGCCACGAAGACGAATATTTATCTCGGATTTGCAGGTGCATTTTCATACTCGGGGCTTTTCCTCAAAAATTATATTGATCCGACCCAACCCGACGCTCCGACTCACTCTCGATTGATGGATTCGCTTCGCTAATAAACGGCGGAAGACGAGGCGCCGAATACATTATACACGTTGGACGCCCGGCGGAATGCGCGGATTCGCCATGTATTCGCCGCGACGGTAAAAGCACCGAGCGCAGATACGATGACGTTCTGCTTATGCATTTTTCGCCCGAGCGAAGCGGCAACTTTAATAGGAAGCGGTTAGAATATCGCGGGCAAAGTGCAACGCCGCTCGCGGTTTCCGTTTTCACGCCGCGACAAAAAGCGCACGTGATTCAATGGCGATAGCGACGAAAGCAAAATTCCTTGCTTTTTGGAATGGAGGAGCGAGAGAACTCGGGCAAACGTTGGATAATCAAATACCGATTTTTGGCGTTGGGTCGACAGTATCCAGGCGAGTGTGTCTATAAATGTAATTTATATATCTCTCAAGATAAGAAAATTTAAATTTGAAAATAAATTTTTTAATAAAATATTAAACCATTTTTGTCACGAAGACAACCCACCGCGGATTTCCTTTCAAAAGAATTCAGACACTATGCAACAAAGAAATTACCCAAGATTAGTTCGTCTTCCAATCAAAACTTCCAACAGGTATCAAAATTCCAATGAGTTTGCCGGGGTCTAATCCAAAATATTAAGACGAGAGCTCGAGCGAGGGAGCGAGCGAGGGAAGAAGAAAAAAGGTGGAGTTGACGTACAATGTAAGTTTCGCAGTAGTTGGCAAGAGGCCGGGGGTTTTGTCGTCTCCAAGGATCGCGGGGGCAAACACACAGCGTATATCAGACTACACCGGGGGAGGACGATAAGGAGTTTCGTGCATACCCGTATACGTATATACACAGTGACATATACGCTTGCAGCTATCGCCAGCTCGAGAATTGTTTACCTGGGCGCGCGCGCGCGATGACGGAGAGCGAGAGAGGAGAATCTCTCGCAGGAGTAAGCGGTGCTCGGCCGGAATTGTTTGCTCCCGAGCCTCGTGCGTGGCTGTATTGCGAGAAACAGCTGCGAAACGCAACGATAAAATATTCACGAGCTACGAGCGCGCGTTACATCGTCGAGTATAACCGCACACGAGCAAACACACGAGCGCACGAGCGCTTTTTCCGCTGTCGCCGCGTGGCATATTGTTTGCACGCGCTTCGCCGGGAATTCCTTGGTGTGCGCATCCAACCCCGGCGACAATGCGATATACATACGTCCGTTTGCCCCGACTTTCCGCGCGAGCGACGGGATGGAAGAAAGAGAAACATCCTGTCGATCTCGCGCCGTCGACTTTGTTTCTCAAAGCAGCTTCGAAAGCTCGCCGGGGTTTCCCGATAGGATTGCGCCGATTTATACACGCGCGACCGAACGTACACGAGTTGGATTTGGATTTTTCAAACGAGTTACGGATATGGTTAATCCATTTTCGAGTCTGTTTTGCATGCGGCGCTCATACAAGAGAGAGAGGGAGACAAGCTCGTGGTGCGTTTTGTACAAACAACGAGATCGGCTGATTTACGAGGCATTCAAAGCTGCGAATCGGGCCGCAAACTAGCAGCCGTTCGTATCCGTCCGACTTTATAATAAACTCTTTGTATAAGCGCGACATCTCAAAGCAGCTACGCTGAAAACGCTCGTTCATCTTTCTCCCGAGCGGTACACCGCTCGGGACTTCGTTTTAACTCGCGCGGGAGCTTTGAATAATCATGTTGCCGTGTATTGAACGAAGCAACAATTGAGAATTCGAATCGTTGATATCGCTCGGCCTCACGACTCGACCCCATCGACCGATTCAATTCGCGCGCCACCCTATTGTCCAGATATACACGACAATCGGACTCCACCGGGCGGAGCGAGGCAAAATGATTGTTCGGTCCGCTTGGGCCAATCTGATGGGAGAGAGCAGACTCACGAAAAAAAAAGCTTCACTTTTTCCCCGGCTGGCAATGAAGTGCCATATCGGCGCTTTGCGGACACTACTGCACGAGCGGGAGCTGAGGTACACGGAGAGGAGGCTGCATCGGCGCAAGAGCCCAGCTGACGCGCCCGGGAAGCCCCGATCGAATTGCCGCCGAGCTTTTTCGACGGTCGCCGACCGCAGGAAACGCGCGCCATCTGCTCTCGAGGTGTGGCACGCGCGCGGCGGAAAATGCCCCGGAGGATGGACATTCGGCGCGTGTGTTGTCGACATTGCCCCGCGCTGTTTGACCCGCCCTCCCACGTACGCGCGCGCCACTCTCGTCGAGCTCGTATCGATTCGAGCAACGAGCTTTTTCATTTCCCGTTAAATACGGTGCGGCCGACGCCGCTCTGGCATTCCTTTGCGAGGATGCGTATCGAAATGTACAGTCGAGGTAGTGAATCGAATTCCAGTTGTAGAAGGGACGTTCCAGAGGTGCAGGTATTCGATTTTATTCTCTTGTTTTTTTTTTCCATTTTTCATGATGGAAAAATGACCTTTCCGACCAGGGGATAGGCACAGATTGTTTTTGATCAATAAAATGGTGCAGTCCAGCAGAGAATAACCGGGTAGATCGGGAGGACTCTCTGAATTATTGGGAATGGAATAAAAAGAAAGGCAAGACATACCCTTGAGGCATTGTATCACGAAAGCTCTATCGACGATTGTAGGGAATGGAATCAGGAACAGTCACGAAGAGTCGCAGAATCAAGACGAAAACGAACGATAAAGTGGAGCGAGTTTGAAAACGGTCCCAGGAAAAAGCAAATCAACCGCGTCGCGTCCGCGTGGGCTGGATGGAGCCCGAATTAAAAGCGCACGAGGAGGGCAACAAACGGGTCGCATCCATCATGCCCCGTAAAGAAGGGCAAACAAGGGCGAATCTAACGAACAAACCATTACGGGGCAGAGGCTGTCCGGAGCCCGCAGCTCTCGCGCGCTAGCTATCCTTTAGCAGTGGATCATTATATACGCGGCATGAATTTATTAGCCCCATAAATCGCCGACGCCAAAACGCGGCCCTCGTCTCAGGCTCCGGAGTCTCGAAATTTGCCAGACGACTGGCCGTCACGCAAACTCGTGCATATAGACCGTGGCCGAAGCGGGTGCACGAGACTATATGCACGAGAGGGAAAAAAGAGAGCCGCGCACCGATAACGCCGCAAGCGAGCTTCGCCGCGCCGCGTGTATTGCGGCGAGTTTCCGCAAACGGATCCGGGGAGAGAGATACGGCCCTTTGACTGCCCGTTGCCCGCTTTCTCTCTCCCCTTTCGCCTCGCCAGGCTTTTTGACGTTCTTCAAACTGGACAACTCCTCTCGAGAAATCACTTTGAACGGGGGGCTTTGAGTGATTCCGCGAAATCCCACTGACGGATCGAGTGGCTTCGAGCTGAGGGACACGTAAGAGTAAAAAACATCGCGTTTGCGAGTCTTCAAGTTCAAGCTCCTGTGTTGGAAGACGTCGGACCAGCGGGGAATCGAAGTGATAATGTGGAAATCATGAATTTCGTTTGAAACGACTATAGGTCAAGTCCCCCATTTTCGTTTAGTTGCAATCGTCACGATTGAATTACGAATTCAATCGTTAATGCATGAATTTCTGTAATAGCATTGAATTGATGAGAAAAATTTCCATATAGATTCAAAATTATCCGCAACTCTGTTCGTTATCAAAGCAGCGGTAAGCCCTTCACGCATCTCTCATTTCCTCGGTCTACCTTTGAAATAAATCGCGGTTCATAATCACTCGCAGCCTAAAAATAATGGCTTGAATTACATTACATTTAATGAAGTGGCGGGCATTGAAAACTCATGAAAAAAAAAAACAGAAAATCCCTTCATCCATATTAAAATTTTTCATCTCTCATTTTTCACGCTCTATTCATATATATAATCTTCTTGCCTTTCAAACCTCGCGCTCTCCGATTCATATTTTCCAAGGCTTCTCCGTACCTCTGACACTCGTGTCAGTTTTGAGCATCTCATGAGGTTGATGCGGTATAAAAGAAAAAATGATAACTACTTTCATCATTATTTACCGCAAACAAATTCTTGAATATTCGACTCGAATGATCCGTCTTTGGAGCTGTCAATCCTGATCGTCCCGTCCATTTAAAACTTAATCCATCACACTTTAAGCAGCTGACGAAGCTCGTACTGCAATTGGCCGGATGACAGGAGGGTGTCTACTGTACTCGACAACGTCCTTGGAAATTTAATTACACCCCATCCACGCTGCCCCATCAAATTTTCCCTTTATACCCTTTACGTGTGTCGCGCCAGTCCATCCCATGAATCTCAGTATCTCTTTTACTCTCTGTATCTTTCCAATTCTCTCGTGTCCCCTCTTTCGTTGCTCTACCCTCTATGTCTCTGGCCCGTGCGGCTACATATATGGCCACTCATCCGATTGGTCTCGTCGAATTCAGGAGTTTCCGTCGATAAACCTCTCGGCATTAGGGTGTATTAGGAGGATAAAAGCAAGGCAAATTTAATGGACGTGATATGAATGAGTATCCGAGGATAGATTAATTAATATCCGTCTGCGGCTATCTTCACTGCTCGTACGTTGTCACGATATCTCACCGTACCATCCCCGGAGAAATAAACTTTCTCGCTAGTCGCACTATCGAGTAATCCCGGAGATATTTCGGAATGGCGGTTGGAAAACCAATTAGCCTCAAGTCACGGTTCTCGAACGTAGATCACTAACAACACCATCTTTATATACAGTATCCTCGGTCGAGTAATATACTCAGCCTCGGGCAAATCACTAGTTCAATCAGAATTAAAAGAAACCACTATTCGATTCGTGGGTTATCTGACGGACCAAATTAAAGATGTTCTGGCTACAAATGAAAACAGTGAAAAATACTTGAGGAGTTTCATCAAATTCGAGTATTTTCATGCTTAAACTATAACTGTACGGTAAGGGACAACTCGTACAACTTGAAGAATAATCAAAATCAAAAGTTCAAGACACACTTATATATAAACGAGCTCAAACGTGATTTTACACGCCTTAAAATTCGTCATACAACTATGATTACGGTTGTTCATATTGCATACGAAAACATCTGTTGCGGCTCAGCTCTCCAAACACGCTTACTAATTTACCCAACTATCGTAAATGAATGTTTAGCCAGAACATCCCTCGTGCATTATATTTTCTCATCCAACTCGACGGTCAATGATCCGGCTGCTTTGATCCGCACGGTATAATCCGGCGCGTAACCCGTGCGGTCGAACGAGACAGCCGCGTGATTTTGTTGAATAACCAATGGCGGCCACTGCGGATTAAAGCGGTGCATCCAATGGTGGGTGAGCCCACGCGCTCACCTCTCGGCGCCACGTATTACATCGATGATTCATCCGCTGGCGGCACGTTGTGAAAGACGAGAGCTGGTGAATGAACGTCGCGGCCATATAGCAGCAGACCGTCCGGAGATAAAAAGCCTCGAGATTCTCGCCGAGGCCTTCGTCCAAAGAGGAGAGTATGATTTCAATGTGTTCGAGTGCACTATCGCTTATCTAATTCTCTTTTTACTCGCTTTTCGACAGACCAATGCTCGCTTTACTTTGTTCTTTCGCGAGAATTTCATCTTGTAGTTGCATAATCGTGCCTGGAGACAACTCACACTTGAGTTTCCAAATATATACACAGTAAAAACGATTACTTAAAAGTGTTGCGCAGTACTGAAAATCTATTTTTTTACTTAAAACGAATTTTACATAATAAGAATCTTGATTCAAGTACTTTTTTTATACTGAAATTCATTCCGTCCCATTTTAAGAAAGATTTTTTACTTAAATCAAGGAATCGTTTTTGCTGTATACTGTGTTTTTTTTCATATAATTAAATGAGCGATGCATATAGTCATCTTTCCTAACGTTTCGATTTGTCTGAGATATCAACTCATCATTGGTAATTTTACATATACATAAAAGGTTTATCTATACATATGTAAAATACCATCGACACACGATACTCTCTTTGTATAAAAGGATGATAATATCTTGGGTATATCGGAATGTTAGAACGAATGATTGGCGATATTATCTATCGAGGAGAGCAGAAACCACCTCCAAAAGTTTCAGCGAGCTGGGAGATCCAAGTCCCAAGTGATTGCTGTTCAGCGAGATATCGAGCCGCAAGTAAGCTGTATGTCTTGCAGGTCAGTTTTCTTGTGAGAAGCTTCAGATTTTTTCGCAAAGGAATTGGTTTTCACGCGTACAGTGGCATTTGTCTATATACCTCGTGACGTTTTTAATACCCTTCACTCGTTCCCTGTCAGCCGCGTAAATTGATCCCACTATAAGGACTGCGGCCTCCGCAACTACGCTTCGAGGAGGAGAAAATGCACGCGAATTTCTTCAGCGGTATCCTAGGAGTCTATACAAAGATTCAACCGAGTCACTGATCACCAGCTCGATATATCTGTCCTGCGCTCGTCAAGCGTCTTCTATATTTTTTATAGGCGAGTAATGATTTCCCTTCGAACGGCAGCACACCGAACCGCGAGAAAACCGATGCAACAGCTCTGCGCCAGCGCGATCGAGAGGCTAGTCGATTTGCACGAACGATTTCAATACCCGCCGCGTCTAATAAGCTCGGGGATCCCGGATCGAAACTCGCGCAGTGAGTCGAGCGCGCATCTTCGAAGCGGAAATAGAATTATGGAAAAAAAAGAGATAAAAACGAGCCGCGCGAGGCTGCGGTGGGACGTAATGGGACTGCAGTTGCGATTCTCTCGAAATAGAAGCCCCCATAATCTCGGCCCGCGCAGCGCCGAGGCCGGAAAGTCATTCTTCGCACTCGAGCGAGCGAACGTCCGCTCGGCGCTGCACCCGTGTATATACGTATATACATATATCCGCGCACACGTACACACGCCCTTGTATAAACGCGTTTGCTCGCTTGTGCGCGTGCGGCGACAATGAACGAGGCAAAAAGAGGATCGGCCGTCGAACCGCGCGCGCACGTGATAGATAAGATCTATCGGCTCGCCCACGTGATTTTCGCCCGATCACCCGTGCGGTACACATACACGTATATATTAACGATTTCCGCTTGGACGTTCGAGAGCCGAGATCCCGCGGGATCTTGGTTACGCGAGCGTCTCTGGCTGTATACATACGTATACTATAGGGCAAAGCTCGGCCGTCACGCATCGATGCTTTATTGTAAAGAATATACCGCGCGCCATAGATCGGTCGCTGCACTCACGCGTGAATTAGGGGAGTGGCGTGTTTGATTCTCCGACGAGTACCAATTGACACTAAACGTGCTAAAGTGAAAGCGTTCCCGTGCTTGCTTGCTTGCGCGCGTATACATATCCGAGTGATTCCGAGCTCTTTCTCTTGGGGGGAAACGGCCCGCGGCGCGACGAGTCGGTCGAAAACACCTGCCCATAAAGTGTTTGGAGATGCTCCTTTGTTACGACACGAGTATATCGCGCTAGCGCGCGCCAGCCTCAGGAATTTCCGCATTATCATTCAAATGTAATTGCCGTTTCCAACAGTATAAACACATCCACACCTTGTCCCGTTGACTACTTTAGCGATGAAAAGCGAGTCGAGAGAGTGTATATAGCTACTGCACGCAGAGAGAGAGCGAGCGAGTGATTCTCGGCCGAGTTTATATAGTCAAAGCGCGGCTGTCGAGTACGAAGAGCGCAACAGGATTACCGTAAACGGGGCTACATCGAGCGGTGGGGAGGTCGGACAAAAAAAATGAAAGCCAGACAGGCTTGTACAGCTGCCACAGCGCGGTCGGGATTCCGCGCGCGCGCGTTTCGAAAGCGCGACCGGTGCGGCTCTCCCGACTGCCGCCCACGCAACCCCTGCGCGAGCGATTTCTCTCCCTGAACTCGGCCGGGCGAGCGTAGGCCGTGTTTATATATGTCTGGCCTATACCGATTTACCCGGGCGCACGTGATCAACGTCCTGCAACTATATCGTCCCGAAGATATATGTCTCGAGCTGTAGAGCTGCATCGGCGAGCGAGCGTCTTCGTTTTGATACGACGCGCGACGCGCCGCACGCGTATGCGAGTGTCGGTGGGCGCACCCAGGACGTTGACTCGCGTTCGTGACCATCAACGCGTGTTGACGGTATTCCAGCCTACGGCGAGGATAGTTTTTCGACTTGCAATTGCTGTTCGACGTCAATTTGCTCATCGACATCGATCGACTCTATAGGTTTTGATGAGATATTCAAGGTGAGAGACTATATGTCTTTGATGAATTGTAACCGTTTAAAAACGTGTTTTTTTTTTCTTTTAAATCATTCGGGACTGCCTATACTCTTTGCCATCGGAGCGTCTCTCGGCTGTCAGCGTGGGATCGTTGGTGACGAGTTGATTGTGTCGACGAGAAAGTAGAACGTGAAATAGTCGGTTACTTTTGCGCAGCAGAATCGTCAGATTCGATTCCAGCTGTGATGGATTCATGTGACGGCCGTAATCCCATCGATGGGATTATCGAGGCACGACGATGATGTCCGCAGCGAAAAGAACATTTCTATTGGTTTGTAATTGACTTTACGGAGCGGAAATACTCCAGTGTACGCACGAGAATCCCAAGAATTTTCCTTTCTATGGCGAAGCCAGTTCTTGATGTAAAGCAAGTAGCTTTATTCCAAGGAATCAATGTTTTTCCGATTAAAAGAGATTCGATTTACTCGGAAGTGTAAATCTAACCGACTAATGAAAATACACGATCCGAACTCAACTAATCGAGTTTTTGATGTATACGCACAGACGTTGTATGCGTACGAGGAAGACCGATCGTTTGGGAGGATTTCCATTTTCCGTAGTTCCGTGAAAGTATGAAGGAACTTTTTCGATTAGCGAATTAAAAATTTCCCCGCGATCCATGGAACATCTTCAACTTTTAATCGTTAACTAATAACGAAGTGTAGGATGAGCGGAGCTCCAGCGAAAGAAAAAGTATTCATAACACTGGCAATCGGATTCGCGGGATAAGTGTATAACTTCGTGGACGGAAGAAATTATTCCACCAATCGGGAAGTATACGACGGGCCAGTAATTAATAGCGAACCAACTCGTGCAATTTTTCACGGTACAAACTTCATAATCAACAATTACGAGTGGGGGAAAAGAATAGCTCGTGCTGTTAAAACTCGATTTATCGGCCGGCAAAATTGCTCGCACGCTTATTTTCTTCTCTCCTGCGGCTACCGTATAATAGCCACTATAATCCACGGATATGATGACTCAAGTATTAGATTTTATCTTCTCCCGGCGATGATAAGAATGTCCTCAAAGTGAAACGACCGACGAACCTCGTTGCTGTAGGCGTATATAGGTATAGGTGCCATACTCGCTTCGAATATTTCACGGATAATAAATATCAAAATTCCCCCTGGAGAAATGGAGAGGCGAAGCGATACAAGGGCTTGTCGACGTACACGGCTACGAACACGAAAATTTCACATGGGGAAAGTGTTCTAGGCGACCGAATAAGAGGATTATGCTTATATATGTTTGGCTGGATTTTAATTCCGAGGAGTTCGGTATATGCAGTAGAGCTAGGCGCTTTTTTATCTCCCCCTGCTGCGCTGAGGCCGTGTCGGGGAGCACCGAAAGGTCATTCTCCTCCAATAATTTTTACCCACGCGCGCGTAAATCAGCTGGATATGATTCCAATGGGCAAAAACATTGTGGCAATTTAAATCAGGTCCTGGGTATTTTCGCGTGAATAACGTCGAGAATCATTTTTCAATTTTTTGAAAATGTTCTGATCATCCAAGTTTGTTCTTTGTCAAGCTGGAATCTTGTTATGTTAATGGGGGGAATTTCATAAGTGTCGACTCAAGAGTCGATAAAAATGATATAATATCCATGCGGGTATTGATACAGGCCATTATCTTACCCGGGATGACGCGATAACGACGATCTAGAGATAGGCCGATTATTTCTGTAACTCACCTGGAACATAAAAACAAAAGAAATCACGATATAAATATGTATTGCATTGATCAATTCTAATGTTGGCATAGATATTCTCTCTCTCTCCCTCTCTCCATTATGAATCGTCCGACAATACGACTGAATTTCTTTCATACAACTGGATGTTACGTGTTAAATGTAAAATTTTTCGCCGCACCCACATAAATAACGAACGTATGACTCTATCATTGGCCTGGGAAATGAAAAGGAGAGAAGCCAAGCCGTGTATCAAATCTCCGATACTTTTGTATACGTTAGACATGATTAATCACGATATATTGTGTGTAAATTTTACGCCCTTTTTTTTTCTCTCCCTCATCATAAATATTCCAACCCACCGACGCGATTCGTATATTTCTAGACCACGTATCATCATCATCGATTCTCCACGAAGCAGAGCTCCAGGTCATCAAGACGCATCTCTGCGTGTGCGCGCGAAATACGTTGGGAAACTCGTCAGCTCGAGGCTCGCGGCAGAATCACGGGATTTCGAAACGGCGTCACGAGCGTTGATACGCTTAATTTCCGTCGAGCCAACTTGGCGCGCGGAGGGAAACACGCGCGTGTGTACGTATATACGATGGGACACTCGTAGTGGAGCTCTAGCACAGAGCGGGGGAGGCGCGAATGCAAATCAATAATCACAGCGTACAAGCGGTTTAGCTCGAGCAGTGCAAAGTTGTAACGAATGTCCTCCCTCCCCTGGCCCGAAGCTCTTCAACGAGCGAACAATCGCCCCCTCGGACCTGTATACTATCTCGTAATATCGCGAGTCAAAAGCGCGACGTGCTGCACGTAAACGCGCGCACGAGAATCAATGATTCATCCGGGCCGAGCGTGTTGCGAGTTGCGCGCTCGGAGCCGGACAGGAGGAGCAAACCAGTGTGTACAATCCTTTCGAGCACTCGTGCCGCCGCTGCCGCTGAGTATACGACCATTAGCATCCAAAGCGAAAGCCTCGTCGCGGCTGACCCGCTCGTGTGTTTGGTTTACGACTTGTGCAAGCCCCGGCGCGCGCGAGCTGAATTCCCAGCCCACACACGTGTACATACACACATGCATGCGTTGTGTATGACTGCGCTTCCCCCCGTCCCCGTAAATGCACTTCCGTGCTCGCAGGGCTGCTACGAGACTTCGCGGCGACTTGGCCGTATGTGTTGTTTGGGGCCCTCTGCTGGCAAATTCGTGGCGGCGACGGCAACAAGTTTCTCGGGTGAAATCAAGGATGCAAATCAGCCGAGGGCTGGTTATCGCGCATGGGGAACACGTGTGACACACACACACGCCCGCATTCGATTCCCCCAAACGGGGCTGGAAATGAAGCGCTGCGGATCTAGATAGAGAAGTTGGAGCGAATGGCTGTGAAGGGAATGATGGGGGGGGGGGGAGGAGGATCGAGCTAGCTGCCCCGGCGACTAATCAAATTTCTTCATATTAGACTATTGATTTTCGACGTTTTAATCGTGCAAGTGTAATTACGTGACCACAGCGAACTGAAAACTTTACCGTGCGGCGTCCTATGCAAACGCACCGTTGCACCCACGGCCGGTCGATTTTATAAACACGAAATTTCACCGTCAACTGCTCCGAGCGCGGGTAAAGAGTTGGGATCGAACAGCGGCTCTCGTGTTGCGGTGATCGAGCGGATGTACGGTAATTTTTCTGGAAGAATTCCCCCGGTGTGTACAATAGTGACTCATTGCAATGATGTGTACGGCTTATCGCGCGCGCGCGACTGTTTTCACGTTTGATAAGCGCGCGATGGCCTGGATCGACGAACGATTAGAGGATCGCCGTGTGTATAAATTCCGTCGGTGAATCACTTGTTTATCATCTAACTTTGCGCGGGCTACAATCCACGAGAGAGAGAGAGAGAGAGGGAGTGAGAGAGCGAAGATGCGGGCCTCCGCAAGAGCTACACGCGCCGAGCCACGAGGAAGCTTTCAACTGGTGCTTGGGGGGTCGCTGTTCCGGAGAGCGTCTCCGCGTTTACGAGCTGCTCGGGAGTGATGAGGGCCGATTTATAGCCGGAGCGTGCGGCTCGACTATTACGCCCGCGAAACTTTGGCCGTTAGTCAAACGGACCGCCGCCGCCGCCGCGCCGCTGAGAGCAACTGCACTTTTATCCTTTTCCCGAGCGTCGCCGCCGCCGAGGAATTCGAATCTCGCCCCGACTTTTTACCGGGGATTTCCTCCGTCCGAACTGGGCTCCCGAGGATTAGATCGCCGCCTCCGCTCCCGTGTATATACATCGCTCCGAATCTCGAGGCCCGCACCCGAGTGTTGGCACTGAGAGTCTGGTCTCGAGATTCGCTCGTGTCTTTCACCATTTCTTCGGGCGATGTACTAGACGGTATAAACCATGGCAGTTTGATCATTTTCGTTTTTTTTCAACTCATGGGTGCGAATTTCGGGGAACAAGTTTCTTTGAAATTTAAAATTCCCTCTTTACCTCGCGTATGAGCATGATATGCATATGACAAGCCAATGAGCAAGGGACCGGGCAGCTACTTATTTCCAATTTAGATCGAGATATTGATGTTGCCTGATTGATGCGCGGCATGTCGACGCGAATATGTTGATTTGGTAATGGCAGCGTATGCGGCACGCAATCTTAATTCCAAATACACGCTCGGTTTATAATGGGAGTAGCGTCGTGGGCTGCGCCGCGCTCGGTTCTCCATCGATTGTGATAATTGTGCATGCGTGCTGTATGGGAACAAATCATTATTTTCCATTATCACGGGTGTCGGGTGATTACGACCACGGCGCAAACCGGATAAGCTCATTTTTAAAGAAGCCAATTTATTGTATTTTGCTCGTTTGAATATTTATCGAGAAGGAATTGATTTTCACATTCAATGATTTCATTATCCAACGAACATGGAAGAAACAATTCGATCGATGAACGGTCCAATTTCGAGGCATCCGATTGCAAGACTTTGAGATACATGCATCTTCATTCGAGCTCTTTTCCAGCGTCGAATGTGCCCCGTCAAGTCAGAGAGTCGAGGTATAAGACTCGTGAAAGCAAGCCTTAACAGAGCATCGACTGGACGCTCGAATCGTCACATATTTTATTCAAGGCAAAAAAAGCAGCGCGCGGGCTCAAGATTGACACGGGGTTGAGGAGCATTACGGGAGCGTATACGCGTATACCTATAACCTTTAGTGGTCGCACGTGTCTCGTAAACTTGCCACTACACTTTTTGGGGATGAAGTTTCCACTCCCCGATGCCAGCAGCAGTCCATTTTGGGTCACGGTTGGACTTTGAAGTCGGCCGAGTACAGACGCGTAGATAAGCGACTCGGAAAAAGGGAGAGCAGATAATGTGGAACGCACGCGGCGCGCAAAAAAATGTGACACGGTCATTCAAGAGAGCGGCGGGCAATTTCGAGGTCGGAAAGATGAAATAATCGCGGGTTTTTATCCGGCATCTGACGACCGAGCGATTAGCTGATGTATCGATGGTTCTCTTTTTTTTTTTTTTTATTTCAATGCGACGAGTATTCATTTTGTGGAGCGATTCACGTTGGGGCGCGTCAATAGAAAAACACCTGAGCGCACGTGGCTGTGCTGGTGTGCTATACTCGGAAGGAATGAATGGAGCCACGGAACTGGAAATGTGAGTGATGTCCCGAAGCCCCCCATACGCAAGATGCATACCGGGAGGGTGACGGCTGGCGTGACTGGCTGAAAAACTTGGATAACACGAGAGACGTGAGTTAGAACTTTTTTAAATCAAAATACACGAGTTGGGATGTGTTTCGAGAGGGAAAACTCGAGGGATAACCAGGTTCGCACGTACATAACTAATGACTCAACTGTGGATGGTTAATTGTTCATCAGACGACAACTCGAATGAGAACTTCTTTATCAAACCGGTCATTTCGAACTTGAAAGTGAATAAGTGCAGAAACTAAATTCATCCGAAATACTCTGTCTCGTGTTAGTTACACAAACTGGTTTCCCTCATACTGTCTTTTCTAAGTCTTCCCTTATGTTATCTTTCCACTTTTGGTCTACCCCTTACTGCTCTATCCTTTTCCATATCTTAACTACATATCCATCGTTATCTACGTGATTTCATGTTTAACGTTGTATAACATTCTAAATTAGCCTGTTTATTACATCTCGTCTCTTTTCCCCATGAAGATTCACTATCTAAAGTTTTATGCTGGAATACCTTGAATTTTGTGTGTCGACCTGTTTCTTTAGTGCCTACGATTCGCATCACCGTATACGACTCTCGGGAGAATAATTGTTTTGTGCAATTTTACATCGATACTTTCGCGACAGTAAACACGACTCCAAGATGTTTTAGAGTCAGCCAGAGGTATAGCAAGCACTACAGGCTTCGAGCACTAGTGAAAGACGTTTTTCTAATATTCATTCTCCTCTTCCATATTATGAACGCTATGCATATTTTACATATAGTGCGCCGCTTCTCCGCTAATCCCTGAGCTGCCACTTCATTTTCCGCACCTATCATTATATCTGACAAATCCAGCGCGACAGAGATCCAACGTAGCTGGGAGCTTCAACTCGCGGGTATCGGCTATTTAATATTCTCCGTTGAATTTCGCTCTGCATCCACGGCGAAATCAATCTTGGCTCCCTGACTTGGCCGAATTCGAACGAGCGATATAACTCACGATAAAGATCCGGGCCGTTACGCAGTTTCGCACGTGTGCAAAGATGATAAATGCGATAGCAGCGTAAAATTGGAAAACTTAACGTGTGTGTGTGTGCGGCATCATCGATAAAATCCGCTTATCAGGCCGCACAGAAGCGCGACCACGCGCGACGCGCGACGATCCGACTATCAGCAGACGGGCCGACTAATTTTGGCTGGCGTCGCGCGAAATTACGAAACGGCCGATTCGATTCATCATCGTCCATTATCGTCATTGTCCGAGCTGTAACAAGGTCGTTTCCTATATAACGGACGCGCGATCGAGTCGTCTCTCTCTCTCTCTTTCTATCGTGCATCCTCCCCCCGTTCATCTGCGCTCGCGGCCATTGTAGGCATCGTATCGATTCCCCTCCGCGAAATTCCCCAGTCTCATCAACATGCGGACAGCGTCGGCTCGTGCTTCTGTCGCGCATCCGCCAGCGCGCAAAGACACGTTTTAATGGACAGAAGTTTGGGTGGTAATTTATGGATGCGCCGAAAGATGCTAGCGCGGCCGCGCGGCTCTCTCGCGCGCGTTGCCTTTCCCTCCCGCGATTATACATACACGTCGGATGTTCTTTTCGATGTCAAGCCACGGCCGAGGCATGAATTACAATTTATTTCTGCCCGGCGAGCCCGTTCGAAGCTCCTCATTGACTATTCGACGTGGCGATGGCCTGCTCGCGACGCGGCCGTTTGTCGATATTTCGAAAATTTATACAAGTGTCATTGTGCGCGAGTCTTGTGAATGCAGTTCACTACGGAGAGACGCAACACAAAAATGTCGACGGTACGAGAGAGAGAGAGTTAGTTTCGTGTTCGAGATATCAAGTTTGCGTCGTTCGATTTGTTCCTCGGAATTTCCGATGTGAACGGCTCGCTCGACACATCGTACACGTGAAACTCACGTGAAACGCTACATCTGACGTTGTAGCGGATTATACGAACAAAATGTGCCGAATGAAAAAGTATGGAATAACGGATTGAGTAAAAAATCAAGTGAAATACGCAACAAAGCATTGTGTATATATACAGAATTTAAAACAGCGCGTATTTTAATACTGGAAATTCCATTTGTTCCCGAGGATCTTCAATGCCAGAGTCGGAACAATAAAGTGTACCGTTGCCCGTTACTACGGCACACGGGGAGGAGAATGTGCAGCGTGGAAAAGCAGCAGTGGCACAGCGAGGTTCCCACTCATTAAAAGCATCACTTTTATACGACGAGCCGTAAAAAGAGTATAGGGCGTTCTTGCGCGTAAACAGAGGAGGGCGGGGAGCAGAGATAGAGATGATGGCCCGGGTAAAAACGCCACGGGAGGCCAGCTCGCGTTATCCGGCGCGATTCCCTAAATAAACGCGGGACAAACGTCCGCTCGTTATATTGCATGGTCGCGCGCGCGCAGGCAAGATGGTCCGTGCCGATATGCGCGTTGCAGCGAACGCTACGCAGGCTGACCGACGTGTACGAGAGGCGATTTGGCCGGCAGCCCCCACGCGCGAAAAGCCGCGCGAGGGTCGTCGTACGTGTCAGAGAGCCATATGTCGGGCCGCGCGCGACGATTTTCGGGGGTGATTTTGGATTACGGCCGCGCCGGGGGCCAGACGGCCAGATGCGGACGCGCTCGGGGGATTTGCCTCGTCGCGTTTATCAGGATAAAGCCCTGGCCGATACGATTCTCGGCCCAAATGCTCGGCCCGCGGCGTCCCTGGGAAATTGTTATTTTGATTGATTTAGCGCCGCGAGCCCCCCGCGAACCGCGATTGGCTTGATGCTTCCGAGGGCTCGGCTTATATGTTCTAGCGCTTTCGATTCGGGAAGTTTGGCTCGCGGAATTTCGTGTTTCCAAAGTTACTCGATACACACGCGTGCAGTTCAAACGCTACGTTCCGCAGAAAATTCGGGGAATCATTCGCAATCAGTTTATTTACTTGGAGATAATCAAGCAATATCCGTTGGTCCTCGCGGAGAGAGCTATTTGCGCGTATATAGCCAATTGTTGGATTCGTATTGGATGTGAAACAGTCTGTCGATTGCGACGAGCTGCACACAGCATAATGCCATTGGTCCTTCAAACTATTGAATTAGTGGATTTACGATGTTTCAACTAAAGTTCGACTGTGGTCGGGATGATGAGTATTTTGCGGTGCTTTGGCATTAGATTGACAATGACAAAAACTCGATGTGAAGGTGCAATTGACAGTATATTAGCAACTGTGTTTATAATTGAATGTTTGCCCATTCTCAACTTCCATTTCATCATTGAATATATCATCTCTGTCCTGAATGTTTTGTTGCCATCAATCGAGCCACGTTCGAGTGTAGATAATGAATGACAATTCCGCTCATTCCCTTTTCATTGGTATTAATTGTGTCGCTGTAATTCAGTCGGACACCCGACGAGACAAGATATCTGAAACCTCCGAGCCCCCGAGACGACGACTCATTGTTGTAATTAAATAGTTCTTCGAAAATTCTAATGGAACAATATAACGGCGAAACCATATTCAAAGAGGAACGCCTGAACTCAAAGCATATCTCGAATACGGAAAATAACGAGTTTCCCAGGCTCGGTTGACGATCAACCATCGTTGTATGCGTATATAAATTCAAGAGTGAAAATCTCTCGAACGATCCGCCCGTGCAAAAGCCATAACAGCCTGATTTACGTTGGCGTTTCTCGCCGGTTCACTTTCTCGCCAGAAGACAAAAAAAATAGGCGCGCTCGGTAAACGTTTTGTTATTGAAAAAATGCGTAAAAACGCCGGCGACAAATGATTTCGCGCGCTCCTTTGTGTGTCCCGCAGTCGATGAACGATTCGATCGAGATACAGCAAGAGCATCATATACTCGGCGGCTCGCGCGAATCATATTTTATTGGCTCATTACAGCTGCGAAGCGGTTGTAAAAGAAACAATAAAGGAGAACACGACCACGCAGCGGCTCTCTGTTTTCGCTCGTAATTTTATCCGTCCGCACGCACGCACGCACACACAAAAGGATCGATGGGTGGCAAGGGGGGCGCGCCGCGGCAAGAGACTTTTCTCCGTCGGAGGAGAGTAAGCGAGGAGCAATCGACTGCGCCTCCCCCCACCCGGGCCACGTCCCGGCATCGGCGAAGCGAAAGAGCTGAGGCAGAGTAGACGCGCGTCGAGCGCGGCAAAAAGATGAGTTGGCCTTGCAGTTTTTAGGGACGACGAACCGCGCGCCACGGGATTGTTTGGCCAACGCGCGCGAGACGGCCGACGGAGAAGCGAGCTTCCGGATGAATTACGGCCTTTGTGGTCAGCTGGGCGAGTGTACGTGTGTGTGTGCCCACGGCGTTACCCGAACGGGAAACGAACCCTGCAGCAAGCACACATATTTGCATTCCTCTGCACGAGCCCGGACAATCGTGTTTTCCTTGGATTTTTCGCGGCGCGCGCGCGATTTCGCAAAAACGAAGAGCTGACATTCGATGCTTGTGTGGAGGGGTCGGGGGAAACACGAGAGGCGCGGGAGGAAGGGTCAGCGAATTTCGCCCGAAGTGCTCGAGCAACAGACACGTGTGTATACGTGTGTCCCACGGCCCGCCCCCTCGATGACGAATCCTCGACAGTTCGTCCAGTGCACCCCTCTGGAATAGTTGGCAATCGTATCCGCTCGGCTGATTCCCGTGTACACACGCGCCAGTTGGAAAATGCGCGTCGGGGTGAATTAGTGCGCGCGGTGTACGAGCGTCAGTCTCCGGGTGGACGATTTGCCCGAGAGCCACAGGGGCCAGCATCGGCAAATCCAATCAAACTGCGAAACTCTATGGGCAGAGCCGCGGAGGTCCGCAAATGCGCGCGCGCGCAGCCTCCGGAGCCGGGCTTTCTTATCCCCCGTCGACCAGAGCTGTGATATTTCCCGTTGGCTCGATGACCTCGTCAATGTTAATTCGCCCCCGCCCCTGGCGAGTTTCGTATTCGACTGCGCGCGGCCCATCGAGCTATCTCGGCTCGAATTAAATTTCGGCTGCAGCGGCCCCGTTCGTGGAACTTTTGCCGTGGCGTAGGCCCGCGGCCCGAGAGTCGCGCGCGTGACAGCAGCGGCTGTGGTGCGGACGGAACGCCGCACGGTACAGCCCTGCGCGACGAGCCGTCTAACCTCAGACCGGAAGGAGGAGGAGAGGAGAGGAGGAAGAAAAAAATTACGTATGCCTGTGGGGGAGCGCAGCTATCCTGCGCGCGGAGATGCGCATACTCGCATATATATATATACGTGTACCCGGCTGCTCCGATAAAGAGCAGCCTGTCTGCGCCGCGGACGATGCTCGCGGATAAATAAATAAAAGGGGCACGATGGGATTGGTGTTTTGATGGGCGCTGCCGGGGCGAGCTGTGTGGTAAACGCACATTCGTCAGACCGGGTACCGCCAAGCCCGCGCACAATGGCCCGACGTATGTATACATAAAGTGTACTTTGGTGCAGCGCAGCAACGACGGACGTGAACTAGGGGACAGTATATATATATATATACGAACGCGATCGTGCGCGCAACGTTACGTACGTTCGAGGGGGAAAAAGCGAGAAATTAATCAAAGCAGTTTGAGCGAGGCGGTTCCACCGTACAGTACAGACGACGGTTGCCGAAGAGGATTCGCAGAGGGAGTAAACACGGCAACGTACGCAGGAATTTCTCGTTTATCGTGTGCATGGAGGCCGCGTTACGAAGTATCGCTCGCGCGCGCCCGGGCCTACTCGTATATACGAATTCCTCCGGAGTTGCGTATTCTCGAGGCCGCAAGAGTTGAATTCGCGTGTGGTGCATCGGGGGAAGAATAACGAACTGCACGTCGCAACGAATATTCATAGATACGGACGAAATAATCATCGATGTGTATCGGCCTCTCTGGTGGGCGCGGATGAGATCCATCGAACGCGCGACGAGTCTTGTATTTCCTACTTTTTCCTATGTAGATACACGTACGGGACTAGTCGAGGATTCGGGCTCCGCACGCGCGACTATGTCGAAGGAGGAAAGAGAAAAAAAGCTGACCGGCTGTACAGTGCGTATATCAGCACGCGAGCCATTCTATATATTTCGCGCATCTCACTGTGGCGGTGGCGACACTGCATAATACAGCGTCCGAGCCGATTCATGCACGCGCCGCGAGAAAAAGGGCCCCCGCCCGATAGCAGCAGGGCCACGGACGACCGCGCGGCCGTTTCGTGAATAGGGTAATTAAATTAAATTATGCCGAGTGTGTCCGGGGACGCGCCCCCGCGAGTCTAGGCGCAAGCTCTGTATAATGTAGATACGGCTCATCTCGCGTGATTTCCCCAACTGACACGAGCCACAGACCGCGGCGGGACACTTTGGGGTACGCGATACGCTTGGACTACTGCCACTCGTGTTTTCATCGGCCGTCATTGACTTTTCGAATCTAACGAGTATCGGGCGAGGTCGATCGTATCACGAGAGAGAAGCAAAGAGAGCGAGTGATCGAGTGGCTGCAGAGCTGAGCCAATACGAGCTCTTTAATAAAGAGCTACCCGAGAGAGTTGGTGTATACGCGCGTCGGCTGATTGGCAAGGGGGAAACATGCCACGGACCCGTCGATACGTATATACGTGTATGTATGAAGGCGCGCGGGCGTCTTTTTCTGCTCGCGCGCGAATTGATTGCGTCTGGCGGCGCGGCGGTCTTTACAAGTGAGTCGGCTTTATGTGACCGGGTCAAAGGGCCGACACGCGCGCCCGTAAATATAGCCGGCGCTGCCCGCCCTCCTTCCCCCCATCGCACGCAACATCCGGAGAGCCGCGCTCGCGCAGACGAGAGTCGTGTCGACGCACTCGGCTCTCGAGCTTTAACCAGTGTGGCACCGACGAGTGGCAAAAACGAGCGAAAGCTCTCTTTCCATCTGTCGCACCCGACAACTTATAGGTATATACTCGCGCGCAACAGCCAATATACACGAGTGCATTGTGTATATATTTGCGCTCGCTGTATACGGGTCCCGCCACGGCTCGTTCTCTTGATGATTTGTCATATCGATTTGCGCGCAGCGTTCGGTCCGGGGCGACTTTATTTTACCTCGACGCTCCCGGAGCTCTCTCGCGACTAGCCCGAGGAAAATTGATATATCTTTGAAGCGAGTAAGTTCCATTCAATTTCAAACGCGAAAAGGGATTTTATAATACGAGCGAGTAAGGAGCTTTGCAGCTGTAAAACGAATGAAATCTCGCGTGCGCGAGCGAGTTCGTTTCTTTTATAAATTATGAAATACCCGGGCCGCTGCACGGATTTCCTTTCTTTTTCCAAGAGCAAAGCTGCTTATACCATCGTCTTTCGAGATTCGCTTATCTCCGCGTCATCCCCTCTCTCTCCTAGCTCTATATTCGCAATCCAATTCTAACCCGGTGAAAAGAGCGACTTCGCTGGAATTCACAACTTTTTACGCGCGCAAACGCGCTTTCCTCTCTACAGGCAAACGATCGTCGACGCGAGCAATTTTGAAAAACGGCAAAATCCATCGGCGCGACGGAAAGAAACATTTTGCTCGGAGCAATGAAAAACTTGTTAGTTTCGCAGGTTTGGTTGAGAGGCAGCTTACTCCAGTATTTCCTCTGAATTTATACGGTACTCCAATGGTTTTTCAGTACTACATGCTACTAAATTTGATGGTATACAAGTTTTTATCTCGTCATAATAAACTCATTGCTGTACTCCATGAGAAACTCCCTCTGGGAGTACTGGAGTGAGAAGGCCCTCGGGTTTGGTCTATCGCAGTTTGCGGATATCCCACGAGCTCGCAAAGGCACGTGTCGGAAGAATAATATGCATCAGTGTGATTAGCGGTTCCGAGAATCGCATCGTAACGAGTGTGTATGCTTGCGCGCGATATTCTCTCCGAGTACATCGGATCGCTCACTTTTTTTCCTCTCCTCTCGCTGCCTTGTGCGTGGTATGTGCGTGTATATTTACACTCGAGCCACCCTCTCGACGCCCCGGCTGCTTTACGTGCGCGCACGCGTTCCCATCCCTTTTTCGCGCCGATCTCTCGCAGCTTTTAGCCCTCCTCCTGTCGGGCGTGACGCGTGGGACGTGTACACACGTATATACACACACACGCGCGCGCGAGCGGGAGAGCTGGCACACACGTGCATTGAAAACAGAAAGGTATCACGTGTCTGGTGGATTTTTATACATCGACAAGCTGCGTTGGCGAATTCGCTTTGTTTCGCGATGCTCTCGGTGTCTCGGGGCACCGCGAAAAAACCTTAGTCAGCCGAACGGGAAGCGTCCTTCGCGAGCTCAAAACTCCACGGGGATTAATGAGACATCGTTCGCTCGCGGTGAAATATGGCTCGTTGATGAAGCGCGACCGTGATACGCTTTCTTCCGCAATGGTTCGTAAAAGCTCAAAGTGCTATACATAAATTTTATATATTTGGACCGTGCCAAGAGGCGAAAGTAGTCCGGAGACAGTGGCAAGACTCGCAAAATACATCTAATGGAGACGCGCGGCCAGTGTGTGTGTGTGTGTGGAACAAGCGTCGGAAAGCGAAATCGACGTTGAGAAACGAGCACCGATCGATACGACTTTGTACACTCGGAATTGAATCCGCGAGGTAATTTCAGTCGCTTTCCAGAATTATTTACTGCGAGTAATGGCAAAGAGAGAGGGAGACAGAGCTGCTCGTTACTCATTTGTACGACTGTGTGCAATTAAAAGATAATTGGGTGTTTGGGCATGCATGAATCTTGATGGTGTTTCAATTAGTCCCCCGGGAGCCTCGCGTCAATCGGATATAAGCCCTCCCAACGCTCGTAATCACCGGATCTTTTATTTATCAAATTTATTCACGTACACGCGTCGCGAGTCGTTGTCGCGCGGCTCAAGACTTCCAGCTCACATCGGCCTGTGTGAATAGCACGCACCACAGCCCGGACCGTCTCGCGGGAGCAGTGCGGGTATACCACCAAAACGAGAGACGAATCGGTGATCGGTCGATCGATCATCATCGTGTGGGCCAGCCGTACATACGACACATCGCGCCAGCTCGTATATACGTCTTACGTAACTGCGACTTCTTGGCGGGTCATTACACCCGCGTCGCGCTTATCCGCCCGGCCGTGTCGCTCTCTCCCACTCTATATATACATATAAATCTTCCGAGCATTTTGCTGCCAGTCGAAGCTCGATGATTAACTCTGGTGTAAGCCGGAGGAGGACGGAGATTAAGACGGGCTAATTCTGGCTGATCTTGTGCTTATCTTATCAATCTCAATGCCCCGCGAACGAGTTGATTATCGTCATCGGCCAGGAGTTGCCGCACTCGAATCATCAATCCATACTCGTGCGGACTTCGAAGCTGTTCGCGCGGCGTAGCAACGCGCGATATCTCAAAAAACAGACGCTCCGCGAGTATGTATATACTGGAGCACGGGACCCGACGGTACATTCGTGCGGCAGAAGCCGCGTCGATTACTGTTCGGAGCAGCAGCGGCTCGGCGTGGCAGGATTGCCTCGAAAACGAAGCTCAGACTGTGCGTTTATTAATAGACGAATGTGTGCTGCTGCTGCCGCTCGCGCGCACGACGACGGGAGCAAACAAAGCGTACACAGGTGTATAAACGTACGCGTGTGTGCGTGTATGTATACATAGAAACGCGCGGCAAAGATTTTTCGTCGATTACACAGTTGTCGCCGCCTCCGGCGCGTGTATATTTACGCTCGAACAATTGGACACGCGATGATTAGTGCCGAAAGCAGCTGGGCCTCGCGATCGACACGTGCGCGCACTGTTGCCGCGGTGTCGTTACACGCGTACAGCTTTTTTCTTCGCTGGAGCTCGGGTCAGTTGGCCGAAGGCTCGGCGTCGGGTCAATCGCGCCGCGTAACGAGCTCGACGATTCGCGAATCGTGTCGGATTAACGAATTTCAATTTGCCCCGACGACGCCTTCGACGTGCAAACTCGTTCTCGAACCCGAAGAGAACTCGTTTTTCGCGCGCGCGACATGTTAATACGCACACACACAGACGCGCGGGCGGCCGTGGCGAGATGAGATATGTTCGCCCGCGAGGAACAAACTCGAGTAATTTGCACTGGATCGGGCGGAATGAGCTGGAATCGATGGTTCTTGTTTCTTTCTTTGCGCAAACAGCTCGTGAAAAAGAACGAATAAGAAACGAAAACGATTGCGCGGCTCTTTGCGAAACATTCCGTATCCGTATAGGAGGGGAACTGACACATACGCATAAAACGCGCGCGCTCACGTGCCGCCGCGCACCGGAGTTGGAAAAATTTGTTGGCGTTGCGAAACAGCCGACGCGACAATGTCTCTCCGGCAGCTGCACCCGAGGAGGACAATCATCGTATACGGCGCGCGGTGAGAAGGTTCGGCCCGGTGGGATCCCAGAGCGAGCTCCTCGAGGAGCAGGCGAAAGCAGCGTATATACAACACACACAGCAGTCGGAGCGGACGGCAACTCACCGGCTAGTCGGCTTGGGTAGCTCGTGCGGGGGCGGATCACGGGCACAGCGGACTCGGGCGTGAGTGTATGCCCAAGGTATGAGCGGCGGCTCGGAGCTGGAGCAGGGATCAAGAACCAGCGCACTGGACACTGCACTCGGGAGGGCTAGCACTGACGGAGGCGAGTGTGTGTGTGTACCGGGCGCGGACGCGGCTCCAACTGAGCCGCGGCGGCGCACAGCGAGCCGGCCGTGCAGCGCGAGCGGACGCACGCGCAGGAGAGGGGCAGCCCGACGAACATGGCGCCCAAGAACCGCCGCGCGATGTGTCTTTGCCCGCCGCGCCGCCGCCGCGCTGCTGCTGCGTGCTGCAGTGCACCCGGAGCTCTCCGCCACTTTTGTTTCGCTTCCTTGCGCCTCGTGCGCGCACCCACGCTTCTCTCGCTCCTTCCTTCCTACAGCCTGCATGTATATGTACATTTATATATTTGTACGCTATATAGGCTTCGTGCACTTGGCATTATTACTCGGCTCTTTTCTTTTTCTCTTCCCGACTCTCTTCCTCTCTCTCTCTCTCTCTCTCGCGAATCTTGGATTGTCCCCATTTGCCGAGTAGCCGAGCGAAGATGCATTCGATTGGCGCAATACTTGGATCGCAATATATATGTATATCCTGCGAACGAAACGCGTTGCAAAACGTCGCCCGGAGAGAGATAGAGAATAACCATGCCGATTACGATGCGTTTGCCATTTTCACGAGGACTTCGCGCACGGTTTGAACGTGGGATAGATCGTGGGTAATTGAATATAACGTTAGCTCTATATGCGTTGCGTTGAGGATAATTAGTTCACGGACAATGGCAGGGCCAATGGAGTAGCGGCATTTAAACGTCGAGTGCGTAACTCAATTTTCCTCGGATCCGTACCGCGCGGTATGTATAAAAAGTTTCACATCCGAACTTGAGCCCGGGATTTCTCTCTCCGGACGTATCATATACATGGTACAGAGCAGCGTTTGAAAAGATATACACCAAAAGAGCCAAGGTAAAACCGGGAGGAATAGAAATTTTAATGAGACGCGCGAAAAAATATGAAATGTCATTCGAAACGACGCAGTTAAATTGGTTAGTTCAGGGTGGACGATCAAAGCGACTCTCGATAAAAATTATCATCGCAACATCAAGAGTAATATCCCCTTGAGACGGTTAAAGAAAGAAAAAACAAGAAAAGAGTATACAACGAAACGCAAAGTCGGGTTGAAGTGAAAAGCCAAATCGCGAGGAGCAGCCAGAAAACGGAGTAGAGCGCGAGTGGCTGCCGAGTTAAGTTTGGGTAAACGGCCGCGTCGTGTACGGACTGCCACTCGACGACGAGGCTGTTGTTTGCCCAGTAAACGTTTTAGGGGTGTAGCGCGCGAATGAGCCTACTATCCCCCGTCGTCGTCCTCGGCACGTAAGTGTCGCTCGCGGTACGCTGTACATTCTCATTTTTATACAAAAGTTTGCGCGTAAACGAGCCGTACTGTATACGCCGGGGGTTGGGCGAGCGCGACTTGCTCTCATAGTTTCGGTATTGCCGGTGGCGTTTTAGCATCGAGTGCCGGGCGGCAAGACGACGGAGCCAAATCGATAAAGTGGCTCTGTGTTGTAGGCAAATGCGCCGGAAAGGCGAAGCGACGTCTCGGAATAGTTGGATTACACGGATCGGCCCTGCTCTCGCTCACTGTTTCGCCCGATCAATCTATCTCGTTGGATAATTTAATTCATTGGCTCGATCGTGCGAAAACTTGCTCACCGCTCGGTGTGAGTACTAAAAAACCGCTGCCAAATGCCTCAGCAATATGCTTTTTCAAAGTATTGCAATTCAACCTCAACTTGCATTGATCACCACTCTTTGAGAAAGCAAAATGAACCTCTAACTCATTTCCTCCACTCCATAGTAACGGTTGCTACGGACGTGAACAATGGTTTGCTATGGTAAATGTCGGAGCTTCAATGTTCTTACTTCTTAGTCATCAACAGTTCCGAAAATGAAACTCCAACTGACTTTTTTTCCATTCCCTAGTTACGGTTGCAAGGGATATAAACAACGGTTGCTAAAGACATCAACAATGGTTTATACGGGAAAGGTCTCTTTGATTGTTATAGAATCCCATAAATATACAAACCCAAATGATCATTTATCATGAATTATATGGGAACTTATCAAAAACACGATAGCAACGGTTGCCATGGAAATAAACAACGGATGCTGCTAAACACGTTTACATCTTTCGGAGACCGACCTGAGTGCAAAATTTCAGGACGATCGGACTATTCCTTCCAAAGACATCGTACGACAAAAAAAAGTCAGTCTGAAGCTGAATTTTGTATCTCCATAGCAACGGTTGCTAAGGAGAATAAACAATGGTTGTTCTAAAATGAATGTCTTATCGATTCTCATCGATCTCGAAAAAATTGGAGACCCATCGTGCATTGATGATGATTTTTGGAGCTTTTATCAAAAACACGTTAGCAACGGTTGCTAGAGAAATAAACAACGGAATTGGCTGAAAATTGAACTCGACCGAGATTTTGCGGCGACTAACCTGTGTGCAAAATTTCAGGACGATCGGACAATTCCTTCGAGAGTTATCGTACGACTAAAAAGTGCACGTACGTACATACATACAGACATTTTCGGATTTCCATGTTTTTCGACCCGTAGATTACGAAAATCGAGGTCCCGAAGTCCGATTCGGTGGGTCGATTTTTACCCCGTTACAAAGCTTTCTCTTTGAGAAAGCAAAAGACACATACATTCGATGGCAACGGTCGTATATCCTATGATTTTCAAAATGATGATTTTTCGCAAGAACGACGATATTCGAAACAGCATGCGAGACGCCGACGCGTATTTTAAAAACTCCCGATCTCGCTGGCCGTCTCTGCCCGAATAACGCGCGAAACTTGGAAAAAAAAATCCGAGCACGCGCGGCACAAGCTCAGCGGCCCATGATTCCCCGCGCATATATATAGTTGCAGGGTCTGGTCGTGGCACGCATCGGCTCCCCCGGTTGCTAAAAATCCGCAAGCGCAGGCGGTGCGCCGTCTGAGGCGCACGTGCGAGCGCGCGCGAAGGGAGAAACGCGCACGCGATTGCTATACAGCCGTGCCGACACACACGTGCATGCATATAGGACCTACAGCAGGGGAGAGCGTGCAGCATGTGTATATGTATATCGGTCGGCGCGGTAGAAAGCGACGTCGAGCCCCGAGTCAGCTGACGATCCGATTTCTTTCTCTGCTCTGCAGAAGCAGCAGCGATGCCGTGCTCGCACTGCACGACAGAGGATACGCTTCTGGGTTTTTTTCCACCCCGCCGCGATGTATACGCGTACGTAGGTCGCGCGCGATTTCTTTGCCTCGCGCGCGGCTGACTGCCTTTCACGCGGACGCGAAAAAACTTTGATAATCCGACGCGCGGTTTGGTCGCGGGGAGCTGGCTCGGGGATCGTCGACGCGCGATTGTGCGCAATGAATGGGCTCTCGCAACGCTGAAAACGGAAAATGTTTTCGCGAACCCGAGGGCGCGGAGGGAGAAGTGGCGTTTCATCAAGAGGTCGCGCGACGAAATGAGTTCAAGTAGTTGCGGGCGGCCTGGCGAATTGCACTTGCGGCTTTTCCACTCGCCACCGCTCCCCCATCCACACGTGTACGTGCCATGTATGCGTTTTGGGTGTGCGCGACTGTACATAAACACGGCCGCGTCGGAGACTCGTCGCGCGTCGTCGACCCCACCGAACTGGACGCATGCATCGAATCCCGAGTGTATGTGAATGAAGGTGTAGGCGAAGGAGTGCGACACGCGACACACGTGTGCCCCATCCCACGCGACATTTCGATTTAGAGATACACTCGGTACTCGTTTTTCTATACGAGTACGTGTCTCCCTCATTGACGATAAACACTGCAGTAATAAATGCAATATTGACGCGTACCGAAGTACCAGATTTGATACACCGTGTGAGCGATGTCAAGCGTCACCTTCTACAGACCAAGTCAGTGAAGTTTTTGCGATCATGAATAACTTTTTTTTGAATGTGTAGCTCCCATCGCTGTAAGTGGTATTTTTTCACCCGAATCGTAAAAATAATTCAGATCCCAAGCGAACGTCTGACGTACCATGTCGGCTCATTGAGGTCACGAACGGTCGTATTTTGCCTTGTCTCGTGTGATCATGATAATTCGATGCACTTCGCAAACAGCAAGTAGTCACAGCTCGCACGTTGAAATAATTGCGGATAGAAAATATTCGATGGGAAATGAGTGTGCGAGCGCGGGCGCCTGCGACGACGCTGTAACGAGTCGAGCACTTTGCGCGCGCGGGATCGTATAATCAAGCTAATCGAGCTGAAACCATTCGTATACATCTTGGCAAAAATCATCATTCCTTATGATAATTCGAATAGTATTGATTGAAGAAACAAAATAGAAATGTGGAAATATATATAGTGAATCGCGAATTCGCGCGAATGGTCCGCTGGATCTCTCGGGCATGTTGCGAAATCCGCTGTAGGAACGGCGCGACCCTTATCGGAATGCAAGCGCGGTTGTCGGTCCTCGCGCAACGTCAGGCGCGCTTCGAAAAAGCGCCGCGAATTTATACGACTTGGTGAATCATCGTCCACGAGATTTGAATACGAGAATCTGATTTTATATTGCCTCGATTCCGCGTGCTTTATTACATCCTTTGTCGCGCCAGCCCCTCGTGCCTACGTTTTATATCTCATCTGGAGTGAGAGTACTCGGTGTATAACGAGGCATCGAGTCGTTTAGCCTAAGGGATGATTTGGTCGTTGGTAAGATGCGTTTTGCATAAACACAAATTGAAGCTCTCCCTCTCTTTCTCGGAAAGCAATGGATAAGAGGCGTATCAGTCAGCACGTAGCTTCGAAAAACGGACTCCGTCTCGAGTACTCGAGAGAGACGCGCGCGCGCGAGCAATGAGATGCTCTGGAAATCTTCAGTCGCGGCCATCGAGGACGTACATATGGACGGATCGTTCGTCGGCCCTCTTTACAAACCGATAACGAGGGTATTTTACGAGCAGGGACGAGAGCTACGAGGGAGATTAGTGAGAGAACGATTATCGGCGACGATGATCGAGCGAGTAGTTCACCGACGTTCCGCGCGACGGCTCGGACATCAATTGGGAGGGTCAGAGGTGGATTCGATTGCCGCTGGTCTCCGCCAAGGTCGCCGATAATCATCGACTCCGGCAGACGCGACGCGCGCCGATCTCGCGTGATTTTCTCAGCGAGAGAATCGCTCTTGTGTACAAGTGACAGCCCCTGACCTAATTTGTAGTCTTATATACACGGCAGTTTTTTTACGCACACGACGCAAGCGACAATTTTGCATCTCGAGGTTCGAGTCGGAAAGCTGGAGGATGCGAGACCCGATTGAACCGAAATCTGGAAAAATAAGCATTGAATGCCGTAACAAGCGAACAAGCGAACAAGTCGGGATATTGAGATTCGTCGGCAATCGAGATTTTACACGAGTAGCGACATCCCGAGCGAGTTGTGTAATAGTGGCAAAGGGTAAGGAACTGGATTGACACGAGAGACTGGAGTTACGGCGATGACGATGTCGAGCAGAGACACTCCATCTCAAAGACACTCCATCCAGTTAGAGCCTGGCGAAATTAGCCGCGCGCGCGCGGTGGTGGCCGTGTCGCGGATGGAGCGTAATTAATACACGCGCGCGTCGCGACGCATTCCGCAGCTGCGAATGATATAGACCAGTAGTACGTATATACAGCTCCGTCACTGCTGTCTCTCGTTGGCTCGAGATCGATTCAGCGGCCCGTGTGTGCGGGATATCCGATTCGCGCGGCTCCTCTCGCGCGCGCATATTGCAGTCGTCGACCTCGCCCCCCTCGAGTGACAGCCCAACCAACACACTCTGCACACACACACACACACACACACACACACACACACACACACACACACACAGGCGTTCGATACTGTTCTATATGATTATACATATATACACCTATACACACCTCGTTATATTCCGCACTTAATTGTCGATCACTCGAGCCGATAATTACTAGCGGACTTATCGGGTTAGGGCTGTTTTGCCTAGGCGCACTTTTTCCCCCGTACCCCCGTTCTTCCCTCTCTCTCTCTCTCTCGCGTATTATCACGATGGCGGCTCGGAGGAAGCGCGGGAGTAATCGAGGCGGTAATCGCTGTTAATGTCGCCCCCCCCCTCAACTCCGCCCCCGAGTCAATTTAATACCCTGGGCCCGCCGCGCGACGCCGCGCTAATCGCTTTTCGATGACATTGCTCCCCCCCTTGTTCCCCCGCCAGGCGCGTTTTCCGCACTTGCGAGCTCGCGCCTGTATTTCCGAGACGCGCACCAGCGCACCAGAGAGGAAAAATCGATTGTCTCTCTCGCTCTGTCTGTCTTTCTTTGGCCGACTTGGAACACTTCGGCCGCCGGTGTCAGTCAGGCTGTTTCTTCCCCACGCGCCGTTTCGCGCGATATTGTTTCGCCGATTTTGCCGCAGTCGACCTGGTGGTTCGGAAATCAACGTCTGACCTTCCGCAGGTCATGATCGTATTGAGCCCTTTCGTAGATATGAACGATACTGGGCAAAAACCGAACTGAAATATTCCGAATCGTACGCCATGAATCGTCTCCCGTAGATTGAGACTATACCGAGAGAAGTTTGAGTTGTTGATAAGGGCATGGATCGCTTTGTTGGAATTCAAATTTTTCCCGGTAAACGAGTATTAGCGAGAGGTACCTATATTCCCACTTCTTACAATTGACGCGTCCAACTTTATCGGTAGCTTCTCTCGAGTTCCGAGGTTCTGAGCGGTAAACACCTATAGCTATAGCTAATCAGCTGATGTACTTTGTGAACTATAAGCCGATGCGACATGACTACAAAATGATTCACCGCTTATGACTGTAAATAGTGGTTATTGATCCTTCACTGCAAAACGCATAATATTCTATTCGAGTAAGTCGAATTTGATGAATTTAAATCTACTTCGTTTAGTTGTATCCCGTTTGATACACACATGCATCAGCTGACCCTTCACTCGTTCACCAGCGTAAAAAGCCCGTTAGTTCAATTAAAATACAGAGTTCAGTATTGTACACGTGAATAAGATCCCATTCAAAAGTTCCGCACCGCGCAATTTTGTTGGTCGGTACTCACTGTTCGAAATCAAAAAGCTTAGCTGGCGTAACGCGAGTAACTCGTTGCCAACGACAGAGACCACGTCTCCATTCACCCGGCAAAGGAAGTGCGGCGCCGCGAGTGCTTTGAGCGCGACGTGCTCCGAGCGGATCCAAACGAGCGTATGAACGAAGCTGCAAACGAAAAGCGCACCTAAGCTAATGCTGTGTGTGTGTGTGTGTGTGTGTGTGTGAGAGCCGGTGCGGAGGCGAGAACTGGCTCGCGGTTTTCACAGTATAACGAAATTTTCTACGCTACTAAGCAAACAGTGTCTAGTCGGGCAACTAAACTCGGTCGCCCCGAGATATCGTCGCGCGCTCGCGTATCTGCATCGGATTACTCGGGCTCCGCTCGCTAGGTCCTCGCCAGTACCCGGGGGACATAGCCTCTATCCTCGCCCCCGACGTCTCAATTCAACGTATTACGGGGGTATTACGGGGGAAAAAAGAAAACCGGGTGAAATCGTGGTCGCGGCGTGTACAACGCGCTTCGGCCGAGCATGTCGGGCTTTCCCTTTCATCTGCTGCTCCAACCCGCGACTGGCTGGCCAACCCATTCACCCTCCACCGAGTTTGCCCGCCACGGGAAAATCACTCGCGCGACTATACATTGTGCGCGTCGGGTTAGATAACCGACGCTCGTTCGTTTGGCCGGTTAGGTGGCCCCCGAGTGGGTAGTTCGGCCGGCAAAGTATATGTATTATATACGCACTCGCGGCCGCTATAGAGCGAAGCGGCAGCCCTTGATTTTATAATACTCGATATAGCCTCTCATTATTCGAGCCTCGCGAGAGATCGTCCGCTCTTTCATAAACACAATCCCTCGGCTCGTTCGATTTTATGTCCGATTGTTTGCCTTTCCGTGGGTTTTAGTGATCGCGGGGATTCGCCCATTCTCACCCGGGCCGTAGAGTAGGCGTGACTCGACCCGCGCCATTCAATTAGCTTTCTCCCTCTCGTGTTATTGGCAACTCACCCGGGTTTTTCACAAATTCAACCCGAGTGAATTATCCCAAAACCCGCTTGTGTTTGGTTCAACGTCTCGCGCGAACGGCCCTACTATAATTCGTATATACAATGGATAATGGCGTTCGCGGCTCGACTCGTGGATTTTCCGCCGAGTTGCCAAGACTCTAACGATTCGACGCGAGCCGCTTGTTATTACACACGCGGCTCGCAAAACACCCAAGACGATAAAACGCGCGTCCACGGATACACTGTCGCGCGCGCGCGAGCGTATGTATCGGCCGATCAAATTGGAGCATCGCGGAATTGAGCCGAGAGGCGCAGGCCTAATATGCACGCGGGCACGCACGTTTGCTCGGACGAACCGCCGCTGCCGCGCGGCGAAAATAACCGATCGTAAATTCTGATAGCGAGCGGTAACATTCGTGTATGTGTGTGTGTGTGTGTGTGTGTGTATGCGCGCCTGGAGTCGACGCGAGCCAAGTATCCGCGCACGCGAAACTTCCGGTGCTGCCGGGGATACGTATGTATACGCTCGATATGTATATCTATAGATACACAACGAACTCCCCGACTTTTTTCTAGCTCCTCTCTCTCTTACTCTCTTTACTCGCGATGACTCCTCCTCGGGGCTATTTCAGCGCGAGAAGCTTGTTTCGCCTTATTACTTTCGTTAGTTTGGTTTTTTTTCCCCCGTCTTCCCGCTTCGACCCTCTCGCTCAGCCATGTATAAAATACGCCGGCGCCGCGGCCCGAGTCGTCCGTCTTGCGCTAACCCTCCGACCAATTTACTACTCGCTTTATCTATCTAGTTCGGGCAATATCTCGCCAACAGTCGCGCGGAATGTTCCCTCGTAAAACCCTTATATATACTTTCTTTCGCAACTCGCGCGCGAGCGCAACTCGCTCTAATACCGGCGACGAAAAAATTCAACAGACTGATATTTTGCCGCCGATGATTATTTCCCTCGTTCGTGTTTATGTAAGATAGCACAAGCACGGGGATCTTTCTGCTGTGTTCGCTTTTATTCAGACTGTTTTTTTTTGGTTGCGATTGGAAAATTGATTGTGAGCTTTTTGAAATTTCGATGAGCCGTAAAGATGCTGCAATTTCCGATCGCGTGGAGTGCTGTGAATAATCAAGATAGACGAACGAATTGTTTCGATGTAGTGATTCGTAGAAAGAACAAGTGTAGCGTCTTATTTGAATGGACAGATAAAATGCATTGCAGCATCCCGGTGAAACGTGACTGTAACAATGGAGATTGAATAAATCAGTGGTAGAGAATTCACACAGGTCCATGCCCATTACTCGGTCGAGCTTACTGGAGCAAATTTAATTCCTGTTTCTCGTTCTCTCCAACCACCTTTATTCGCGAATCGATTGACTTGAAATAAATTGGTCTGTTGTTCCTTGTACGTTTCACAGAGTACTATTACACGTTGGAGATTTTATTTTTCCCAATGAGTGTACGAAGTAACGATATTTTGAAATATTGTATACAGACGGAGTGGTTTGTACGTACTTGTACACTCATCTAAATATTTAGCGAGAAAACAAAATCAGAGCATAAAATAAACTGACCGACTCACAAAATCATATGAGAGTAGATGCGAAATCGGGGGATCTATAATATAGCTGCGAATATCGTGGTCATAATTCAGCGGTGAAAATTTTGATTAAGTTTCTCTAAAATTCAATTGAACATCTTTCCTTCGCATAAATTATCCTTGGAAAATGGATATCAGCGTATATTTCCCCCCACGAAAGTTACATTTCTCGTTAAAGCAAAATCAAAGCTCTCGGCCGTTCTGAGATCGAGTTGAATTAGATCGAAAAAAGTAGGGTAGCAACGAGCGGAGGAAATTTTCCCCGGAGCTTTCTTCCACACAGCAGATCGCCCGGTTTGATTTATAAGTGAGATTCAAGACTCCTTCGCACATCAGAGGAAGTCGAGAGGACTGGCGTTTTCCGAAGCTTTCGCCGAGAGCCAGCTATACTGCTCCTCGGTCGTGACCCAGCAAGTCATTAGCTCGACACGCGAAAAAATTTAATTAAGTCCACCCGTCCGCTCTATGCATTCGGTATAATTTCGCCTCGTGGCTATTACTTTTACTTTCTTTTATCCCCCTCAATCCTCAGGCACTATCGACCTCAACTATCTCGTGAGTTTTTACCGATAAATTTCATATCTCTGAAGAAGCTCGCGGCTTTTTTTTTACGTAGCGTGGATCACGGTCTAGTTTTTATGTACCAAGCGAAAAAAATATCTCCTGATTATTAAAAGAGGTCGAGAGCTCCGCTTACACCGCTATTATTTTTGCCCATAGATAAGCGAGCTATTCACCTTCGTATTTTTTGACTTGATTAAAATATAGGCCCTTTTTCACAGATTTATGGTTCTAAAATCCTTTCAGCTTGTAGGAATACATTTGTCGATAGCTTTTATTTGAGAATCTAATTTCATATCAAAAATCATCTGAGGTAATTCAATTCCCTTCGCGAGATTAATGATGGAAGAAATAAAATGGTATATTCGATGTTTCTGAAATTTTATCATTGGTTCGTGTTTCCCGCACAGAGATATAATGTAGAGGGACTGAACGAGAGCCACTAAACCACCCTTTCCCCCGTGGCTGGCTTATTCTGAATTCGTTGATGCGAACTTTACATCAACGTTGCTTCCAAGCACGGAGGTGCTAACACGATGTTCAAGCAAATAGGAGAAAAGCTCTTTATGAAAAATGAATGGATAACGAATCATTCAGGGTATACGGAATCGGTCGTTGAGATTAAGATTCGTAACTGTTTTATTCACAATACCGAGAATTTCAGAGCCTAAAAGACGGATAAAAAGCATTTTGAAAGTCTCATTATTCTCGCTTATTTTCGCTCCATGGTGATCATTTTGAAACATATTCGCATCTACAGTTCCAACAAACGTTACATCTCTTCATAAGACTTTGATAATGATTTCTATCCACCTCTCTGACACTGAAAATAATTGATATTTTAAATAAAAAAATTCCGTGTCTCTTGAATTGAATATACGAACCTCGACGACCCTTCATGTATATCGTCAAATATTCATTATATACTATTTTTTCAAAAACTCAAAGAACCTCTCAATTGACTTTTACCTTATTGGACTCTAGATTGGCGTCTTCTTACCCGAACTCCGAATTGGCATATTTTTGCCTGGACTCTGAGTTAGCACCTCCTTGCTCGCAGTCAACGATACGATGAGAAAGGTAGACACCTCAAGTGACGGAAAAAATTTTCTTGACAAGATTTCAATGTTGCAAAACTATATATCATAATGTCAACAACTATAACTATAGGAGACTTTTTTATTTCTCATCCAAAAATATATACACTTTGATCTTCCGCATCCTGTTCCTCGAACAATTTAATATAGGACTACCAAAATAAAGATTCACAATATTGGACGATCGGACGTAAATCTGAAGATTTTGGTAATTCTTCAAATCTTGTATGGATAATCCTGCATGATTCGCAAGAAATATTTTATCAATTGGAGTGTCATTCTTTTACATGATATTTCATTTGATATGTCAATGTAAAAGTATTCCGAGACGTGAACTGTTGTAATCCATATCTTGATACGACCCACGTACATACATATAATAGTGTTATGAAACTAGCTGAAAGTTTTGAAATCCTTTCATCCTCGGTCTAAATGCGCGATAGTTTCAACAACGCTATTTAGATGCCGAATTTCAAGCCCTCGTTCAAATTTCAAGTTCCCCTGCACTGGTGTTTTCCCTAATTCTCGACAACTCGAGTACACGAGAGACTTTAACGTTGAGTTTCCACTGTATACATGAATGTCGGCACGCAAACACAGAGAGCCGCGACAAATTTTCTTCTGTTTGCCATTACTGTACAGTTTCACTGTACTGTGTCCAGATTCTATTGTGCCGTTTACCGCCCGACGCTGCCCATTACGCTAGGTAACTAACTTTGTACACGATATACCATGCAAGTCGCTCACATTCTAGTGTCTCATTCTTCTGATCGAATTGAAAAATTTCCCGATGATAGTCGCTCTTTTACTTTACTCATCCAGTCGTCGCGGGATTATCAACATTTTTCATCTCTACTTCAGGCAAGCTGGATCACAAACAACCGCATCGAACGAGTAATTGTGTATAACGTATTGCATCCATGCTAGTGATTAGCTTCCATCGCCAGCATAGTCTAATCTGCCTCCCTGTACTTTATAAAAACAAATTTGTAGAACTAAATTTTGTGTGTCACATCCTGGTCTCCGTCCTCATGTCGAGCTTGGGCGAAGGTCGGCTTTTGCCGGACGTACCATTGGCTGCTGGCTGCAGTTATGGTGATTGGACGAAAACGAGTAATTTCGGCGCAATCGTGCGCGCTTTGAATGTATAGTCGTTATATGCGCCGGAGGATATTGGCGTCGAATCCATAAATGTACGCGTGACAGATTTTCGCATGGTCAAAACGTTTTCCGCAGGTTGGACTATTGAAATGTAACGGGACGATAACCGATCGCCCACTCATTCAAGGTGGAATTCGTTTATTGTTTCACGTACGGTTCGTCATGTTAACGATTGATTTTGCCAATGCAATTCAACGAATTTCCTCGGTAACGATCGGAAGTTGTTGGAAGTATCAATCGGAAATCATTGGTCGCCAGTACGTTCGATTACTGCTGTTAAATTGTTAAAACATAGCTCAACGAACGCTATTGAGAATTCAGTTTAATCATAAACAAATATCAAAGTATTCCTCGTGATTAAAAAAATTGCCATAAAGCCAAAACAAGCGTGATTTGATTAGTCTTTAGGTACCCAACCATGGAAATTTGTCCAAAATTTTCATTTTCAAATTAATATTCCAAATTAATATTTGAGTAAATGTATACGTATGATTTTATCCACCTCTACTGAATTAATGATGGGTGAATATATTTCAATGTCAGGAATTCGGAAGTAGACATCTTATATGTCTTAGTGCTTGATTTTATGACGTGTGAATCTCATTCCATATTATTTTATATGTTTCGCTCATTCCCTCGTGATATAAGGATGGACTGTTGAACAAAACCGAAATAAGCGTTTGGCTAGTTGCTAAAAATATATTGGCGGAAATTGAAATATTTCAGACTTTACTAAATTTAGTAGGGCTTCATTAATATTTGTACAGTAGTATTTATAATCATGTGTAAAATCTAAAAAGATAAAATGCAAAATCAATTGTTTTCTCAACGAGAATACATTGTGATGGAGTGAAAATTAAACTTCCGAATTAGAACTACGGAGCTTTTGTTTCGAAATTTACGGGTCAAATGAGAACGAATTTAAAATATGCCTGTATCCGACATGGCAAGTCCCGACATTCCTGTCGGAATCGTACGAAGGTAAATTCGAAATTTAATCTAATTGAACAGTTGGTGAAATAAACAACGATTGCTAAAGAAAGGGGGGGAGGGTAAAATAATTGGCACTCGATAGAACTTTGTAAGTAAATTTATATAGTAGTAATGTGTGAACAGAGTTGAATGTTCCGTAGCAACCGCAGCTAAGGGGAGGAAAAACCGCTACCAAGTGCCTTAGCAGTATGCTTTCTCAAAGAGGTTGCAACATCACCCACGAAACAAAACTTACATGAATTTTTCTTCTCCTCAGCAACGGTTGCTAAAGAGCTAATTGGGGAGATTTTGTGTCCTATGCCGTCGAAAATGATGGAAATGGGTAATAAATTGATCATTTCCAACCTTTGCAAAGGTTACTAGGGAGGTGAACAGCGGTTACTTTTCGACCCGTAGATTACGAAAATCGAGGTTCCGAGGTCTGATTCGGAGGGTCGATTTTTGCCTCATTACAAAGCTTTCTCTTTGAGAAAGCAAAATTAGTACAAAGTCCACATCCGATAATTCCAACGTCGGAAGTGAATAATTCTACTAAATATTTTCAAAATACTTCAATTGATTTTCCTAGCGACCGTTGAAACGAGCGAGGTGAATAAAAATAAAAGTACATTTTCAAGAATTCTTAATTCACAAAGAGCATTCAAGAAAGCATAGTGCAGTTTTTTTTCAAATATCGTGATAATAGATCAAACGAACAAACGGCAAGTGTCCCGAATGAGGCGCGCGAACGAATAATAGATCGCGAGCATCGCCATCAAAATCCACAATGAATAGCCGGGGCGCGCTCGCATTAAATCGTATCACGGCTCGCGGCGCCGACAATCCGCGCGTAGAAAGAAACGCTGTGGCAATTTGGAATAAGCATATAGCCCCCGGGAGAAAGGGGAACTCGCGTTGAATTTTCGGTATAGGTTGGCGCTATGGGATTTGGCGCGGGCAAAAAGCCGCCCCTAATCCGCAGCCGCGCGGTCGCTCTTGCCCTGCTACATACTGCAGCTGCAAGCCGCGGTGCAAAGAGAGGAAAAACGAGCGGTGTATATACGCGTGTAACAAGAACAGCTCGTTAGCCCGTCGGACTGGCGGGTGAAAAGCCCGCAAGCTCGTCCCGTGGCCGCAAGCACACTCGCCGCGAGTGCCACGCAACTCCCGCCCGCCCGCGCGCGCGTTTCCCGTATATTTCGTGTGCGCTGCCGCGCTCTCTCTTTCTCTGTGTGACTGCACGTCGAGTCCCGTGCAGCCGAGCCACCCTCGCCGCAAAACCCAATAAAATACTACGCTTTGGCGCCTCTCGTCTCTTTGCCTCGCTTCTTCCTTATATCCCTTTTCGGGAATTTCGTTATTAGATGCACAGCCCCGCGGCCAGCAGCCGAGAGTTTGCGAGAAACAGAGAGGGAATATGAAGCCGAGATAAATTAGCGATAAATCGAGGAGGTTTTCATCGGCCCGAGCCATCGGCAGATTAATCGTCCGGCTCAGCCTTGGGAGAGGAGCAATGCGTTTTGTCAAGACAATTGGAATGATGGGAATCCAGCGAGCCCCGTGGAATTTCATAATGAGCTGGTGTTACACTGAGTGCTATAATAAATCGAAGAATAGTTCTCCGGGACTGACTGGTCGTTTGTGATGGCCAAGCGCTAAAATAGATGAAATTAGGAAAACAATCTCTCTCTAATACGCCAAGGTTCAATGAGATACTTGACTGCTTCAAATAAGATTGGATTTAATGTAAATTTTCCAATGTACACTATTAATAAGATGATAGTAGAAACTCTTATCAAATTTAATGCACTTTCCATTAACAATATATCCATCTATATTATAATCGATTTTCTTGTTTCGAAAATAACATTGTTCCAATTCGTGGTGATTCTGTTAATGGAAACATAGAGATTTCAATATTTAGTACATTAAAGTGAATAATTCGATCACGAGAAAAGACTGCGAGAAAACAGAAAATTATTTTCACAAACATCAATATTTTTTCCCTTTGATTACAGATTCATCATGAATAAAAATTAAAGTACCATTGCAAAATGTGCTTTTCTCGTATATACACGTGCATCAAATTTATGTTGATAATATTCCTGACAGTGTAAGTGTATGTGATAAAAGTCGAGAGATTATCTTTGTTCTCCCGAGAGGGTAAAATCAATGGAGCTTCGACGATTGTATCAACTAAAAGATCTAAAAATATATTACTTGGCCAGTTAGTATCGAGGTGAAGTCAAGAGAGAGGCAGAGAGATGTTTCGAGGACAAACGTGATGTTTCGAGCAGCGTAAACAAAGCTCTTTTCGAGTCTAAACATCACTTTCTCAGAGGAAATTCTCGAAAATCATCCTCGCGCTAAAATCCCCCCACCGCCTCATCAGTCAACGGCCCACTCGCCAATTAACCATTCCCGGCCAAACGATCCGTCACCCCAGACGAGCGGCGCACAAAGAAGCTCTAACATCGCGAGCGTAAAAACTTGCGCGCGCGGGCGGCGGCGCTCGGGCGAAGGGAACAAAGTACATCAAAGCCCCCCGCGAGTCACGAGAGGCTTATCTCTGATGGCTGTCGGGAGCTGGGCAACGGTAAATATTTGGCACGCGATCTGCTCGCGCGGAAATTCATCGGGCAATGGGCTCGGCGTAGGGCCGATTAATTTGCGCGTGCGTTCGCAGAGCGACTCGGCCGCCGTGCCTTGCTCGGGGGGAGGATATCAGCTGGCTCGGGTTCGGGAATCCAAACAACGCCGCGCGCGGTATAGCCGCGTTCGTATCTATACGTACCGCGCACTGGCCGCGAGCCAGGAGGAGAGTGCACTGTATGAGAGCCGGGCTATTTTCGCGGCGGCCGATGCCTATTGCGCGCCGCCGCCGCCGCTTTTATAATATCACTTCTAATTAATGCCCCGCGCGGCCGAGCCTGTGTAGCCTCGAAATAGAAGCTCGCACATAATTTCGGTGTGAACGTGCGGTGCGCGCTCGCGCGTATTGTGCGCTCTCCGATGGATGGGGGTCCCGCACGTACTCCCGTTGCTTAATCGCCACCGCGCCAGGATTCGCGGATTATAAAATCCATTAATTCGAAAGTTTCCGCTCATTATACTGTCCTAAATTATGGCCGCGGCATTGTAGAAGCTTAATCAGGGGGACTATAGTTGGAAATTACTACATAGCGGGGGGGTTCGTACTCGGTGGTTCGGGGAGGTATTGTAATTGAATCGGATATCGATCTTTTGCCAACTAGTTTTTGCAGAAATTAAACACCGCTAGTTACAGAAGAGAAATGCCCGAGTGGGCTTCCTCAAACGTAGCCTTGCTCGACTAATTAGCGAAGAATTAATCACGATAAGATTAATTAGCGACTGAAGTATTTGATCAGACATTTTCCTCTAACAATATTGAGAAAATGTCAGCTTTACTAAGCATATATCACACGAATTTCATAAAAATATTACATAATAAAATTCAAACCTCGCCTCAGTTTTGCCTAACGAATCCGACTTTGAGCCGAGAAAACTGCAGATTCATCTTTTCTCCCCACACCAGATGGATAATGTCGAGACACGCAAATACTCGATCGCGCCCCGATTAATAGATACGGAAATAAAACACGCGGACGTGTTGGGCAGACAGATGGTAGTAGCGATGGACGCGTGGAAAATCCCCGTCGACGATTATCCCCTGTTGGCCGTCAGAGAAAATTAATTTCCACACGGGGCTGGAAACGAATCCCGGGACGATTTGGGGTTGGCGCACGAAAGGGAATCTCTCCATACTATTGTTTACCGATGGCGTAAACAGTAGCGTCGCGGATGCGAAAAATACGCGTCAGCCGAGGAAAAGGACAAACGAGGAGCAAGTATTAATCGACGAGACCAAATTGTCTCGAGACAATTGTGTATGCATATATAAATATACAGCCAGCTGGGGAATTTGTTGGCCGCGTCGACTGGCACTCGAGTGCGTTATTGCGCGATGTGAACGCCCGTAACTCGAGAGCGCGCGGGACGGCGATTATGACTGCAGCTCGCGCGGCCCAGAAAGCCCCGACGTCTTCCATGATGTACGAGACTCGCGCGCGCGCGGCGCACGAGATCTAGTTTGACACAACGGAGCCAATTGCCAGTGGACGTCGTCGCGCATTGTCCGCGAGCGATGCTCCTTGTATATATACGCGCACAAGCGCAGTCTGTTTTGTTGGCACACTTCGTCAGATTGCAGTTGCGCATCAGCTATATTGGTATAGACTTTCCGTATTGTGCGTCGCTCGTCGAGTGTACACGACCTCGACGAGTATCCGTGTGTGCGAAGGAGCAGTCGGATACAGTCGGATCGAACGGGAAATAACAGTGTACAGTGTACGCGTACATCCGTTGATGAGCAGATTCAAAGTGAGAGGCTGGGAGGAAATGCGCGGAACAAGAGCGGATTCGTCAAGGCGCGCGCGCGCGTACGACGGGAAAAATGTTTGTCGGGAAATCACGGGATAAGCTAGTGGCTGAGAGCCACGCGTATTTGTAGAAGAATCATATATAGGTGAATCCCATGGGAAAACTACAGAGAGACATTTTTTTCCGCGCCCAAAACAGAAACCCTGGTGATTTCATTGGAAATTCATGGGAATTTTCTTTTCAATTCAGAATGAAGAACAATCCCGTTGATTTTTAGTAGTTGCAATCAGTGCTCCCCTTATTCTTCTGTAGGCAAAACACGCGGGGTAATACTTTGCGAAATTCGTGGGATTTTTCCAAATTCTGGTGGACTACTCTTATTCCTGGAGGCATGCCAGGTGGTTTTCCGGACGACTGGTAACGCTCCTGGAGCTGGTGCTGCTCCAGGTGCCGGTGGAACTGCTATTGAAGAATTTGACCAAGGGTTCGAACCTTCTCCGAGTTGACTCATCAATGAATAATACCAATTTTCCGACTTAAAACTCATTTTCGTTCAATTCAACGTAAATTGTTTTATTTTTGTGCTTTGAAAATATAAAGACTATTCACGTTACCGAGCCATATATAATGATGAAATTCTCGATAATTAATTTCCTACAAAAAAGGTTATTCGAGTTTCCTTTTATTCATTTTTCACCTGGTCAGGAGCTTATCGGGAACAAAAGAGTCGCGCACAAGCTGGACACGAATGAAAAATTAGCGAGTGCGGGATTAATCGGGCCCGCGTCTACATACGAGTGCCGCGAGCTTTTCCCAGCGGCTCTGCAACCAAGACTATTAGCTTGTTGGCCGTTGCTTACATACACTCCGATCGAAATCTCCACATCCCCGGACGTTTGCGCACGGCGTAAGACACTGTCCAAACAGATGTATCTCAACTTCGTACAGTTGATAATCAACGAATTTTCGAAGAATGGTGTGGATTAATTTTTCTGAAAATATATATAATTCGTTCGTATTTCCCACAAGCATCAGAGATATGATGTAGGGGGGTCTAAACAACTTTAGAAACTTGCAGGGTTGAGTTGTTCCGAATCCGTCGGTTATCAGCGATTCGAACTTTGGGATACATCCAAACAGCCTGTGCGCAGATATGAATTTCCGCATCTCGTCGGGGAAAAACGGCACGAGGAGCCAATTGATACGGCGATTCCCGCACGAGAGAGTGTGTCGAACGATAACAGACTTGGTAGCGGCGCGGGGGGATATATAACCAACGTGTGCGCTATATTCGGCGCTCGAAATAATTGAGCTCGTTTGGGCTCGGTTGATCAATAGATTCTTCGGATTCCCTCGTTTGAGCGAGAGACAAGGGATTCTGAAGCGCCTATCGTATATGTGCGCGGGCGCGCCGAGTATCAATTAACGCTGCGGGTATATAGCATCACGAGTTCCGCTTGCGGCTCTCGCAGTACTGCAGTCGCACATTGTCGAGTCTCTCGGTTAACGAGACTAGCGTGTCTCGGCCCGACGAGCTTTGGCATTTTATCGCGCATTTCATCAATATATACACACAGTAGGTCGCTATACTGTACTTTTGCTGTTCCTTCTAGGGGGTACAGACGTAACGAGGAGGATCGGCTTTCTCCCCATTGTACACATTTCCAAAGCGATAATTCTACCAAAACTATCGGGATACACGTGGAGAGAAAGTATAATTCGATCGAGGCGAAAGTGTAAATTCAAACGAGCAGAGCCTGCTAGAGTCGCACCAGAGTCGAAATTCGGCCCCAAAGTATATATAATGTCTCGGTGGCCCCTCTCCACGGACGAATAATCCACGCGAGCATTTAAAATCCAGCGCGCGATCCCGCAGAGTAGTAGCAGCGGCTAACACCCGAACGAATGGAATAATTTTAGTGCAGTGTGTATAGCGGGCCGCCCCGGTTGCGTTTAGCTAATTTACGAGAACGAAAGGGCGGCAGCGAAAGAGAGAGGAGAGGGAGGCCGAACGTATATAAGCAATACAATTCCGTGGAGGCGCGTATATAGGTAGTGTGTTGCTACCGGCGGCGGCGGCGGGGATAATCGATAATTTCAGCATCCGGGGAGTGGTGCGGGGCTTAAGCCGGCCGGCGGTATATACACGTTACGTACAACGGCGGCGGCGACGCGTGTTTACAGCGAGGCTCGCACTGTATACGCGCGCCCGGACGAATTTACATCGGCCATTAACGTCCCTTGACCCTGCGATTTTTCACGCGATCGTTATCTACGTCTCTCTCTCTCTCTCTCTCTCGCGGCACACCGCACGAGCCCCGATTCGCGCCCAGATAAGCCCACCGTGTTTGCCTTCTCGCGCGCGGCTTTCCCCGCCGGGCCGGGCCGGCTCCCTCCGCCGATCGACCCGATAATTATTCGGCGCGCGATTGCTCTTGGGATTTTTGCTGCTCTGCCTCTCACTCTCGCTCGCTCGAAGAGGAAAGGAAAGGGAAAAAAATTCACTCGGGATGTTTGTAGGAGCGCGCGCGCGCGGGCAAATGGTTTTTCAAACAGGAAGCTATTAGCGAGCGCGAGCGGCCGGGGGGGGGGGAGGGATCGTTAACGGGCGGCACGTCGGGTATATATACGCATTGTGTATCCGGTGGGGCCGTGGAGTACGCGCGGAATAATTAGCTTTGGATTCGGTGAATAATAACAGTCGCTTAATATATATAGAGTCGTCCTGGCGCGGCAATTAGTTCCATGCAGTCAAAACACAGCTCCTGGCCCACGGCGCACACGATTCGCGCGTCGCTCGGGCTAATTCGACAGCGCCATGATTATGCGAGAGTTCCTTTCGGATTCGCCAAGCTCGTTCGCGAGCCGGTGAGTATAAGGCAGTGCCATACGTCGACTGTTCGCTCGCTTCAACGATATTTGGATGTATGCTCGGATAAACAGTGTATTTTTGAGCCGCGCGAGCACAGTGATACAGCCGAGGTGTGTCGAGACTCACGTGGACCTGGTTACACGTTTCGGCAAAGACGATAACGCACCTGGAACAGAAAGGAAAAATTGCTCAGTCGAGAGAAACAATATCATCACGAAACCATATCATGTACGAGTGGTGAAATCGCGCTCGTACAATGGCAATAAAAGTTCGCTGCCTTCCCCGATGCAACGTCAAGTATGATATACTGACGAGTCTCGCGTCGCTAGCAGAGCAGAGTGCAAAACGTCTCGTAATTAAAGTGCCACTCGTGGTTCAATTGTCGAACGTGTACATATATGCGAATAGCAAGCTTTCCATCTAGCCGATGAGCCAACAATGAAACATACACGCCCCGTATTTCCCACCCGCAAACACTCGATTCCCAACAATGAGTATACGTTTCGCTCGTACACATATATAGATTCACCACCAACCGCTAGATGCGCCAGCTGAGTTTTTGTTGCCCCCGCGTGTAATCGCTGCCGCGATGTACATTTCTATACAAAAGGTACGTGTAATATGCTTTAACTCACACCCTCTCGACCAGCAGTCGTTCTCTCAAACTCTCGTAGATACTCTCTCTCTCTCTCTCTCTGTCTCTCTCGGGGATAATTATGGAAGAGCTTGCCGAGGGTAGATAAGGCACGGTACAATTTATATTCCGCGCGATAGCGGCCCCGCGACGGTTTGCCCTGGCCGCGAGTCGCGACCGTTGCTTGTTTACGAGATCGTTTCCACTCGAGTGCGACTCGGAGATACGACTCTCCGGAGCATTTGAGAGAAGGCTCGCGCCCTCCCGATCGTTACCGCAGTCAACTGCACAATCGTCTGGTTCAGCTGGATGGAGTGCTGCAGTCTGGTCCAAGTCCCACCACGCGCGAATACATACATTTCGACTCATTGATTTTACGCTCCATCGATTCGTTCGCAATTGAAAATCATCGTAGCTTCGAACCGGGCGAGAGTCAAGTAGAGTTTTCAATGAATTTTACCTCTCGTATACATATATATACGTATCCGTTCTACGCTTCTTCGACGCCGATGCGAAAGTTTGAATTTTTCATGCCGCTCATACGAGAATGATCCTCGGAGCCTGCAGTATCGAAATTGCGAAACGCTCCTTCGCCAAGAGAATATATCGCGTGTATTGCAGGAGGAACGCTCCAAGCGCGTTGCTTCAACAGCTTTTGATCGCGGTTATTTTATTTTCTCGCGAGGCTCAATGTTTTTTCAAGCCAAACGAAGCGATTCGATTCCGCTCGTCGGGGGGGAAAAAATAAATAAGCACGATAAAAAGGAAAAACCATCCGTTCGGGTTTTGTTGGATTTTATTTAGCTCGCGGATAAAGTGAAATTCTCCCGCAATGCGAAAGACCACGCGCGAAGCTTCGGACTTCAATGTAATATATATACGTCGAGGATGGTTTAAGGGCGCGGCAAACAAATTTGACGAGCGAACTCGGATGAACGCACACACAGTGTATACGAGTCGGTATATAAGCACGAACGGCGCATCGGACGTACTCGCACGTGCACAGTGTACTGTGGTATATATTGGGCGCGAATCGAAAGCGCGACGGCCGCTACTTCCCGATTTGCATATGCTAAGGTGGATGCGCGGGGGCGACAAGTACTCCCATTCCTATGCCGATTGTATCGCGAGCGGCGGCGCCTGCGAAAATTCACTGCCGCGCAGCCGGGCTCTCCTTTAACTTGGCGCTTTCGGGGCTACTTTGCCGCTTGGGCTTGGTATCGCGCGCCCCTGCCCCGCGGCAGCGAACCAGCTGTATATATATATACGTATACGTAAGCGAATTAAAGAGCCGCGCGCCAGCCTGTGCCCCGGGGCTCCTCCGCGCCTGTGTTTGCGCAAATGTGGCTATACACGCAGTCGAGCGCGCGTTGTAAGCAAGTTTGTCATTTGGTTATGGGCAGCAGGGGTTGAACGAGCACTAGCTGTAGCGGTGACGCTGAATAGTACGCGCGGTGATACGATTAAAAAAGCTTTTTTCTATCGACGCTGCCCGTACTGGCGCTTGCCGTCTACGGGTGGATTTATCATTTCGTGGGAACGTGTTTCAATTCGCCGTGGACGATTGTAAGTGGCGATGAATCAAATCAATCGCGTTGATGATGTCCTCCAACTCGAGAGGTTTTCTGCTTCAGCGGTATTGCTAGCACGTCGCGCGATAGATCGGAAGCGAGTTATTCTTATCCATGCAGTGGATCGAAAAATTTTCGATTCTCAAGCATTTTCGGATCAATCCATCACCACGACATTATATGGAATTGTACTGGACTATTCAAGCAGTAATCGAGTACTTGGTCAAAATCGCTTGCAAAATCAATCGTCGCTTGTAAAACCAATAAGTTCGAGCGATCTGTAAATAAGTTTCAAGGATATATTCAATCGCTTCGAGATGCTAATTTTGTCGGTAATAGCTCATGACAAATGTAATTTTAACGATTGCGAAGGCAATATACTTTGGCCTGTTCGAGAAGAGAGACTGCTCGAACGGATGTAAAATCAACAATCAATGAGAAATTCATTGGTCAATGGGCAGCCGCCTAACTTGCTAGAGGTAAACGTCGTCCCCCGAGAACCGTATCAACACGGTCATTTTCATTTTCCTCTCTCGAAACATCGATTTTCCATATACCCGATACACTCGCGAGTTCCCCGCGAGACGGGCGAAAATTGTTCCCCCCCAAGCACTGCAGTCTCGAGTGCGAGTCGTTAACGCATTGTGTGTCAGATAGGCCTCGATTAAATTGCCGCTTGGATTGGAATCAAGCTCGGCGGAATATCTGGGACACACAAATCGGTATATATTTTCATTGATAGCATAACCGAGTCCGGGAGGGAGGAAACTGGGATTTCTAAGTCGCCCGCGCCTGTGTATATGTATGCATATATATGAATGCGTGTACACGTATATGCACGAAGGAGGTGCGCGCGCGCACGGCGCGACCTCGAGATATCCGTGGCCGCCGGTTATTTCTGAACGGGAATGAACGTTTACGTTTACGACGTCGTCGTGGACGTGAAAGAGGATTGCCGGGGCTCGACAAAGGAGCCTCCGGGGCCTTTTACTCTGCGCTAACCCTCCACAAAGGGCTAGCCTTCCTCTTTCTTTCTTTCTTTCACTCTCTCTTTTTCTCTCTCTCTCTCTCTCTTTCTCTCTTGGGAATACTCCGCGTCTTTTTTCCTTGCCCGCATTGCCGCGTGCGCTCGATGACACTCCTCCCGGTTTTAAGCTCCTTAGCCCGTACCTACTTCTCCATATATAATGTGTGTGTGTGCGTGTGTAATACCGTATATAGCTTTGCTCATCCACGATATGGAAGGAAATTCATGCCAGCTCCAATCCGTTGATGCCGAGTAATTCTCTATTCAAAGTCGTAACTGATGATATCTTGTACTTGGGTTGAACGAAATCAATTATCTTATACCATCTTTGTGTGATGCACTTAGGTTACCTACAAAGGATAGCTGTATGATCGCATTGCATGTATATCTCCTTTATCTTTGAAATGACAGATAAGTCCCGTGTCCCACGTGCCGTCACATAACATAATTAATCTCACACTTGAAACAGTTCATATATGAAATATAAAAAATATAATACGTATTTGCTAAACAAACGGTTAGTTTGTATTTACAACTCTTAATACAATCGACTTCTTCGAAATCGTAGAGTGAACTTAGGGTATAAGAGAAACGACTATGGATTCGTAATACTATTTTTCATAAATTAAATTAACATTTTTTCGAACTTTTATCTACTTCAGTTCGAAGAACTTCGGTCCTCTCACACTAGGACTAGCCTGATTCGCTTTGAATTACAAATACAAAAACGTTTCATGAATCGATTGTCTATGTCACACCCAGATGATTAGCATCTGCATCGAATGTAATTGAGTAGAGGCTTAGTTGATGTACAAAATAGTTGTCCTGATGGAGATTAGCGAAATACTGTTATGCAACTACGCGGGAACTTAAGAGGTTCGTCAACGCCGCAGCTCGAGTGCAGCAGTCGTTGCATCGCGCGGGGCGAACTTGTATCCGTCATTAGCATACAGTGCGCGGACGAGAGGGACGCCAGCCGCCTCTACTACTGCTGCTGCTGCTGCCGCTGCTGCTGATGCTGCTGCTGCTTGGCCAATCCGAGCAGAGTCGCATCTTCCTTATGTTAATTTGATTAAGGCTCCGTGAATCGAGAAACTCTTGCAACGTGACGCTCCTCCAACTCCGCAGCTGCGCACGCGCGCTGCTCCGCTCATGTACGCGCGCGAACAACGACCCACCACTCGATTTGGCCCGCGTCGAACTTGCTCTCGCTGCTCATCCTTAATTTGATTGCGACTCCATTTCGGACGGTTGATCGTCCGAAAAACCTATAACCCGCCGCGAGCAGAGATGACAGATTCAACGGATTTCATTGTGGTGAAAAAAAACTAGTGTCCGATTGTCCGCTAATCATTCTGACAGGCAAATAAAGTATGGCATTCGTTCACAGAGTCGGACGAACAAAAGCTCTTTTGCACGCGGGTTTTTTCCCCTCACCGATTGATGTGCGATCAAGGAAATTTAGCTCCGACGACGAAGCTCGACTAGCTTGTCATCAGCGAACGACTTTGCTCAGACAATAGAGAGATATTGCAATATATATAATTTATAGTTCGAGGATGCATCTCAACACAAGAGTTGGCAATTTCGAATTAACTTTCATTTGAGGTAATTCGGTAACTGATGTAACTAAAAAAACTTGATCGTAGATTTAAATCCTACCTAGGGCAAATTTTTTGTCTGGAAATGCCTCCGAAAGAAAATTTCCCCTTGGAAACAGCTTGAACGCGGACAACCTCGTATTGCGAATGTAATTACGAAAAGAAGGGTAGTGCGTAATTGATCATCTTTCTCGAAGAAGGAATGCGATCTCAATACAGCCTAAATGTCTCAGAAGCTCAAGCTTGATATTGCGTATAAGAGAGATCAGTTTGGTTTTGATTAGGAACATATTATACGCGTGAAACTCCTAGAGGTGCGAATTTGAATTGGTTCTCGAGCAAGGGATGGCCGAAGAACGAGGTGCGAAGGGCGGGAGTGGTGAAAACGGAGGGTTTTTCGCGGGGTGATTGTCGGTCGAGCGACAGCCGGTGCGGCGTTTGAGGTGTACGCGCGAGCAGCGCAATGTATAGGTATATGTATATACAGAACCGAGCAGCCGCGGCGAGCCCGAGTGAAATGAGGGTCATTTGGAGAGTACATCTGGCTCGGGCAATTATACCAGCGGGCTGCTGCAACTCCACCGGGGTCAGCGTCATTCTTTATTTCACGCGCTAATTCCTAACCTAAATACGCGCGTGACGAATAATAACGTTTGGCTCTGATATATCTCAATCTACTCGTTTTTTCCCCTCGTATTTGCCGTTATAATAAAACTTCGAGCTGACCTACTTTTCGTGAACTTTGAATGCCTAATGGCTCACTCTTTCGCTCGTTTTATGAGGTGCGAAAATTTCAATTGACCGAGCGAGCTGAAATTTTCAATTGCGCGCGAGCGGTTACATAATCGCAGCTCGAAACGACGTATACCTCCACAGGTCATAAGATCCCGGAGCACTCGATCAATCGGGGACGGCCAAAAAATTTTCCTCATTTATTTTTCCTTGGGCGTCGCGCGAAAACAAATTGGGTAAATCATCGAGGAGCAATACTAATTGGGTCGGGAGCAAGGGGCAGCCGTTACACCGACAGGGGCATGATCCGCCCGACGATCGCGGTATAATTAAACTCCGGCCCTGCAGCCCCCCCCCCTGGAGTCGGTGGCGAATCCATGGCGAGATTCAATAATAGCAAGGGATCCCCGAACAATGCCGGCTCGTAAATATCCGAGGCTTGGGTGACGCGACAGATCACGTCAGCGCGGCGATATTGTCCAGCGCCGAGCTTGATGGAGCGCCAAAGGAACTGGCCGAGGCGTTAATACATACCCATAAATACGCGGAAAGCTGCCCCGCGGGATCGAAGCTCGCGCGCCGCGCCCGATATAGAGCGCAGCGCGCGGCCGGGCTGCTGCACTGCAGCGCAAGCGCGCCACCAACTTTCGGCCGACGTTAAATTTTGATATATGAACGCTTTTAGACGCCCGGGACCGCTGCGCCCAGCCTGCGCGGCGACTCGCAGCAGCTGAGTGGCCGACAATTGCTCTTTCGTGCAGATATATATATATATACATGTGTAGGTAGGTTCACTTTTCCCTCGTTCATCGCTCGCTGGGTGAATGGTCAGCTGTTTCGCGCCACTTATTTTCGACAGTGCGATAATGAAGGCGAAACGATCGTCCGATTTTTCGTCGGGGACGATGAGGAAAAATGGACGGATATCGAGTCTGACCCGCCCTTGGAAATACTGTTGCCGGGTGCGGGAAGTAAAATCAACTATAGCTTGAAAAGAATTGTTATCGTCTCTCGGTGATGGAAAATGCGTTGCCAACTGAACTGGCGGTGTGATTTCTCGAGAGAGATCATTTGTTTTTCGCGATAACGACGTGAAAGATGATGCCTTCGTGCACTGGCCAATGAAGTCACTTGTATTAGCGATGAGTGTGTATTGCTGATCGAATAATGAGTCAATTCTGGGACCCAAAAAATCTTCGGACTTTGATGGTAGCGATGAGAAAATATAATGTGATACTGCAGAGGAGAGATATTACTTTCCTCGAGGAGAAATCTACTGGCTGAAATTAAAAGCAGTTGGCACTTCACGTTTCTGAACTCTCACCACAGGGTAAACTGAATCGTGGGAAAATCGAAAAAAATGTGCAAAAGCTTGTATAGTCGGTGATTTCGAGGGCAAATATACATTCGGCACGTGAAATATAGGGCCTCGGTGCAAAGTTTACTTTATTTTGCACGACCCTTCATACTTCTGTCGATAGAAAAATCACGATTTCGAGAAATGTTTTCGTATTTCAGAAATATTCTATGTGTATACGGACACTGAATGAAATATTTAGCTCTGTATCCAGTGGTCCTTAACTCGTGTAAGAAATGGGATGATTAGAACAAACGCGACAAGGAAAAATATTCACTTTTTTGTTTGTCAAAACAAACTTAGTCGAAATGAATAAAACGAATAAGATCAGCTTGAGAGAAGAAATTCACGGCTCACAACCCCTAAGCATCACAAAAAGTATGCCGGAATTCGGGACGAATTTTTTCAATCACGAGGATATAAGTCTCTTTGAGAAGCAATAAACCTTCTAACCAAGTTGATTCACTCGTTCGAAAGGCAAATTTCTTTGAAATTTTTTTTCATGTTACTGAAAGTGATATTTTCTACAGATAACAATGAGAATATTTACAGCCTCGTTCGTTGCCAACCGGAATTTGCTTGTAGCAAGAATAATCGGAGGGTGGGGGAATATACACGGCAACACTCGCTCGTACTGACCATTCGTCTCGGCTTTGGGACGTGCGGGGCTCAGCTGTTGCCGGGAGAATACAGTGGAAATAATACGGGCAATAATACAAAATCGATCCGCGGCCTGTTTCTCTCGTGGTAGAAACCACGGGGCACGCCGAGCTAATTCCATCTTTGACCGAGGAACCAACCGACCGACCGACACTTCAAAATCCATCGACGAGAAAATGAACCCGCGCGCCTCTCGGGCGGAACAAAGCCCCGGATTAGTATGTACCGGGAGATCGATTGTACCCTGGAATAGCCGCATGATTCCACGCTGACCTCGTACAGTCTCGCGAATAGTCTATAATCCAATACGAATAGCGAGTGAAATTTCCCGTCGTCTCGTTTGATTATTCAACATACCCGGCGATCCAAAGACCTTCCCTCGCGCGATGCCAAAAATATGCGATTCCAGTCACCTTTTCACGTTTCCCCAACTCTCTCTCTCTCTCTCTCTCTCTTTCTCTCTCACTCTCCGGAGAATAGTAGAGGTTTGCGTGGACAATAAGAGTCGCGAGAGACCTGCGGGCGCACGCGTGTCGCTCATTGTCGTTGCTGTTCTCCGCTTCGCGCAAAAGTATAAGAGCAAAAAGCGCCGAAGCGCAGTGAATTGGGAGAAAAACCGCAGCGAGGATCTCCGACTGGAACGAAGGAGATTTTTGCGCGTACGTTATCTTGGCACGGCGACTCTCGTGCGAAGCCGCAACCTCGCGGTTTCGACACACTTGTGGCGTGTCTTTTCGGCGACACGCGACGCGAGTCCCTTCATTTTGCCTTTCGTTCGCCGCGAAGCCGGGGCGGTGAATCATAGGGCCGTCGAAACTAAAAATAAGAAAACACGATTGGTCGATGAGTAGCTATTGACTAGCGCGGCTCTTGCCCCGATTAATTCGAGCCACTTGACTTTGGTAAATATAGGCGTGAGCGCGCGCGCGATCGGTTGGGAACAGCCTCTGCGACGCTGTCGCAGAGGCTGTTCCCAAAATTAATAAACAAAACTCCGCACGAGGTGACTAATCGCACGCGTATATATCCAAACGAGAGCTCGAGTGTGTTTAGAAACGCTCGCTCATTTTACGGATTCCACGATCCGTTTGCCGGTGTTGGTGGAATTTTGAAATCATCCGCCGCCTCGAAAATAACGATATCGCGTGCGCGTGAGAAAAGGCTCGCAAGCTCTCGATACGGCCAAGTCGGTGCCTCCGCGTAATAACGTATTTGCAAGGGGCGCATCGATCGGCCAGTCAATCTCTGGGGGTCGAGGCCCGCCGCAATAAAGCACGGATCGACGACCCGAGCAAGTATAAGTACGCGCATAAGCCTAAGTCGAGCGGGCGAGTTGGCGGCTCCTTTCACCCGCCCGCGTCGCTGCCCAATACCGCGGGCGCGAGCAGCTGACACGGCAGGGCTGGCGCGTAAGTATACGCATATATATAGGTATGTGCGAGCTGTACAGTGGGCGTTAACCCCGCCAATCTCAGAATAGCTGCAGCCGGCCTTGCGCAGACTGCGCCGCGTGATTCCACTCGAAGCTTTCGCTCGGGCTGTACACACGCGCAGGTGCACCCCTCCGAACTTTCGCGCGTGTATATGTATAATCGTCGCTCTGGCCGCCGTGGGCTTGCGCACCCGCACTCCTCTCTTGTTGCGACTCCCACACTCGAGTTACGCTCGCATTGTGCCGCGAAGAATTTTCTCGCGCTATTTCAGTGTGGACTTGAAGCTTTCGCGCTGCGTCCCGAGAGTCTGGGGCTGGGCAAACTGGCGATGCCTGCTCGGCTAAGACGTATGCATATGTATATTCCGCATCATCCGGCGAAAACATATTTTATTCGGTGACGAGGAGTAAGACTGGGGCAGCGGTGTTTTGAAAATTTCCCGAAATACGACTGCTGCGGATTCGTCGTCGAGCGATTCTGATCCGACTCTAGTTTCCTCGAAAAGTTGTCGACTTCATTGCGGAAACGTGACACTTTGGCAGCAGGAACTCGATATCAAAGTTTTTGTTGCCACACGCACTTACACAGCCACGTCCACCCTCTTTACGAATCTTCTCGGTTATTAGTTTTACGCGCGTGAACAAGTCGGAAATGTATTAGTGCTTTCGAAAATCCATTGGCAAAACGTCAACTTCACGTGTGTTTTTCAAGCGACGTGGCGTTGACCGTATTCATAACAGTAGTATACGTAATGATTGTCTGAAGGGTTTTTCTACTAAAAACCTTCCCAGAGAAGCAACCCTCGCGACCTACAATGTGTGTTGATAATCGCGTACTTCCGCGACTCGTCGTCATTTGAAATAATAATTATTCTTGACACTGTTAGACAAGCCTCATTGCGACATGGTTGGTACGAGCTCAGATTTATGCACACAGTCGCGGCCCTGCAGCTGGCGCACCGAGCTGAGTCAACCCTATACAACGAGTGTGTTTGCGTGTCTCTCTTCTCTTCTCGCGACCAAGACCAATTCAACGCTATAATTGCGCTATGACACCGTGGCGCTGCGACAAATCATTCGGGGCAAATCGGAAAACTCGGCTGCCGCGCGGCAAAGCTGCCATTTAGAGCTCATGTATTTAGTGGGGTCGCGTTAAGCCGCGCGGGCGCGCGAGAATTGGTCGGTGCGAGGCAATTCCGCTGTCTGCACGCACATATATCATAAGAAGCGAGCCGGAGGACGGAGGGAAAAAGCTCGGCAGACGGAAGAAGGGCTCGCGCATTAGCGTAAAGCGGGAAAAACTGACTCTATTCGCGACGCCTCTATCTCTGCGCAGAATTTTCTTCTTCGCGCGGGCACGCGTTAATTCTCTTTAAGCGTGGAAAGTGGCGGAGAGGCGCGCTCCTCTGTTCTAGCGGCGGCAGCGGCAGCAGCGGAGGTCAAACGGGGGCAAAAAATGAGTGGCACGCGAGAGAGACGATTAAAGCTGCCGGGGATGCTGCGTCGCGTTGTCGTGCGCACGTGCGCGGACGGAGGCGCAGGACAGAGGACGGAGGAAGGAAGCCCAGCCCGACACGAGACTCGACTGCTTTAATATATCCGCACGTGTGTTTATGCGCCGACAGTTTATGCATATTATATACGCTGCCGCGCTCTCCTCGTCTCTCGAGTGTGCCGGAGCTCGTTACTTTTTATTCCTTTCGGTATATACACAAGCTCTGGCTGAGATTCCGCTGATGATTCCGGGGGTTATTGTTCTAGGTGGTTGGGACGAGAAATTCAGTTTTTCTACCCTAGATGTTGGAGAAGTGTTGTTAAGTTGGTCAACGCGTCGAAATCAGTGGCAAGCCTTTATATGGTGACGAGAAAAGTTTGCTCTCTCGAAGAGAAAGCATTGTAATGGGGCGAAAATCGACCTCTCGAGTCAAACTCCTTCATATTCGTGATTTATGGGTCAAAAAACATGCAATTCCAAAATATGAGCGCATGCGTCTACACGGAGAGGAAAGTTCATTAAGAATTGAGGTTATGACCAAAGAAAATTACAGGGACAGTCTGTAACCGCGGTGGACCTCCTCAAATTGTACAGGGTCGAAGACTCCTGATTGATTTTAAAGGCGGGGAAATATAAACGCACAATGCGATCAAAAAGTATGTTACAAAGTTTCACTTCACACAGACAAAAACCAAGGTCGATTTTCAGCAAAATCCGTTGTTTATTTGCTTTTTAACCGTTGCATCCCTAGGAACAGTTGCTACGGACGGAGGAAAATCAGTTTAACGCCCATATTCAGGTGAATCATCATATTTACTCCGTGGCAACCGTTGCAAAAGATTTTCAGGATCTTTTTTCAATGACATCAGAGACGAAACCAGACGACATTCTAGTTGCGTTAAATTGTATTCCCCTAATCCCACTTTTGCACTGGCTGGGTAAAAAATTTGTATTTTCACATTTGATGTAATATTTTGGGCATATTATATAGTTCCAAATCATTTTGTAAGGGCCGGATATTATTTTTCACAATTTTTTTCAATGTGAATCCATTGTTTTATTGAAATATATTGCATGAAAAGTGAAAACACAAATGGTTGATAAACTGCCCAACATTGTTTAATATATAATAAAGAGTTTGTAAAATGTACAATTTTCCCTGCAATTATGCACAATTTTTTTTTTCCTGAATAAAGCCTGGTTGAGAAAGCATAATGCACTTAGCAGCGGTTTTTTGTGGGTAGTCCGATTTTAATTCGGTTATTTCACGCCGTTAACGTATATACTGTCTATCGAGTTTGATTTATTATTGTAGCCTAGATCAAAAATCGCCCTTTATTTTTTTGTGCCATAAAAATGATGACAACGAGTTTTCAGTGAATTTCAACTAGAAGTGGTAGACATATATGTTCTTCTGTCATGGATCTTAATCTCACGGACAGTCTTTTATTACTCATATGACGTTTTAAATGTTTTCGCTATCGCTGTTACAGTCCTTCGCTACACAACTACATATCAATGTGATTTATTATATCGATTCTCTGTGCGGCGCTTCATCAAGTGGGCGCAGCAAAGAACAGTCGATGCAGAGCGGGTTTCAAACATTGAACATCATATGGACTGCAGAGTAACAAGCAATGCGTCAGTTAAATTAACAGCGTGAGATTTCGAGCTCCACCCATTTCCCTCGCTGGTATCTCATTAAATCACACGCAATAATTTCTATCGAGGTAATTTATTATCAAGAATCAAACTAACCGTTCAATGCAGATCTGCTCGAAAACCACGAGAGTCGACGTGGCACTGGGGGGAGGGGGATTTAATTAGATTATATTCGCAAACAAAGTTAACTCGAGTCGAATTTTGCCCGGATATAACACTTAAAAACCAGTAGCCACGAGTTATTATGGAAATGAAATGTAAGAAATGAGCGAACGAGCGTGTGCGGAGCCGCGAGTAAAAGTAAAACAGTCGTCTCGGCGTTCGAGATCGTCGGCATTCAAGAGAGCAAACGAGGGCGGCTGCCCTGGCAAAAAGCTCGAGCGGCCGCGCACAAGTGTTGCGCTGCCCCCTCCCAGCCTCCCTCCGCCCCTCGAGGGACTTTTGGCCCATTCGGCTGTGCGCACTTTCGTGGAAGCGGATTTTGAAATTTTTATTTGCTTATTTTTAGACGTGACCGACGGCCAGCCGGACGGCTGCACAGAAGCCGGCGCGCAGCCGCCTCGATAAGCTCCGCGAATGCACGGAAGCACGTACGGCTCGTATAATGAATCGGCGCATGTTTTTTTTCCTTTCGCTGGGCCGGCAAGTGGTGTGCGCGCAAGCGCAAGCGCGTAACTGTGCGCGAGCCGGCACAAATTGAGCGTTCGGCATATGACGTCATCCGGCGAGTGGCCTGCAGTTCTGTCTGTTGCTGTGCAAGTTGACGTTTTTAATAACTACAGCCTCGTTCGGGCACGCTATGTACTCGCGCATTTCGGAAACTCTGCTTGTTGACTTTACATTATATTGTGGATTAGCTGTTCAACATTTTTATTAGAAATGAGATGAGACAATAATATATGCGATTAGTGATGGTTAAATTGCTACCCCGTATGTTGCAAACTTATTCGAAGATTAATGATTAGAGATGATAAGCAAAGATAACAATCCATATTACAAGTTTTCGTAGATTTAATTTCCATATTGTGCAAAAATAATTACGAATATTATCGTTATGCACTCCCCCGTAAGGGGGTTGTTGTTTGAGAATTATATTATGCATGCTAATGGAGAATGAATATTTTTCTCAAGAAATATATTTCAAAAGCCCAATATTTACTTATTAATTAGATATTTCTTACACAGGCAATATTTGAAATCCTCAATCGCTATTGAATAATTAGTTTTTGGTTAACAAATTCAATAAATCTTGAATTTCCATTAAAAAATTTCGAGAATTTTTAGTTGAATGATCAACTACAGAAATGATTCTTTATATATTTATTCAAAACTGAAGAATCTCTAGTTGAAAAATCAACTATCTATTTTTTAACTTTTTCACATGGGACAATCTACCGTAGTAGGCCGTTGAAAAAAAATAGATTATGTAAAATATCTGAATTGTTGATAGTGTAATTGACTTATACTAAATATTCTTTAGTTCTTAATAGAAATCAATAAAAAATGATTTTCAATTTGAAATCAGAAAAATTTCTCCAATAATTGAACATTAAGAAATTTTTAGTAAAGAGCAGTTTGCACAGCACAGAATCATCTGACCAATGTGAATCACATTTACGGGGAGAATAGCTCCAAGAAAGTAATAAATATAAACATGACGAGCGAATCGATTTAAAAAGTTTGGCCTCGCGCCTTTGTCGAGGATAAAAATAATTCCGTACTTCAGTCGTGCAAATGTATACACGTGCACGCATGACCACATCAGGAAATTTCAAACAGCAACACAAGACATTTCCAAAGCTATATTACTCATGATTTCACCACTCAGTCTCACTGCACTATCAGTTCTTCATAAGTTTCTCTCTGCAGCTTATTGTCTGTAAATATTTAGCTTAGACGTATCTATTCAAATTATAATTGTCTGCATGCATGATCAGCGCTTCAGCTTGTTTTTTAATTCTTTCTGCTTTTGTCTCGCCAACTGACGTCTAAGCACGCAATAAGCTTCAACACGAGTCTATAAGAGTTTCCGCGCTACGAGAAATTATTGTTATGACAGCAGCAGCAGATGTCTCCGGCTTGCATATTGAAGCATACCAACTTTAATTAGTCATAAGTTACTGACTTCTGAACTTTTTAATAGAACATGCAGTTTCTCTTCGTTCTTGGTGGCCTATAATTTTCAACTCTAATTTCTAAAGTACATTTTAATAGGGTCTTAAATTAACTCATAAGCGGATCGCGTTATTTGTACGTGATGAAACTATAGTTCCACAAAAGTCTCCCTAAATACTTCAGACTACTAAAACTATTTATTACTATACACGACATTTGGTTATTATTTATTCCCATCGTCGTTTCTCCCTATTTGTTCTATAAATATTAAGAGTATAGTCTTAATTTGAATTGAGATCGTTGACACGAATAGTCGACGGCCTCGAAAACTCTTAGTGATGTTATAATCGCGAATGGTCAATGGGTTTCTGAGAATACGGATGGGGAATATGTAAGTTTAAGACTGTCGTATGTGACACGATTATTTAGATCTGCAAGAATTTTAGTAGATGTAAAACTTGAAAGCTGAGAATACATTCAAATTTAGCCTCGTGGATGAGTAACGAAGCAAGAACACACAAGCCAATCATACTTCCAAATCGTACAGATTGAATAAATATTTTCTTCGTAAGTCGCAGTTGCAGCGAGAAATATTCTTGGAACTGGCAAGGACGCCGCTCCCAAAAATAATACGCCAATAAAGAATTCAAACAAATATTTCAATTCAAACTATTTGATTCAAAAGCCAAAACTCCAAGTCCAGAATAATGATTCATCTTTACCCGTATATATACTAAAAATCGATCACTCGTGAATCACACGCGACTAATTTAAGCAGTCCAAACTGCTCGCGATGAAATTTCGCGCGACAAAACTCTCCGAACTCCCGAAGTTTGCTCCAGAATCATAAATTCGAACCCAGGCAAATCACGAATCGAATTTGGGACGACGACTGGAGGGAGGGTGGGGCCATACTGCCATCCACTCAATTTCCAATCATCGAAGTACCTATACACCTCGCTTCATTATCAACTCAAACATGGCGAGTCGATTACACTGTCGGGATGATGAAAAAACACGGCGGAGTATGGTCAATCGATCGGCAGAGGCGAGCATTCGCGACTCAGCAAAATTAACCGGGGTGCACGAGCCAAACAAAAACCCATTGATTATACATTCATATATATATGTACATATGCGTATTCTATCGGGTTCAAAATCATATCGGCCCGGGGAATCACATTAACGCGTTCGCGATCGCAAAACGAATGGACTCGATCCCATTGGATTGTAATAGAGTCAGTGCCAACTTTGCTCCGTCTCTCCCTCTCTCCCTTTCTCTCTTTCTCCCTGGGCAAACTTCCTATCAGAGAAGCGCGCACAAACGAATTCGCCAAGTTGCGGGGGAGGAGCAGCGCGACGTCGTCGCCCCCGTTGATTCTCAGGTGCTACTACACAGCCCCGAGCGGGAACTTCTGGCAATCTCAAATTTTATTCCGCCCCCTTATACCTCGAGGTGCTGCTGCTGCTGCTGCCGCGCAACTCGGCCGTGGAGACTTTAATAACTTTGAATTCCGCAGCGCGTGCCACGTATACGTACGAGCGTATAGGGAAGCGGGAAGAAGGGGGACGTAAGTCAGCCTTCCGTGGATTCTTTCTCCCGCGACTGCCTTTCCCCGGTTGCATTTTCATTCTCGAGCTTTCCTCTATCCCATTCATGCGGCTCGGTTCTGCCCCGCTCGCTCGCGCTAGATGGGCTGGGAGGAGCGCCGCGCGCGAATTCCGTTTGTTTTCATTCATTAGCGCGCGGCCCGAGGAAGGAAGAGGCTGGGGGTGTCGGCCGCGAGAGGCTCCATCATAAAGTTTACGAAAATTCGCCCCGGCTGTTCTTGATGCTGGCTAATGAGAAGTTCGAACTCGCGGAGAGCCCGTTCCGCTGTACACGGGCCGACGACGGCACGATGATACAGTTTTGGGTGTGTGCTGCTTGTCGACTATGAGTTTGGATTAATTTTACCATGCACAATGCCGGAACGAAATCGCTCGGCCGAGCGAGTATAATTCCATCGTTTCTCATTGAAAACACGTAGACCCCACCAGCTCCCGAGTATATACTGATGAAAATTAAATGGGAAACGCGTTGGGAATCCTCGTATTTATTTTCAGCGTTTTAATTGGGACGCGCAATTTCAAAGTGCGCGACTGCCTAGTTGCGCTCGCTCATTTACGCGGCCGCCCTCCGCCCCCGGGATGTCACGTGTATTTTCAATCTCTGTACAGTAGTCATGAAAAATTCATTTTCATTCTTCTGAATTTCATTTCACGAGCTGATTACTGACCAAATCAGCGCGCGGTATTATTCGAGCCCGCGTCGTGAATGGAAGTGAAATAACAATGGCGAAAATCAATTTCTCTACATATTAAAAATGTATAATACGTGCCAAGTAACTAATTGCCTGTGCGCATTTCTTTCAGGATACAATGCTTGCGCAAAAGGGGAACTGAAGAGATTCGAACACTCTAAATAATTGCGAGTGATGATTTTAATGTTTTTCGAAGGAAAACCAGCCGCAGGAAGAAACCAGATTCGGAGTAGAAGCACCAAATCATCCGACTCTTGAGAATAAAAGAGCATTATTATCTCAACGACCCAATGAAATCACTGCACTCAACCCAAATTTAACCCAACTCAAGATCGCCGCTATTATCCGCACACTTGATAAAGTTCGAGCTGTTGTTTGGGCTGCACGCGAACCGTAAGATACATGTCGCTTCGGGTTGTCGATTGAATCCTCGTTGCACTCGTCCCGTGCACGACTAATTAAAGTCATGCAGATTACGAGAGTTGGCTCGTCCTCTGTCTCTCGTCGAGTTTCGATCGATCGGGGCAGAGCACGGGATTCCGCAGCTCCCAGAGGCTAGCACATTCTCGAGGGAATATTCAAGCCGGGAGTAAAGAGGAGTCTAGTGAGCGCCAAGATGAAGAGGAGGAGCAAGAGGAAGAAGCGAGGGGCGGCGCGTGCCGTTGCAATTCGAGAAAGGAAAATCGCCGTATCGATTTTTCAGCGGCCGCGGCGCGCGCGATGGGCCTTTCCGCAGCTGCTAAAAGGACGGAAATGCACGAGGGCGCTTTTCACATTCCTTTTTATCTGTAGAGCGGTGGGTTGGTGAGAGGGGGGGAGGAGGAGGAGGCAGAAGGGTTGCCGCTGCATTATTCATGCGCCAAATCGCGTCGTCGGGAAGTACGCGCGAGACGACGTCGAGGAAATATACCTTGAGCCAAAGGTGCTCTCTCGCTCTCCCTCCCTCACTCCTATCGCCATGTGTGTATGTGTAGGTACTCATGGGGGCCCCACTGCAATGGAGTCGACCGAGTACATTCGGAGTGCGATTGATCCCGTGACTTCTGCTCGTATATAATAGGCTTGGCTGAGGCTGCGATTCAAGGAGATGTTCACTTCTCCCAGTACCATCCACGGCGAATGTATATTTTCCAAAGGCTCGCGTGATGGAATTCGACGTTTCACACATTGTATTACAAACGAGGTTTTATAGACTTAATTGGCTTGGGCTGTTCATTCATCTATCCCATCTCTCACGCGGTATGGAGTGAAGTCGTGCGCCACACAATTCCCTTTAGTATCCCGTATAAGTCGACTTTTTTTTATTCCGCTAAGACGACTATCTGCCGAGATTATAGCGTCGTAAGGGACGTCATTATTGCACGAAATACCGCGAAATATTGTGGGTGCATTTTGAAAAATCGATAAGTTACATCGACAGGTCTACACGGCGCTCTTTATTTTCCACGTGAAAAGCATGAAACTTCTTGGAGCCTCACAGAGAGCAGATCTCTCAAAAAGTGCGAATAGAATTTCGAAAATGCGCTATTTAGAGTACGAAACTACTAAAACAACGTTTGTATCTCTATTAAATACACCCAGCTGTGTGTTTCTCTACGCTATTGCTCCAAAGAGCGTTTAGTAACGGCAGCTGCAGTACTAAGAGTAAATGATATACTCCGTAGGTTTGTGTTTATTTTTTTTTTTTCACGAGAGGATGTTTTGGAACGCTGGAAGTTATTCTCCACATTTATTATATCCAAAAATATCATACCGAGTCCTGGGAATTGCACGGAGCTACAACATTTTCGAATTCTTAAAAGTTCTCCCGGGTTTTGTATTTCCGTGCAGTTCCACGTGGTCCCACTAGCCGAATTCGAATTGAAATGGAATCAAAAATTACTTCATAAAAATACATATTTATCAGTGATTTATTTTAGTCGAGAAAAACACCAATTAGTTTCAGCGTAACTAGAAGCATTTCGAGAGTTAGCGCGTGAGTCACACTCGTATCTATAGAGCAATTTTTACAAAACGCTCGCGCGAAGAGGTGAGGAGAACGACGCATATCGCGATGACAATGAGCGCACAACACCCGCATCAGCCCCATCGGATGGTAAACAGCTGTAGGGTGTAATTAGTCGGCTTTCAAAGGCTGAACGATCAGGGCGAGACATGGTTGCGGGGGAGTGCATCGGAGAGGAGAAAAAACCTGCCTGGCACTATACAGTTTCGAAGAAACGAAAAGGGGGGAAGGAAAAAAAAGAGTCGGAGACCGGGCAAAGTAACGTGCTGGTATACACATATACATGCACGTATACGGCTCAAGTGGCGCAGATGCTACGGATTTTCCGTGGGGGCACGGGGATAGAAGACGACGGGAAACAGAGCCGTGCATTAGGCCGAGAAAGAGAGAGAGCGGCTCCCGGCGTTTATACGGCGAGTAGCGCATCCTCCCTCGCGCGCTTCCGGTCACTGTGCACGCGTTGTTCCGCTAAAACTTGCTTCGTTGCACGCCGTCGGCCTTTTTCAGAGCTCCAATCGTCGCTATATATCGGCGAGCCGTTCCCTCCTTCATGAAAGTCCGACTTTTTGCGCTGCACTTTTTCCCCGTCGAATCTATCTATAGCCTCTCCTGCGGGCACGCGCGTCCATACACACACATAGGCGCGCGAGCCGCGATAAAGCCGGGAGATATCCGTCGTTTCTGGTACATCGGCTCGACGCGACACGTCCATCAAACGCGAGATGTACGACCCGGCCCCCACGTATATATACGGCCGGTGCCGATGGAACACGAGCGCGCAAATGTAAATTTGAAGCGTCCTGCTTCGCGTGCGCGCCTATATATCATTAATCAATTGTCGTCGTCGGCCGTGTCTCGCGCGGCGACGCGCTCAATCGTCGGGATGACACACGAGCGGACACACGCTTTTCGGCGGTGGACCACATCCGGATTACAACGGAGTGGGCTAGAGAGGCTTTTAAACGCGAAAGGTGCAGGCCTCGGTTGCGTCACGCGCGGCGAATGGCCGAACCGGTTAGCTCGCGCTCCTGCAAATTAGTCCCGGTAAAAGGCTTTCCCCCGCGAGGATGGACACCGCGGCAGCTAACGAGTCGTCGCGCGGGTGCGTTCGTTAACGAATATTTCGGCTCGCGGCCGTGTCTCGATCGGGGCGCACTATTGTGGCGCGGTCGATACTCTTTCGGGACTCGGGCTCTATTTTCCCGATTACGCCGAAATCACGCCGTGGTTTGTTAACGAAAAAAACTCGACCGAAGCGGTTTGGTCGTGTGCGACGGGCAAAGTAATTGGACAATACGCGTACAGACGAATTTCGCCGGGGGAAAAAATCAAGGTATTTCAAACGTCCGATTCGCATTCCCAACTTTGATGGTTCGTGGTTTTTTTTCATTTTTCTCCGTAGAGCGATCCTCGCTAGGATCGATTCGTAGTTACAACGAGTTTATCTCGCGTTAAAAATGAATAAGCGAACGCGTATGGCGAAGTAAAGTGTTTTGCCCCAAAGGGCCACTTTTCTCAGATTTCGTATTTCCGGTGTTTTCTGGGCATCAGTGGCGGTTATGTTTGCAGAATAAAAAGAAAATTTTCGCGTATTTTCGATGCAACAAATGATTATGAAAAAGTACCACATTGACTTTACGTGTACCCAATGTGCCCGATTTGAGTGACTTTGATTTATTGACATTTTGAATGGGCTAAAATAGGCAAATGATGGGGGGATTTTGAAATTACCATTTAAAAAATTTGCAAAAAATATTTTGGGGGGTAGCACATTGGGTATTATGCGCCTTTCTTAATCTATACCCATGCTCGCGAAATATACGTGGTACACATCAACGCAAGTATTTCCTCGAGCCATTTTCCAAATCTTCGTTCATTTCGAAACTCAACACAGTTTAACTGACGCATAATCCCGAACTAACAAGAAATTTCAAGTTTGACTGGAGAGCGAACGTTTCGGGAATCATCACGAACGGGAGAATATTGAGTGAAAGCACGAACGCGCGGGTATATGCTTTTACTCGGATTAACGATGCACCGGCGCACAGGCCCGGCATGTCCAAAAATAAATCTTTAACCCAGACGAGGAGGAGATCATGTATATATATTCACGCGTTAGAACAAAGTGCACAGCGCAGGGCGAGTTGAGCGCGGAAAACCGTAAGCGCATCCACAGCGATAACGGAAGAGCGGCGGCGAAAAGTCGGCTGTGCAGTGTGTTAAAGGGCAACCGCTGCGCGCAACGGCGAGGAAGCGAATGCCCCAATATGGAGAGAGACTCGCGAGAGAGTGAGCGGAAATTTGTTGCCACGCGTATAGCCACTCGCTTCAACCAACGGCTCAGATGGTATACGTCCTATATACCAGAACACCAATGCATATACATATATGATATATATTATACTTGTACGTCCATCCTCGTTATCGCACGGAATCTTGCGTAGCGGACAGCTACTGTACATGTGTTATATCCAAGCGCGCTACAACAGATTCCAGCGGGATTGTTTTCATAGTCGCCGAGTGCGCTTTACGAGCGGTGTTTTCAGCCTGTCACGATTTTTTAAACTTTCACTTGCGAGGACGATTGACATTGAATCCCAATCGTTCGACTGGTTCGACGAGGAACAGACGGTATACAAAATTATTTTCACGAAATACGAAGGAGTTTGTAATGTTTTTTCGGTCGGTCAAGGTATTTCACGCGCGAGGGAGGGGGAATGGGATGTTTTTTTCTTCTTGAGATCACCTCCGAGACTGGATCATTGGAAGTTACTCATTGAATGTGCGACGATATACACTCGCGTTTATGGAAATCCGAGAGACAATAGGTACGCACTCGGACTGCCGGGCGGCAGCAAAATGTCAAAAAATTGCAGCTGATGCACTCGGACGCCGCAGTGGAGATCAGACGCGCGTGAAGGAACGAGGCGAGCCGTAGCGCCTCGTGTATAGGTTATACATTTGCTCCCGCGACGGTGAAGCTGACACTCGCAGCTCTCGAGCTGCTGGTCAGAGTATCAGACTCGAGAGAGTCGGTCAGCTCTTGTCTCTCTGTCTCTGTCTCTCGGTGCGGAGTGACTCACCTGAAAGTGTAGCGCACGGCGGATTGTTGGCGTGGGAGCTGGCAGCTGCAGCTGGTCTCTCTGTTGGCGGCCGCGCGTCACGCGCCGGCAATTGTCCGCTGCTCGGTCGGCTGTGTTGCAGCAGCTCTGTCGAACCGCCCGGGAGAGGAGCCTACACGCGAGCAGCTGGATGCACGAGCTCCGAAACCTGCTCCGAGAGCCCCGCAGACACGCCAACGCACACCCACCGTGTCTATATATAAGCGCTACGCCGCCGAAAACATTCCTCCGGCGCTGAGAGGCACGCGCGACTCGCCGCCGACAGGCCCCTCGAATGCGCGGACGCGACGTCCCGTTTTGCGCTACTACCGACATCTATTGCGCCAGCTGCGCGGCGCGAACTTGTTTTCTTCGATCGTTCTCAATTTTTCGCTATTGTGTGGATAAGTACGGCTTGTTCACGTGCATTTTTTTGCGGTCCTTCACAAGCTGGTACAGTCACGCCGTTGATTATCTTCTTCAAAAATGGACAGTGACTTTTTTTAGAAAAAATCGTCTAAAGATGTTGGTTATTCCGTCATTGTCAATTCCTAGCTTACCTACGAACATGAATATACCCATGTGTACTGACAGATGATTGCAATAATCATTTGAAGGTAAGTATTGAACTTCCCAACTGCCGATAATTCAGTGTTTTTCAATTGCGTTGAAATGGCACTACGGTGACCTTTAAGTGAAGACTGGCAGGCTATCGGGATACTCAATGGTTACACTCTCAACGATGCAACCGTGGAAGGTTTCATTGTGAAATTGAAGCAGGAGTGTAGTCTGATATGGTTTATTACCGTCAGTAGGTTGTACAGGAGTCTGCTCGGGGCTGGAGAAGCGCCGGAACTGTTTCTTCGCTCGCGCGCTTCACGCTCGATACCCCCACTCTGCGGGAGCAGGTATAAGTTCAGAGCTTCTATTCGGCGTTTCGGAGCAGAGAGCCCCCACACCCACAAAAGAAACGATTCTTTCATGTAATTGCATCTGTCAGCAACTATTAAGCATGGAACAAATGTATCATACAGATGTTTATTATTTTTACCCGTGTATCGTGCACATGTATATTCAAAATCTGAGGAGATATAATTTTTGAGTAATATTTTGTATGAATGTAAGTTTTAATTGTGTGCATTGTGTATTTATTTTCTTCTACGTTCAAGGAATGCATGAAAGGCGAAAATAAGAGCTAGCTCAATTTTCGGTATTTCTTTCAAACAGAATACTGTCGAGAACTTGTAAGAATCACAATTACGAAAGCCTGAACAGAAATTATGAATTCCGATAAAAAATTGATTGATCCCGAATTTCGCTTATTTTTGCTCTAACCCAATTATTTCGCGAGATAATCGCAATTAGAAGTTTTGAGCGGTTTTTATGAAATTTATAAGAGCCAACTCAATTTTACGAAAGCCTGAACGGAAATTATGAATTCCGAAAAAAAATTGATTGATCCCGAATTTCGCTTATATTCGCTCTAAACGCATTATTTCGCGAGATAATCGCATTGAAAGGTTTTGAGCGGTTTTTATGAAATTTATAAGAGCTAACTCAATTTTCGGTATTTTTTTCATATCGAATACTGTCGAGAACTTGTAAGAATCACAAATACGAAAGCCTGAACGGGAATTATGAATTTCGAAAAAAAATCGACTGATCCCGAATTTCGCTTATTTTCGCCCTAGGACCATGATTTCGCGAGATAATCGGATTTAAAGGTTTTGAGTGGTTTTTATGAAATTTTGAAGATCTAACTCAATTTTCGGTATTCCTTTCATATAGAATACTGTCGATAACTTGTCTAAAACTTTTTGCGTATGGCCACTATAGCTCCAGAGAACATACGTATCAAGTTTGGTCCAGATTGGTGACCCGAAGGGTATGCACTCTCCTAGTCAGATTATTTATTTCACACACTTGTTCCTGAATGTACATTTTTTAAGATAAGATAACTAACTAGGAGAGGTAGTCAACTTCGGGTGACCAATCATGACGAAACTCTCCGGAATGCTTTTTGGGTACCTCAATAAGCCATATATACAGTCATTCAGTCTAACGTTTCGATTTACCGTAAATATTCTTATCGTACAGTATAGCTATATATAAAAAAGTTAGAGATATAGATATACTGTACATGATATAAATCAGATATTATTGATGAAAAATCTTGGAGAAATCGAAACTTCAGGTACCCAAGAAGCATTTCAGAAAGTATCATCATGATCGGTGACCCGCAGTTGACAACGTCTCCTAGTAAGATAAATTCGTGTTATTTCACTCTCCCTATGAAAATCCGGATTCCCATTCCTAGATTTACACCCGGTACCCTCATTTATTTTTATTCTAAAGAAATTATCATGTGACATGTTGATTTCTCATGAAGTATTCAATATTTGGTAAGTGAAAGAGAAGTAGATTTTCTTTTTAATTTGAAACTGGAATTTCACGGCGAAAAAAATGTATGGACGTAGAACCGATGCTCAAGTTGTTCTCGTTAAATTATACATGCATGGAAAATGTATCATTTGATAAAGTCAGTTAAGAAAAATACACGGTGAAATTTTCACATGCAAAAAAACTGGACGGGAAAAGCAATAGTTTACGAAGATCAGAAAAATTCAGTAATATAGTCGTAAATGCTAGTGTTTATGCCCTTGAAAATGATACTTCAAAGAATAAAAGGTCATCAGGAGAGGAGCTGTCCACGCGGACTCTGTAATCCCTCTACTCTATTGCCTGGTCCAACATGTGTCCACCGGATTGCTGCATCGAGGCTCTCGCGTCCCTTCTTCATTTCTTATACCTGTAAGATGTAACTCATTCCAATACTTCCACATTTTTACTTCTCGTATTTCTAAATACTTTATCTTATCGAATTATAATCTATCAATTTTTACAAGAATCGAAATAAAGGTATCATTTCATAACTCAGAATCGGTTGTCAACCAAATAACATTACAGTTTGGCTTCTGATGGAGAAAGTACAGAACTAATAAAATTTCGTTTCTATAATTATTTTCATTACAATCTTTCGTATCATTGAGCATCGAAAAAATCGTGAAAAAGATTTAAATGGAAATGTATGTCAAGTTTACAAGTAGCGCCCTCTCGAAATTCTATTCATCTCTGTGTTCGGCAGAGAGAAATTTACTACCACTCTCAAAAATCTTAGTAGTGAACACACTATGCTATTACATGAACAGTGGTTCACGAATATATCGGGTCATATTAGCTACTCAGGCATCTCATTTATTACTTTGCTATGAACTATTTTGTGCAATATATTTATAATTTCCACTTGAGTGACAGAGTGTGGAAGTGTCTTTCTTACAAAAAAAAACTATGTATGATAATTCGATAAGATGCATTTTTTCAAATTACGAGATGTAAAAATGAAATTTTGGGAATGGGTTGATAAGGGACAGTATCGGAATGAGCTGCATATTGCAGGTATAAGGAAGGAGGAACGCGAGATCCTCGGTGCAGTAGTTGACATATGTTGGGCCGGCCGAGAGCTTCTCTCCTCCACGGGTGACTTTTTTTTTGGAGGATCGTTTTCAGGTTCATAAACACTACGATTTACGACTTCACTACTGCGCTGATAGGACCCTTTGTAAGCTATTGTTTTTCAGTTTTTCCCATTTTTCTCTTAGAACGCACCACATTTGAAAATTATATCATTAGACTTTTTCAATCCTAACCATCGTATCTATAGGATGACACCCTTTCAATCTATTCATAAATCTGGGCAGCTGGCTGGAGACTGGCTCTTAGACTACTGCTAGCTTTTCTCATATTTCGGAATTTAGTTCTCGACTACGGATTGCGTGAAATAGGAAAATAATAAAATTTGTGCAAGGGGGTCGTGGTAGGTATAGGATACCCTAGTCAGGGCCATAAAAATGTTCACGACATTGAATGAGCCGTTTGCCGGCACTTTTGACGAATTTTATCTGTATGAGAGGCCGTTTTGTTTTCATCGATTATTTTCAATCATCAACGATACTTCGACGGGATCTCTAATGAAAATTTATTAAATATACATGATGTTGAAGTTCGGAACGTTAATGTTAGCAATTTCATCATTTTCCCATATAACAGTTTTTTATATTCCAGAGTCCTCCAGAATGCATAATATGATTATTTGAAAAGTTATACGGCGATCCTATATCGGAAAGACTGTTTTGAATACATCCATGAATGGTCATATTCAAGATATATGGTACGAATGATCATATAATTCATGTGTGAAGGAATTAACCCGTTAACAACCAAAACCGTCAATTTTATATCATGATTTCGATGCAAAATTTATGCATGTAATTGATTCACAAATGGGTCTCATACATGATTTTTTATGTATTTTTGTCTGTAGAATCCGAATCGGTGGTCAAAATTAGAAAATTTGGCCTTTAAAAGAAATATGGCCGTTTTTTAGCAAAGTAATAGCAAAAAATCTGTCATTCTAAAAGTTTACGATTTTTTTTTCAGACATAAAACGCGACAATATATGAAGTATGATTTTTTTTTTAAAAATGGCGGCTACAGGGCCAAAACCACATGAACGTCAGCGTAAATCTTTATCATTTTTTTCTCGAAAACAATTGACTTTAGTGAAATTTTTCAAGAGATCAAAATGTCTTATAATTGCTGAAAGAAAACTAGAAAATTTTTCCAGTGATTTGAGAAAGATTTTGAAAATTTGGATCTTCCCTCTTTGGGTAGTGCTGAACATAAATGTGTAAAATCTGTTTTTTTTTCGAAAACCATGAACTTTTATGAAAATTTACAAAGAATAAAAATGTCTTAGAATCGATCAAATCACTAACGCAGCGGATTCAATTCCTTTAATGTATAACTGCACGATACACCAATTAATTATTGATGAAAATAAATTGATTGCAATTTGGTGGTTGCACAGATTATCCAGTACGTTAGATATATTTGGTGGCCCTTAAAAGGGCCGATTGTTTGGATTTGTTGAAGAAATTTAAGCTTTTTTTTCGGTCTTCTTGGGCAAAAGGACAGCCTGAATGTTGGGGAGGACACCACCTTGAGCAATGGTGACTCCGGAAAGAAGCTTGTTTAATTCCTCGTCGTTGCGGATGGCGAGCTGAAGATGACGTGGGATGATCCTCGTCTTCTTGTTGTCACGAGCGGCGTTTCCTGCCAACTCGAGCACCTCAGCGGCCAAGTACTCCATGACGGCGGCCAAGTATACTGGGGCACCAGCTCCGACGCGCTCGGCGTAGTTGCCCTTACGGAGCAGACGGTGGATACGACCGACGGGAAACTGGAGTCCAGCCCTGGTTGAGCGGGTCTTTGACTTTCCCTTGACCTTACCACCTCCTTTGCCACGTCCGGACATGATGAATAATAGTTATTAGTGACTGGGTTGGACAACGAAGCCAACTCGACTGATGCTCGGCCAAGCAAAGCGACCCTTTTTGTCGGTTACTCGGGCGCGCTCCGCACCTGTGGCGGCTCTCGTTTCTGTCGGGGAGGGGGAACTGCTACCGTATTGGAGCGGAGCAAACGCAGCCATCTGTCGCTCCGCTCCAGTACATGTGTCTCATTCTGTTGGAGAAGGGGAATCAGCTGTTGGATTGGGTCGGAGCGAGCGCACAGTAGCACATAAAAGGGACGGCTCAAACGTCGCTTACCACACTTCTGGTTTTTTGACCGTAGTAGCTGGTAATCGTCGCCATGGCACCCAAAGCAAGCGGAAAGGCAGTGAAGAAGGCCGGCAAGGCCGTGAAGAACATCACCAAGGGAGACAAGAAGAAGAAGCACAAGAAGAGGAGGGAGAGCTATGCTATCTACATCTACAAGGTGTTGAAGCAGGTCCATCCCGACACTGGCGTCTCCAGCAAGGCCATGTCCATCATGAACAGCTTTGTCAACGATATCTTCGAGCGCATCGCCGCCGAGTCTTCCCGCCTCGCTCATTACAACAAGCGATCGACCATCACCTCCCGGGAAATCCAGACTGCCGTCAGGCTTCTTCTCCCCGGTGAGCTGGCCAAGCACGCCGTCAGTGAAGGCACCAAGGCTGTCACCAAGTATACCAGCTCCAAATAGATTGACTTTAACATTATTTCCATCACCAACAATCGGTCCTTTTCAGGACCACCACTTTAATTAAACGTATCAGAACTGTTCCAATGCAACATTTTTAAGCAGGTAAATTTTTGTCTTCCCACATATCTCATAGGTTTCTCCAACGTAACAATATCTCGTAGTCTTCTAGGAGTTTCGGGTAAGGATGGGCGATACTGCCCGATTCTATCGAGAGTACTTGATCCTTTTTTGATGAATCGATTATTTGAGCAATTCTTAGAATAGCCGATTATGTCGATTCGATTCCATTTTTATGAGGAATCAATCAATAATTTAATACTAACAATAAATTTCAAATTTTCTCTCTAAGGCTAATACAAATTAGCCCTCTCGAACAAGACTGAACTTACTAGTTTTTAGCCGCAGCAATAGAAGGGAGAAAATTGATCCTGTGATAATATATCCAATATATCCAACTAAAGTAGCCAAATATTTAAATGTAGTTTTGTACCAAAAATCAAACTTAGCACATAAGAACCATATGTACTAAATCTAGGATAGGTATTGCTCTGTTATATAGTTTATTAAACAGACAGAGCCAACTGACAAAAAAAAAAATACTATTGTATGAAATAATTATAAGAATAATTATCACATACGATGTGCCTGCCCGCGTAAAAATTGAAAGTATGGAAAATATATATGCAATATATTGCATATATATTGCATTATCAGTTATCCAATATATGGATATAATAGCGGCAAACTATAGTTTCCAATACTTAGTCCCCATATATTGGCAATTGTCTATTTAAATATATGCCTGAACATTGCCAATATATGGGCCGAATATTGGTTAAATGAAAGAATATATGGGTTTTCTGAGTATTACCAATATATAGGATGAGTATTATTTGTATATATATATGAATGATAGTAATAGTAATATGGAAAACACATGATGTTAAGTATTCAAATTCTAATTTATTAATAGATAAACATAAGTATGATTTATCATCAAATTGTACATCATAACAGACATTATTTAAATAATCAACATTAACAATCTCCATTGAATCATTGGATGGTACATGTAGAGAAAATGGGTTAACTGTTGAAATTTTGTTATAACCAAAAAATGAATTGGTGGACGAGCTCAAAATCATTCGCCAAGACAGCTACATAAACTTGAAGCAAAGTGCAGCAAGTCAGTATGTGTTGGCTCAGTCAAAGGACTGTCAGTATCGTGACCGAAGAGGATTTATTCCAAAATGTCGGCGGAAATGAAAATACTTTAGCCAAATATAAAGACGGGAAGAAGTACATACAAGGCAAAAGTGATGAAGAAAAGCCGTAAGTAATAGTTTGTACAGTTCTTTAAATCTTCTTTAAAGTTTATATTATTGTATGTAAATAAATTTTTAAAAATATATAAATCTAAAAATCTAAATCTAAATGTACAAGCGAGAAAGCTTTACTCCAAAAATTGACCCTAAAGTTACAAAAAAACCATAAAAAGCAAAAAAAGAGAATATTCCATCAAAATGCAACCCTAACTTGGCTAGTTCAAAATCAATATTCGAAAATTATAATAGCATGGAGAGTGGACCGGAAGAAGCTGGTATTTCTGGGGAACGTAATGTACCAATTTTCACTATTTTCTAAAATATGACATGAATAATTAATATTGTTTGTTAAGCTTATTGAGCTAAGCTTTAAGAAACGTTTTGGAGAATTTCAAAATTCTAAGTCTATCATAGTCAAATTCGCCTTAGGGGATGGCGCATTGGCTGCAGTTACCTTATATATTAGTTGTAAAAATTTTCATGAAAATAATTACAGGACCCTCTTGTGGAATGTCGGCGAGCAGTAAATGGCAGAGTAGCCTTATGCGTAAGGAAAGTCCTTGTAGCAATTCTGGTCTTTGGGATATTGCAGTCGTCACATGGTTCCGAGCATTTGAGCCATCATAGGAGTTTCGCCAACAATTTGCATAACAGATGAGTTCGCGTATATTCGAATCGTTTGTGTTGCGTCTTGATCCCGATTAAGATTTGTATTTATAGAGTGTCGAATAATTTTTGTTATGATTTTTCCGTTTGAATTTCATCGGAGCATAGAATAACGGGTATTCATAATTAAGTAATGTTGCAACATAGTATTGAACTGAAGTTTCAATAATAATAAATCTTTAGATATTTTAATAGAATATAATTGTTTTCATAAAGCCTGACTCGACTATCCGATCCTCATATAAATCATTGATTTTTGTATACGTAATACGTGAATCAATTTCGTGTTATTCAAATATTTATGTCAGAAGAATTTGAAATTTATTGTCAATATTAGGTTTCGATTTCTCATAAAAATGTAATCAAATCGCCAAGAATCGATTATTTTGAGAATCGCTGAAATGATCTATTCTTGAAAAAAAAAAGTATCGAGTACTCTCGATGGAATTGGACAATATCGCCCATCCCTAGAAAATACTGAGAATACGAAATGTGCCATATTGGGTACAATTCCACATTGGGTCCAGTCACCTTACATTATGAATCTGTCCCAGATTAGGAGATTTCGTCATGGAAAATACTGCATGATTTGGTTGAGCTGAGTTAAGGTGAAACACCGCACATAAGGATTGGAATGTTACATCTTTTCATGATCAAGTAGTTTTATTGCTACTGTAATAATGCAAAAAACTAATAGTTTATCATCAGTTGCATAATTATAGATTGAACGAACTTACCTGAAGTTCAATCATAATTATACGAAAGCTTCGCTCGAAGAGATTATATACTTGTATATGCCCCTGGAAATACCAGTCCGTTATACGGAATATGCGTATCGCTTGTATGTAGCTGGTAATTGAAATTTCATTGAAGTATATCATCATTTGTACTTGCGATTGTAAAAATGAGCAGTTATCTTATGAATAATTATCTTGATGAGAAAAATAATTGTCTCACGTCAAAATTATTTGGTGGTCCTGAAAAGGACCGATTGATGTATTTATATATAAGAATGGGGGGGGGGAGGAATGTTTAACCGCCGAATCCGTAGAGAGTGCGGCCTTGTCTCTTCAGAGCGTAGACAACGTCCATGGCAGTGACCGTCTTCCTCTTGGCGTGTTCGGTGTAGGTGACGGCGTCACGGATGACGTTCTCGAGGAACACCTTCAGGACACCACGAGTTTCCTCGTAGATCAATCCAGAGATGCGCTTGACTCCACCACGACGAGCCAGACGGCGGATGGCGGGCTTGGTAATTCCCTGGATGTTATCACGCAATACTTTACGATGGCGCTTGGCTCCTCCCTTTCCCAAACCCTTTCCTCCCTTACCACGGCCAGTCATTTTGATACTAGGTAAATGTGCACTGAGCTACAGCGAACAGCGAACTGATGGCGAAACGCAGAAGACGACCTGCTTTTATGCTTGCCGTGGAGCGGTTTCCCCCACTCAGTTACGCCCGAAACTCGCCGAGTATTCCCGGACAAGCCTTGCAACACATGTGCCCCCCTACCGTTGCGCTGAGATCCAATCGTAAGCGACTCGGCGCTCTTTGAGTCGATGTAGGGGATAAATACGTGGGTAGAACCCGGCAAAATCGTATTCTGTTGGGTCCCTCTGACTAACACGGATCTTGTCAATAATGGCTCGTACCAAGCAAACCGCTCGCAAGTCCACCGGAGGCAAGGCCCCCAGGAAGCAGCTGGCGACCAAGGCCGCACGTAAAAGTGCCCCGGCCACCGGAGGAGTGAAGAAGCCCCATCGCTACAGGCCCGGAACTGTAGCTCTCCGTGAGATCAGGAGATACCAGAAGAGCACCGAGCTGCTCATCCGCAAACTGCCCTTCCAGCGCCTCGTTCGTGAAATCGCCCAGGACTTCAAGACCGACCTGCGTTTCCAAAGCTCGGCGGTGATGGCCCTCCAGGAAGCCAGCGAGGCTTACCTCGTTGGTCTCTTCGAAGACACCAACCTGTGCGCCATCCACGCCAAGCGCGTCACCATCATGCCTAAAGACATCCAGCTGGCCAGACGTATCCGTGGCGAACGTGCTTAAGCTCATTCATCCACTTATCTTTGAAACAATCGGTCCTTTTCAGGACCACTACATATTTTTAACGTGAACGACTATTATTGCATGAACGAATTTTTCTGTTAGTTGGTGGAAATGTTGATGCGACAATGTCTTATCGCATTATCTCATTCATATCCATTTTCTTCATCATTCCGTTACCATAAAATCATCATCAAAATAGCTTGGAATCTCGTATCTAATCACATGAGAAGATTTTAGCAACTTTTACGGATAAAGCAACACTTGAAAAGAACACGATACTTTAGGGGCAATTCTGATTGTCATATAATATAATCACTCTAGGTAATAAATGAATAAATAGATGGGCAGGATGATCTGTAAGATGATGTTTACTATACTTACTATATGATGGGGGGAATCTGGGTTATTTAATTTATAAACTTGTCCTACATACTTTTACATATATATTTAAAGCAAAGTTTACGATGCTTAGACTGTTAAAAACAGAGCCCTGAAAATATGAATATAGGCTAAGAGAAAGTTTATACATCTTCATCCAATTTCCATAAATCGTAAATAGTCGTGTATCTCACACCAATGAATTTGATTGTTTATGCAAGCGCAAGGAAGAAGCTATAGCATCCGTCCGACTCTCCACAAACTTGCTCCCATAGTTAATTGTACCAACGGATATCAACTTACAAGGAGAGGATGTTACCTCCGGGTGTCCAATCAATGAAACTTTGTGAGATGGTGGAACTCCATGAGTGGTCTGATAGCTGATATCTACAGCCGCGCGGTCCAGCGTTTTATTTCTTCGAGATATTGACGAATAATACTTGGTTTTAGGCACGTACAGTATATCTATATCTATGGGTTTCTGAATATACAGATATACTGTATATACATAAGGTCGATAATAGTTCACGAACTATTATCGACCTATTATGTCTCTAAGAAAACGAGCGGCCGCAGATATAAGCTATTAGGCTGTTCATGAATCATCTCACGAGTTTCATCGTGATTGGACACCCGGAGGTAATATCCTCTCTTTGTTAGTATTTTAAAATAGTCCGAGTTTATGACCTGAATTTTGCTATTATAAAAATGTGTCAAGTGTTACAATGACCCTAATAAAAAAGCAGAAACAGAGCCGGCCCCTTGCTCTAGCTTCCAAACGGCAGGCCCAAGAGACTGGAGAAACGTCGGTATAGTATCGTAAATCGTAGTATTTATGCCTCTGAAAACGGTCCTCCAGAAGAAAGAGTCACCCGCGGAGAAGAGGAGCTCTCAGGGCAGACTCATACACTCCCTCTCTCGAGAGTCTCAACGACATGTGACAACCCAGACAAGATTAATGCATCGTGGATTCTGGAACGAAACGCAGCTTATTTGCAATATTTTCCTTCTGCAATCTATTTCCGAGAATTCATTTGTACTTCTCGCGCTTTGAAAAATTCATCTCATCGAATCATCATATTATTGTATTATCATATCAATTTTTCGTAAAAATAGCCACTTCCATCCTCGATAAAGTAGGCACCAAGTGCCACAGTAAAACACACACAGACGAAAGACAATCCAGAGATATTTCCGTGATGTTTTCTTCTCGCAATAGTCACTTATTAAATAGTTATGAACATTTTAGTGCAAACATAGGCGATTTTTTTAGTTATTTGCTTTTAATACGGAAAACAAAGAAGCAATTATGTTGCTATACATGCTATACGTGCTGAAAATAGAGCATAATAAATAAGAATCACTATTGCGTCAAAGATAATTCAACAGCGTCTGCTCAATTCGATAAGATGTATATTTCCAAGTACGAGAAGTAGAAATGAAATCTTGAAAACAGTTTGTATTGCAAAGGGAAAGTATTACAAGTAAACTGCGTCTTGCGCAGGTACAAGAAAGACGAGTCGCTAGAGCCTCGTAGATGCTATAATCTGGTTGACACATGTTGGGCCGGCCGAAAGAGAGAGAGGAAGTGTATAAGACAAGTCAACGCAGAGAGCTCCTCTTCTCTACGGGTGACCGTTTTTCTGGCGGATCGTTTTCAAGGGTCTACGATTTATGACGTTACTACCGCACTTATGAGACCTTTCGTGACCTATTATTTTTCAGTATTCCCATTTTACTCGTAGAACGCACCAGTTTCGAAAATTATATTATCCAACTTTCTCAATCTTAATCATGGTATCTATTGAATGATACGCTTTCCATTCATGTATAGCCTCGGCTAGCTGGCTGGGGACTGGCTCTCCTTCTATAACTTCCATATATCTGCAATCTCGAGCAATCTTCGCGTTTCTTTCCAGTGACAACACTCCAAACGACACACAATCTCATAAATGTCATAAAAAGTTTATTCAATACGTTTGAATTATCTTGTGGTCCTGAGAAGGACCGATTGTTTCTGAAAATGAAAAATTAAGCTTTCTTTTCTGTCTTCTTGGGCAAAAGGACAGCCTGAATGTTGGGGAGGACACCACCTTGAGCAATGGTGACTCCGGAAAGAAGCTTGTTTAATTCCTCGTCATTGCGGATGGCGAGCTGAAGATGACGTGGGATGATCCTCGTCTTCTTGTTGTCACGAGCGGCGTTTCCTGCCAACTCGAGCACCTCAGCGGCCAAGTACTCCATGACGGCGGCCAAGTATACTGGGGCACCAGCTCCGACGCGCTCGGCGTAGTTGCCCTTACGGAGCAGACGGTGGATACGACCGACGGGAAACTGGAGTCCAGCCCTGGTTGAGCGGGTCTTTGACTTTCCTTTGACCTTGCCACCTCCTTTGCCACGTCCAGACATGATTAAAGTTGGGTAGTTTGACGACTGGGTTCAACAGCCAAACTAACTCGACTGATGCTCTGCGGCACTGGAATCGACGTATTTATGCACTTTTAATACTCGCTCCGCGCCAGTAAAAGTGAATGCTCCCATTGGAGTGGGGAACCTGTTCCTCGATTCGAGTGGAGCAAACGCGACCATGTGTCGCTCCGCTCCAGTACATGTGTCCGATTCTGTTGGAGAAGGGGAATCAGCTGTTGGGTTGGGTCGGAGCGAGCGCACAGTAGCACATAAAAGGGACGGCTCAAACGTCGCTCACCACACTTCTGGTTTTTTGACCGTAGTAGCTGGTAATCGTCGCCATGGCACCCAAAGCAAGCGGAAAGGCAGTGAAGAAGGCCGGCAAGGCCGTGAAGAACATCACCAAGGGAGACAAGAAGAAGAAGCACAAGAAGAGGAGGGAGAGCTATGCTATCTACATCTACAAGGTGTTGAAGCAGGTCCATCCCGACACTGGCGTCTCCAGCAAGGCCATGTCCATCATGAACAGCTTCGTCAACGACATCTTCGAGCGCATCGCCGCCGAGTCTTCCCGTCTCGCTCATTACAACAAGCGATCGACCATCACCTCCCGGGAAATCCAGACCGCCGTCAGGCTCCTGCTTCCCGGTGAGCTGGCTAAGCACGCCGTCAGTGAAGGTACCAAGGCCGTCACCAAGTATACCAGCTCTAAATAAATTGACTTGAACATCATCACACATCACGAACAATCGGTCCTTTTCAGGACCACCATTTGAGTTGAACGTTTTGGATTGAATATTCGTAAATGGCAAATACAAAAATAATACAAAAGTACACGGAAGGTCTTATAAGTGATGTATCAAAGTTGTAAAGCCTAGAATTTACAATTCTCCACAAACGAGGTTACATGTATAAAATATATATCTACGTTCCTTCCTCCTTAATTATTTCGTATTTTGGTCAGAGCTGACGATTATGAAGAGATTTAAAGATGTTCCATACTATTTCAATAAAGATATTCCATACTTATTTTCCAGATATTATTTAATAATTTCTCATCAAATAATATTATATTATGCATTTATATATACTAGGAGTCATTCCCCAGCCAGTTGCCCTCGGTTATGAAATGGTGGAAAGCGTATCAATCAATAGATACAATGAAAATGTTAAAAAAAAATTGAATAATAAACTTTCTCAAACTGAGTCTTCGTAACAGAAAAATCCGAATAAAAAAAACAATAGCTTACAAATGCCTCTGTCTCGGCCGACCCAACGTGGGTCAACCAGATTACTGCATCTGCGAGGCTCTCGCCCCCTTGTACCTGCGAGACGCAGCTTATTTCAATTAATACTTTGCAATTTATTTCCGAGATTTTTTTTTCACTCGTTTATAAAAGGAGCGGACAGTATTTCCGGGTGTCCGATGACGATGAAATTTTGTGAAATGGTTCATGAGTAGTTTAATAGCTCGTATATACAGGCGCACAGACTAACGTTCCTAATCTTGTCGAATAGGGCAGAATAAGCTAATTTTATTATCTTTGAAATAGAAAGAACGTGCAAAATTAATTGGGTTTATGTTTTTTGACCCAATCAAACTTAGAGCTTATTCGAGAAAATGAAATCCGTGTCGTTAGGAACGATATGCTCATTTACCTACACTGATAACTCAAAAATGAAAAATTTTCCTTCCCACCACTGACAGTGACAACATGTGTTTGTCATTTTAAGGGTGCCTCTCGGGCCTGGGGCTGCATGGAGCGTCCTGTACTGGCCAAGGTTATTGTCTCGAGGGTCGAGAAATTTTACTACTCGGGAAAGCCTGTGAAAAAAAGGGTCGGAGATAGGGGGCTGCAGATAAAAGTTATTAGCCTACCCATGAACCATCTCACAAAGTTTCGTCGTGATTGAATACCCGGAGGTAGTGTCCTCTCCTTGTGAGTACATATCGATGCCTCTTACGAAGAAAGACACTTATTGCGCCTGCCCGCAAAAAGGATACATGACGCACATCCCAAAATCTGACATGAAAAAATATATAGAATGAAAGCTTAGAATAAGTAGGTCATAATTGACAAAAACAAGCCTTTCAGATAGTTCGATCAACTTTTTCTTCGTTTTTATTCGTGGGATAATAATTCTGAGATGTGTCTTCCTTCGCAGACAGATTGCGAGATATGTCTTTCATAGTAAGAGTCATCGATATAACCAATGACTTGCGAGAAAAAGACCCACTATACCACTGAAAAAATGACGAAGTTGTGAGTTTTCGAGGAAAACAGAAAAACTACCGATTTTCTGGCTTTTCTTATTCAATCGCGCTTTTACAAATGTCACTTACTAGGAGACCACTTGGGATGTGGGTCACCAATCTTGACCAACATTTTTTTGGTGTTTACTTGTGGCAAGAATGGAGTGTATCCAAAGTTTTAGGGTCCAACGCTCCCAAACTTCCAAGATATTAATATATGTATTTTAGTTAAAAACGCTGGTCTCGTCCCAAATGACAATATGTCATCTGAGACGTATTTTCCTCACTGCACTACACTTTCATTGTTCTCACTGAACAATACATCACATTTTATCCTCAAAAACATATAAAAGAAGTAAATAACGTGTATACTCAACAAATTTGACTTCCATGTCTTACTCACATAGAGTAAAACATAAAGTATGTGAAAAAATCAACGCTAATCGACTTTTCACTCTGTGCTTGGATACTGGAGCAATAACAATATGTGCGTGTTATAGTATGATATTGGTCGGTACATGTTCAGAATTGAAGTTTCCATGAATAAAAATCAAGTCTGACACTGAATTGTTGCCTTATGATACTATATTCGTGGTCTTTGTGCTTATATACATGTTGTTATTGCTTCAGTATCCAAGCACAGCATGAAAAGTCGGTTTGCGTTGATTTTTTTCACATATTTCATGTTTCACTCTATGTGAGTAGGACATGGAAGTCAGATTTGTTGAGTATACACGTTATTTACTCCTTTTATATGTTTTTGGGGATAAAATGTGATGTATTGTTCAGTGAGAACAATGAAAGTGTAGTGCAGTGAGGAAAATACGTCTCAGATGACATATTGTCATTTGGGACGAGACCAGCGTTTTTAACTAAAATACATAAATTAATATCTTGGAAGTTTGGGAGCGTTGGACCCTAAAACTTTAGATACACTCCATTCTTGCCACAAGTAAACACCAAAAAAATCTTGGTCAAGATTGGTGACCCACATCCCAAGTGGTCTCCTAGTTAGTTCGCATTTTTATACTCATAGTAAATAAATAAGCAGAGTATTTTTAAACTAATCATCTTGTTGGGAGAAATAATTGTCCCACGTAAAATCCATTTGGTGGTCCTGAAAAGGACCGTTTGTGTTGATAGATGTAGGGAAGGGAGAATAGTAGTGTTTAACCGCCGAATCCGTAAAGAGTGCGGCCTTGTCTCTTCAGAGCGTAGACAACGTCCATGGCAGTGACCGTCTTCCTCTTGGCGTGTTCGGTGTAGGTGACGGCGTCACGGATGACGTTCTCGAGGAACACCTTCAGGACACCACGAGTTTCCTCGTAGATCAATCCAGAGATGCGCTTGACTCCACCACGACGAGCCAGACGGCGGATGGCGGGCTTGGTAATTCCCTGGATGTTATCACGCAATACTTTACGATGGCGCTTGGCTCCTCCCTTTCCCAAACCCTTTCCTCCCTTACCACGGCCAGTCATGTTGATACTAGGTAAATGTGCACTGAGCTACAGCGAACAGCGAACTGATGGCGAAACGCAGAAGACGACCTGCTTTTATGCTTGCCGTGGAGCGGTTTTCCCCACTCAGTCACGCCCGAAACTCGTATTGAATCGGTTTTCCCTCCCCTTTCGCCACTTCGGTGCGAAGATCCAATAATGTGACCTGGCGCCTTCAGAGCTGACGAAAGGGATAAATACGTAGGTAAAACTGGGTAACATCGTATTTCGTTGTGTTCTTCTGACTCAAACAAATATTGTCAATAATGGCTCGTACCAAGCAAACCGCTCGCAAGTCCACCGGAGGCAAGGCCCCCAGGAAGCAGCTGGCGACCAAGGCCGCACGTAAAAGTGCCCCGGCCACCGGAGGAGTGAAGAAGCCCCATCGCTACAGGCCCGGAACTGTGGCTCTCCGTGAGATCAGGAGATACCAAAAGAGCACCGAGCTGCTCATCCGCAAACTGCCCTTCCAGCGCCTCGTTCGTGAAATCGCCCAGGACTTCAAGACTGACCTGCGTTTCCAGAGCTCTGCAGTGATGGCCCTCCAGGAAGCCAGCGAGGCTTACCTCGTTGGTCTCTTCGAAGACACCAACCTGTGCGCCATCCACGCCAAGCGCGTCACCATCATGCCTAAAGACATCCAGCTAGCAAGACGTATCCGTGGAGAACGTGCTTAATCTCATTCATCCTTTTACCCCTTAAACAATCGGTCCTTCTTAGGACCATCACATATTTTTTCAATGTAGGTAATTATTCCTCAACAGATTATTCTTTCAAGGAAAATATTGTTCGTTATAAAAAAAAAAGTAAATATACATGCAATTAATAGTCGTTCACCGTAAACCAAAAAATCCTGTAATAATAACCGCTGAATTGTCATGGAAAAGACGATCATTGAGATCAATTCAATCGAATATAGGAAACAATAAATTGTTGGCACCATATTTTAGTTCTGGCATCGGTTCTTCATCATGGTTCACTGGTCTCGTCAAGCTGTCGTTATTCAAATTTACGACCATGCACAGAATTGTATTGGTAAATGGAAGAGATCGCTATAACCACTGTCTCAGCCAAACTTGTATGTAACTGGTCTGATGGGCTAGTAAACCATGCTGGCGAAACGTTGTAAAAACTGAAATATGGAGTCTACAATTCAGTGTTCTCCAAACTCTATTGGATTGGCCTACAAAGATACCTCATAGTTTTTGTAACAATGAAGGGTGTTCAAAGAAATAATACATTGTCAATTGCTGTTTCTGGAATGCTACCAATCAAGGGCCAGAGTTTGTGAATTCATATTTGAGAACGTTATGACTCAGCTCAAATATTGATCTGTGTATGAGAAAGAATTCATTACGATTTATAAATTCAAACCAATGCATCGATTACATTAATTTTGGATAAATGAACCACAAAAATTCAACTTTCTTGTAACTTATCTTGCTCACTATTATGTTGATTTTTTGTGATCAGAGAGTAATTATAAAGTGATAACTTCAAAGTAAGGTAACTGCAGCCAATGCGCCACGCCTCAAGGGTTTTTGCGAATTTGACTATGATAAACTTGAAATTTCAAAATTCTACGAACAGCATCTTAAAACTTAGCTCAATACCTATCAGAAACCATCTCATAGTTATCATCCAACCATTTTAACCTATTGAAAATCGCAATTTGAAAGAAACGAAAAGAACCAAATGCACTACACGTGCAGTCAATTTGGCACGGTTTCTTAATCACTTGTTACAGCCTATACATACAGGGACGATCAAATTGGCATTGGAATAAACTCTCAATCATGTTCCCATTGATATTTATACAAAACTTTTGACATTCAACCAAAAAATACATATCTAAATCATCGTAATATGTCTATAAAAATATTCAACGATTTTAGTCAGTCTTCGATTTATAATCACATAAAGGGCCACATTGGCTTCACTTATATTTGATACGAAAAAAAGCAACTTGAGTAGGTTAAAAAGTTTGAGAAAACTGATGTGACCAATCGAAAGATGAGATGTTTTTACATAAAAAAGAATAATGACACTTTGATAGATAGAAATTGTTTACACCTTTTTTTAGGTTGCGTGTGAATAGTGAAATAAGAAAAGGGTGAAAAATCAGTAAATGAAACTTCCATGTGTTGTAGGAGGTGGGAAAGGTACCGAAAATTTTCTTTTATTACCCCCAACATGACTCGAGAGCGTCTGGTGCTCAGAGAGTACCGGAAATGCGAAATCTGACAAACGTGCCAAATTGCCTGCAGTTACCTTACATCGATATTGTATATGATCACAGAAAACTCAATTGGAGAAACTTTAAATTCAGAAAGTTCACTTCGGAGAATTTTGCCATTTTGAAATTCTGGGACTATTTGAAAAATCATTATTTGAAAAACCCGTGATAAAAAGGCTCAGAATGGTCATAAGTTATACTGATGAATATTCTGTTGATGAACAATAACATATTCAGATGTATAATAGGCACATGCACAACTTTCTTGTAAACAGTAAACTTCAGTTTATACGTTTGGAATATTTTCGTTAGTTTCAAACAACACAATTTTTTTGTGGAATATTTTCAGGAACAATTTAGAGTTTTAGTTAATCGTTTCGTTCCTCGCGTAAAAAACATTTGGTGATCCTGAAAAGGACCGTTTGTGTTGATAGATGTAGGGAAGGGAAAATAGTTGTGATTAACCGCCGAATCCGTAAAGAGTGCGGCCTTGTCTCTTCAGAGCGTAGACAACGTCCATGGCAGTGACCGTCTTCCTCTTGGCGTGTTCGGTGTAGGTGACGGCGTCACGGATGACGTTCTCGAGGAACACCTTCAGGACACCACGAGTTTCCTCGTAGATCAATCCAGAGATGCGCTTGACTCCACCACGACGAGCCAGACGGCGGATGGCGGGCTTGGTAATTCCCTGGATGTTATCACGCAATACTTTACGATGGCGCTTGGCTCCTCCCTTTCCCAAACCCTTTCCTCCCTTACCACGGCCAGTCATGTTGATACTAGGTAAATGTGCACTGAGCTACAGCGAACAGCGAACTGATGCCCAAACGCAGGAAGTGACCTGGTTTTATGCTTATTGTGGAGAGGATTCCCCCACCCATGAGAGCTGTCGAGGTCAGGTACAAGCCTCGTATCGGATGTCGTCTCCCCTCTAATGCGCTAAGACCAATGGTGACCGACTCACCGTTCATTCTGCCGCAGAACTACATAAAACTGAGATGAGAACCCGGCAAAATCGTATTTCGTTGGATCTCTCTGACTAAACGGATCTTGTCAATAATGGCACGTACCAAGCAAACCGCTCGCAAGTCTACCGGAGGTAAGGCCCCCAGGAAGCAGCTGGCGACCAAGGCCGCACGTAAAAGTGCCCCGGCCACCGGAGGAGTGAAGAAGCCCCATCGCTACAGGCCCGGAACTGTAGCTCTCCGTGAGATCAGGAGATACCAGAAGAGCACGGAGCTGCTCATCCGCAAACTGCCCTTCCAGCGCCTCGTTCGTGAAATCGCCCAGGACTTCAAGACCGACCTGCGTTTCCAAAGCTCGGCGGTGATGGCCCTCCAGGAAGCCAGCGAGGCTTACCTCGTTGGTCTATTCGAAGACACCAACCTGTGCGCCATCCACGCCAAGCGCGTCACCATCATGCCTAAAGACATCCAGCTGGCCAGACGTATCCGTGGCGAACGTGCTTAAGCTCATTCATCCCTTCATATCTTAAGTAACCGGTCCTTTTCAGGACCACTATATATATTTGTAACGTGAGCGACTATTACGTGAACAGGTTCTCCTACGTTCCGCATGACATATTTCGCAGTTGCTTCAACGATAATTTCCAATAAATAATTTAACACATTTTCGTAACGGAAGAATGATATGAATAAAAAGAGTACAAAATGTAATCAAGAATAATTTTGTGGCATTGCGAAACTTGTCGGATGTTGGAAAGATAGAAGGCTCTTATTTTAAGCGGGGCCGGTTCATGCGAAGGAAAATCCCTCAACGCCACGTCACATGTCACGCAATTGACAACACGTGTCTGGAATGCTCACGTACGAAACGCTGTTAATTCTAGTTTCTCCACATCTTCTCGGCCCCTCATGAACAAGAGATTCATTGAGATAGCAATAACGGTCAGGTTAAAATTTTCTTCTCAATCTCTTCCTCCGATTTATCCACGAACCGTCTCAGTAAGATGCATATGAACGAGTTCTGACTGGATAATATAAAACTGACAACGCACATCCGAAATTATGACTAACTGATTGATTTGGAGTTTTGAGAGAAGAGATTATTACTGCTTATAAGTGTAGTCGTTCTACAGAGAAATATTCCAAATTCCGCATTTTAGACAGTTGAAACAGCGAAAAGTCATTTTGTTCGTTTTCATCGATACATCAATAAATTGAAAATCACACTTCGCTTAACCATTGAGACTTACTTTACGTACTCGAGGTTTCTTTATTATACAGGGTGTTCATTTATGAAAGTGAACGATAAATAGAATAAGATAAATAATAAATCCAGGAATCTGCAGAAATCTTTATGACGGCAAACACATGTTGCCAGTGGCTAGAATAAAATTGTTCAATTTCAATAGTATCAAAAATTAGTGTACCGGATTGCCTCTCAATTACTGATTGAAATGTATTTTGAACCACAATAATCGAACCATATTAACGATATCAATGAAGGTAAATATTTTAATTTTGGATTGTTGGTTTCCGAAAGTCAATATTAACTATAGTTAATATGTTTCGATTCTCATGATTTGAAGTACATGCTTATCAGTAATGAAACACGAAGCAAGTACGTTCATTTGCTTACACTAATAACTAAAAAATGAAAAATTCTCTTTCCCACCACTGGCAGTGACAACATGTGTTTGTCATTATAAGGGTGCCTCTCGGGCCAGGGACTCAATGGGCTCCTGTACTGGCCAATGTTATTGCCTCGAGAGACAAGAAATTTTACTACTCGGGAAAGCCTGTAGAAAAAAAAGGGTCAGGGATAGAGCGGAAGCTGGTTAGAGCTGTCTGGCTGGTCGATGCACACGCGCATACTTGCAATGAGCTACCTCTAAAAAACTGCCATAAACATACCCATATCAATTACAGGACTTTGGTGCTACAGGTTGAAAGGACCGCCCAAAACTTCTGACCTGGTTTCTCATTGTTTGCTTTCGTGAATCGATTGTTGGTTTAGTTTTGATCGAATCACATTGCTACGAGAAATTTGCCCGTAAAATTCCATCATATATTTCATTCTATTCAAATGCCAAAAAAGTATACTCAATAGTTTACATTAGGTACTGAAATTAATGTAGTACAGTCACAATAACTCTAGTTCAAAATTCTTTAAAAACGCGGTTACACGTAAAGAGCTATACATCCTTTTTCCTTGATTATTTCGTGTTTCGGTCAATGCTGATGACTATGAAGAGATATAGATATTCCATACACATTTATTTTCCAAACATTATTCCAGAACTTCTCCTCGACTATTATGCACTTATAAACTAAGAACCAGTCCGCGGCCAGTTGCCCTCGGTTATGAAGCGGTGGAAAGCGTATCAATCAATAGATACGATGTAGCGATTGAACGATGGTAACGATTGAAAAATTTGAATGATATACTTTTTTGAACAGAGTCTTAATAAGAGTAAAATCCGAATAAAAGAAAACCAAAAGATTCCAAATAGTCTCATCAGTACAGTAGTAAGGTCGTAAATCTTAGTGTTTATGCCCCTGAAAACGATCTAAATAAAACGGTCACCCGTGGAGTAGAGAACTAATACACTCCCTCCCTACGTCTTGGCCGGCCCAACATTACCAGATTCCTGCATCGAGCTCTCGCGTCTTTTTTTCCTTGTACCTGCGAGACGCAGCTTATTTCAATACTTTTACTTTGTAATTTATTCCCGAGATTTTATTTTCACTCGTTTTTAAAAGGAGAGGGTGCTACTTCAGATCAACGTGTTTTACGAAGAAAGACAAATGCAATCTGTCCGCGAAAAAAGACACAACTCACAATCTAGCCGCGAAGAAAGACACAACTCGCGTCTCCCCGCAAAAAGGATACATGGCGCACATCCCACAATTTTCCGACGTAAAAAATATATGGAATTAAAGCTTGGAATGAGTTGGTTATAATTGACAAAGAACAAGTCTTTTCTACAGTTTGATTGCGGTTTAAACTCTTTTTTCGTTATTATTCGCGGGAGAATAATTCTGACAGCTGTCTTTCTTCGCGGACAGATATGGACAGACACGCTTATGTGTATTTATGGGATATGTGTCTTTCTTCGTAAGACACGTTGAGATGACGATGACGATGAATTTTTGTGAAATGGTTCATGAGTAGTCTAATAGCTCATATCTACAGGCGCACAGTCCAACGAGTAATAATTGGTTTCAAGCATTCGCAGTATATATATATTTCGGAATATATCATCCGGAGGTAGTATCCTCTCTTTGTTAGACTGAATCCATCATGTCAAATAGGAAAGAATACGCTAATTTTCTTATCTATGAAATAGAAAAAACGTGAAAAACTAATTTGGTCGTATTTTTCTGTTTTTTGATCCGATCAAAATTCGAGCTAATAAGAGTAGATGAAATTCATGTCGTTAGGAATGATATGACTTCATTTACATTTGGAGTACATCTAAAATTGACATTAACTATAGTTTATATGGTTCAAAGTACATACTCATCAGTAATGAAACGCGAATCAAATATGCTCATTTGCTCACACTGATAACTCAAAAATGAAAAATGTTCCTTCCCACCACTGACAGTGACAACATGTGCTTGTCATTATATATAAGAATATTCGCTGATGCCTCTCGAGCCTGGTGCTCGTTGGAGCGTCCTGTACTGGCCGAGGTTTATAGTCTAAGAGCCAGTCCCCAGCTAGCTTCCCTGGAAGATAAACGGGTGAAAAGTATATGAATCGATAGATACGATGATAACGTTTGAAAAATTCTAATGGTAAAATTTTTAAAGCTGAGTCTTTCTAGGAGAAAAATGCGAAAAACTGAAAAACAATAGTTTACAAAGGGTCTCATAAGTGCAGTAGTAAAATCGTAAATCGTAATGTTTATGGCACTGAAAACGATACTCCAAAAAAAGGGTCACCCGTGGAGGAGAGGAGCTCTCTGCGGGGACTTATACACTCCCTTCAGTCGGCCGGCCCAACATTTGTCCCCCGGATTACTGCATCGGGCTCTCGCGTACCTTTTCTTTGTACCTGAGTGACGCAACTTATTTCCAATACTCCTACTTTGCAATTTAGTTCCCAGATTTCATTCAGGCCGATAAGGTAAAATATGTTTTTCCACGTGCGGATTTTCCTTATTCGCCATCACTTTATCACCGATTTATTCTGCTGCATGCACTTTTTATCTGACAATAGTCTAAAAAAAAGAGCTTTCACGGCTTCCTAACATAACTATCAACCGGACTATAACTTTCAACATAACGATTTAACGTGAACTGGGATAACAGAAGGAGAATTAACGGAGTCTTGACAGTTGTTCGTGTTACTCCTATGTATGACCTTCTCTCAATGAGATTTTTTGCAACTCTTTCCGCAATAAATGTCATGAATTTTTCTTTTGTATAAAACGGAAATTAGGAGAATGCGTATAGACTTTTCCACGTGCGCATTGTTTATATAACAATCCAAAGAAACTATATGTTTTTTGAAAAAGGTGAAAGAGCACGTAAACTTTTTTGAGTCTACGTGCATTGTTAGCTTTTGTGCAGCAGAGAAAAACCATTAAAAATGACTCTAGTCTATAGAAACGTGTTTAGCATAGACCGAAGATATAAGAAAAATGTTAATCGAATTTCTAGAACAATACACTAGAAGTTACATGAAAATTTCTGATGGGCATCTAAAAATTCATCGTGGAAAATAATATGAATTGACAGGTGGTGATTCGTTCAATCATGATCATTGGTTGAATAATATATTTGGATAGAATAAAATATTAAAAATATACAAATTCGACAACTTACATGTGTAACTTACAAATGTGTGTTGAGTCCTTCGTACATAATGAGGATTGCTAGTGGAGAGTAGTCTCCTGACTCAGTTGACTTCAAAACCTAGTGGGAGCAAAAATTTCTTCCAAGGTGAAATTGGCCGGCGTTTATATATACAAGTGTTCAAATTTTAACGCTCAAGCCAGATACAATATTTTATACTAGTTCGTTTAACTCGTAGAATAACATGAGATCTATAATAATTGGTTAGATATCTCCGGGTTAATGGAACGTTCAATTCATCCGTTTTTGATGACAGTATACTCGAAAATCGTTTCAGAAAATTTCTCCACTCTGCTTGTGATTACAAATGCATGTATCCCCAAACAGAATTGAATCATGAAAATTTCAAAAGAGAATTCTTGTCTAGTCCATAGTTTGCACCCTCAATCCCCGCAGCACCAACAAACTATGGCTAAGCTAAGAGCTTAATCAATCGAAGCACAGGCTTTTGTAATTTTGTAGCTTACGCATATTAAAAGAAACTTAAAAAAAGGTCAGCTGCAGTAAATTTTTTTTTTATCGCATAAAAATCGATCCGCATCGGGGGGTTGGCGAGCGAAGCGAGCAGGGGGGGTACTCCCTCCCTAGTGTAAATAATAATAATCAAAAATAACAGTACATAGAGACCTCTCGTATAATTGATGGAATAGTCGGCCTGTCAAATTCTTCAGCTGTATTGACTGGCGCAATAGACTTATTGAGTCTAAGATTATTCACAATTGTAATAGTAAATAAATAAGCAGCCTTTGTTCAACCAATCTTGTTGAGAGAAATAATTGCATCACGTAACAACCATTTGGTGGTCCTGAAAAGGACCGATTGATGTATTAAGAATGGGGGGAGGAATGTTTAACCGCCGAATCCGTAGAGAGTGCGGCCTTGTCTCTTCAGAGCGTAGACAACGTCCATGGCAGTGACCGTCTTCCTCTTGGCGTGTTCGGTGTAGGTGACGGCGTCACGGATGACGTTCTCGAGGAACACCTTCAGGACACCACGAGTTTCCTCGTAGATCAATCCAGAGATGCGCTTGACTCCACCACGACGAGCCAGACGGCGGATGGCGGGCTTGGTAATTCCCTGGATGTTATCACGCAATACTTTACGATGGCGCTTGGCTCCTCCCTTTCCCAAACCCTTTCCTCCCTTACCACGGCCAGTCATTTTGATACTAGGTAAATGTGCACTGAGCTACAGCGAACAGCGAACTGATGGCGAATCGCAGAAGACGACCTGCTTTTATGCTTGCCGTGGAGCGGTTTCCCCCACTCAGTTACGCCCGAAACTCGCCGAGTATTCCCGGACAAGCCTTGCAACACATGTGCCCCCCTACCGTTGCGATGAGATCCAATCGTAAGCGACTCGGTGTTCTTTGAGTCGATGTAGGGGATAAATACGTGGGTAGAACCCGGCGAAATCGTATTCTGTTGTGTCCCTCTGACTAACACGGATCTTGTCAATAATGGCTCGTACCAAGCAAACCGCTCGCAAGTCCACCGGAGGCAAGGCCCCCAGGAAGCAGCTGGCGACCAAGGCCGCACGTAAAAGTGCCCCGGCCACCGGAGGAGTGAAGAAGCCCCATCGCTACAGGCCCGGAACTGTAGCTCTCCGTGAGATCAGGAGATACCAGAAGAGCACCGAGCTGCTCATCCGCAAACTGCCCTTCCAGCGCCTCGTTCGTGAAATCGCCCAGGACTTCAAGACCGACCTGCGTTTCCAAAGCTCGGCGGTGATGGCCCTCCAGGAAGCCAGCGAGGCTTACCTCGTTGGTCTCTTCGAAGACACCAACCTGTGTGCCATCCACGCCAAGCGCGTCACCATCATGCCCAAAGACATCCAGTTGGCAAGACGTATCCGTGGTGAACGTGCTTAAGCTCATTCATCCCCTTATCCTTGAAACAATCGGTCCTTTTCAGGACCACCACATATTTTTAACGTAAGCGACTATTCCTGGACAGATTATTCTTCTACATTCTTTATGACCTACATTCTTGTTTGTAGGGTAACTTCGACAGCAAGCAATGTACCATATCAAAATTCAATTTTAACTTTCATTGTGATAAAATATCCAATCACACTGAGAAAAAAATCTGGTAAACCCTACCATATTTTTACTATATAATATGAAGGAAAAAGGCGACAACCATAAGTGTATGGTGAATCCTACTATAAAAAATTTAGTGGATATATGATGTCAGTAACTATACCTACATATGATTATTTACTATATATTAGTAAAATACACTGTATACCAGTGAAATCTTACGAAAATATAGACGTATAGACGTATACGTGGCTAACGTGACATATTTTTTCGTCCCAGCGGCAGTAAAGTGCCTACTTTGCGTCCTGGCGTTTGCAAAGAATGGCACTTTTCTGCCGCGGGGTACGAAAAATAGTATATGCACCTCGCTCATCTAGGCTATTTCGGCAAGCGCAAACGTTTTTCGTGCCGAAATCGCCTAACCTCGCTCGGGTGCATAATATACTATTAACGTTAGCGGCTATTCCTGGACAGAGTATTCTTCTTAATTCTTCATCACCTACATTCTCGTTTGCAGGGTAACTTAAACGGCAATAAATGTGCCATATTTAGATTATTTCAATATTTACATTCATTGTGATAAAATATGCAACCATCCTTTTATAAGATTTTAGTCAATTCAAAGTCACCCAACTCGTACACTGATGAACGATTACAGAGAAAAATAATGAAGGAAAAAGTATGTTTCAATCATATCTAGCGTAAAAATATTATTACGGAAATCCAGTCCAATTAGATTTCTAAAAACTCGAAGAATGTCAACAGTAATATTTCAAGTTATCAAGGTTAACGCTCGGCAGTTGGTGTATGAGGAAAAAAAATATTTATAAGATGCTGTAATCCGAAACAAACGACTTGAACATGTGATCTTTGGAACTATAGCCACAAAGTATTTTCCGTTCTACCTGGTATATTTGTTAGAGATAAAAAAAATCTACTTTCACGCTGGAAAAAAGTCAAATGTCTATGTTTTCACATTCATCAGTTTTTTAAATCTAACTGAACTCTGGATTGCTGAACCAATTTTTTTTATATCGGTTATATTCAAAACAAATATCTTCTTTCTATACTTTTTTTCTAGATGCTCTGTCTGCGAATTATTAAAAGTTGAAAATTTGAATATCTATCAGTTTAATTCCTCTAAAAAACCAGTCTCCAAGGGTCAATTTATGAAAATAAATCGGAAACATATGTCTTTATTTCTAGTGCAAGGTAGCATACATTTTATGGTCGGCTCATTTGGCTACCTAAAGTATGTGACTTATCCTTGTCACTATGAAGTTTTCACTCTGAAGCTGTTGCGGAAGCATACCAAAGTTATTTCTCTTTGGAATTAGTTATACTCCACATGGTAACGCCAAAATCGTTGAACACTTAATTCATAGAAGAAAGATCCGAGAGAAATATGTATAACATTTTATCAACAATTCGTGACATCAGAATTAAACATTTTCGTGATATCAATAGGGGTGGGACCTGTATTTGCGAAGGTGTATCCCTCCACGGTGCGGCGTGATATTCACGGTACGCATCTGGCAACATGTGATCAGAGAACTCCGGTTCCTCCCGAGCACATACGCATTTAATTCGTCAGATGTGTCGGGAAACGGCTCAGCCTAAACATTTTTATAGTCTTAGGCCCAATAGGTATACCCACAACGACTCTCTCATCAAGCTCGTGCAGACTCTCACCCTTTTAGTTTGGGCAATATAATTTTAATTACATAATTCCACATAAAATACAGGGGGATGCTAGAGTACGTATACATAAGAGGATTCAAGGGATGTATAAATGGGGATGTTGAAGAAAAGCTTACAGTGAGACGAACATGCTATCCCAAAATCCTGTATAATTATATGGCCAATAAACCTCTAAATAGGGAATTTGTCCTTTAGTTTGCCCACTGTGAAGCGAGGGCTGCGGTTTGCATCTGCAGGTAGTGGTTAAAAGGGAGGATGTGAGGAGTTGGGGCTATAAAATAAGAGGTGTAGTAAAGATCTCTATTACTCTACTAGAATAAATGAACTATAGTAACCAAACAATTCAAAATGAATTACAGCAGTTTTTAGAAAATGCTATAGCCGAGTTTTGAAATTAACTGCATTTCGAAATTAACTGAGGCCGTTGGATAGTGTTCAAAAAGTATTTCTATTTTGCTTGTGCCGGCTCTCCTGGTCGCAATTTTGATCTGAAATCAAAAAATCAAAAAAATTTACATTAATTACATTTATAGTTGGTAGATAAATTGAAAAAATTCAGCAGCGTATTCTACGGGAAATTGACTAACTTTTTATGCGAAAAGAAAATTGAATTTTTTGGTCATTCTAACTGTATATCCCCCCTTAATAAAGAGAATTTCAAAAGAAAAAAGAAGCCTCCACACACGTCGGCCGGCGGGACAAACGCCGAGTTGCTCACCATTGGTCTTGGCGCTTTTGAAGGGGGAGAACAGCCAATGCGAGGCTTGTGCCTGACTACTCGTCTGGTTCCGAACGTACACGGGTGGGGGAAGCCGCTCCACGACAAGCATAAAACCAGGACACTTTCTGCGTTTCAGCATCAGTTTGCTGTTCGCTGTAGCTCAGTGCACATCTCCCTAGTATCGAAATGACTGGACGTGGTAAGGGAGGAAAGGGGTTGGGAAAAGGAGGAGCCAAGCGTCATCGCAAAGTTTTGCGTGATAACATCCAGGGAATCACCAAGCCCGCCATCCGCCGTCTGGCTCGTCGTGGAGGAGTCAAGCGCATCTCTGGATTGATCTACGAGGAAACTCGTGGTGTCCTGAAAGTGTTCCTTGAGAACGTCATCCGTGACGCTGTCACTTACACCGAACACGCCAAGAGGAAGACGGTCACTGCCATGGACGTTGTCTACGCTCTGAAGAGGCAAGGCCGCACTCTTTACGGATTCGGCGGTTAATCATCTCCAATATTATTATCCTTTCACCATCATAAAACAATCGGCCCTTATCAGGGCCACAAAATGGTTTTAACATAAGACAATCGTGTTTCTCAACAAGATGATTTTTCTAAGATACCTAACTGCCCTTTTCGTGGTCACCATTAAAAAAGGAAGTTCATTTAAAAACGATCAGCCACATATATTCCTTGCATTCGTCATTTCCAATACATGTTTCCTAAGTAATAATTATAAAATATAATGAAATTGATATTCACATTCCGTCAATTTACAAAAAATGAATATACTTGCAGTGAGCCATTTTTTTTCATGATATGATTGTATATTATGCAGTAATGGCGAGAATTGCAATTTCACGCACGAACTGTCGGTCGGTCTATTGGCTTAATTATGTTAGCTTAGTGTATATACACGAACAAGCTCAATTTTATTGTTACTTGAATTATCGAATGAAGATGTTTGGAGTATGAAAACAGATAGGAGCAACATGGCTTGTCTAATATGATTGACCAGAAAGGGTTATTCTTGCAGAGCATATTCTTGCGCTGATTTTGATCGATGAGAGTTTAATAAGACTTGAAAAAACAGTACAATCGGTGATGTGAGTCCCACTGACACTCCAAACGAACTAACCTCAAGTTTACGAAGTCAAGAAATTTCTCTTATCTGTACTGAGAAATTCTCGCGTGATCGTCATAAATGTATGTGTAAATTGCCTCTGTTGTAACAATGTTCCAGGGGCGACTACTGGATGTGAAATGTCATGAGGATTCACATTATAAAAGCTTCTTGGGTGATGAAGTGTTATTCGAAATTTCATTCCACTTTCAAATTAGTAGTCTCACGGGAATTACAATGATCCGTATTTCCTCTGCATAAACGATTGGAGGATTCATATATTAGAAGAAAACAAGAGTTTCATAAAATAATGAAGTTCCGTTCATGCATTCTTGGAAGGATGCAATTTCAATTGGAGAATTTTTCTGTAAGGCAACGTATTTTCAATAAAATCAACCAGTTTTCTCCCGCAGTAAACCTTGATTTGAATTCATTCTCGTTTAGTTCAATGTTTCTGTGGTTGCATTTAACATAAACGAAATTGCTATCAACTGAAAACTAAGTGAGAATTACGTTGAGTACAAAAAATTCTCATTGACTTGCAAAGAGAACCTTGAAGAATTTCCATTCATTCTTATTAGCACTCGGAATACATTGTCTGTATTTCATCGAATAACTGATCATTGGCGAAAAATCTCATGTCCAAAAGTAAAGTCATTCTTTTCGAAATATTCAAGAAAAAACTCCAAAAACAATTTCATAATTATCAAATTTACACTTTTGTAGAAATATGGAGTGGCGTAACCTCGTTCATATTCCGTAAGACTACAAAAAGATCCGTTGGTAGAAAGAACATCGAGGTTCAGAATACCTGATAAATGAAAAATGAGATTTATTTGTTTTCAGAATCAATATAGTACACACATTCCGATGTTAACTCATTCAATGTTCACGTCAGAATCGATCAGTGTTTACTAGATATTATAGTTGAGAATTTCGAAGGAGTAAAACACAGCTCAGCTGCTATAGGATATAGACGATAAACATCGTCAGTTTTGAATGTTTTTCGATTTATTGTTAAGCTCTGAGTTACGGTGAAATATATATACACAGTAAAAACGATTACTGAGAAGTGTTGCAGTACTGAAAATCGATTTTACTAAAAATATGTTCGAAAAATCCAAATTTCCTTAGTTTCAGCAACTATTACTCAAATTAATATTTTTTTTGAATTCAGTATATAAATTTACTAAAATTGAGTTTTGTGATTCATAAAATCGATTCTGAACTGAATTGACAGGTGATTGTATAAAGGTCAGTGTTGAATAAGTATTTTTGTGAGCATTCGAATGAAAACTAGACAACTTCACGAGTTGCTGCGAATTCTGAGAACCTGATTAAAACAATGGAAAAAATAAGATAAAAAATACACAAAAAGAAGAAATAAACAATAGATTAAAAACAATACATTTTTATTTATCCTGTACAAAGGTTATCGCCCCCATATTTATGAGATTCAGACAAGAGAATAATCTAAATACAGAAATGAAAACTATTAATTCAAATAATTCGTCGTACCGGAATTCAGTACAAACAGTACTCAATCTAAACACAAAATGAGAATTTTAATTCGAGTACTTTTTGCTTCCTCAAAGAGAAAGCTTGGTCATGCGGGAATAATCGCCCCACCGAATCAGACCTCGGGACCTCGATTTTCGTAATCTACGGGACGAAAAACATGGAAATCCATGTGATGGCGAGTGCTTGACATTTTGACATTGTTGAGAGAACGGTACGAAATTTCAAACGCTAAGCAACTTGGTCATTCTTTTTCATGATGTAAACTCTCGTTCATAATCCGGCTCTCTTCTTACAAACTCTCCCGTGATCCAGATACAAAGAAAATAGTAACGCGCGGGATTTTTTCAGGCTAGTACTCAGTGTGTCCCTTGGGAGTTCCATGCTTTATTCACTCGGTCCGCGGTCATTTACGAGAAAGACTTTTGGTGGAGTAGATCCTCCGCGAATAGGATCACCCCACCCTGCTTCATCCGGTAGAGGGCGCAGAATCAACCACATTCGAGAAATTTGGGAGCTGCTTCAGTTCGCCCAAGACCCTCGCCGGGAGCAGACAATCGGATCATGGCTGAATTTCGTCTGTCACTCCAAAAACAGAGATTAGTCCTGATTTGTTCATCTTTTCCGATCCCAAATACCCCCTCACACGAATCGGACTATGAATGCATGAGTGAATTTTACTGGGATAAAGTTGAATTTGAATACATTATCCAATTGGGCATCTGGGTGGGAGTGGTCTGTATCCTGTTCGTTTGCGGATGATTTCTTGCTGGCAATGGGTTCAGTTTTCTTGGTGCAGTCTGACTCCGGTCAGTCAGTAAGACGGATAAGAGGTCGTCCCCGTCGGTGGGAGTTGTTCGTGGATGGGTGGAGTATGGACATTTTTCTGATTTGCGTCAAGTAATTGGGTAGGGTCTATGTACGTGCTTTGTCATATATGGATTTCTTTCAATTTAAATTTCTTCAAAGTGATGGCGAGTGGTTGACATTTCGACATTGTTGAGAGAACGGTACGAAATTTTAAACGCTAAGCAACTTGGTCATTCTTTGTCATAATGTAAACTCTCGTTCATAATCCAGCTCTCTTCTTACAAACTCTCCCGTGATCCAGATACAAAGAAAATGAGTAACGCGCGGGATTTTTTCAGGCTAGTACTCAGTGTTTCCCTTGGGAGTTCCATGCTTTATTCACTCGGTCCGCGGTCATTTACGAGAAAGACTTATTGGTTGAGTAGCTCCTCCGCGAATAGGATCACCCCACCCTGCTTCATCCGGTAGAGGGCGCAGAATCAACCACAATCGAGAAATTTGGGAGCTGCTTCAGTTCGCCCAAGACCCTCGCCGGGAGAGGACAATCGGATCATGGCTGAATTTCGTCTGTCACTCCAAAAACAGAGATAAGTCCTGATTTGTTCATCTTTTCCGATCCCAAATACCCCCTCACACGAATCGGACTATGAATGCATGAGTGAGTTTTACTGGGATAAAGTTGAATTTGAATACAATATCCAATTGGGCATCTGGGTGGGAGTGGTCTGTATTCTGTTCGTTTGCGGATGATTTCTTGCTGGCAATGGGTTCAGCTTTCTTGGTGCAGTCTGACTCCGGTCAGTCAGTAAGACGGATAAGAGGTCGTCCCCGTCGGTGGGAGTTGTTCGTGGATGGGTGGAGTATGGACATTTTTCTGATTCGCGTCAAGTAATTGGGTAGGGTCTATGTACGTGCTTTGTCATATATGGATTTCTTTCAATTTAAATTTCTTCAAAGTGATGGCGAGTGGTTGACATTTCGACATTGTTGAGAGAACGGTACGAAATTTCAAACGCTAAGCAACTTGGTCATTCTTTTTCATAATGTAAACTCTCGTTCATAATCCGGCTCTCTTCTTACAAACTCTCCCGTGATTCAGATACAGAGAAAATAAGTAAGGAGCGGGATTTTTTCAGGCTAGTACTCAGTGTGTCCCTTGGGAGTTCCATGCTTTATTCACTCGGTCCGCGGTCATTTACGAGAAAGACTTATTGGTGGAGTAGCTCCTCCGCGAATAGGATCACCCCACCCTGCTTCATCCGGTAGAGGGCGCAGAATCAACCACATTCGAGAAATTTGGGAGCTGCTTCAGTTCGCCCAAGACCCTCGCCGGGAGCGGACAATCGGATCATGGCTGAATTTCGTCTGTCACTCCAAAAACAGAGATAAGTCCTGATTTGTTTATCTTTTCCGATCCCCAATACCCCCTTACACGAATCGGACTATGAATGCATGAGTGAGTTTTACTGGGATAAAGTTGAATTTGAATACAATATCCAATTGGGCATCTGGGTGGGAGTGGTCTGTATTCTGTTCGTTTGCGGATGATTTCTTGCTGGCAATGGGTTCAGCTTTCTTGGTGCAGCCTGACTCCGGTCAGTCAGTAAGACGGATAAGAGGTCGTCCCCGTCGGTGGGAGTTGTTCGTGGATGGGTGGAGTATGGACATTTTTCTGATTCGCGTCAAGTAATTGGGTAGGGTCTATGTACGTGCTTTGTCATATATGGATTTCTTTCAATTTAAATTTCTTCAAAGTGATGGCGAGTGGTTGACATTTCGACATTGTTGAGAGAACGGTACGAAATTTTAAACGCTAAGCAACTTGGTCATTCTTTGTCATAATGTAAACTCTCGTTCATAATCCAGCTCTCTTCTTACAAACTCTCCCGTGATCCAGATACAAAGAAAATGAGTAACGCGCGGGATTTTTTCAGGCTAGTACTCAGTGTTTCCCTTGGGAGTTCCATGCTTTATTCACTCGGTCCGCGGTCATTTACGAGAAAGACTTTTGGTGGAGTAGATCCTCCGCGAATAGGATCACCCCACCCTGCTTCATCCGATAGAGGGCGCAGAATCAACCACATTTGAGAAATTTGGGAGCTGCTTCAGTTCGCCCAAGACCCTCGCCGGGAGCGGACAATCGGATCATGGCTGAATTTCGTCTGTCACTCCAAAAACAGAGATAAGTCCTGATTTGTTCATCTTTTCCGATCCCCAATACCCCCTCACACGAATCGGACTATGAATGCATGAGTGAGTTTTACTGGGATAAAGTTGAATTTGAATACATTATCCAATTGGGCATCTGGGTGGGAGTGGTCTGTATTCTGTTCGTTTGCGGATGATTTCTTGCTGGCAATGGGTTCAGCTTTCTTGGTGCAGTCTGACTCCGGTCAGTCAGTAAGACGGATAAGAGGTCGTCCCCGTCGGTGGGAGTTGTTCGTGGATGGGTGGAGTATGGACATTTTTCTGATTCGCGTCAAGTAATTGGGTAGGGTCTATGTACGTGCTTTGTCATATATGGATTTCTTTCAATTTAAATTTCTTCAAAGTGATGGCGAGTGGTTGACATTTCGACATTGTTGAGAGAACGGTACGAAATTTCAAACGCTAAGCAACTTGGTCATTCTTTTTCATAATGTAAACTCTCGTTCATAATCCGGCTCTCTTCTTACAAACTCTCCCGTGATTCAGATACAGAGAAAATAAGTAACGAGCGGGATTTTTTCAGGCTAGTACTCAGTGTGTCCCTTGGGAGTTCCATGCTTTATTCACTCGGTCCGCGGTCATTTACGAGAAAGACTTATTGGTGGAGTAGCTCCTCCGCGAATAGGATCACCCCACCCTGCTTCATCCGGTAGAGGGCGCAGAATCAACCACAATCGAGAAATTTGGGAGCTGCTTCAGTTCGCCCAAGACCCCCGCCGGGAGAGGACAATCGGATCATGGCTGAATTTCGTCTGTCACTCCAAAAACAGAGATAAGTCCTGATTTGTTTATCTTTTCCGATCCCCAATACCCCCTTACACGAATCGGACTATGAATGCATGAGTGAGTTTTACTGGGATAAAGTTGAATTTGAATACATTATCCAATTGGGCATCTGGGTGGGAATGGTCTGTAGTCCGTTCGTTTGCGGATGATTTCTTGCTGGCAATGGGTTCAGCTTTCTTGGTGCAGTCTGACTCCGGTCAGTTAGTAAGACGGATAAGAGGTCGTCCCCGTCGGTGGGAGTTGTTCGTGGATGGGTGGAGTATGGACATTTTTCTGATTCGCGTCAAGTAATCGGGTAGGGTCTATGTACGTGCTTTGTCATATATGGATTTCTTTCAATTTAAATTTCTTCAAAGTGATGGCGAGTGGTTGACATTTCGACATTGTTGAGAGAACGGTACGAAATTTCAAACGCTAAGCAAACTGGTCATTCTTTTTCATAATGTAAACTCTCGTTCATACTCCGGTTCTCTTCTTACAAACTCTCGCGTGATTCAGATTCAGAGAAAATAAGTAAGGAGCGGGATTTTTTCAGGCTAGTACTCAGTGTGTCCCTTGGGAGTTCCATGCTTTATTCACTCGGTCCGCGGTCATTTACGAGAAAGACTTATTGGTGGAGTAGCTCCTCCGCGAATAGGATCACCCCACCCTGCTTCATCCGGTAGAGGGCGCAGAATCAACCACATTCGAGGAATTTGGGAGCTGCTTCAGTTCGCCCAGGACCCTCGCCGGGAGAGGACAATCGGATCATGGCTGAATTTCGTCTGTCACTCCAAAAACAGAGATAAGTCCTGATTTGTTTATCTTTTCCGATCCCCAATACCCCCTTACACGAATCGGACTATGAATGCATGAGTGAGTTTTACTGGGATAAAGTTGAATTTGAATACATTATCCAATTGGGCATCTGGGTGGGAATGGTCTGTAGTCCGTTCGTTTGCGGATGATTTCTTGCTGGCAATGGGTTCAGCTTTCTTGGTGCAGCCTGACTCCGGTCAGTCAGTAAGACGGATAAGAGGTCGTCCCCGTCGGTGAGAGTTGTTTCATGATTTTTATGTTTTATGATTGTTTTATAATCAAGTTTTGTGATTCCTAAAATCGATTCTGAACTCAATCGACAGGTTATTGTATAAAGGTGAGAGTTTGACTATAGTATTTTTGTGAGCATTCGGATCAAAATTTGACAATTCTACGAGATAAATAATAGATTTGAAAACTACATTTTTATTCAGCTTGTACAAGGGTTATTGCCCGCATATTTTTTGAGATTGAGACACTAATAAAAGAATAATCTAAATACAAATATGAAAATTATTAATTCAATTACTTCGTCGTACCGAAATTCAGTACGAAAAGTACTTAATGTAAGTACAAAATAATAATTTTGATTTAAGTACTTTTTTTATATCGAATTTTGTTCCACCCCATTTTAAGAAAGAGTTTTTACCCAAATTAAGAAATCATGTTTGCTGTGTAGTCAATTGACAAAAATGACAAAAAAATAAAATATGAGAATATACGTTTATTCAAATGCAATCCAATCAATCCCAAATTTAGTGTATGTATATTGTTTTTATGAATACAAAATAATAATTTGTTGACATCTCGTAAGTTCTTTTCAACTACTCTTTTGTTTCTGCATGAGACACTCAACTATCTTGCAAGCATCAGCATCATCACCAACTGAAATGTATGATTAATTTGAAATTTATGTATTTAGGTACTATTACTTTTTTTTACTAAGAACGGAAACTTATCGTCAATCATATTATCATCCTTATTCCATGTTCCATCTTCATTCATCTGTAACATTCGAAAAAAATTCATCAGTATTGGTTTACATTTTTTCGCTAATAATTCTTTTTCAATCGCGAGTGAAAATTTTAATTGAGCTAACAATAGAATCGCTTTTATTTATGAGTGATGTGCAATTGAAAGAAAATATCAAATAATTAAGTTTACTATCATCACCTGGCCAAAAGCTTGGTAGAAACATGCCATTGCACAGGTCTGTTGTCGCGAATCCATATTTTTGATTGCTTCTCTATCTTCGTCATTGGACGGATAAAGCAGATCTACATCATTGTAAAATAACTTTTCTTGAGTAAGAATGTCGAACCATATTTTGTAACTTTGATGATTGACGGAAATTTGTAGGAGTATGTAAAATGTTCGAAAATATGCAACTTACTATTGTTGATGTTATATCTTTTCAAGCATTTCATAGATTTGGTTGGTATATCATCATTATCATCATCGGCTCCTGCTGACGATTGAACGATCTATAAATAGTAATTAATTTTTAATTTCATATACACTACGCTTTTATAAATAAAGGCAATCAATCTCGATTATTATTTGGAAGATTTTCATTGAATATATCATATTGCATTCTATTATGTAATTCCACAATATCAAATTAATTTTCAATTAATTGATATTTTTATTAATTGGAAAGACAGTCTAAACTGTAAAATATAAGAAAAGCAGTATTACCGTAAGCATGACAATGATACAAATTGTTTGATAAAGGTAGATTCCCATGGTTACAATTCACTACTCAAGAATGCGAAGTCTTTGATACATATCCTCACTATTTATAGCAAGTATATGAATCGAACGGTATCTAACGCGCCACCTGGTGAGTTAGGACGTATTACAATTATCTTAATTAATTGCAATTTAACCAATTTACTCTATAATTCCCGGGTTGAGTTATCGTGCGGACAGCTTTCAGACAATTATCAACAGTTTGTCCTTGGAAAATTGAATTTCGAATAGTTAAATGAACATTAAAATTATATATTTTGACGGGAAAAATCATCTTTCCACAGGAAAGAAGGAACCCTACAGTCCTTACAATACTAAAATTTTCTCATCTCTTTTTTGTTATCGAAATGTAACCTTACGAGGTATTATATTATGCCAAGTCTATTCGTACGTGACATACTGCGTGAAAAACATAAAATATTTATTAAATTATTTTTGAAGATAACGAATGAAAGGTTCTGTTATAAATATTCCATAGGGAATTAGTTTATCATTTGTTGATTCTGAAGGCGATTAAAACTTCGAATTATAAGACAGTATTGTCGTAAGCATCAAAATGATGTAATTGTTTGAGAAATGTAAATTCGTATTCGTATTCGTACACACACACACACACACACACACACACACACACACACACACACACACACACACACACACACACACCACACACCACACACACACACACACCCACACACACACACGCACGCACACACGCATTCGTACACACACACACACACACCACACACACACACACACACACACACCCGCACACACACACACACACACGACACACGCATGCACGTACACAGACACACGTAGCACGTACACACACAACACACACACACACACACACACACACACACACACACGCAAACACACATATAGATATATTCTTACATATACATATATATAAGAATAAGGTATATCGTACAATTCAATATGTGATTCTTGTAAAAACAGTGATATTAAAGTACTATTGATCTTCGAAGCATTCTGTACAACTTTAATAACGTTGATAATTGTTATTCCATGGAATTAATTACTACTATATTGATGTATTCAGAAAGTTTTTCTCATGTGTAACTCCAAATATTACAGTGGAGTACGAAAAAATAGTATGGAGTACGATGGAGTACTACGAAAACTAAGGAGTACTAAGGAGTTCCACGGAGTACTGTTAAACTAAGGGAGTACTAAAAAATTTAGGGAGTACCTTGGGAGTTTTTAGGGAGTACCGGAGTGAGAGGCACCTCGAATGTAACGGTTATCTCTTAAATATTGATCCATCTAACTTTCAGTTCATAATCACATATTGAGATCACTTAACCCAAAAGTCCCAGATTGCAGAAATTTCATTGGTACTTTCGAGCTCAAATATTTTGATGAATAAGACGGAAGGTTTATTGCAAAATAGTCATTCCTACTATTTTCGGGTGTGCTCTACACGATACAATGGTTAAAAAGACTAAAGAAATTGATTTTCAATAAATAATTAACAAATTAAAATAAAAAATGCGATTTTTTGGAGCACTTTTTTTTCAATCCAAAATCAGAGGAAGAAGGAATTTTATTTTTACTGTCGAATATGCACAAGAGTGCTCAAAATATTTGAACTTTCCAAATTCGTTGAGTTTTTTCGACTATGATTTTTTTCAGCAAAATGGCGGCCAAAAAACGGGAATCAATATTTTGGATTTTCATATTATCAATATTTTAAAGCATTCATTTTCATATTCGATATATTCCTTTGAGATTCCGTGTACAGGGGTTTTCAATGTCGCTGATAACGATTCTTACTTCAAATTCTCAAAATTCTGGATCCAAGATGGCGGTTTCAAGATGGCGGCTGACGATTTTACACATTTTTAGTCGGAGAATCGTGAAAATTTGGACTAATGGGTTCTTGGCGGCGCTGATGATAAATCTGACATCAGATTTTCGAAATTCCGTATCCAAGATGGCGGTTCCAACATGGCGGCTCCAGATTTTGTACATTTTTAGTTGGAGGTTCGTGAAAATGTACATTATTTCAAATTTTCCTCTCCTTTCATGAGCCGCCATCTTGAAACCGCCATCTTGGATACGGAATTTCGAAAATCTGATGTTAGATTTATCATCAGCGCCCCCGAAAACCCATTAGTCCAAATTTTCACGATTCTCCGCGACTAAAAATGTGTAAAATCGTCAGCCGCCATCTTGAAACCGCCATCTTGGATCCAGAATTTTGAGAATTTGAAGTCAGAATCGTTATCAGCGACATTGAAAACCCCTGTACACGGAATCTCAAAGGAATATATCGAATATGAAAATGAATGCTTTAAAATATTGATAATATGAAAATCCAAAATATTGATTCCCGTTTTTTGGCCGCCATTTTGCTGAAAAAAATCATAGTCGAAAAAACTCAACGAATTTGGAAAGTTCAAATATTTTGTGCATATTCGACAGTAAAAATAAAATTCCTTCTTCCTCTGATTTTGGATTGAAAAAAAAGTGCTCCAAAAAATCGCATTTTTTATTTTAATTTGTTAATTATTTATTGAAAATTAATTTCTTTAGTCTTTTTAACCATTGTATCGTGTAGAGCACACCCGAAAATAGTAGGAATGACTATTTTGCAATAAACCTTCCGTCTTATTCATCAAAATATTTGAGCTCGAAAGTACCAATAAAATTTCTGCAATCTGGGACTTAATGGGTTAAATCACCCGAAATAGACGGCAATCCTATTCCTATGTACTATAAAGCAAAAGCCTACCACTTGAAGAATTTTTATTGATGATAGGAAACAAATGATAATTTTGAATTTCTGCTCAGAGGAACCATCTGGAGCTCGCTTGAGTTTCATTAAAACCAATCGTATTGATAGTGTGAAAAAATAGTTCGAGGAAAACTAATGTGAGTAATGGAAAGATGAGCTTTTTTGCATGAAATTGAGGAGCCACATTTGAATAAAAAAATTCAATATACTAATTTGGTGAAGGAAACTTGCAGTGCGGCAATAGCAATTACAGAATAAAAACAGATAATTGGTGTTGAACTTCAAAGTGTTCTAAAAACGGCTGGTTGGAGTGAAACTTAACCGGTATCCTAACGCCTTCGCCCCTAGAAGTCATAATATCATTTGATTTCTTGATAAATTTCGATATTTCTGATAGTATATTATACTGCAGTTTCAAGAATCAAGTATTAATGAGTGGAAAATTAGGAATGACAGTGTTTGATAATGTCTATTGAGCATGTATGATAAAAACTCAAAGGATAATTTATCAACGACTCGTTAAAAGGAATCTACCATGCGAGCATTTCATCGATCGAACAAAATTTAGACTGATTCGGGCGACCTCTACGGCAGTTGTATCAACTACCAGAACCGCAGCGGGATTATTGAACATTTCTGTTATTCGTATTGATGCGAAACATTCCCTGATGCGAAAAAATTACTGGAAAGAACGAGTAGATTGATAAAAATTGCTATTCACACACATTCTTAGTTTTGTTGATAAAATGTACCGACGAAATCAAAAACAACTACTGGAATTTGATTAATTTAAATTAGGATATTTTTCAAGTGAACAGTTTATCTTTCACTTATACGGGGTTTGGAAATTACAATTGAGAAAATATTTTGAGTGGATCTCAGATTACTCTCCTATATTTAATTTACAAATTAATGCGCATATTTCATTCCAAAAAGATTAAATGCCCGTATGTTTAAATGATTACTTATAAGGAATCGAAGACGTTTTTATTGGAAACATTGGAACGGATCACATTTAGTTTCACCTAGCTCGACGCTTACATTTTTTATAACTCTTCTTCGTTGAATATTTAAGTGATTCTAAAGGAACAACTCATCGCAACAACTCATACCTACTCTATTCAACGACGTAACAGATAAACTGTTTCTACGATGAATTCGAAGCATTTTTTGTTAAAATGATTTTGAAATAATTCAAAATTGCATTCGTTCTGGCATCGAGTTGTAAATTGTACAAAGAACTATTAGAGAAACTGATGGGACAATTTTCAAAATGATTACTTATCTGAATGGACAACTAAATAATTACCCTCAAATCATTTTAGAGTAATTGGTCAGATTATCACCTTAGCAACGGGTTGTTACTCAAGCTTGATGAGTAGGTACCTGGCACGTACCCCACGATATTTCAAAAGATAATTATAAACTCGCGATGATTTTTTATTAACAGCTGTTTTTGAAGCTAATTCCAATCACGAACAGTTCATTATATAAATATACTGTCGCGGCTAGCTCTAGTTCGTATATTTTCAATATTCAATATGGAAAATTTCGGAACAACCGAAAAAAAGGTTTGCAAACATTTTCTCAATCAACTGAAAAAGTCGAGCTCTAGAAGTACTAGCTACATTCAGATAGATGCGCTGCGCGCGCGATCTACGCTTCATGCGTTTTAAAATGATGTTCCAATTATTCACACGATAATCGTTTCCATTTACTTATGAATTCATTCGCATTCACTTACCAACAGCATCGTATAAACCAAAGAGTAAACCTACCATTTCACAAGAATTTAAATCACAATTCGGGTTTAAGCTGTATTATTGAACTGAACTGTTTGCGGTAGAAAACGTAGATTGGATGTAGTGAGAAAATTCATAAATTGGCGTTCATTTTAATTTTTGTTCTTTCTTTTGAAAAATTGCAACTGCAGTTATTTTGTTTATAATCTACCTGAGAAACTGCAGTTCAAATTTTAAATCAATGGGATGAAAATTGAGCGAGCTACGCCGTACGCAAATTTTTCTCATCGGAAAAAACAAGTGTTCATTACCGAGTCTCAACGTTCCCATTCATGATCGAGAAAAAAATCACCAAAAAGGTTTCCAATGCTACTGACATCGATCGACTACATCATTTGCTCTCATATTATAAAGCGTAAGTGGTAAAATTTTTTCACCTGTACAAAACACTACAATCTTAGACTCTTGCAAACTCAAAGTGAAACAACAGTTACTGGACGTATTTTCAAAAGCTCCGGATAGTTCATTTTGACGAGGACCCAACAAAACGACCATTCGAATCGATCGGTCATAATGAGTAAACGCACTCGGGGCAATGATTTGTAGTCTGCCCGTTGGAATCACCCGCGCACCACCGCAACAGCGCCTCCTGTGACAGATCAATTTTGACGCTCGGTATAATCGGAAACCGACTGTTTTAATCGGAAATCTCGATTGGTTTAGTGCCTATCGGATTTCCTCTAACGTGTACTGGAAAATCCACTGCCGGCGAATTTGCTTGATTCGAACGGATTTCCACTGCGGCAGTCAGTCGATTTCATTCTATTGCCGATGATTTTTCACCCATGTGAATCTTCATTCATATAAAGTCATAACTGATATGAAAATAGTGAAATTTTACCAATTTTCAAGTGAATATTCACTATTTCAGATTTAGATAGCAGACCACTTATTGATGGCAACTTTGCCACTCTTTTCAAGTCTGTAATATATTTAATACAAGTTATTTTTCCCAACATTATTTATTAACTAATTACAATGTGACGCGCACAATGCGATAGCTAGCTAGATACTGCATGATGCGAATTGTAATTAGTTAATAAGTTATATTAAGAAAAATAACTTGTAGAACGGCTAGCTAGCTATCTTATGGTGCGTGTACATTGATAACTAACTACTTTTATACAAAAGCCTAGCTCTACAAATTTAAAAATTATGGAGTTGTGAATTTATAAATAAAGAGCAAAATTTCGCCGTATTACCGACCTTTTTTGTTACTAATGATCCAATCGGGTACCACTGCAACTCCTACCTTGTTCTTATTTTCATGTTCTACAGTTCTTTCTTGTACAACAACACTTACGCTGTATTGTGTTTCATTCTATAAGCAATAAAAAACTAAAAAAAACTAAGAAAAAAGAGGATTTTATTGCAGTAAAATGTTTATAAGCTAATTAGTAGAAAACATAACAGGGCATAGCTATGGACGGACCTCTATGCGACGGCACAGTCGGTTTGCTACAAGTGTTGTTGTAAAATGCCCACTCTTTTTTGGCTGTATTGACTGGCGTACTATACCAAAGCGCCGTCTGGCATATAATACACTCGACTCCAGGATCGTTCGTTCAACATATTACTCCTAACTATGGGAAAAGCTGGAATAGATACTCAAGTATATGTTGTTCGGATAAAACTCAACTCGAGGTTGATTCATCCGACGTGACGAGATCCGGCCCACTCGCGAGTATCGCCCGGTGAAATAGTAATAGGCTGCAATCAAGCGCACGTCTTTTACAAATGCGCGAGCGGCAGTTGGGATACGGGATCATCCGCGGATCGCAGCGATAATCAAAGTTTGTCGGCGCATCGAGCACCACAGCTGGCACCAAGGGAGCTTGGCGCATAGGTCGGATCGATGTGCGTGTACTACATGCGGAGCGTTGGGCCGATCGTAAAACAGAGCCGCGGCTCGGCCGTAAACGGCAACTCTATATGCGCGTATATCGACCCAGAATCGTCGCTCGCGGGGCTGTGCGCGCGCGCGATCCACCAGTCGATGCGTTCGGTAGTATAAGTGTGTTAGCCGAGACACGGGGCCCCATGCTATAGCGGCCTGCCGCCGCGGCCGCCTCAGTCAAGCGCGAGCCGCGTGTAGGTGCGCACCTTGCTCACCTGCTCTCGGCCTTTCGAACAGGCGCGCCCCGCTCCAATCTCACGCTAGTGTGTGTCATCTGCTTCGCCCACTTGTTGTTCCCAGCTGTTTTTCACACTGCACAGGTGATTATTTATAATCGTATTGTAGAGATCGTCGGTTCATTCGAAACCATACCCCACACAGGTGATCTGGAAAGCACCTGCGCGATACACATTTTTCATCGTACCCAATCAGATGATCGTGATATAAACTCGAATTTCCGCTCCCTCTGTAAATCGAAACTGTAAATCGAGTCGTAATGTGAATAATTGCAGTACTCCTGGCTTACCGGTTTTTCAAACGTGAATCGTTGTCCTAGCTGTGATAGACAAAAGTAGAAGCTCGCGTCGCAAAATTCCAATGGAGCCAATATCACACGCGATTAAAATCCCGCAGAGACGTTTTACAGAATGGAACGATCGACGCCGCGGAACATTTGATTTCCCACGCGTCGAAAGAGATGGCGAACAGCTGTTTTCGCCGCGTGTACGCACAATGTGTGGTGGATCGCTTGTTTTTGTATGCGGAACGATTGGAATTTGTGTGCAGTATACGTCAGTCGTGCAGGGCCAGTTGTAAGATACGCGCAGAGCCGGTTTGTCTGACATTGACCTTGGAGCCTTGGGAGATAACGGTTCAACCAAATTCCCACGAAAGAGGCGCGCCCGTAAGAAATTGAGCTGTCATCGCGTGTAGCGGGAGGAAAAAGCAGCGATGAAACTCGGCCAGCGAGTTTTTCGTACGTCGCGCGCACGCGTATAATCTAACCTCGATCGGCTGCGCCCTGCATCATTCGCGCGGTAAAACTATTTGACACGCTCAATCTGAATCAACCACATCAGCTCTTCGATCCACGTCATTACGTTCGGATGGATTTTCCCGATCGATCCTTCCTCACCCAACTTGTCATGGCATCGTACGTATTCACCATCCGACCATATGTTACAGTGAGAATCGGTAGGAAACGGTTTTTACATCAGGTTCTACCGTATTCCTGGCTCTAAACCCGCTCGCGGCTTCTCACCAGTTTATGGGTGGGACACCCATCGAACGCACGTCGAAATATCTTATCCAAAGAGGAGACATGGGAAGTTTTTCCGAAATCAGTCGTGGCCCACCAGTCAGACGAAGCTCCCACCTCGAGTCGCATCTCTCGGGGTTAACGTATGCATTCGTCAAAGATGAACTCAGAAATTTGCATTGACCCCATTCATAAGCGTCCGCGGAGCGTGAGAAGAGACGCGCGAGGCCGGGAGGGCTGAAAGCCGGACAAACATGCTCAATTTGCTCAAAGCGTCCTAATTTGGAAAGTGCGGCAAGGTCGTGTTTGGGCCGTAGTCCGTTCCGCCTCTCATCCGGTCAACAATCGACGTCCTTCTGCAGCGCGCACCGAACCAAGCGAGCTCCACCATTCCCCCGCGTAATCCAACTCGAGCTGTCGCGAGATGCGCCACAACGCAGCGAATTACGAGCCGCCCGCAACTTGTAGGGTATAGGTGTGGGCCACAAGTATGGGCCGGTGACCGACATGAGCCATACTTTAGATATAATATTTTATATTATATGCAAGCGCCTCGCGGCGTAAGGCATAATGCCACTGTACTACACTGTAGTATACGGAATAATAAGGAAAACAAAACATTTTGCCCGATCGTGATAATGTTTACACCAGCTGTTGTTGCCAGTCATTTTTTGCATTTTTTCAATAAACCTCGCTCATTATCAACATTACCCCCGGCGAGTTACTAATGTTGAATTTTTTCTATACAGAGAATGAGATCGTAAAGAAAAATCACCAAAAAATCATCGCGAGTTTATAATTATAAAATGAGAAATACTTATTTGTTTTCACAATATGATTTCTCTTCGTGTAGGGTATGATCTTTGCCGAGTAAACAGCATTGTTATACCAAATATTCCAGCTGCTACACATGACCTATTCAATCATTAAATTTGCAAGAGGACAATGATTCCGTTTCGATTCTACGTGTAATGTGTGATAGGATTAATCAACCAGTTTTATACACAGTAGTGAGTTTCCTTTCTCGATGCGTAGCTTGGGAAAGATGACTAGCACTTTACCTTACTCCATTTCACTTTGATGTATACAGTTTATGTTGAAGAAAGAAATCATGCGAAATCAGGGTCAGTCAATGATACACGTCTTCAGTTTCCGGAAGCTGCTATATTTCTCTCGCCCGACTCAAAGAACTCATCGATCTTACATGATAGAATGAAAGAAGATTAACGAAATGAATAATGAACCGAAAGAGTTTTTATCGATTGTGTCACTAGATGCGCCGGGTAACTTTGTTCTAAAGTCTCGATCTCATATTGTTTGCTAAGAAAAGCTCATTAAAATCTCAGGGCGAAGATAAGCACAGTTCGTGATAAATCGTGATTCCCCAATGTTTGAGATTCATAAAATTGCGAGGATTCTCTTTGTGATTTTCAAATTATCCCGCATTGAAGAAACGTTTTTCCTATTTTTTCTTTGTAAAAAATCACAATCCACGCGAGAAACGAATCAACGACCAGCACATTCGGATTGTATACACGTAGAAAAATATCGAATAATATATATGCGATTGAGGCCGGGGATAAATCGAGTCGGATTTTATAACTCGCGTCGCGCGCACTCGTCAGCAAACGAGCCCCGTAAAATGTGCAACTTTCTTTCGTCCCGAGATGGGGATGTGCTTTTCTCCACAACGAGCCATCGATGTATGCGTATATCCTGTTCGGTAGCTCGACGATAAACTCGCGATTGCGAATTTATACGTGGCCGAGAATCGCCGTTCCATCACGCCGACGTGTCATCCATTAGTCCGTACACAATCCCAAACGAGAATATATCCAAACTGATATTATGTTGCCGGCCGTTGTATTCTCCGTGCGACCCAGTTGCGGAGCTCGCGCGAACGAAGGAAAGTGCGCTCTGTACTCGATTAGTAGTCGCTCTGTACACAGCTTACACACACACACACACACACACACATACATATTTATACTTATATGCAGGTGTGTACGATGATGAGCGAGCTGTCGTTGCTGTGTGTGGTCGTGCTCGAGCTCGTCGCCATAGTGACCGATGGCCGCCCGGAATCGAACGGGCCGAGGATAAAAAACACCAGGACTATATCTAGGAAGCCAGAGGTTTTCGACCCGCCGGGCCGCTAGATATACACGGCTAATTTGCTTAGGGCTGGCCGATATTGATTCGATCGAGTGTATATAACACCTAATTTGTATTGAATTTTACATGGAACCAGTCACAATTTACATAGAAGAATGATTCTATGTAACAAATACAATCCATATACAAATTATGGCAATTCCAAAGGGAGTAATTTCGTCCATGTTTGCCTTTGGTCGGCTGTTGAACGATTGTTTTTCTCGCGCCCCTGGAAAATGGTGCACACGTTTCGTTCAGCCGAATCCTACTGATATATGCGCATGCGTTGCTTCTTCGCAGTAGCATCGGTGACGAATGCAGTCTCTCGTAATGCGCTTTCAATGTCGAGGGATTGCGATTGGTCCGACGAGACATAGTCTCTCATTTTTAGTGACTTCTGCTCAGGGCATTTTAATTTAAGGGCATTTAAAGCCCTTCCGCTTATCACAACGACAATTAAACTTTATACAAATCTCGATATTGTAGATCATTCAGTAGAATAATGCCGGACTACAGTCGTACATGATCCGAGGATCAAAATTTTCAATATGCATCCGGGATTCATAAAAAATAAATTTCTTTTTGTTTTGGCTTTTTGCACAACTCGATCGGATAATCAAAATAAAAAAATGTGTGTGTGTGTGTGTGTGTGTGATGTAATTCATAAAGCAGATTTAAGTTGGAGATTTTTTGTACAACATCTTCATAATACAGAACGGTTTTTTAAATTTTAATCGCTTCTTTCCGGCCTCCGTCCAATCGCTTATTTTGTCTTGTTATATACAAAAAAGTGTCAAAACAACTCGCGGCCTGTGGACTGGCTGAAACGATAAATTGACCGATTGCACCTTGTAAATAATCCAGCCGGACAACGATCGGCTGTGAAATAGCTGCGCACAGCGCGAGGAATCCGCGCGCATTTAGAGAATGTGGGCAGGCGGCTGCTCGCAGGCAGCTCGCTTAGCAGGGAAAGGCATACCTACACCGCCGAAAAGTCTTTCACCTCGAGAGCGCATACGCAAGCACACGCGGCGGCGCGAAATGTCCCGTTCGGCGCTCTCACTCGCACACACACGCTCGCGCGCCTCTGCAGCCTGGTCTGCTGGCCGGAGAAAGGGAAGTCGCAGCTACTCATACACGCGCGACGGCAATAAAACGCGCTCGTGCCTCCTCTACTCGTGTCGGCCAACGGTACACATATACGCGCGCGCATCGATGTATATTCGGCCTGGTCGCCCATACTTACACAGCCCAACCGCGACACAGAGTCAAGTGCACGGGCCGATGCATCATTCACCAACTCCCATCGCATAACTCGTTTTTTTAACCATCAGTCCCCATACGAAAATTCAAATAGAAATATCCGTGTGCTCCCGATGAGGTCCATGCCTAAGCGCGCCAACTACACCCCGTTGAGTACAAATGTCCCATAGGGCTGATGTCACTGGCTATGAAAAATGAATGATATCGATTCAATCATATCATCATGAACCGAATTAACCTAACGACGCGCATTGACGATTCAACGTAAATTGCAGACATCTGTCAAGTGGCATTTTCAAAATATCGTCATTTGCGGTCATTAGACCTCGAGAGAAATCGAAGGAAGAAGCAATGATTCGGAGGAGTGGACACGCGTTATTGCGGGTTTGCCCGGTGAGAAAAAGCAAAACAAAGACTATGGAAACAATCGATAAAAAGCACGTGCGATGAAAGAAAACTCGATTACGAAGGCGAACTTTTTTGGCCCAAACTAACAATAAAAGTGGATCAGTAGGCCTCTGGGCGACTCTAATCTCTCTGCAGTTTTATGCCACAGATGGTTTTCGGCCAGCCGAACAGGTGATATGTAACGTTTCAAACTTGACTTACGTTAGAAAATTAAACAGCCGGTCAACATCACAAGTCAAACATCAAATAGATGGAACTATCGTGGTTTAAGAAGAGAATTAGTTTAAACTTGAATATATGTATCAGTGTTCACTTTTGTGTCCAAATAGATTGTATCAGTAACAATTGTAGCAGTGTAACCTTGTAACACCATCTCTGGCGACTTCGAACGTCTACTCAGGGTCACGCTCCTCAATTCCAGCACACTCGGAAGTTTTTTACCTGTAGAACATCGTCGCATCGTCGGTGGCATCAACCATCCGACAGTGTCGGGCCGAAATTCAACGATATTCAAACTAAAAGAATCAGTTCAAATTATTGTTAGAATTATTGTTATCTTTGAAGGCCAATTTGTAGGATATGCAGTACAATAAATAAAAACTCCGTACACATTCATTTTTTGCCCAATTAAATATGAATTTTAAACACTGGAGGTGTTTAAACAAACAAATGAATAAACAAACATACTCTCTAAGTAAGAGTATATTTATGAATTAATTTCATGGTTGAGTTAATAAAGTGACTAATAGATGACGCTGAAAAAATAAAAAAGGAAAATTTAGGCCTGTTCGACCGATTTGCGAGTGATTGATGTATTTGAGACCAATTGATAACGAAATGAGATAAAAAATTAGTGGATTTTCTCAGGCAAGATTGTGGATTAATATTGTAGTGTGCACCCTCCATAATTCAAATATTATGTATCCAGATTCTGGATTGGCCCTCAAAGATCGACATCATTTGCACAATAAGATTGTGGATTATTTTGTCTATTAGATGTAATTTAAGTGATCGATAAGGAATTGTTTACAATTTGCATCAAGTATAGATACCGCCGATCACTGTAGAAACGTTAATGAATCGTTAATTAGGCTAGAAATGCAGTTATATATCTCTCCTGCGGTGGAATTATTGAGAGAATAAGTGAAATTGACAGATGTATCAAATGCAGTTAACGGTGATTTAAAAATTGTCTCGTCTTGACAAATTGTAGGTTCAAATCTACCCATTATTGCGGCCACAATTTAACGATAGAATATAACGACAATGTGTAAAAATTAATGTCTCATTGAATCTTGCTGAAATGTGTAACACGACTAACGAACGTATATGGCAGCTATGTTGCCCGGTAGAAAGGTCAAATCGTTAGAGAAAGGCCTTAGTCTCGTTTTACACCACTCATGGAAAGTAGTTGCAGCAACTTACATGTATAGCCGTAACACTCGGAGTTAAGCACGAGAAAAGCAGAATAAGTGACATTGTCATGCTTTCATTTGTTCCCCGAGGCGAGAACTTCAGGATGAAATGAAACGTATGTACATTCTGGACATTTTCCTCGATGACTAAGCAACTGCATCTACATGAGACCTTTCACATCAGTTTGTTCAATAGCCAATCCGACCGCGAAAACCTATATTGCCAAGATATAAATAAATTAATTTTGAATATCGCGAGAGGGAGACAGTTTTTGTGTAACTGTTAGTGTTCAAAGCCCCGCGAATTACTTTCAAATGAAGTTTAGAGCTCCCGTTTCGTACGATTGAATTTTCAAAACGAGGAAAAGCGAAGATTTCAGCAGCAATTTGTGCGCAGTTGGAAAAGGTTTTTGCTCGCGAGAGATATCGATCGAAATTCATCAGTCTTTTACTATTGAAATGAATTAAAATTCACTCGTCACGCAGTATGCCGCGCGGATAATAATTCGCACACGAAAACGAGAACACGCCTCCTTCCCGCGAGTCGCGTCTCGAAAAAACGTTGATGCCGAATCGAAGCTGATCCCAGCTGGCAGCGACCGATAATGAAGCTAAAAGCATAACAGGCTCGTAGGACAAATGACACAGCTCGTCTTAGTTTTCGGAGCTTAAAAACAGCCGAGTTTTTTGCGGGAACGAGGGAAGAAACGAAAGCACTGAAAACAAGCAGAGACAAGTGTGGACAAGTGGTGGAAGCAGCTGCGAGCTCGCACAATTATTATCCAAGCGAAATGTAAAAGAAGAACGAGCCACAAGACAATTGCCTTACGTATATAGACGTATGTATAAATGCACACACGGAGACGATGGCCTCAAAAGAAGCTCGAGTGTCGGAGCTTGCCACGACTTATATCGGAGTGTTTATCTTGGCCAAAATTGTATATCAACGCGTGAGGTCCTTGAAATCGACTAAGATCCCTAACCCACGGCTAATACGCCAGTCTCAAAGCTTATTCACTTTTTTCTAGAGCTTCACATACTTTTTGCCTGAAGATCCTTCCTACATCATTGTTTATCGCCATTTTTCTTCCGAGAGAAGATTTTGCCACTTGCAACAATTGTAGCTTTTCCTTTCTTTTTGTGTGTGTGAAAAAATGGACTATTATTAGCCTTTCGAAGTAGAAAAAATTAGTAGTAACTTTTTTGCAGTTATCATATCACTGGAGATCCAGCTTAACGCGTTTCATTATCAAAGAAAAACGAGCGAGCGTTTACCTGCCTGGCGGTTATCTACAAACAAAATATTACGACCTTTTCTCTGGCAAATCGGAGTCGTTGCCCCAGCTTCACTGCAGCTGTATTGCCGCGCTAGAGTTATTAAAAAAAACCGCACAAAAGGATTTCACGCGCGACAGGCTCTTTGTTTTCGATTCACTCAATAGGATTCGTGTGGATCCACCTTTGGCCCTCGTACCTCACGGCTGTCCGAGAGTCTGTATATAATGGGAGTCGAGCAACTGCAGTGCAGCGCCTCGCTCCCTCGATTCTTCTCGTCGGACCCATAGCCGAGCCGTTTTGTTTTTTTTTCTCGCGGATCTATAAGCAGAGATGCAGAGCCGATAAAGATTGTTCAATGCACGAGCACACGTCATTGCGAGTGCATTGATAATTCCAACGAAGAAAGTTGTTTACAGTTCTGTCCCAAAACGGAAAAAGACTTTTATCAATTTTCGATCAGATAAGAGCAGATAAATTCGTTTTATCGGTGCGAATGATCGAATCGAATTTCTCAAGCTTTCGACATTGCGTATGTATATCGAGGGGCGATAACGTACATATCCCAAATCCGGTTGTTCGTCCAAGTGATTTGCCAAAGATATCCTCGGTGCATAATTCCTGTCTGCCGCTCGATCAGGCCTGGAGCCGGCAGATCTTTAGACAAACTAATCTCGAGTGGTGTAATACACTTGACATTGCAGTGACGGCCCATCACACGTGTACAGCCCGGAGAAACGCGACGCTTGAATTGTTTCCTTGTTTGCCCGAGAAAGATACTGCACAGCCGCGCAGCCATACGCAACGTTTGAAAGACCTTCCACAGCAGACACACGTACTTCATTCTTATCCCCCGTGTATCTGACCCATTCGCGTCACAAATTTCTCTCGCCGCTTCAATGCCACCGCGTACCGCGTGACTGCGAATTCATTTCGTTGCCTCGCGAGTTTACTCAGCAATGAAAATGTCCCCGCTCGAGCGAATCACTTTTCGTAATTGTCCGGTAGATCAGCAGCGGTCAAAGCGGCCCCCACATTGGACGAAAGCTCGAGCAAGCAATCGTAAAACTCGAATTGGCGTTCGAGATTCAAGATGGAATGTTGAGTCGACTTGTAGGATGAATCTTCGCTGTGGCGTATACGCCACGAGACTCGATGCTTCAACTTTTCGGAATTTACAGTGAATCATCAGATGTTTCATATGGATCATCCAATGATACTTTTGAAATAATACTCTGGGATCCGCACCGGCTCGCAGCAGTGGCACTTGAACTTTACACGGCGAATTTTCACGGCGAGCATTAAATCGAGCGACTGTGTGTCATGTTTTTTTTCCGTATGCCGGTGCCCGCGAGCAAACCGAGCAATCGTCTGCATAGCGACTTTTTCGAATAGCTCAACCTCGAGGAGGAAGCAGCTAATTACGGGGGAGCCAGAGACGGGGGGAATCTGTTGCGAGCAAAACGCGAGTGTGCGTCTCGAGTGCAGCTCAATCGACGCTAGCACGTGGCAGCGCTTTTTATTTTTCATACCTGGGCAAATGCGACAGCGCGAAACATCCGCGCGAGCTTGGGCAAAACGGATCGGCGGCTTCGCTGTGGGTTTAAGCTTTTTGCTCTGCTCCTTTTACAGCTGCCGCGCGCCGCCGCCGCCAGTCGTCCCACTTGTTCAAACGAGAACGGCATTTTCATCCCCGCCACGACACTCGAGTCGCAGCTCAACCTCCTATACACACACACACGCACGCACACATTCGTTAGACTGCAGCTTGACGTTTTTGGTTTATCGTCCAGCAATTATCCCTTATCTGGATAATTCCGCGTGTCGCAATACTCCAAGAATAGATCGTTAATAAGGATTGAGAGGATCAACGTTAGATATCCCAACCAAATTGTCGGAAGCATCGAAACTGTCGAAGTTCGCGATGGCGACTTGATTCCGAAAGTATATTCTTTTAGAAAAGTTGGGATAGTCTTTGGTATTGCGTAGTATTTCTCAGTTATTCTTTAGTGTTCCGATGATTTTATAATACCCGTTTCTACGCATGTCGTAAGCACATCTTGAAATGTCAATATACTTATTCCCACTCACGCTAAGTGGACGGAAAATCGCTCATTTCAAGCATGTCCTGCGAGTATGGAGAAACAGCTTTTCCTCTCTCCCATTAAAGTTTCGTAAAAATTCAAAGGTATGTACGTATTTTCAATATAGTTATCCACGTAACAACGTACATTGTTTAATATTCATTGGTATATTCCACTCTCTGAATTGAAAATAGATCAAAATCACTATTAGTTGGAAATATATACTAGTCATCAGTAACAACTTCTGATTAGCAGCGAATACTCGCACTACAACACGCTCATTTTCAACTATTTCAAACAGCAAATATTTTGACTCAATACCAGTAATGAAAAATTCGATACGCGAATAAGTGGTTTCGGTTGAGTGTCCAGTGAAATTTGACTACTCATTTACTGTTACACTTCAGCCTTGTTCCGTCCAAATTTGCCAAGTTTTAAAACTACGGTTAAGAGTCGTTGCGTTGGCCGGGCGTTCTCACGAAAGCCCCTACACCGAGTGCGGAGATTTGCGAATTGCAGTTTTGCAGCTGCACAAGAGTCTAACTAGAGGACGGCCATAGAAGATGTTGTTATCGTGGCCCGTGAAACGTTCCCGCACAGCAGCCCGGGCGAGTATATGAACGAATAGATATGCAAACGAAGATACTAGGACGAGGACATGCATATCAGTAAGCGGTCGAGCGGTCATTTAGTGAGTTCTCGCGCGCGACTCTAATCATCCAGCCAAGTGACACCATAATCGCCAAATACGGCTGGTCGCTGGCCTCCTTCTTCTCGAAACAAAGCTCGCGCGGCCATAACATTAGTGATCGAATGTTTGGAGTGCACGAATAAACTCGGCGTTATTCGACAATTTTTCTATACCCAAGCTGATACTTTCGCGCGACTCTTCTTTAATTCCCCGCTTGGCGAATTCAACAGTGAACTTCAAAGCCGCGTAGCCTACGACGGGTTTGCTTTGAATAAATAATCTTGGCACGAGGATGGCCCGAATCTCCCCGGCTGTAAAGTATTCGAGCCAGCCGCCAGTCGGCTCTTCTAATCCTGATCGCCATGGGACGCGAGTGCGAACCTAAAACATTCTATTGGCGAACGAAACTCGACACCGAAGCAGCCGACGCGACGGTGTTATTCAGCTAACGGGGGGTATATATGGTGGCCCGAGTCGCGTCAAAGCTGCGTAAATCAAGCGCGTGGACAAACACGAAAAGCTTGCTCGGCTAATAAACAAGAGATCAACAAAACCGGGCTGCGCTAAATCAACGCTCGCCCGTTCACCTGTCGAATGCGTGTGCGAAACGAGCCGGAAAAGGTGGTTAGGGGGGGGGGGGGAACGGGGCGCGAGAGAAAGAAGAAAAAAGAGAGCCGCGCTCGTATATACATGTACATACGGCGTAACGCCATCGCGCGTAATACGCTATTTACGAGAATTCCTGGGCGCGCTTGGGTCTCAACACTCGCGAGGGGTTCGGTTTACGTAACTCGCCTTCCTACATACATATACATACGTCTGTGTGCAGCTGCAGCTGCAGTCTAGCGATCGGTTTTAATTCCCCTGAGCATCGCCGCGATTATACGCCGCGATTCCGTCCGGGTATTACAACGCAGCTCCAAACTCGATCAGCGGCTGTATCTCCAAAACCCTACCACATCCAACTTTTTCTCCGGTTTTTGGGTTTCTAATGGTCGCATTGTTACATACAGGCTGTACAGACGAAAGAATCCATCTGACACGGTCAATTCGGTGTATGCATAGTTTCAATCTGTGCAGTTATAAGTCATTTTGACTGTGCAGAGTGAACTTTGCTCCAATAGCTTTGCTCCAGCTTATATCTATAATAATGTGATCCTTGGTAAAACGTTGCACGGTCACTTGGAGTTCGATTTATTTTAAATTCCCATTTTCTAAGTATCACCCGTCCAACATTGGTTTTCACATCAGAACTTGTTACACCAATAATTCATTATCCGATTGCATTTCATTACCAGCTTTACATTCGATACTCTCTAAATTCCGCGAGGAGCAAATAAACTGCAAAATAGTCAAGTGTAACTTGACAAGTATACATTATCCCTTTCGAAATAGGTTTGCTTAGTTAAATCCCCAAATAGCAAAATTTCACCGACTTCCAAATTACCTTGGAGAGTCTTTATTTTTTTTTTAAATACAACTTCGACAGACTCGGAATACAACTTTTTAGCTTTCAACTTTGGAATGAGCACAAATAGAGTTGATTTACATTATGATGAAAAAAGTTGTAGTAATTCAATGATAAAACGATTTTTCGTGCCAGCGGCACTAAAGTGCCTACTTTGCGTCCTGGCGTTTGCAAAGAATGGGACTTTTCTGCTGCGGGGTACGAAAAATAGTATATGCACCTCGCTCATCTAGGCTATTTCGGCACGAAAACGTTTTTCGTGCCGAAATCGCCTAACCTCGCTCGGGTGCATAATATACTTTTCATCGAGTTCTAGAACGCATGACAACTTAGGGTAGTTTTATTTGCAGATTTTGGCGTTTTATTTAACAAACAAAAAGAAAAATAGTGAAAAAGGAGTTTTGAAAATTTCTTACACGCAATATACAATTGGATATTGGCAATGTAAATTATCAGTTGAATCGCTTCATTGCATTACAGCGAATTGATTGAGTGTAAAAAATATAGAGAGCATATACCAGCGGAATGGGTCGTTTTTGCGATAGACAAAATGATCGAACCCGCGAAATGAATATGCTTTGCCAAGGAAACTCCGAATCGAGCGTAGCCTTGAGTTGAGCACCCCTGCGGCTGGAGAACTACCTCATACCGATCTGACCGAACCGGTCGCGTCTCATGTGCCGCGTTGCTCCTCCGTTCCTTTCTATATGGCCTCGTCGCCCCGTACACACTTTTTACATCTCCAAAACATAGTACAATATCCCTTTCACATAGTCCTATGTTATTTCGATGTCGCCCAGGCTCCGAAACTTACGTCCTCGATACATCTCGATTATATTTGACCAATCGTACTTCTATTCACAGTACTGGTGCTCGGAATGTCTGATATGATACTAGTTTTTAAACGAGTGGCTTGAAATACGTACACTCTTTGCAGTTCATTGCGTGGACTGTCGATTAAAATACCATATAATATATTTGAAATAATTCAAACATTTGTACATTGCATTTTATAATCCGGTTATAAAAGAGACTCGCGCGAAAAGACAGATTATGAGAATTGAGAATGTCCATATTAATTCGATGGAGCTAGCGATTGACTCAATTCGTAGGCCTCTCCGCGCGACAAACGCACATAGCTGCCGATCGGCGGACGCTGACACGAGAATCGAAAAAGACGTGCGCGGCCAATTGGAGAAAAAATTGAAATGGCCGTGAGATAGGTAAACGAGTTATCACTATTCATAGTAAAAGATTGATCGCTCGAATAAGGAGTAAAAAAATGACTGCAAGGTTTTGTCGGATCAGCTGCTCGAGCTGTATACTGATTTACCGCTAGCCGGTGGTATACGTACGCTCGAACGTGCACGTTTACGCCGAGCGGGCCAAGCTCGACTTTCGGAGGCGACGCGAACCCTAATCATTAGCTCAAAGTTCTCTCGGTGCGCGCATAAATGAGCTCATACACCACAGCGACTTTATCTAAACCAGCTGGCACGTGCATACGTATACGTACAGGGCAACGCTCCAACGGTTATTCGCTGCAGCGCGCGTTTGATGCTCCGACTGCACCTCAGCTCGGTCGTTTTCCACAAATAGGCTTGAGTATATAGGTATTGCAGTGTTGGTTCCTTTGGACCACCACCGTCTGCACGTACATATACCTACACGCCTTTTGAATTGGGGATTCGCTCGCGCACTATAGCTAATGCGATTTTGACTCGAAGCGCGCGCTCGGCGAATGCAGCGAGGGACAGCTCGTATAAAAATGCAAGTCCGGCGCGCAATGATGCGCGCAGCTATACACGTGCGCGCGATGCGGCCGAGCGGATGTGTATACTCGCTGCTCACTCCTCGCGCGTCCCGTCCGACGCGCTGTGCACTTTTTTAACGTGATTTGTCGTGCCTCCAATTTAATTCAAACACACGCAAGTATATGAAATACAGGAGTATCCGTGACGAAGTAATCGAATGATATTTGCCTCAATTGATTCGATCGAATTCTCAACGCGAACTAGACACTGAATTTTTCCCATTGCGACGGGGGAACAAACGCGCGGCGAACATACAGTATAATATAGGTGTACGCAAAGGAGTGCGAGCTGGCCGGAGGATGAGAGGTGAAGGCGCGCGCGAGGTATGAGCAGGTGGGGGGACCAGAGAGAGAGAGAGTTGCAGCGTTAACGGGGCGCTGGCCTCCCCACCCACCTCGAGTCATCCGTCTTGGGCCTTTCGTTCTCGCTGTGCTGGTGCGCGGGTCGCTGCGCGCGACTAGTGTCTCGCGATCGTCGCTGATCGTCGCCCCGCGCGCGCGCACGACTCCGCGCGTCTCTGCCTCGCTATCGCCCCAATTATAAACCTGCACAGCTCGCGTGTTGATGTGTGTGTGTATATATACATGCGCGTCGGGTGCAAGGTGAATATGTGCGATTGAGAGCTGACTGCGCGCAACACAGAGCCGGTCGAGCCTGCGCAGCGGCTTTGTCAGACTAGAGAGAGAGAGAGAGCTGGATTGACGCTGCAGCAGTGCTGCAAGCGCGCCCCACTCAACGCGGACACTCGAGTAAGTATTTTTACCAGCTCGAGAGCTATGCGTCTTTCTCTCTCCTGTGGCACAACAATTTACCATTCACTCTCACTGCCAAACTGCCAACTTTTTAGATTCAACTGAAGAGTCGCTTAATTCGAGACAACATCTTCTTGCTACAGCGTCAAACTGATTTTCCTCCTTTAACCCAAATGAGCCAAATTCGTGTTGTTACATTCGTCAAAAACGCGCCGGGCCGTTTATTTTGCCGCTGAATAGACACCTCTCGGCAGTCAACAGAAGAGTCTCAACCCTGGAAAAAATGTTTTTGTTACATAGCTGCTAGTCAAGATGATTTTTCTCCTTCGACCGTTAGATATGATTTGTTTGAGTGTCACCTGTGGTTACGCGAGCGAAAATGTAAATTTGGTTGGAGAAGGAAAATTATACCCGCGACGATGCGATCATACCAAGAAGATTTCTTCTCGTATCAAACGGATTCCTCTAGGACACCTCTAGTAGATTTTTCTTTTTTAACTAGTCAGCAGACCAATTGGCATCCGAGTCTCTAATTCCATTTAAACTTTTTGAGCTGGTTCATAATTACTCAAATAAATAAAATATCTGCACTGATTCGTCAGCTGCAATCAAAAAAATCGTATCTTGATCGAAGGAAAAACAGTATGACAAGCTATAACAAAAAGATTTCTTCAAGGATTTCAAGACTCTTTTCTTGATCCTAGAGTAAAAATATCTGTTCAGCAGGAGAATAAATCTTGTTGTTATAACGCCAAACTGATGTTTTTTCTTAAGCAAAAATTCAATTTCTGTGAATGAGGCATAAAAATTGTGGCAGTTTGTAAGTTGTATTCGTAGAATAATTGCTGCAGTCCACATTAGAAAAGTAGAATCTTGATTGAAAAAGAACAATCAGCTTGACGAACTATAACAATGAGATTCCCTCAAGGATTAAGACTCTTTTCTGTATCCTTGATTGCTGAGTCTATTTAGCAGGAAAAGCGATTTTCTTGACATGTCAAACTGATTTTTCCGATTCTCGAATGAAAGATTTTCCCGGAGATATTTTCACGGGCGAATAAATGCAAATATTTATTTGGATATCATAACATTACCTCCCAAAGGTTTCAGTCATATTACAGAGTCGAGAGTAAAGTGCTCGGTCTCACGGTAAGATTACATTTTTGAGCGATGAATCAAGAAACTCAAAGATGAAAATTTAAACGTCCGTTCGCGCTCTTCTCGTTTAATTAAGGAATTTAATGTTTTGCTCTTGATTCAGCGCGAAAGAAGCAATCGCCCCGATAGAAGGAGTCAACGGATGCGGCCACATGTCCTCGGAAGATTACGACGTGATTTACACAATGAATAATTCATCCGCGAGTTATCAAAATAATTGCTGTTGCGTGAAAACGTATAAGTATTTTTATTTTGAAAATATTTTCATAACAAAGGGATAAACACGATCTCGTTGTATGTACCTTCCTATTTCATCGTGGATGGTCAGCAAGTCCGAAATGATGATTTTTTTGACAATCCGGCCGCTTCTGATACTGACTCGCGTATACGTTTGAATAGAATCATTAGGCAGCGTCCACAAAGCGAATGCGAGTCATTTGAATCTGCATTTCAAATATTGCAAATAGCGCCCCTATGATATGTATCAGCAGTGCAGCTGGAATGAAATATCCTCGGGAAATATGTATTGCAGTTCTCTCGAAAACTGAAATTCGGCGAATGATTCTAATTTATACGCGTACGTGACCAGATAATCCAGTTCTGTTTGCGACATTTCAACTGGCCAATGAACACAAGCATTCCATTTCATGTATGAATTTATATAATTCACAAACGAAACTTGATTTGCGGTGCAGTATCAACTCCGTGTTATGAAAAATTAAGTTATTCGAAAAAACTTATCAGTCTAATCTCTACGATATGAGAGAATTATATAGTCTCTCCGAGAATGTTGATCGCAATAATATATAAGTTATACATGATCACCTGATTACATTTATTATATAGTATAGGTCATGGTTTAATTTTCCGCCTTGTTGAAGATGCAATCATTGGGGATATTAGCTCGATGCATCTAGAATATACGGAATTCAATTTGATCGTTTTGATTCGACGAATCATTGCAGAATCATTATAATTTTCTCTTGCGAAAACTTTGAAAAAAGTGACTAACCTCATGAATTAATCAAGTGCAACACATCCATCGGAACTTGTGAAAGCGCACTAGAAATAATATAAGTATAATTGCGATATTATTCATATTGTCTCTTTGGTATTGACAAATTGTAATGCAATCGATACGGTTACTCGATAATTGCCAATCTCACTGAATATGTCTCGATGGCCGCATCTACAATAGTAACGCGTTAATTCCTGAGGTTACAAACATATGTTCGATGAATTTGTATCACTGCCCTGATGATATTCGATTGGAGTGAATCACGTGTCTCTGCCGAATTGCAAAGCGTATATCGTTCGGCCGAGTGGATAATCAGCATCATAAACATTTCAAGCGCGCCGATGTAAATGCATACGGGCCGACGAGGTTGAGACTGCGTGTAAAGACTGTCTCGTGTACATACACCCAAACGAGCCGATCATCGATCGATCGCAATTAGATGCAACTCTGTATATGTACGTGTAGGTTTTAGTTGAACTCGCGCTCGCGATCCTATCGACTTATCTCCATTTCAGCAAGTTTTACTTGCCAAGAATCGCGAGGCGCGTCTATAAAGGCTCGCGCGCGCGAGGCTTCGCGTGTTACGTAGCCCCCGCGGACGAGACAGGACGAGAAGCATCTGTGTATGTGCAGTACACGTACGTATTTATCAGGCCGCGCACGACGAGTCCCATCTGTTTTCGCGTCTCTTCAATCAGCGAGTGTATACGCAAAAGCAGTATTGATAAAAATCTCGAGCGAACAAACGTATAGGTACATGGACAGGGGCGAACTTCAAAGGCAGGGCCGCGCGTTGATGAAAAGGGCGACTGGCCTTCCACCCTCCGAGCGCGCACAATATTTACAAGCCCCAAACGCTAATTCCGTTAATGGATATCGCTCACACCCGCGCGCGCGCACTCCAAAACCACCCCTCCGATCCTCGGCTCGGATACACATCGGGAGGCATATCCGCCGCGGACAAAATGAATAGTGAATTTCACTCATTTTTACAGCTGTGTCGCGAGTTGCCATTGGCGCAAAGAAAATATATACGTACGTATAGGTATAAGGCGGGAGTTAGGGTCTCCCAAACGCTCCGAGTGAGAGAAGAACAAGTGTCCGCGCTAGGGTATATAGTATGGTTGTGTCAAAAATTGAGAAAAATAATTTGCCGAGCCACAGTCGAGGCTCGAGTTTCCCCATATACATTTTCTCCCGTGCGTGTAGCCGCACAACGAGAGAGAGGCAGAGAGAGAAGAAACGTCGGGGAAACAATGGGCGCGCGCGAGACAGTTCGCACGCGATACAATAAAGTCGCTGGAACAATACGATGTGGAGGCCGGCGAGTGTATTGGGCGGATAAAAACCCCGGGATTCGCGGCGGCCGAATCGCCGCCACCGGCCCGCGCTATATGAAAATCAGCATCGCAAAGCAGCTAAGACGCTGAATTACTCCGAGGGATATGTATGGGTAGTGGGGCAGGGAGAGCCGAGTAGTTCCCATGGAAACGCGCGCACCGCCGGGAAAATCCTTGGCCCGGCCGCCGGGAGCCGCTGCACGCTGGTGCTCCGGCCCACACGGTTCCGCGTGTGCGCGCCGGTGCCCCGGTCAGCTTGGAAAAGTCCCGCTCTGTGCACCTGTCGACCAACGCCAAAGCCTTTCACGCTCGGATTTTTATTTTGAATGTGCGTCCTCGACACGTGGGATGAGAGGAAAAAATCAATGTCGCTCTCTGTAGTTTGGTCGGTGCGTATATACGCTCGTGTGCAGCTGTCATTTGAGCGTGCCAAATATCCCCGAGGCTCTCGTATCCGTACGCTATCATTTATTCAAGTGACTAAACCCAATTTGACACTTTTCTCAGATTTAACTTATTTCACCCGAGTCATTCAACAGTTGAAGAATGTGCTTTTAATGTGTCCGGGTACAAGAGCCATAATACGAGCGCTTCACGACTCAACGACACAGTTGCTCTTGTTAGGATTATTCGATTGGATTTGTTCATCGTTACACAACGAATGATTTCCAATAAATTATGTCTGCGTTTACAGTACTGGGAAACCATCATTGCGCAAATACACATGATATGTCCGCGTGTCAAAAGTGACTCATCCGAATCCAATGTCTGCCGCGATCGCAAATCGATCCGGGGCGACGGTTCCAATCGCGCACAATCACGTTGATAAACCCGCGAGTTTTTCCCCGTCAAAATAATCTCATCATCTCTCTGTCTGTCGATCTACTGCGGAGTAGGTGGAATTATCACGAGCATCTATACTCGAAATTTACTAGTTTGTAAATTTTAAAAATAGCCGTAATAATTCATAATAGTGAAATTTCTTTGAAAACTTGACCCGACTTAATTATTTGTATATATATCTAATTGCGTATATTGGTATTGAGGAAAAAAGTGTAGCGCTAACAAAAAATTAAAAATTATTATTCAATATAGTGAATATTCATGGTATTAAAGAGTGATTTTTAATAATTTTCAATGGAGCTGCGCGAGAGAGCTAGCGCGAGTCTGTAGCCAATGGAGCACTGAGCACGCAAGGGTTGGAGGCTGGGGGGTGTGTAATTATCCACGCAGATTGAGAGTCGAGCCAGCGAGAGATAGGTTTATTCGAATGTCAAAAGCGAAGGTGAGGCCAGGTGCAATTGAACGCGCGCGGGATGAAGTGCGCGGGTGGCCCGAGAGAGAGAGAGAGTCGAGCCTAAGGCGGATGATTTTGATGTTGCCGCGGTGCGATTCCGACTGCAGATAGAGACAGATATGCGCGAGCCGGAGAAAACAACTATAATTCGGCGAGCTGGCGCGCGCGCGGGATCAGGCTCGGCAAATTCGAGATATCCAGCGCAGCAGCTAATTGGCAATTGCGAGCTCGCGCGCGCGCGTCAACTATTCGCGGATTAACTCGCGCGCGCCCGCACTCAAAATGCTCGTACCGCGCAACTTGTCCCACACCACATGGTCGATCAACTCGAGCATCCCAATTTCTATACTCACCAATCGAAGCGCGATCGTCTATATACACAGCTGCAGCCACGATTCATTGTTGATCGATAAAAATTGGGTAACCGATGTTGCGAATACCAATTATTGGGATATTTTATCAATTTTCGAGTGAGTATGAGTAAAGACATTTTCACAAAGCAATGGGATCGAGTCTCGTCGAGGGATCCAGAAGACTCGACGTTCGCCAGCTGACGGCCAAAAATTCCGATCAATTTTAATGCGAGAAAGTCACTAGCGCGCGAGAAACAACGTCGTCCCGAAAAGTTTTGCCCGCGGCGCCGAGGAGCCGTCAATCGTATCGCATCCTCGTGAATTCGCGTTCAATTATCAACAGCAACAGCAGCTAGCTACCATGCGACGGTCCGCGCGCCTACTGTCGAGGGCTTCTATCAAAAGTTCCATAACGTCGAGCGAGAGAGAGAGTGGTCGGATGTCACCGCAGCCCAAACTTTGTATCCTGTAATACAGCCGCGGCTTGCAGTTACATCCTTCAGTTCCACATCAAAGCCAGCGAGGTATGGTCCGAATGAATCGTAGGCTGTCGCGCACAAATACTATACCCGCGAATCACGCCGCTTCTCAATATGCTTCGATCTCGCGAGCTCCTACTCCGGCATCGAGTTTGCGAGTTGGCCAGCGATTCGACATCTCCAATCGGCTTCGAATCATTCGCGCATCTATGCGATTTTTCAATCGGCCGACAAAAATAATAATGTATCGTACGTGTGGCCGCGATTGTGTCGGCGTCGACCCACACGCAGTTGCATTTCCGTACTGCTACGAAAATCACAGCTGCCCTGGTTTGAATATGCCCGGTGCGTGCAGTGTTACGTACGTACAGTCCGTCGACATCCTGCCCCAAGATACACTCGATTCGTTCATGTTACATCTTCAAATCGCATTAATGGTCGATATCTATGAAAAACAACATAATAATATACGTCGAATAATTTCTTCAAACACGACTGGATGAGTTTATTCGTCGAGTTTTTCTAATCCGAGAATTCGCTTTTTTTCCATCGGATAACAAATCATATCCAATTAATCGGAACTCGAGCTGGAGATGGAATTATTGCCCGCATCTCTAATTTATATACTCACTCGATATGTATAAGCAGTCGTGATTACGATGTATTAATACCGAATGAGCGTTGAAGCATCCGTGTAATTAATACTGCTCCAGCTCGGTGTAATGTTTGCTCTCAGTGGTCGCGTTAACTATTCAATGACTATTAGTTACTGTTGTTCAGAGTAGTTTGGCCCGAGAGACCAACACTAAACTTATACGTCTATACGCTCAATCGCTCATCAATTTTGCATAACTCAACATACTTATTTATTTATTTATTAATCTGCCGTCCAGTGCGCAATGGGACTTTTGAAAATTGTGTAATTTCAAAAGTTTCTGAGCAGCAATTGAATTTTCTTTTGAAAAAAATCTCGAAATCGCTTCTCGAGAGTAGATTTCGCCTAGAAGAGTATGTCGGTTACGGTTTGCAATGCTCCCTTGAATGAGCTCACTGTGAATCAATTCACTGTAAGTGGTTGGACGGATTTTACAGTGGATCACAATGAAATACCCGCGAATGTTCACCCTAGAATGGCCCATGACAATCGACTATACGGCTTTTCGCGGTAAAATCACACAAGGATCAGTGGAAATTCGCTTGAATCAACCTCCCGATGGCAATTCTCGAGTCTCAAGAAAAACAGGTGACATACTCAACGCTTGGGTCGTACCGCACTGCGAGTATTGCAAAAGGGGTCGCCTATAGAACATGTGACCAACAGATGGAAAATCACGGCGCGTCACGAGCCAGATGACTCATGGCGTACTTTACTTGAGATTTTGCGCTCGCGCCGGGGAGCCGCAATAAATTTGGACGTGGAAAATAAGAGCTTGAAGTCTGTGTGTATTGCGCGGGAGAGAAAAGGGCCCGGCAACGCGACGTGAATTAATCCCGGCGGCTAATTAAGGCAAAAGCGGCGTTGCGCGCCCGCCCAGCTGTGAATCATCGGGTGAATCTGCGGCTCCCAGCCTTGTGCTCGTTCGTATATATCCGCGCACGCGGCGCGCGCGAGACAATGCACCAAGGAGATGTGTATAATCAGACCCCCACCCACTGCTTGGCGCGCGCGCGGAAACGAATTAAAATGAAATGCGTGCGGGAAAAAGTGCCTGCGCAGAGATGTCCCACTGACTGAGTTGTGTGTTGGCGCGAGCCAAGCCATGTACACGTGTAGCTGAAAAAAGTGGGATGGAAAATACCTGCGTTCTCTTTCACACACGCTCTCACACACACACACACACACACACACACACACACACGTATGGCAGCGGGGAAATGGTACGGATACTAACTTTGTACATCCATTGATTGTCATACCTTTTGTACGTACGCAGCTCATTCATTCATTCTCAGCCAGTGCAGGGACAGAGTCGCGGCGACATTGTCGTCGAATTTTCCGCGCGCCTACTTCTCCGCGCACTGGCTAAACTCACCGTCGACGACAATCCTCCGAGTGATGAAATATTCCACGGAACCAACTCGCTGTATTGAAAATTAACCGCTTGAGAAATGCACGATGTTTCAATCGTGCATCCGCCTTTATAATTCTTTGTAATCTTCGTCTCTTGCAAACAAAGCTGTGAAAAATTGTTTTTTTTTTTCAAAATCCTCCTGTGTGCGAGCGATGGAAAGAAGAAAATGATATACATCGATCGCGAATACTGTAATGTCTTCGGCGTTTATTGTCGTGAGAACGTGAATTTTGTGTATCACCATTGGCCATTGGATGACCATTGGGTGTATTAGCAGTAGAAATTATATAACCGATGGATAAGATAGTACGTTCACTAGTTCATCAGTTATGAAATTTGTGCTTGGATGAATTTCGAGAGTGGGAGCTCGGGAAAGGCGAACCTGGTGAGACAGCTGGTACACGTATGGAAAGGCAAGGTAAAGCCCGGAGCCGGAGTGTACCTAAGAAGAGGTGGAAAGGGTTGCACCTATCCGCTGAGACGACTGCACACCACAATCACTGATTGCTGCTCTGCATTGTTCAGAGTGCGACAGTGTCTGGCAGCTGCAGCTTCTATGCATACACAACCAAATTAAAATCGGCGTATGGCTGCACTACGGTTGGGCGCACTACGCAGCACTCAACCGACTGGCTAATGTAGGGGAGCAGCAACACTCTTCATGGGTACCAGAACTGATGGCTGATGGCTGATGGGAGAGAATGAACAGCTGCCCGCAGAGAAAACGGCCCATTGCGCGAGAATCTGCAACCTGGCATATACGGCAACCAAATTTGTCGATCGGTAACTTGTCTCTTGAGTCAGTCGAGGGATGAATTGTCTCTCGACTCTCAACAAAAGTGTATATTTTCAAAAACCGACTCGATAATTCGCGCGCGAATCCAAAGACTTTGCGCTATCGTCGCGTACCTCGGCCACATACCAGGCGCGCGCCGCTCGGCGTGCTCGGCATGTCCCGAGGCGAGGGCGGTGAAGAAGCTCGCGCGACGACCCGGCGATCGTTAATTAGCGCGATATCACTCGTCAGGTGCTCGATGGAAACATGATCCGAATAAATACGCGCGCGCGCGTGTGTGTAGGCGAGCGCAGCAAAGCCGCTCGCTCGAGGAGAAAGAGAACGGCAATGCGCGCGAACCGCGGTCGGGGGGAGGAAGGCAGCAGAGAAATCATAATGAGCTGCTGGCGCGGCCGGCATTCCTGCGGCTTTCGCGCACGTGCGATCGACTCCCTCCCTTTGCCAAACGTGAAAACAGTTCGCGGCTCTCGTTGCTGGATCGGCCGGCGCGTAGGCGCGCACTCGACTTGTACAATTTATACGCTTGCTGTAAGTGCTCGCGAGTCGACGAAATTGCATCTTGTCTATAGTGCCCCGCGTATGCTTTGGCAAAACAAATTGCGACCAATTGCGCGCGAGCATCGCCGCGATTGCGTCTTCGTCACCTTGGATATGCATATGTCGCTCGATTCAATCGATCGAAAATCACACTCCGTTTATTTTGAATCACGCCGCAAAAAAGAAGAGATATCTCACGGATTGTGATCGGGTTCTCGATCGAATCTACCCGCGGGCTGCAATTCTGATTACTCGTGAGGACCTGTAAAGTTATCCAGCAGATCGGCCGATTTTCACGATAACACGAGCAACAATCGCTCGAGACATGCTCTCCCATCTCAATTGGTTGGTCGATATAATTCGAGCGTGACGCGCATATCCCTCGCTATCTCTATCTCGTTGATTTCGCATTATGTAGCAGTGCATTATTCGCCGATCGATACAAGCGATCCCAATCACTTGCAGACGCGTCTCGAGACTTTGAAGAAACACAAAAGTTATCGATTTATATACTCGCACGTGATATTACACGCTTCTACGTAATGAACGTACGTACGCGAGACACTGCGTGTCTCATGCCGTGGATAAAACAATTATCCAAAGCATGAAAATTCATAATTGAAATAACGATCGTGGCGCGCATTTATCCTCGCGCGCAACGCACGCGCACATATATATGTATATGTATATGTATATGTGTATCTGGTGTTGATCGGGAACGGAATGAAAATTGCAAAAGTCGACGAGTACGGGGGGTAGGGGATGGGATATACAAAAGCAAAATGGAGTACGGCTATGCTTTGCCTTTCCAATCAACTGTAAAACACGCGGCTAACGGTATAAGAGCACCTACACACATATACGCGTGCGCGCGCGGGCGATCGATATAATGATGGAGCCCGATGAATTGCGATGGATGGAGTGCGTGAAAAAACACACGCACACACGATCGCCTACTGCAATCATTCGAAATCCATCTCTCGCTGACGTATGCAGCTGGCCGTACATATAGCCGATATAGCTCGAGCAATTACCCAAATTCGCGCGTTATAGGGAAAATTTCGTTTTGATGGAGCGACGCGCAACGGTATATATCGGCGGGTGCAGACGAGAACCAAGTGGCTCGAACTATTTCGTTTCGCCTCGTTGAAATTCAGCTGGCGGTGCGCGGCGTTACGAGCTGCGCTGCGGCTTCCGAGGCTTGCGCGCTACATACGTAGGTACGTGCAGGCGCGGATCATAACCGTACACACATACTTTCCCCGGTTGCGCTAATTTTCGCGGCTGGTATTATGATGCGCCGAGCCGAGACCATTCCCTTGGGAATCCGCGAGATCTGCTAGTCTATCCACATTTATGCAGCGCCGCGAGGATTGTATCGTCGTCGTTCGTTCAGTCGCAGGGCTCGAGCTGATGGCCGCCGATCCCTACATACAATGGGATTACTCATATCCAACGTCCGATTCGACAATGGCGATCGAGTGATTGCTCTTGTATATGCGCGCGAATGCGGGGGCAATATGATCCTCAGTCGAACTCGACCCTTCGTTTCACATATTTCTCTTACGCTCATTTCAAGCTCAATGTTTTTTTTTTTCAACTTTTTGCCCTCATTTTCATCGGCGCGCAAGCACTTTTTTTCTATTCTTTTACATCTCATGTCAACTTTGCTTGCTCACTCCAGACCCAAAAATTAATATTTGGATTAGACAACTGTCATTTCCCATGGTTTCAAGATCGCTATATCGATTTCCGGTAAAAATGCGTTTCACCTTGATTCTTTCCTCCAGAAAATTTAAAAAAAAAAGCTCAATTTTCATCGATATTTTTTCATTTCCGTATATTGTCTTGATGGAAAACATTTTTTTATCGCCACATGAAACCTATCGAAAAAGTGATGATCCACTGTGATACAACTCGTGTAGTTCTCTGAATTGATTTATTGACGCAGTGAACATTTTCGAGACGGGTTTTTCGAGCTACAGATGAAGAATGAAACTCGCGTATATGTGATCATCGCACTTGAATAATATACTAAATGAAAGATTGAATTAATTTACATCCATCGGTGTGAATTTATAGATTTATCGAAAATGTGTCGAGTTTACTAATACGTATGGCATACTCTGCGCTGTCACATTCATTGCTAAAATCCAATTGAGCGATGGACTCTGGATTAAAGGAATATTCCCAATACCTGTGAGCAGTGCCTGTGTGTTCCATGTGTGAATAGTTAATGAAGATCAGATAAAGGATATCGAGACGATGTGTCAAATAACCATTTCCCATACTCGCAAAAGTTCAACACTACAACTACAAATATTCAAAGATTAAGGAAATAGAGCAGTGAAACGTGTAAACTAATGAAATCAGATCAGTATTCCAGAAGTTGATCCACCCGCCTCCAAAAACCCACTTTTTTGATCTAGATACCACTTCAACGTAACGAGTAACTGAGAGTTGTCACAATTGGCCACGGGCTCGCATCTGACCGGCAGTTTTACACAATAAATGACTCGACGTGCCTCTACATCGAGCTGACATATTAAAAGCTCGCGTGGACGTAGTTATCGATAGTTTTACCTGCTAATTAATCTCTGCCTCGGAGACCCAACATTCCCAACGACCTATACCCGCATGCTTATAAGCGAGTCAATGTCGAGCTTGCGTTTCACAGACAATCGCCTGGAAACTAGATCTGTATTCCAATCAATCTCTCTCTCTCTTTCTCTGACATTAAAATTCTGGCAGGTTCACGTGTGGCTCCTTTCGATTACTCGGTGAAAATAAACCACACTCGATCTTATGATAAATTCAACAACGATCCCTACACTGACAGAAATGTCTTGTCAGTCCTGCTATAAATCAACTATAAATTTTATTTTACAATTGCTTTCAGATATTCTTTGAAACACGTCCAAACAGAGAAATGTCATAATTTTAATTGATAAAGAATAGCAATTCTTACAATATTATATTTATGTTACTATACTTTATAGTGCGTGATACTGCTAATTTCGATGTTTTAAAAGCAACGTCCCAGAATTTTCAATTCAATGGCTGTTACAAAAATAAAAAACAACGAGTGCTACTCTAATAAATCGATTTTGCAAATCATATCGTGTCAACTAATATCTTCTAAATAAATTATATACTTTTTTTTGTTGAATGATCAAAACAAGGCAGAAACTTTTCCACGTTGAAATGCTCGACTGATTAGGCATGAAATTTAGTAACTAGGAAAATAAAATAAGAATTTTTGAGTATAATACTTGTACACCTCGTGTTTCGTCTTCTATTACATGGAAAATTTTTGTAATATTAATGTTTATACATGAATAAATAAAGATATAGTTCTGTCTTTAAAAGTGCACAGAAAACATTGCACGTGCTATTCAAGATTTTGTTGTCGAACTTCCTTAATTTTAAATGATTGTGGGTGACTGTTCTATATGAAAATAACTTGTCTCTCAGAAATCTCCTATTTGTGGACAATTACGAAAAACTTTATCTCGACATGAATTAGTAATGAATTGAGCGTAAGGTTAGAAACATGAGCTAATTGAGAAAGTAAACTTTCTATGGATGTAATCGATTTCACTTGAAATATACGGGATATAGAGCAGATTAGCTATAATTATATGGTTTTCACCACAACACAATGCTGACGTCAGAATAAAATAATTCCTTCCAACATATAACAGAAACTAGAAAGAACAATTTTTGCCCATATCACACGATGCAGTAGATTCAACGCGGGCTATTTCTCTCAATGACGCACAGATCAATGTCTCGTGCCCAATACGAAATCACAACTCCATAGACCGAGTGTGCCATCGATAGTCCAGAGCGCGTCGGCGATTATCGGGTTAAACAGCCGCCCGCGCGGCCGGGATATCAGGTACGCGCGACTTTTTCACTCGGGACAAATATCGGCTTGCGCACTGATGATGCAGCTACAGCTGTCGGGTGAAAAAGCAGTGCATTTGCATGCGCGGCCAACTGCCTTGCATGAGCCTCCCCCCGTCGCATATATTATAATCCTCGAGCGAATCGCTTATGCATGAGCATCCTACAAAAATCCCGGTTCGTTCAGCGGCAACAGTCCTTCGCAAGATTCACTATACACACACACCCGCGCGTGTATGCATGGATGGTGTATCGGCCACAAGCATTTTTCACTCTCGGCTTCTTCGCACCGAGTCGCTCGAGTGTGTACTTTCGAGCGAGCCACAGCCTCATTTGCATTCGGAATTTTCTTCTTTTTTCCACGTTGGATTAACGAACGCGCGCCTGCTGCAGTTACGCCCCGGCGACGCGTCTCTTATTCCGATTAGAGCCACTCGATATATCGAGTCTATAGACGCGCGTACTTTTACATTCCATACGCGTATTGGGAATTGACACACGATCGGCCGGGCACCCAATACCAGCCGAGTGGGACGCACTTTTGTTTTGGAAAAATAAGAAAAAATTGATTCTTTTCCGCAGCATTCGCGAATTGGCTGCGCGAATTGAATCCGTCCCAAGGGAAATCCATCGAGGGGGACGAGTCGATCAGGAGAGACACACACGTTATTAAATGCGCGGGAAAAGTGCCCCTTGGATTAATGCGACACCGGTATCGACACATCGACCAATTAGAAAACCATAGCTGTTCAATTGAAACCGGTCTTGGAGAAGTATGTAAACACACATCATTGCTGCGCACCATTGGATTTGATCAATATAGGTTAGTCTATACTCGAGTTTGGACGAGGAAAGTGAGGATAAGCAAGATCGGAATTGTATATTCGCAATAATTCCGCTTGGTATTCGTGTGGTGCAAACTCGCTGGCCGCCGGCGCGACAATTTCATCAATTAAAAAGACAAATTGATATTTGAACAATGCTGATCGCCGCGCGAGAGCCGGTCAATTGTATACTGCACATTCGTATACTGATAAATTAGACGCGAGCCGCATAACTTTCGTCGACGACGATATTATTTTTCTCGCTGGCGCGCGGGCGAGTCGCGTACTATAACGATATACTGTTATTCCATTGAATGATAATACAAGGCCGCTCGCGGCTAATGGCAATTATATCCCGGGGATAGTATAAACTGATTATCGCCGCACTCATACGGCGAGCTAATCAGTATGGGAGTAGCCGCGCTCAATGCAATAACCGTCACTTTCACAATTATCAAATCATTATTAACGCAAGCAAGCGAGCAATTACGCTTATAAAACTCGCATTATAAATGCGAAAGGATTGAATGAGACGTAACATATTAACAAGGATGGCCCGTGCCATATGTAACATCGCGACTTTTTACTCTGGTTCGCCTACTTGTCCGGTCGAGTGTGCGAAGAACGAAACGATCCGATCGTGCGCGCGCGAGAGATGATTCAGTGCGCGGTGATGTATAGCCCCGCGCGCCAATCGAGCGCCTGCGCGCCCGAGACATAGTAGCTCGCGCGATCATGTATAAGTACACATAAAACCCAGCATAATCGGTATCTCGGTCACGTTAAGCCAAGGTCTTACTTCGTTCGATGGATAATACACGTACCGCAAGCGCTGACGTGTTTCAGCAAAAATAAAATCAGCTGCTTCGTCTTTGGTTACACGTGCTCCGTATCAAATTTTCATCCGGTAAAACTCAAGTTTGCTATTTCGAAGACATTACTGAGTTGCAATATACCCTGTTCTGATATTCTCCCACACGTCTGCCAACCAATGCACTTGTTCCCGACAGTAGACCAAAATTTTAGTCAATGCGCAAACGTAATTTGATTTTGGCATGAGCAATTCAAGTCGTGAAAGAGACGGAAACAGAGCAGCTACTCACACTTTTCGTATTTTTAATTATTCACTTTTGTGGAGAAATATAGGCGAGACAATTATCGTTTGTGACGACGGTCAATTCAAGCCAGGTTCACTGGTGAATCAGACGAGTATCCACCATATATCAGCGAGTATTCATTTTGATGAATTGAAAACCAAACAGACTCGCCTCCGTCATCTCGATTTCCATGATAATATATACTTCTGTTTTTGAAATTGCTTTTCTCACAATTCAAATGTTTTCCAATGGACAGGTGAAATTCTTTCTATCCACTCGAACAAAATATTCATTTGTTCAATCTGTATTTCAATTGCAACGGAGTATTTGCCTCATTCTCCTCTTCGTAAACATACTCTATTGATATTTTCAATTTTTATTCAGATTAAATAGTAGTCCACAAAGTAATAATTATATGTGACTCACGACTGTACGTTCTCCATTGTTCTTACGAGCACAATGTATACATATACAGGCAATAGGCACTGGTACAGAGGAAAATGATATTGGGTACAAAGTTTTTAGTTGGAAATAAAAACATTTCAACGAACGAAAGTGAAACAGCGCAAATGAACAGCGGCTGCAGCTCATTAGCATATGGATTAAAGTTCTTGTTTAAAACTAAGACAAGTTAGCGGAGTTTTGGGTCAAGCGAGAGCTCTTCTGCCGTATAACAAGGGAAGAAAGAAAAAATAGATTGAACAACTCGTAACCATCCCATTACGAGTCGAAAAACTTGAATTTTTAATAATTCGAAAATGTTAATTAATCCAGTATATATCCACTTGAATCTCCGAAGTTCTTTCAAATTGCGAGTCGAAATGCGAAAATTGCGCAGTTCGAAAGCCGTCACTCAGCTGAAATGTCACGATGAGATGTTTATAAAAAGATTTTCGTTTATTAACACCCGTTGGTTGTCTCACTCACCGAGATTACACCGAGTAGTTACAAAATAACAATCTTTTGATACTCTGACCGATTCGTGTAAAATTCTGCAATTCCCAAGAGAAATATGATATTATGTTGCCAATAGAAAATTGCAAAAATAATCAAATACACTTTTGATCCTCCACATAGAGATGATTTTCAAATGATTTTCATTTTTGTAACTTGCAGCCTGATTGGTACTACTATTTTTTTCAAACTGTTCTTGATAATAAAATGGTAATTCATCATCTATTCGTTTCAAAATAAACTCACTGTCGATAAATATCATCGAATATTCTTGCAAATTTCTCCGAAATTCCGAATCCTAAATTGGTATCTACGGAATATGACGGGAATGCGTAATGTGTCTTGTTCTGAATCGAATAGAGACACGCAGCTGGCACATTAACGTGAGTTGTAATCTTGACGAAGATAATTTGTGACAGCAAGAACAAATACTTGGCTGTTTGGGCGATCCGTTTGCAGCCCGAATAACTCTACAGGATCTAGAGAGATAAAGAGGGTACATTATTCAAACGGGAGTCCCCATTAACTTTGCGTTCTATACCTCCACTGTAACTGGGTCTCAGCGTTTTAAGCGTCTCTTATGCGGGTGGCGCCAAGTAAATTACAAGGCAAATATCCAAGTACGCGTAGAGTGAATTTTCACGAAGATAAACTAAAAATTGGATGTATTTAAAAGCGAACACGTCTAACAGTACGATTCCAATCAATACCGACTCTGTGCCACGAAACGCACTTTTCTTGTTGAGCAAACGTGACTATTATTTATTTTCTAACTGATTTTTCATCGAATGAAAATTATATCGAAGATGCAATTCGAGCTGATTTTTTTTGTCAGTAGTGCAGGGAAACACTCTTCATATGCGACAATGGAAATTCCTTTGCGTTCGATAGCATACCTCTTTCTCAAAATCTCTCTAAATTGAAGATAGTAAAAATTATTGTTTGAGAGTGAAAAATGCATTAAATTATTAAATTGTGCCTATTGATCATTAAATATTAACTTATAATTATTCATTAGTGGCAGGGGATTTTTGGCCCGCTGCAGCGAGTAGAATGGTGGCGAGCAGAAGCGGGGCTCTGGCGCTGGTGTGGTGCGTGGCGCTGGTGGGCCGGGCGGTGGGCTCGCCAGGGGGCGCCCCGCTGGGCAGCTGCGACGACCTGATGCCGCGCCACGGGGACAAGCTCGGCCAGGAGAGCGACCCCCCGTACCAGCTGCTGCCGTCCAAGGGCCAGGGCAGGATCCGGCTGATCGTCGGCAGCCCCGAGGGCACCGGCTACGAGGGCTTCATCATCGTCGCGCGCGACATAGACACCGGCGAGATCGTCGGCGAGTTCAACAACCTGCCCGACGGCGACGCCCGACACCTCGAGTGTACCCCCGGGCTCAAGGTCAGTTTGACCCCACCTCCACCATTTCCCCTTATACATCAATGCATCATCGGATGCAACGTACATCCCGGGCCACACTCACTAAGTTTGATGCAATCGGGAATTCCTGTGGAATCAACCGAATTTCATTCGTCATTGATTCCATATGATACATGAATAAAGATGCGAGTGCGAGCCACAATGACAAAGAGCATTGAAGAACATTTCGATCTCAAATATTTTTCCACTTTTTTCATACATGAATTCCAAATTTTTCACCTCGACAACTCAAATTAGCCATCGGTGGGAATGGATTTTTTTCTGCAAGCAATTTTCTCATTTATTATTCTCCGTGGGTATGAATGGACAAATTATTCAATGGACTTTTGTAAAATGAGACGACTAACAATTGTCTGATTTCAAATGTATTACTCATATACCGCAATCTTCCGCGCATGCCCCTACTGTAACGACGGGAAATTCAATTCGTTTTACTATCGACTTTGTTGACGTAATTTTTCTTTCTTCATTTTCGCGAATAGTACAGATTAGACATTTTAATTCAATATTGAAATTGGTAAATTCATCAAATGCAAATTGAGGTTTCACGGACCATTAAACATTTCGGAATCCCGCCAATGATATTTTTTAATGTAAACTCATTTCAACGCGTAACTATTAAATTAATTGTTCTAAGGAAGTTTTAAAGCAAAGTGAGGAAATTATTTCCGTAAAAATTCTGTTTCACAAGTCTATTTCGCAATGGCACAGCGGGCAACCAATGTAAAAATCCAATTCGATTTTAAGTGACTTAAGTAATACCCATATCTCGAGTTAATTTTATACCATTAAAGTAGAGATGGCGACTTTACATCAACTTCACTGTTGTAGAACGCCGTTACCCACGTCCAGCCTGAGAAGAAGCATAATCTCGAGATCGACTGGGAAGCTCCTCCGGATTACGAAGGAACAATTATATTCAAGTAACGTTTTAAATACTATCTCCTCGCAGTAGTCTTCTATTCTTACTTCCATCATCTCTGTAAAATTCATTCTCTTGTACTCACAGGATCAAGGAATAGCGTAACCATCTTCGTACAATTTAATCATTACATTCTTGAATTAATCTTCATGTAAAAAATTGAATATCCGTACAAGGTCGATCTCCTATACATTTTTATTAGTCACCAACGGCGTGTTATCTCGAATGATAAACGAACTTCGGAATGAGTGTTTCTGATCACAAGAGTTTGCTTATAATGTAACAATGTTTTCTTCTACCTTACAAGTTTCCATCTGCTTATCAATTTATACTTTCTGTACAACTACGCTCTGGAAAATCAGACTCTTCCGATAAACCATTCAAAATTGTTAATTGACAGACGATATCACTCGAATAGCACTAGTTTCTGAGGCGCATGTCAGTCTTAGAATTTTTCAAACAATCGGGTGAATTTAAAATAGTTGAGAAATACTAACATTTTTTCTCCTAATAAGTAAATAGTGAAATTCTAGTGAAAAGTCAACTGAAACTACTATCTCGCATATCAAATTATTCGATATCGGTAAAATCGATCAATTCAATTGAATCAATTCACAATGGAAATACACTATTGAATCGAGAGAATATCGAGCGCTAATCAGTAAGGCGATTTTTACGAACAAATAGCAATTGGTCTCGAACAAATGTAACAATCTTTAACTATCTTCAATGTAGAGAGTACAGGGCTAGAAGCGAGCAATGGCCTTGTCTCGGTGTATAACCACACAGACGTATATAACCGGTCGATCTCTGGCGCGTTTGTTTCAGCTCGACGATCTGCAAGACGTGGGACGTGTTCTGGGTGGGCGTCGAGTCGCCCCGGATCAGCGTGTCGAAGCGCTCCATCGACATACTCTCGACGCCGCCGTCGATTACCTTCTCCCGGTCAACCACTCCACCGTACTTTAGCCCGACCCCCGACACTATGGTAAGTCCAGCAGTAGGAGCTACTGTTTCCTTTTTTTCCTTTTTCTCCCTTTCCCGTTTAACCATTTTAATTGCATTAATTTGAAAGCCGCGACCGAGCGACGCTTATCATTTTTCATCAGCTTCTGTGCGTTGAACGCCAAGAGCCACGGCACAGTGTATACCAGCGCGTTTCCTCCCCTGCTTTTTTCGTTAGTAGGTAGACAGCTAGTTTCCATAGTTGGCGTCGAGGAATAATTATTTTTATACACTTGTCTAATGTATAACCACCAACCGCTTATCTCGATAAAATTATATTGTGTTAATCATTTTGAATGTTGTTTATTTTCGAGAATAGATTAGTTTTAACTATTTGGGATGCTTTGGAACCCGCTGAAGTCACTCAAACGTTTCTCAAGATATCTGTTTGATCAAATTTATAATTGGCAATTCTAGAAAGTTTTGAACATCCGTTGTTCCATCATGTCGTACATTGTACTTCAACGAAACATTGAAAGAGGAATAGATCGTACTCAATAAATTTTTCAAGAATGAATAAGCGCGCGAGTTAGGCCATCGTTCACGACGCATGATAAGTATATATTATATGTGCAACTTCAATAATCAATTATTCAATGAATTGTCGACGGACGAGCTCTCGATAAGCTTTTAATTCCATTGCTACGAATGGCTTTATAATTATTCAATGGAAAAATGATTAGGGGTAGAGTTATCAATCGTATCAATATCACATGAGACGGGCCGGATTAACCAATTCTTCAGCAGAAATATGAATGAGGCATTAATTTGCTCTCATACCAATCCACTCATTTTCGTGTATTGATAGATGACGCTTTCCATTTACTAAAGCAATTACAGAAAATTATACAAACGAAAATCAAATGTTTCATTCATCGGTGACTTTTACTATTAATAAGCAATTCAAAGATCTGGGTCGAGTTTTTTGTTCCACCTTTCAATAATTACACACGAACTCAAGGAAATCGATCCATCGCCTCGTTATTCACACTTATATTCGTGGGAGAATTAAATTATATACATTCAACCTCGACAGATCATAAAATACTTATTTCGTATCGATTAAAAAAATGTAACTAGTCTAATATCTGAAAATTTTATATTTCTCTCACGCGGCAACTAGATGGCTCGGTTTGAGTGCCATTGAACCTACCAAATTATATTATTCACGCAGCGGTGTCGGGCTGCTTTCTCATGTACGATCACTTGGCCAAATCGAAAATTCCGCATTTAGAGCAATTGGAATAACCGTATCATATAAATCAATTCGACTCTCATTCGATCTCTCTCCCTAATTGATTGTCTCAAGTGAAATCCTGCACTTCGCTAGATTCGACTTGGAAGCACCGAGCACTCTATATCCCCGTGTAAGTAACCCACGCCGAAACCTCAGAATCAGTCGTGGACAGTGAAATGAATTTGGCCTATTGCCCCGGGCAAGAAACTGCATATACATATGCAGCATTGTGAGTCGAATCGGGCGGTTAACTTCCCGAACCTGTCCGCTTTGTCTGACGAATTTCTTTCATACTTCTTTTGGTCTAATTTGAAACCTACGTTTTTTCAAGTCTTTGGCAACAAACTCATAATTATGAAACATAATTATAAAGTTTCATAATTATGAAACTCTATACTAATTATTATGGATTTTTTCCACTTTCTACACTCAAAAAATGCAAAACATTTTACCAAAACTAGTATTAATTGATATTATTTCTACTGGAAGATTTTGAAATCAGAGCATCATTTAAATATTCAGATTAGACGTGAGAAGAAGTCTAAAAATGAGTTTTCTCAATAAAATTCGATCAAACTCGGTCACAGACAATCGCCGCGGTATATATGTGTATACGCGGCAAGAGTCGAAGTTCGAACGTGGCTGTAATTGAAAGTAAATCATGCCGAATAGCGAATGTAGGCTGTGCTCTCGTGAATAAAAGATCGGATCAATTAGGAGGGACGACAGCGCTACTCGAGGCTCCTCTGCCCCGTCCGCCGGCCCCGATAATTCATCGCAGGATTCTATAATTAGCCGCCCCCCCCCCCCAACCCCCGACCCCCGAACCCCGCGAGCTGCACATTGTTATACATTCGCGGCGATATGCCGCGGCTCCAATAATTTTCTCGTTAGACCGAGGCGCGCTTTTTACCTCGGGCGCTTTTCATCCGAGAGAGGCTCGCGAGACTGCGGAGGAGGAGGAGGAGGGCCCGAGAATCAATCGCCGCGCGGGGGGAACTAAAAGATAGGCTCCACTTCAAAAGCGAGCTTTCATCGGGCGCCACGCGCCGTCCTATCGATGCCGCTGCTGATTCCGCGCTTGTCTCGAACCTACCAAGGATAATATACACAAGCGCGCCTATATTAAATAAATGCGTTCAAAGCTCGGCAAAAGAGTCTGCGAATCATTAGCCGCTCGAGAGGTGTTTGACTGCGCGCCCCACCCAATTGAGACGACGGGATCCTTTGATGCGCAGCTCAGTAGGAGCTGGTCTCCCAGTCGCGGTATAATCAATCGCATTCCCCGTCCCCCGTTTTTCCGCGGTGGATACTTCATTTCGAAGCCGCGCGGCCGCGGCGAATTGCCTCCCGATCCACCATATCTCCGGGATTCCTTGGATTATATAACTTCCCTTGATGCTGAGCGTTAGAGTAGCATTAATCAATGTCAATTTATTGAGCGAAAAGATGGATGGAACCGCCAGTGGAAGACTGTATCTCGAGGCTCCTTGAATTATCCTCATATTTTGACGGCAAATTGAAAAATTTAAAATCAAAACCGTGCTTTGAAGTTTTGATTTCGCCCCGTATGCAGTTACGCATACGTTTCGACCGATAAGGTTTCTCTGCAAGAAAAGCGGAATTTTTCATCGTTTTCTAGTACTCGAAATGCTAAAAATCCAACCGGGATCTTGTAAAACACATTGAATTCTTCGAGTCAATGTCCCGATACATTTTTTTTTATTGGTATACATTTAGATGGATGTTTTAACATAAGACTTTGAAAATTAGGCTAAAAATTTGCAAATTCTCATGTTAACATGATTTACAATGATCAATTTGACCGACGTTCATATTTGAAACGAGCAAGAGTTCGAATCGAGAGAAAATGGAGTAAGTAAATGCTGGATCGCGTAGAGGTGATATGGGCCGTCACACTATACTCATTTGGATTATGCGCATTAATCGTTCCTCTCTCGTTCCACTTTTCGACGAGTGGGTGTGCGCGACAAACATTACTTTTGCCCGTCCAGGGGGATCCGCTGACGTTGGCGCGAGATACTTCCATTGTCGGTATAATGAAGCCAAACGAGATTCCACAATAAATCTGCAAGAAAATGGATAGTACGTTACGTCACGCCGAGCTAAACTTGAATTCGCTTATCTGCATAGCTCAGCTCCGCGCGATTCCCCTACCCTCCGACGTCGCGTCGCTGGGTGCACGCTTTAATTTGAACTTGCCTCAATTCCGCGCGCTATTTATTCCTCCTCCCTCCTTCCGCCCTCGACTGCATATACACGTACGTACGTACGTACGTACACAAAATGCACCCCCCATTACCTTTTCGTGTTTATGAGCGCGAGGCGAAGCATATCGTAAGGCGAAGGCCGGTTGTTAAACTCGCCAAGCTCGACGCGCGCGCAAATTGAAGCGTCGAGAGACGCCGCGACACCGACTGCTGCAGTTGCTTTTTCTTTTTCTACGACTGTGGAGTCTTGCTGATATCGGCAAATTCACTATTTAATTCGTTGAAAATACCAACTACCCAATATTTATATCTGATCAAAGTATTTGGAAAAATCGTTTTTGAAGATACGTAATTGATAACTTCACAATAAAATCGAGTCATTATAAAATATTTTCAAATACTTTTATTTCAAATATATGCATTTTTTATACAAATATTTCAATACAAGTATTCAATAACTGACCAACGCTGACTGCACTGTGCCGCCATTGTCTCTTGCAAGGGAATAGCCGTATCCTTCGCTTCGGAGCAGCCGAGGTTTTGTCATGAATGCCGGGGGGGAGGGAGGGGGAGAGCTGCAGGAGCAGTTACCACGTAACGACGCGTCCGTCGGATCTTATCGGGCTCTCTTCCTCAAGGACGGAATTGTGCGTTTTTTAAATACGTTCTTGCAATCGCACCGCCGTCCCTTCGGCTGGTTGGGATTTTTATTGTCTCTTTCATTGTGGACTGCCAAGTTGGCGCTCGTACTATATAAACTGATTTAGACGTTACTTCTGTTTTCGCTGTTTTATTTAGTATATAGCCGCGAGGTTGAATAGCTGGCATGGCTAATTCGTGCAGGCGCCAAGTCGAACATAGGATATCGAGGCTATATTTTCATACGGATTCTGCGGAGTTCTCAAGCGTATTCGTACTGTAGTTTTATATTTCGTTGATCTCGCTATTGAAATTTCATCGCCGGTGTCGTGGAGAATCGACTACATCGAGTTCGATTGACTTTATATCGTGAACGTGCGACGACAAACGCAAGACGATTTTGCCACAAAGTAAAATTGTGGCTCGAATCGGCGTGATAAAATTCGAAAAAATTTTGTTGCAGGATCGAGCGGTGCAGAATCCGTTCTACGACGGCTGTGGCAGCGTAAAGACCTGCTTCGGAGCCAAGTCGGACAAGACGAGCGGCTGCGTGGAGAACAAAGACTGCGACACCGTCGTCTCCGTCCTCGTCGAGGGCGAGCGTTACATTTTCGAGATGCAATCCAAAGACTCAAAATACGTGGCGGTGGCCCTGTCGGACGACGACAAAATGGTAAATTTTATTCTCGCGAAATTCACACGAGAGATAAACAATCGTGATCGTTTTGCAGGGTGACGACAGTGTCGTCGAGTGCGTGAGTAACGGCGACCGAGTCAAAATTCACATGTCGTGGAACGACGGGAAGAAGAACAGGAGGATCAACGACTGGGTAGGTCACACACACACACCTATATACGCACGTGTGCACGTGGGGTCGATGCCACTAGATGTAAACGTGTTGTTTTGTTTGCAGCCCTCGGACTACGTGAAGCTGATGGGCGGATCCGTGAAGGACGGCGTGATTTCTTGCTTATTCGAGAGGAACAAGGTGACGCACGCGGAGGGCCGCAAGTTCGACCTCGTCGCGAAACCTTACCACCTGCTCGTCGCATCCGGATCATCAGCCACAAGTATGCTTCAACCAATAAAAATTTGCATGACTCTTTATTTTATTGCATACCCCAGTGCAAATCTGATCGTGTTTTTCGTTCCAATCCAAATTCCAGCTAATTCGAGGGGATGAAAGCGAACGCGATGTGTCGAATTCACATCGGAAGTATGAGTATCCGTATATATACCTACATATCGAAAACGCTGGATCCTTTGAAAAAACGGAATTTAGACGTGGATGAACAAAAATACTACCTGACTATTTTCCGTTTGTCCAACAAGTGCGCGTTTAAAAAGACGTAATTATTTTAATCACCCTTCTGCTCGTACCTGTGGCCTTGTTCGAACTATAAGCATAATTTTAAGCTCGGGGTATAGTTTCGAGTAATAATTCATGTACGCAAAATCAATTGTAATCTCGATTCAAGATGAAAAATTTGTTGGACAAGCTAGGATTAGGCTCCTTGATCCTTCGATAAATTTCTCTTATTATAACGTCAAGCCTGATCGATTACATTTATCCGAGTGTACGCGATATTGGACAAGAGCAAAAGCTTGAAATTTGAAAACTGACGTAAGGTAGTCGGGTACTTGAATATTTTTTCGAAAAATTTTGTTCTCGATAGTCGATTTGGGAAGTTGATACACCCTCGATAATGTAGCAGTTTTTATAATACTTATGAAATATTAAACTTGGTAGTCTTTGTGAAACTCCAATTCACGTGGAAAAATGTTTTTATTCATTTCAATTCGAAATATTGTATTTTAATTTTACGGTGTATTAAATCAATGTTACAATTTTGGACAGATTTAGCGTGGAATCCATGTGGATTTAATATTGATTCAATGTTATAATTTCAATGTAAAATCAATATTAAGATTTTCAACGGGGTAACCATAAAGCACCTCCAAAAGTTTCTGCGGAATCCGAGACCGAAGTGCCAAGTGGTTTGCTGGTCGGTATACATACAAGTTTGACAGTAGCAGTAGCAGCCGTTGCTTCCGCTTCGTAATATCATAATATGAAACGTCGTAAATTTAAATAGCTGCCTGACGAGCTTCGTGAATGGATCTTGCTGGCGAATCGTCGCCAAAGTAAAATATGGATTCTGCAACTGTTGCTTCTCCATATTCCACTGAAACATCGTCTCTCTAATAGTTTTTGAATAACGGGGGGTTTTTTAACGATAATGAGATGGAAAATTCCTTTCAAACGACATACTTTGGGGATCGACAGACGACGGAGTGGGATACCACGACGTGGCGAGGGCTGGTACGGCGGAGCCGACGATGCTGTCGGTGGTGAGCAACCTGCGCGAGTCCAGCGACCTGCTGGTCAAGCTTCACGGGGCCCTCATGTTGGTGTCGTGGCTGGGTACCGCCGGAGTCGGTATGCTGATCGCCCGCTACTACAGGCAGACCTGGGTCAACTCGCAGTGCTGCGGAAAGGACCAGTGGTTCGCCGTAAGTCACATCCAGTTCGATCCATTCTCTAGGGTCCTCTTCGGGGCCGACGTACTGTTGCTCGGTTCATTTTTCATCATCGGAGATCTAACTATGTATCATTGCGACAAGTATCCGTTTTGTCTTTTGTAATGTCAGTTAATTGGATTTTCTGTTTGATTCGGATTCGGAAATATTCTTTCGATTATTTCAGTTGTGGCCGCGTTTGAGTTCAGATTATTTTGCGGTAAATCTGCATGCAGTGTCGAATGGAAGCTTACAAGATATATTTGTCAATATTTGTACTCGCGTGGACAACGTTTCGGTGCGGCTACGTTGACACTCTTCTGAAGTCTCGAAAATTGTAGTTTGCTCAGTTGATATAAAGAAGTGACAGCAGTTTTTGTCTTTGAAATGTATAATTCAAACAATTCAAACAATCATCGCAGAGCAGTTAAAGCTAATGAAATTTTACAATAGCCATTGTTCAACTTATTTGTGAAAAGCAAGCTTTGTAACAAGCTTAACTCTGATGGGTGTGTTAATTATTTGTTCTATAAAATATTCGTGTGCAGATGCCAGTTGTTTGGGATAGGTTCTCTGAGAAAGAAATCACTTGGAATAGGTAGTTGTTTTAGCGTGGCGACAATCTCGGTGAAGTAGTAAATTTTTCTTGCTGACTATAATCTTATTAAGTGGGTCGTAAAAAAAAACTCTTCTCGGCGAATTCATACGGGTGTGTAACAATCGATTGAGACGAAACGACGGGCTACAAGGACGAGGGACTGGTCTTGCCTCACTTTCTTGGATGTTGTCTCATAAAATTAAGTTTACTTCTTATGAAGTTTCCATTGAATCTAGAATAAGTCAATTTTATTTCAAGCAGTTCCAGTTGAGTTAAAGCTCTCGCATCAAATGCATATTGAAAAAAACCGCTGCCAGATGTGATTTTGAAATTAAATAGCTTATGCACTTAAGGTTTGAAGAACTAACAGAAACGTTCAGTTTTATGAAATTCATTTGTTAATCCATTCATCCCTCGATTACTGTGGAAAGCATCCGTACCTCTTCCTGTACATTTACTCTCTTTCTTCTACAGGAAAAACTGACTGTAAGCGAGGTGATAATTTTTCGAATGTACTTTCCAGCTTTTCACTTCAAGAGGGTTGATCATTCCCTACTGAAATTTTCTCAGGATCATGGGAAAAATAATAAAAAAATTCCTAGACCGATAGTTTTCAAGATATATCGATTCTAAATCGAAGAATAAAATAATACGAAATGACGGGCCCCCAAATGACGATTTAAGACTCATTCCCGAAGTGAAATAATTCCAGAATGCCGAAATTCTGGCGGTATTTGATAATTTTTTTGGGGTTATTTGGGTTATTGTTTGGGTTATTTGGGTTATTCGGGTTATTGTTTGGATTAATTTGACGTGGGAAATTGGGTCAAAAGAAAATGCGAATTCACGGTATGTGATTGCAGTGGCATCGCATGTTCATGCTGCTGACGTGGGTCATGTCGCTGGGGTCGGCGGTGCTGATCTTCGTGGAGGTGGGAGGCTGGGTGCAGGACGCAAAGAGCCGCTACCACGCGTACTTTGGCGTGGCGACGAATCTGCTGTGCTTCGTCCAGCCGTTCATGGCGGCGATGAGGCCGCACCCGGGCGCCTCCAAGCGAGCCCTATTCAACTGGGCCCACTGGCTCGTCGGCAACGCCGCCCACATTTGCGCCAGTAAGTCCTCAACCGATACGCTTGCACTTGCTTATTTCACTTTTGCCAAACTCGCTCGCCCGGCTTGCTACCTTGAACGGGCAAAAACGTCTGTCGACCTGAGTGCACCGGGCTGAGCAGCATCCCGAATTCGAGTGGGGGAAAGACATAAGTTATTGGGACGGTACCAGCAGCTGTGGTTTAGATTTAATGTACATTTCAGCTCAATGAAATAAAAATTATTTTCGAGGAGCCAAATATAGCTTTAAATGAATTAAAAGCTAGTACGTTCACAAACGAAATAATATTTCTAACAGTATACACATGCTATGCATTTCTCAATGCTTATATAATCCAAGCTATCCATAAAGTGCCGAGTTTTCTCAAAGTCTTTGAGCTACGGGTATAATAGAAGTCTCGGTAACTCAACGGGACTGTTCAACGGGGGTATATGCCAAATGTTTATCTTTGAAAATTGCCTTTTGTTGCTCTTACGGATACTACATTAAACGGGGCGTGAGAAATATCAAGTTTGATACAAGCGAAGAATTTATACGTGCATACCGGGTTATGTCCGCAACTGTATAGACTTTAATGTCAAAAATTTTACCAAAAACAGAACTTTTGTAATTTATCCGTGAAAAGTTGTATGAAACTCACGATAGCAGCTCTACAAACTCCTTAAATTGATGATAGAATATTGACCGAAGTTTGAATATCTAATCCGATTCGGGGCGTACTCTCCGAGGTTAGCCTTACTGCATAATTGATACAGATGTCTCGTATCATCCTCGGAGAAATAGAAGCAGCTTTCCCAAGGGGTACAGAACAGTCTCTGGACACAATACATTCGAAATCATCAGAATAAAACGTAGACGTATCCGGGAAAAAGTCTAACTTCATAAAAATTTCGCTTATCATACTTACATTAGAAGTTGTTAGACAGGCTGAATCCGCAGTTTATTCGCGTATTCAAAAGAACCATCCATTCGCGAGTGAACTTGCCGACAATAGAATCAACGAAGCATACAATTTTCTTCTCCGTCTGTTACAATAATATCGGCGTAGATAAGAAGACGGGGTGAAAAAAATGGGATCCAGCCGTGCTTTAAACATGCGAATGCGGGCTTAGGCAGGCGTGTTTAATCGGGGGTAAAGGAATGAAAATGATAGAAACGAGTGTAGATATGCGGGAGCGGCCAATGTCAATCGGTTAACCGCGCTGTGTGCATTCGTTTCATGACACTGAATTTCTCTTGCAGTTATCGCCATATTCTTCGTCGTGCAAGTTGAGAAGGCCAAGCTGCCGACCTGGCTCGACTGGGTTCTCGTCGCCTACGTCGTTTTTCATGTCCTAACCCATGTATTCCTCACGGTAAGAAATCAAACATTTTCTCAGCGCTGCGCAATTACGTTATACTATTTACGCTGAAAAATTATGATGTTTTAATGATTGATAATTGGAGTTTGAAAAAAATTACCACTATAAACATTATTGTAATGTTCTACATTTTATTACGTTTACTAGCCAATTAAATTTTTCTTCTCCGACATTTCATTCAACTATGTGTACGATTTATCTGGAAATGAGACTGCAGTATTGTTTCGAATCACCGATTTCTCAACAGTTCGGGTATATTGAAAAAGTTCGGTAAAGGGTTAAAAAACCATGAATAAGTCGACACGGGAATTGTGAGGCCGACTTTGAGCTCTTGCGAGATTTTGGGTGTTTAATAAATCGAAGGCGCGCGTCATTGGGAAAATGTCGGTGGCGAGATGCATGGGGTCCTTGAGAAATTTCGCGCTGTTGTTTCGGAAAAGAGCCTTGGGCATGTGACGAGATTTTTACTTTTGCAGTTCGCTGGGTGCGCGTCAGACAAGCAGGGCAGCCAGCGGGTGAATTCCTTCCCGATGAAGGACGTGCACGCCCGTAATTCCATGACGCATCAGGACACCAAACGAGACGCCCCGGTAAGTCGGCTGGATCGCTCGCTCTAAATATCCCTTGATCCCTTTATTTCTCCCCGGCCCCGGCTCCGGCTCGCTTATCTTCTACCCTTTTCTCTCCTTTCGATTGAAATTCCTTGCGCTCGAGCGATAGCGTTTGATTAACCGGATGCGCGGCCTCACGTACGTAAGAGGGGATTATTAAAGGCTGCTCGCGCGCGCACTACGCCTTCCTTCCTTCCTTCCTATTGCTTTCCCAGCAATGCTCTTCTTACTCCCACTCTCGTGCGGCTATCTTCTTCATGGGCTTTCCAATGATATATATTGCCGATTGAAAATTTATCTTCGCGCGACAGATGAATGTCTTGAATGTTATTTTTTTGAGCCTTTGTCCTGATTGGTAGCAATTCCCTTGCGTGTGTACATTTCGACTCCATACGAATGCCGAGAGTTCATCTGACTTGTGACCGACGATGTGAGGTGGCAAGCCACGCGATGGCAGGGAATTTCGAATCACCTTGCAGTAGTTCCGAAAAAATAATACGGAATAAAGCGTACCGTCGTAGAGGGAAAAATTGCAAATACGTGCCGGGAATATTATCCGACGTGGAAATTCGAGTGTACGCGCGTGATTTTATTCTTGATAAGAGTAGAGACGAGATGATACCCTAGAGATTTTCAAAGCTCTATACGCCTGAGTCTAAGAGTGGGGCAGTTGACACGACTATTGAACAGATAAGAAAAAACGGAATCGATAAAGTATTAGATACGGCATGATCAAGTTTTCGTCATCCTTGAGATTATTCGACACGCAGTCAACTCCAAGATATTACCTGTGACAGAAAAAATTATAGACACGAAGACTTTGGTGTAAAAGTGTGTGTGCACCTCTTGCTTCACAACTCGTACATCAATAGGATCGAAGCAAAGCCCGGTGGAATATCCCATAAAACAAGCTGAAATAAAGAAGCCCGCGAAATGCCCCCGAGCCGCGACACGGCAACGGGTATTTGGTTTAGCCCCTCCCTAAGCCAACGAGGAGTGAGAAAGGAGTAAGTCCAGCGTGGCAATTAGCCGACTCCAATCGATTCGACGCTCAACCCCATCTGTACTCAAGATTAGTGTTGAATAATTGATCAGCAGCTACTTCCGGAGTGAATTTCATCTTGTCTATACGAGTCGTTTTACGTACAATTCTTGAAATAGCGCAATATCAAGAGCTGATAATACCGGTTTAACCATTGCTTGCTTATGAGCCGTTTTTACTTTGGCTACGTTGAGAAAGAAATTTCATTCCAAGTTGAATAATTTACGTTAATTGATTCATAAATAAATATTGAGATTTCTTCTTCATAATATACAGCGTTGAGAGGAGTACTTGTGAACTGTCTGATTGTGGAGACTAGTCAAATGGAAAACAAACGAATTATCTGACAAGTAGCGTCTGATCTATTCTCACAGCTTGAATCTCGAAATCCCGGCTTGGATTAGCTGCATTTCCAAATATAATCTGTCCATTTATCCCTGAACTCAATGTTAAAGATTGTATTGCACCAGGACGGCTTTTTCAGAAGGAATTAACTTGGAACAATTATTCTGCACCGATTTCGAGGCTCTTCACTCATGGGACAGAGGCATAATTTACACGTGTCTGTATTTGTTGTTGTTGTTTTTTTCCAGCACTCGGGTCTGCGGAAGCTGGTGTTCGCGATCTACTTCATCGTGGTGGCGCTGCTGGTGGCGGCACTGGTGCTCATCGCCATCTTTGCCCCCATAGGCGACTCGTGGAACAGCTTCACAGACAACTTTAAAAGTTACTAGATGCGACGAGAACGGTAACGTTTCGCGTCGATTAGCGTCTGCACGTCGTATAAATAATGTATAAATATGTGAGCCGGTGCAGTCGTGGCGGTAGGTGCGGTGTACGTTACAGTGGCGCCCAACTTTATCCGGTGCGCGTGTGCCATATTTACTTCCATCGAGCGCTGCCGCGGCAAATGTGGCGGCTGCGACGTGGGCTGCAGCAGTCTGCCGAACGACGAACGAGAGCTGCTATATCGTCAGACTGAATAGCCGGCTCCGGCGGAGGCAGCCAGTCTGAATAATTGAGCCGTTTTCGAGCGTATTTACGCTCGAGCTTGTTTTTACGCGAATTCATCATTCCGTGGATCGGACGTTTGCTGCAGCTCGTGTGTGTGTGTGTGTCTGCGCACGTCACATCGCAACTCAGGAGCGATGGGCGAACGAAAACTTAAATGCTCGTTAACGATTGTTCACTAGGATTAATAACTCCACGGGAGTCTTTCACGTGATCACCAGATACTCCGTCCATTCAATCCTGTACTTGCGCAAGAAGACAGAAGGAGAAGTGCGTTGAAATTCATCTCTGGCGACGGAGAAAGTTTCAAGTTTTCGCGGCCGCGCGAGTCTCCTTCACGCAGAATCTAATGCGCGCTGCGCGAGGTAGAAAAAAGTTCGCGAGCGTGTGTACGCGTTCACTTCACAATTGGAAAAGCTGTGCGAATATTACGAACTAAGCGAGAATTGGAGGGCCGAGGCTGCGCGCAGCAGCTCAGCTTTAAGAGCGTCTCGTCTTTCTCGCCCGTGTCTCTGCTTCCTGAGATTACGACGATCGCGCCAAATCTTTAGCGCGTTTCCTCCGCCTCTCTCTCTCTCTCTCTCTCTCTTTCTTCTTTCATTGTCCACCAGCTGCGAATGCAGTCGCCTACTTCATTTTACTCGTCCATTTTCAAGCCAATCCTATTCAATGCGAGTGTCATTGTTACTATCGAACGTTCCTGCTCGATTTTATTCTCGAGTCACCCGTATTTTTGTTACTATTATATGACGATCAACATTTGACTACACAAGAGTGGATGCCACAGGAAGAGAAGGAGAGAGAGTGAGAGATAGAGCACGTTAATGTGTAAAATAGAGGAAGATATTGTATATATATAAGTATATATATGAAGTAATTGCGGCCCTTTTTTCTATTACTCTGATGTTTCCTCTACCGTTGTTGGAAGATTAGGAGTTCATGAGCGAATCATTTAGTAGATTTCAATGTAGCTACTAACTTAGCATGTAGCTACTAACTCACAGTGTGACTCTTAATATAAATTTTATATGTCATGAGGAATAAAAGGAATAATTGTTTATTCCCATTCGATTCGATGTCGTTCTAGAGGATTCAACTATGATTTAAAATAGTAAGCATGGGGAGGCGATTGCTATAAATCCCTCGTGAGTCTCTATATTTTAGGAGATATAATACTATTACATTATTTCAGTGCCCTACATTTTCAGTATTGTAATATCAAATCATTGTTGAATACTCTCGAGAAATAATTTAGAATCTAGTTTCTATCAAATGTGAATGAAAAGTTATTTTTATCTTTTTGGTGCGTCCATATCCATATTTTTTATTTACTTCAAAGCGTAATTTTTATGAGTATCATTTTCTTCATTTCTCACGTTACATGAGATGATATTTCACGTAAACTCAGCAGGTCAAAATTTTATTATCAATCCTGCTTCCGTGAATACATAAGTATGTAAAATTTATCAATTTGTGAGTCATTTTGTCATGAGCGCCATGTTTCGATTCTGTTTCTCGTGAATCGATTTTTTGTGTCAAGATCTTTTGTTTTCACGTCTGTAGGGTTATAGAGTGGTCGATTTTGGGCCGAGCACCACTTTTATTCAAAGACTCGCTCGGATAAGAAGCAGTTTTCTATCCTGACGATATGCATGGAGATGAGCCGATTTTAGATACAGTGCAATTTAATATGTAGCACATTAATACTTAAAATAACTTACTAGAAATTGCACGCATTTATTCATGTGTGTTTGTCTTTAAATGAGTCATAAAGTGTACTAGTTTCCATCACAAGATCTGCAATTTATTCTCTTTTCGAAATAGAATGTGCTAATATCAATAAGTCACTTGGAATTGGTTTTTAGCGACGAGCAATATATACTCCTTTTCTAAATATCTTCGTTACGATTTCCAGTAGCTCATCTTTCAATTGATATTTGTTATTTTCGGGCTTGTTTTGATCGGATGTATGGAATCTGCTGAAAATTCAAGTATATTGTCTATATATTTTATTGTTATTATTGAGCTTGGTTTTAAAAATGTAATATACTATATTTTCAATAAATAATAGAAGAAAAGAAGGAAATTGAGAGGAGTTGCATAGTTTTGTATTCCCTTTTTTCCAAATGTATTTAAAAATCTCATTATGGAGCGTTCATCTACGACGTCAAATAACTGTAATATTTTATTCTCTGGACATATAGAACGAGTAGTACTTCATAAGGAAAGAGTGGTGATTGAGGCTCTTACCTTCCTTCTTTTCTTTTATTTTTTTCTAGGAACAGTAAATCCCAAACAATTTTTGAACTGTAGATTGCGAACTCGATACACAAATGTGAAGTTAAGTGGATATTTTCTTAAAAAAATAACTATATTAATGATGGACTTCCATAGTTTCTAACTGATTTTCACTCTTCCTTTCATGTTTCAATCTTTGCAACTGCATTTTACTTTGTCCTACAAAATAAGCATTTTGCTCGTCACCAAAATTCTTGTCTGCATTCACTATCTATATCTATATTTTACGTGATTCGTCACGTGGTTAGGTCTACACCAATCAAATCACGAGTTATCTGGCTTTACTTTGACCTCCATCACTTTTTTATATAAGGAATTGTGAACACAAGTAAAAACTGAATTATGATATGAGCAATATATCTCTACTTTGAATTAACCTAATATCTTGTGTACAAAATATTTTCTAACGGTAAACAATATAAATTTTTGATAAAATTTTTCAAATTTGACGATTTTGGCTGAAAGACTCTGTATTCGTCCTTTTTCTTTCTCCTTTTTCAAACAGCTGGAAACTACCTTGATTCATTGTAGCCTGGTCATTCGAGTATACCGCTACACTTGTCGAAAACGTATATCTCTAGTTTCACTCCGGTGGACCCATGTCTCCTCCGATGATCAGTTCAAATAATCATCTATCGTTGCTGACGAGATAAAAAATTGTAATGATCAATTTTCTCTTCATCATTCGATTCGATTTTTCATTTGTTCCCCTTAATACACAGCCAATCTGATGAATTTTAAAATTGTATTATTATATTTTTCATTCACTAGTAAACTCTTACATGTTACTTATACGTTTATAACAATTTTATCCTTCACAACTAAAAGCGGGTTTTTATCCGAATTTTCAATGAAGTCATATCACAAATAGAAGTAAAGAGCGGTGCATTCATTTTCTAGATTTTTGATACTGTTACTTTATACTTTTTCTTTACTCATAATTTTTAATCAAACTTTCCCCTTCTTGACATGTTTTCCCATCTTTCCAGTGGACTACTTCAATTTTTCGTCAACACATCAATGGTACTTTCATAACTCATCTCTCGAAGCTAACTATTTCTCTTAATAATTTGGATCTCTGGAGATGTTAAGTAATATTCCCCTCTAAAAGTTTCAGAGTTTCAATTTGCTTCATGTATATTATTTGAAATAATTTTGAAAATCTTTAATCGCAAAATAAATTCTTGTTCTCAATGTCCAAGTATTATCTGTATTCTACATCTATGCCAGTAGTACGTAACAATTGACTCAGCGAGTTGTCAACTCACTTTGAATTAAAATTGTTAATGGGATTGATATGTCGCTGGGCTAAATACAGATTATATAGTGAGGGGTAGGCGGACATAACATAAACATTGTCAAGATGGATTTGTGGTTCAAGTATATATGCGTATATTGAATCTATTTGTGAATGAATTCAAAGAGTGTTTGTCCCAATAATAATAATATGAGTCTGATATACATCGAGTTGAGTATCGTGAAACCAAGTGGTGATGGTTTACTAGCGGAGGGCACACTCTCTGATACTACTGTGCAAAAGACCAGCCTTGGCTTGCGGTGGCTATATTTATATGATCGCGAAGATAAGTGAGTAAAGTCTCGAGTAAGAGCATCTCCACCCCCTGTTCACCTGGAGGCGAGAGAGGGGCGCTCATATTCCACATTCAGTAACGTTGAGACTCGTTGCGCAGCTTTTCCATCACGTCACCGGATGCTTGCCACACCGGACTTCGCATTTTCTAATGTAAATACTGAATATTAAGTCTACAGCGAATATATGCTGATAATTTGAATAACTGGCACGGGAAAAATTAGAGGGCTGTCCACCGCCATCCACGAAAGTCCACCACGAAAACTTCTTGAGTTCGTAGGATTCGAACTTCCAACATATCTTAGTTGTACATAAAAAGAAAATTTTCTAGTTGTGAGGTAGGTATACCCAATATGCGCACAATATGCTCCACCCTTTGTATGTATCCGCGCGTTTAGAGTAGCTTTGCGGTACAGAATCTTGTCGGCAATACAGAATAATGAGGAAAGAAAACATTTTGACCGGTCTCGAACGTGTACACCAACTTGTTACAGCTCGCAGTTTCTTAATTTTTCACCAGTTCTGATTCTTCGTCTAATTTTGCCGGACTGAGTGCGATTTTTTTCAATACTCTTTTAGGCTATGCCAAAAAAAATTCTTGGCATTCAATCTAATTTTTTTCCATAATGCGTCTTCATTGTCAACCGTTTCAATAGATATTTGTTATTTTGATCAAGTGTACCCAATATGAGCGCAAATCGTGGATTATTGATTTTCCTCTCGATTTTGGAATGGATGCCATATTTATTTCCGTGGTTGATTAAAAGTAGGATCTCAGGTATTACAATATAAATGTATTTCCATCATAAGAACACCATACCGGTGACGATACTGTTTTTATAAATCCCTTACCATGATGAAATTGATACTGTTTATCTCCCTTCCAACTACCTTCCTCTCAAACTTCTATATATTAATACTTATGTACTTCTATTTCTGATGTTACTTCTTTTGAAGCAGTTGCACTTCTTCACTGTTCATGCATACTCTGCTTGATCACTACTTATATACTCACTTTTCCTTCCAGAGAATTCACTAATCCTTTAAATTTTCTAATAGAATTAACGTGACTTTTTGATGTTCTCTGTGACATCAGAGTTCTCTCAAGTTTCTTCGTTTGAATTCTTTTTATCATACAATAGTAGCATTCACAATCTGTAAGTTTCAATTTTTATAATCGTCACTACTTGTGCAATAACCTGAGTCAGTTTCAGGGATAATTCTCACAAATCCTATTCCATACACAAAATAAAAGAGTGGTGGCGGATCGTTATCCCAATTTTCCTCCTCCTCCTCTATATCATCAACTTCATTCACCATATTTTTTTTTAGTTTTAAAAATTAATACACTTTGAATTCGAACACATCATCATTGTCATCTCAAAGTATTGGAAATTTATCTATAAACTTTCATTAGAAATACTTAAACTATTAAATCTAATATACTTGTGAGCTATACACGTTTCCATTCATAACATTCAACTAATACATTTACGTTTGGCAGCTAATACTTATACTCTTCTAAAACTTCTCAGTTGTGTAAAGATAAACATCCCATGTATAGGATGGAAGGCTCATGTAATGCATTGAATCAACATTGTAGATTCGATAACATTTAGCTCGAATATTTTCGAATAAATCCGCAAGTAAAAGTGTATCAATGGTGAGGTAGAGCAGCATATATCCATTCAAAGTTTTACATCCAAAAATAGACCAAACTTTTGTCGCATGAGAATAATCCGATTTCGAAATGATTGTCTTATTTAATTTGTTGTAAAATGCTCTCTGACATGGCAATGAAGTCTCACACAATTTGTCAACTTAATCAAGATAATTGTAGGGAAAAACTCCCTTCCTCGTTACTAATGAAAAATCCTCCTCTTTCAAATCATTAAATTTTAATCTAAGATGTGACATTTCACTTGTAGGTAAATCTTTAGCTAGAGAATCTATACTGGAGTTGAGAAAATTATAACTATCGATAAATTGAAGATAGAATTTGTGATCCATAAAGTACTTTGTAATAGTCATATATTTCTCCAAAGTATGTGCAATAACATTGATATATCCTTTAAAACTATTCGCAATATCTTTAATGAGAATGGGAGAATCGTAATATGTTAGATTGTGAAAAATAACTGGGATCTTATGAGAAATTTGATAATTCAAATTACATGTAATGTGTGATGCACCTCTATACCTACCTTTATTTGCAAAATGATCAGTTCTCTCCAACGTAAGTTTTTGTTGGAAATGATCTAGTTTGATGTATGAAGTATGAAAAAACTTCAATAGCTTTGTGTTGTTGATATTTTGTTAAATCCTCTTGTTTTTCCAATATACATTTAAAATCAGTATAAACAGCACAGGGAATGTATATTTTTTTTCGAAATTTTTGAATTTAATCAGACAGTCTGGTGGAGGCATCGTAACACCGATGTTATTCGATACATGACACTTCTCCTCATGTAATATTAACAATGCTATTATCTTGAAAAAATTAAAACATGAGGAGCAAATTTCTTGATGTGATCTTGTTTTTTTTTCTGTTTTGACACCAAAGCTTGCAAATTTTCAATTCACTTCCAATGCGCACGATAATGAAATAAATTGATATGTTTAAACTTTGAATTAGAGTGATTTGTCTTGATATCTATAATGTAAAGAGGATAAATATTTTCATAATCATCAGTGAAATATACATTGATACTTAAATTAGAGTTGAGATTTCCAAAATTTAATCGATTTTCATAATGAGAATATTGTGTCATACGTGATGAATTACGAGAGACTGGGTAGAGTGCAAACATGACGCTCCGAGCGAAACAATCGTTTCTATTCTTATTGTTCAAATCAATAATTGCCTTATTATTGAATAAAGAAGTAGGTAATTTAAAATAACATCTACCATCTAAAGGTGAGTATTTCACCACGTTTATCGTTAGATTGATTATAGCTTTCAAAAACCACCCACTATTTTGTTCTTAAAAATCTTCTATTTGAGATTTCAACAAATTACATTTTCCTTGATAAATTGTATCAAGATTACGAGTCAAAGCTCTTGAAGATAAATGATTTTTATTTTTCAACACCTATGAAAATTGTTCTAAGGTTTCATTTTTTCGAAATTTCAAACTCAACTTTCAAATAATTAAATTGAAGAATAAGTTTTTTCACAAACGCTTTGAATTTAAATTCAGATTTTCTTAGAAATAAAGATGGATCTTTGAAGGAAATATTAGTGATAAGTCCTGTGAAAATTCGATTCTTAAAAGCTGACGTTTCTTCTTGAAAAGTTGAGGAATTTTTATCTGATTGATCATTGAGTTGAGAAATCACTTGTGAAGAATGAAAATTGTAAATTTTCCTTTCCAAATTATCCTTCAAATTCAAATCATGCGACTCAACTTTTCGAAATAGCTTGCGGAGATGAATAATTATTTTAGTAGACCGAAAGGTGAAATTTTTCCATTCTTTAATATAATTTTTCAAAATTTTGAAAATTTAATCTCAGTCTGTTTGAATTTTTTTGTAGAATATTCTTGAGAAGTTTCTCACACCGTGATATTTTTTCTTTAAGTCTAATTTTATCAATCAAGTTGTAATTAAATCTATCGTAGTGTTCGATATAGAAGATTTCGATATCACTACTGCTAAAATTAACTTCTTTTTCTTCTTCTTATTCTTATTCTCAATCTCTTCTTCCTTCTCTTCTATGTTAATATTTATTTTTCTTTAAATGACAATATTCTTTAAATTTATTTCTTTATTTCTTTAAATTTTTTAAATGACAATAGTCTTTCCTTTTAATTAATGTATTATCGATTATAGATAATTCTTTGTCAAAATGATTATTTTTATTATCATCGTTATCATCACTTCAGGTAAAATCCATAGACGCTTTACCAACTACAGGAGGTGTAGGTGTTAAACAAGCTTTCTTCTTTGATTTTTCTCCATTAGGAAGTTTATTGAATTTGAATTCCAATCATCTTCTCTGTACAAGGTGACAACGGTTTTGTTCTCAATTGATAGCAACAAATTGGCAAGAACTACTTGATGTTCATCGAAGTAAGTTTTATATTGTTAAAAATAAGGTGAAGCGTCGATTCTGTGAATCCTTCAATCCGATATCGTAAACAGGACCGTACTTAGCCTCTTCAATTTTTAAGGAAAATAGATATCTCGATATCTAGAATTTATTTCTAAGTCTTCAAACTTTTTCCATTGAATGGATAGAAACAGAGTACAGAAATTTAATGCTTTGATCATCTGTATGGATAAGAAGAAAATAATTTACTATTTAAAATAATGAACGTTTCTTGGAGGAATAGTAAACATACTTACGTTACACAGCAAAAGCTTCCGTCGTCCAATTTGGTGTGTATAATTCTTCGAAGAAATGTTTATGTTTAAAATTTCTTACATAATCTCCAACTTTGAATTTTTTTCTCCCCTGCACTTTTGTTTTTTCCTTAAATACTGCAGACAAGAGAATTTTAACTTTTTACTCATTTACATAATTTGATTTCATATATATATTGTTCTATTTTTACTAGCTCATATCCTGTCATCATTTTTGATAAATGATCTATCCAATTATAATTTCAATTCGAAGAAAATATCTTAAACATTCTATCTTTTAATGTTCTATTGAATCTCTCAACGATAGATGCTTTTGAAACACTATAAATATATAGGATAAAAATTAATTTTATGTTTTTCGAATAGACTCTATACATCTGAGTTGTAAATCTGAGTTGTGTTGACTCACATCCGAATCGTTCTCCTCCTCCATTGAAGATATCTCTGATATAGTTTTCACGTCCTCGCTTTTTGGTTTTGTTTTCTTCTGTTTTTTGTTGGCTTTTCTTTTATTGCAACTCTCTTCGGTTTCTTGTTCCGAGATGTGCCGGATGATTCGGCAGCGACATTGACCATTGGTGTACTGGCAGCCATGGATGATGTGGTGTCTTCCATGCACAGCTGCGATGAAGATGCCTCTGTTACACTCGATAAGCTCTCGAGCAATTGACGACGAAAGGCATCTGTAAATATTTCTGGGTCTTTCCCAAATATCGTGCAATATCCTGTTTCGCAAGCCAACCTGGCGAAAAGTTCCGCGCCACAACAACCGGAATATTTTTCGTCGAGCTTCCAATTCAGGAATGCCTTGATAATCTGATGATACAGATTCAGGGCTGGTATATCGCGCATTTCTTCTGTCTCTTCTAAGTGTTTCGTTACCTCGGTTAATTTCTCCAATATCATTTTGTAGTTCCAGTATGTCATCAAAAACATCACTATCGGTTGTTCATGATGTACTGTTTCTTTTCTTCCACTGGTAGACGGTCCAGCTTCTCCACTTCGCATAATTTCTCCCTCGTCTTTTTCTGAACTGGCTGCAAGAAATTTGTGCATTCCAAGTCTTGCGCTATTAATGCCTGCGTCTCTAGCAAATTCATAATGTCAAATTCAAATTCTTCCGGCCCGTTTAACTCCTCGCCGTAGTTTTCGTACACTGTTGGGTCCATTTTGTAATATTGCAATTTCCTCGTCGGATAATGATGTTAAATTATCTTCAATAGACAAAGGTTCTACTCTGCACGGTCTCGCCATTAAATTATACCTTAAATAATAAGTTTATGCGACTACAATCAGTCGCAAAAACTTGAATGTGTGTTGTAGTATATATTTCACAATACGATGTTCCAGCGACGTGTAATTTGATAATGAAACCATGTTGGAACTTTAATTATGTTTAGTATTTGATAAACATATAATTAAGCTGTAAATTAATACAAATTGTATGTTATTGTATACGATGTATTGAAAAATGGAGATGGAAATGCCCGATTATTTAGTAAGATTATCCGATACTGCACGATATTGTGTACTTAAATTTAATTTCACTCCATGCAAAATCTGTTGTATGAATAATAAATATTTATTCTTGAAAAATATACCCATGATCTGCTTTATTTCTTGTTTCAACGTACTTTATTTTAGCTTTGAAAAATCAATACACTTGTTTTTTTTGTTCGAGGAATTCTGGGAAGAAAGAGCATTTTCAATTAATGTTCATCCTTGTTTATCTTGTTGTAAAGTTTAAAATGGAAGTTTTAGAACTTCGCAGTCGTACAAAATTAGTTCTATGGTCGATATTTTGTTATGAATTAGTTGTAAAAAAGGTTCATAACCTGACAGACTGAAAATGTCGAGAATGCGATTGGAGTAATTTTGTAAAGAAAATACTCGAAAAGAAGCCGAGTTCATCAAGACAAAACAGTGAGAATGATGATGATAAAATTTATTTTCGGAAACTTGGCGAAAATGTTTTCATGGCAGGAAGTGAATGGTAACGTGGAATTAAACGAAAAATCGGTGGCTATTCCTAAGATGTACAAGTACATGTAGATTACGAGGGTATACGAGCATCAAGTGAGGTAAAACTCGGCGGGAAGACATAACTTTTTGGCTGCCTTGGCATGAGATACGAGGGGACGAGAGTCTTGGTAATATCACTTGGTCCGTCAAAGCTGGCGTGGGATCAAGGCCCGGCCCGCGGATAAATGAGAAAGAGAGACGGCGAGGAGGAAGAAAGCTCGCAAGCTCGCGATGGATCGGGCGAGCGTCCGCGTCCAGCCGGGGGGTGAAGGAACGCCGAACGCGCGAGGATATGGCGGCTAAGCTCACCCGCCGAAGAATACCGATGCGGCCGCGATCGAAGCCAAAGCCCTCCTCGGTCGCAGGGGCGAGAGTCGAAGTTATGAGTGCGGCCCGGCATATGCCAGCTGCTGGGGGGCGAATCCGAATCGCTCGCACACGCGTCGAGCTCCGCATGGAGGCGTATGTGCGAGTATTCAGGTGCGTGCTTACGCACCGAGAGACAAGTTTCTTCAGTCGCATGTTGCCCTGGCTTTATTATAATTTATGCTGCGGATTTAAGTATGTCGAGCAGACTTGTGGTGACTTTCTTAATGGAACCATACCGCAAGGAGTTTATTTCGTTGCTCGATTCATCTTGATCTTAGTTGGAATAGTTGGGAATAATAAGCGAATGGACAGAGCATTCGCAATGTTCCGAATCGGCTCAACTTTCAAACGAATCAGAAATATTTTGACCGGAATAGATTACTCAATGACTGCTGAGATCTTGAGAGAACTTGCCGAGAGCTGAGAATTTGAGATTTTGCATACATATTATCCATAGACATTCAACAATACGCTAAAATATTAAAAAAAAAACTTTCTTTCTCGTAAATGATTTTGGATGTTTTGAATAAAGTTTGCTATACTTGGTCTGCGACTTTCAAGTTCCACGAAAAACAAAATCTATAAGAGGTTTTCACAAGTACATTGTTGCGCAACTAAATGAAAAGAAGAACGCAATAATTCCCATCTTTCTCATACGCCTTGTTCATTTGTAAGAACATGAGTTTTGTATTTACCATTTACAATGAGGCAACGCACGTCTTTACGGAGAACTGTCCAGAACATATCCGAGTGATGGAAATTATTTTCTGGAAATTATTTCCGTTTCAGTCGTTCGCGCGAAAGCGCATTTTCACTAAACGTTTTCCCATAACTTTCCCAATTAACAAGCTCGTGAAATTCAATGAATTCGAAATGAACTGTGATGGTCTCGGATGAATAATTGGGAATTTTTAAAATTCGTACGATTCGATAATCAGGATACGAATTGAGGTCTTGAAAAAAAATCAAAAGCATCCATTATATTTCAAACGAGTTGCCAATTGAATTTCATTAGCATCGATATAAAAAAGGACTCCCACTGCACAGTTTGCAATCGTTTTTCAAGAAATTATAATTATTACCTGTTCCAATACCAGCTCTCACATGATGCATCCAACTATTATTCTCTTATTTTTATAGGCTTCAAAGTCCAAACTATCGAATAGTAGAGTGACAGTGCGGAGGAATTGCGGACTTTAGACATGTATGAAATTACAATTATGTACCTCGGGTGAATGAATACTGCAAAAAGAGGTGACTAGTGAGAGTTGTAAGGAGGCGACACATCGACATATCCCGGTCGGCTCTATCACGAGTATAGCCTCGCGCTCGGTCTAATTAGGAGAGAATACTGCCGCGGCTGCACCGTGCGCTCCTCCGAGCCTGCAGCTCCGCGCATGTATTATAGCAGCAGCGCAGTCTGCCGCGGTGTCGTTGGGTTTGAGAGGCTCGGCTCGGAGCCGAAGAAACGAGCGATAACACATAATTACACCCCCACACGTACACAGGTGCGCGCACAGCCATCGGAGAGCTGCAGACACAAGCGCCCAGAGGGAGGCAAGAGCTGCTCGCGCTTGCGCTGGGGAGCTTGCGCGCGGCGGCGGCGGCGGCGGCTGGTCGATCCCCCACCGGCGGCGCGGGTGGCCAGGTTCGCTCGGCGCACCAGCTCCTGGCCGTCGGAGTCGGGGCGGGGGTGGGGAGCAGCAGGCTTTGGCGCCACCGTCGGCCGACCCCCCGTCAGTTCGATTCGAGACACCGGCCGGCTGACACGGCCCGGCCCTGCCGCTCGCGAGTTGTGTGTGCCTCCCCCGTCGCGAGTGCCGCGTTCCCCCCGGTCCCCCCGCGCTCCTGCTCCCCGAGCCGTCCCCGAGCCGTCCGCCTGCGCAGGTACTGCCGACGTACACCGTTGCCGCTGCTGCCGCTGCTGCTGCTGCTGCTGTGCGCGTGTACCTGTGTGCCAGTGCGAGTGTGTGCCGCTATGGCGGCGGATTTATCGCCACCGGGACTCCGTGGATGCGCGTGTACACCGTCGCCTACACTTTTCTACCCCCCCTCCCCCGCCTCAAGCCATGGCAGATCGGCCCGAGCGATATGGCCGGTGATTAGCGTCGCGGCCCGGGCTCGTTCAGCGGGTTATCGGTGATTGCCGATGACGATGCTCATCCAGGCTCTCCGCCGCGGATTATTCGATCGTGTCGAGCAGCCACTCTTGCCCCGTTCCCACCAAATCGCTCTTCTCCCGCGCTATATTCGCCGCGGGGCTCACATTTGCCACGAGCGACCCCTTGCCGACCTACCAATACTTGTTCGTAAAAATCACAGCTGGCACACGCCGGGCGACGAGTCAAGGGCCTCGTCCACGACGCGGCTCTCTCGATTCATGGGTCATGCATACCCCGTGCATCCGATAATTCGATACGCGCGTATAATCGACAATGGCCGGGTAACGCTACAAAAGCAACAACGCATTTGTGTATATGTAACCCGGCGTGCAGTTGGATATGCTCACATTTCTCTTCTGTACTAATGCGCTCCGACGATATTTCCTCCGGCTTTTTCGATTTACCCACACAAATACGGATTTCGCGTTGCGTGTGTATATATGTTCCTCGGCAATTCAATCGAGCGTTGGGGAAAATTTCAGCTTTTCTTTTGGCTTTGATTGAGCGATTGTTTGGCCGAGGCTGCTGCGACGTCCATACGAGTCGTTCGACGATACGCGCGTGATTTTTTTTTTTCGTACGAATTTGAACCGAAACGGAAAAAGAACGACAAATGGGACAAAATTACGAAATGGGTTGAACGATATTGAGGGGTTGTTTAATCGAACGCGGGCGATTTTTTTTCGTGTAAATTCAACCTGGAACGCGAGAAACAACTATCAAAGTATGAAATGAGTAGAACTATATGAAAATGCACTCGTCTAACTGTCTAGTCACACGTCTACGTGTATCGTTTTGTTACTTTTTTTCGTACGATTTCACCGAGACCTCGCGGATTTGGAAAGTTGTCTTTTTTTGGCCGAAAAAAAAGTCAACCCGCGTGCGCGAAACTTTCATAACACTTTTTCGAACTCTTGATTTACGATTGACACAAAAGCAAACCAGCGATGATTCGATTCTACGGAATCAAAGGATTAACTCAATTTTCCCGGACGTTGACTCTGTGAACTGAATAGAATCTGCGTATTCATTGATTTTTCATGATAAAAGAAGGGAAGTCAATCTTCTCGTGATTGGCATGAATCCATAGAATACCGTTGATGACTCGCAGTGAAAAATGAGCCACTTGGAGTGTATTGGAAACGAACAGAACTAATGGGTCAGTATTTGACGGGTTTTCGTTTGCATGGTGGGAGGGTCGGATGAGGTAAAATCTGTACCCTCCTACATACACGTGAGATGGTCGTCGGTGTGTGCCACGCGTTTCCTAATCGAGTTAGCTTCGACTTGGCTCCTGAAATTTTTCCGTTCTCTCTCGGTTCACGAGCGGGAATAGGAATGGGAAAAATGTCGCGCGTTCTCACTTGCAAATCGCTCGCATTTCTTTCGCTCCCGCGGAATGTTTTAATCTGCATAAATACAAAATTCAAGAGGAAACACGCGTGTTCCGTTGGCGTCGGGTCGTCCGCGATCCGTTCCGCGAGCTAAACACGCGCATCCGGAGACTCGGTGAATATTCTCGCCGGACGAGTGTCAGCTGACGAGCTGCTCCACTCGGGAAAGCTCGAGAAATCGGCGGAACTGTATGCTGTATCGCGGTCGCGGGCTAGATTCACGGGAAAAATGGAGAAGATAGGAAGATAGGGGAGCCGCAAGCCCTTGGCCGTGTAAAAACGCGCGGCCGGACTCCACGTGGATTCCGCGGACTCGTTCTCGAAACACCGGAGCACGGCCGGCGGTGTGGGGACGGGGCGAGAGCCGATTGAATTACCCGGGGGGCATCTGGTTACTGGTGGATTTGTCGGCGGACCAAACCGGCCGGGTATCGGGTGGCTGCTGCACTCACCGGTCCGCGAGAAACAGACAGAGCAGCACAAGCAGTTTGTCTTGTTTCACTGGCCCGTACTTATATATATATATATATATATATATATATCTCGTGCGCAGAGGTCCGAGCGATTTCAAAGTCGATGAGAATAACGCGAGGTAGCAGCTCTCTCCCTCTTTCTCTCTCGACGCGTGAAGTCGAGCGTGCTGCGGAGGTGTGTGTGTGCGGAGGGTAGGGGTTTCGACTTTCGTCGGGTAACGCGAGACATCCCTGTGTAGCTCGCCGTAATATCGCGTTGCGACGGATCACCGAGACACGGCCACTTCTCCCATTCATCCCGTTTGGCCTGCTGCAGCTTGCGCGCGCGTATTTTGATTCGCCTCGCTAATTCGATCGTCCGCTCTCTTATTGTCTTTATTCCGCCACCCTTTGTTACGCTGATAAGTCTCACTGTTCGCCGGCTGGCTGCTCGCACAGCTGGGGCGTTTGTACGATACGAAATTCTCTCGAACAAAAGACCAACGTGGACCAACTGGCTTTTTCATTTGACAACCATTGACAAACAAATAAATCTATCTGTATACAGGAAGAAACGCTCTTTCTAAAATGTTGTAGTGCCTGACGTACATCTATTGTACCCAAATAAAGTACAAAACAGCCAAATTTCCGTCAATTCCAACAAGTTTCTAACTCAAAAATTTCAAACTCAAGTGTTAAATTCATTTGATTCTATTCTGGGAACTCGAATTCTAATATTGCGATTTCATTTTGTCTGCAATCACTCGCGAAGCGTAATAAAAACACGGGATGCATTAGTAAAACTATCCACCGGTGAATCTTGTGCTACTCGCGGTCACTGACCGCCTCAGTTTATTATCTCGCTAATGTCAAAGACGACAGACCGTGTCTTGGTTGTTTGTAGAGTGAAAATAGCTCGAGAACATTTGACGCAGCCTGATTAAAATTGGTGTGCCGTTGGTCGTGCCAGCGCTCGCTCATCTTCCCCAACTCATGCCATTTGGCTAAATCACTTGTTCGTAATCGCAACGGCCGTGAATCAAATTACAATCTGCGCGCTACAGTCTCCCACGAATTCAATTGGACGATTTAATACGACAAAACAACGAATCTTACGTATCAAAGTGCTTGGGTCGTGCGGCGAATTCGTCGGCCATCTTGAATTGAGTAAAATTTCACGCTTTTGTATCGAGGAATCGTTATTACATTCTGCCTCGCTCTCGGCTTCATCTCGAGCCATCGAAATAAGGCAAGCCCGGGAAAGCGTAACGAACAGACTCGTCTTGGAGGATAAAGCCGGTGAATATACACAGTATATATACATACACATGTACGTCGAGCAAAGGGAAAAAGCGAATCTACGGCAAGTCGTGAATATCACACTGGGCGTTGGCGCATTTGATGCGTATGTCCCGCGGTAAAAAGCCCGGACGCGGGAAGACAGCCGAGAGAAGGAATAATAAACGAGTGGCACGTATAGGTAATTTGCTGCGGGTCGTGACGCTGTGTCGGGTTGTAATGACTGGCGGTGTGTTTACATCGTGCGGGAGGAGAGCCATAGCTGTGGAGCCAGTTTGCGTAACGGCCAGTGTGCCGTCGCGAGCTCAATGCTCCGGGGGAGCTGGGCCGGACACATTTAACTGGTGGTTGGCCGTTTCCCCGCGTCAGTCGGCGCGCGCGTATACGACGTGTAGCCCTCTCTCTCATGACTTGGATATTACGCCATCTGTATATACCAGATCCACACACTAGATATATCCAACGCGTATTCGAGATGTAGTACAACTGAGCCGATTCACTCAACCGTACAGTTATACGCCAATCTCCGTTATGTATCGACTTGATTCCCCATGTCGAACATAATCCTTCTATCTGCCTATAAATCTGAAATAGTGCAAAGCTGAAATTTAATGATGAACTTTTCGAAAAAAGTAATGAAAAACAAGTCTACCATTCATTGTTCATCAATTATTACCAAATAATAGTATCGCACGTGTTTTTCTCTCATACTAGAGTGGCGTCTATGAAGATTGTTCATTTATTCGTGAATAATAGAAGACTTGCGGGTTTTGAATCATCATAATTAATGTTGATTTCCCTCGATTCTCGTTCACCCGTGTCAGCGTGATTTTCAGCCGGGAAATATCATCGACGTGGATATGATAATCGAAAATCCTACAAATACTCGAAATCACACGGTGCAGGTGTCCGATGGATCGCTCCGCAACGAAGCAACTATTTATATGTATACACCGGACGGCGGACGGAGCGAACGAGAAACAAACTCATCATAATTACGGTGTGGGGGGGCTCGGACCGACCGCGAGGCTATTGCCCCCCACTGGCCTCAAGCCCGGGGATCCTCGGCAAAATTGGATTCCGCAGCTCGAGTTTGGCAATCGTCATCGGAGCACATGCCCCACCTCCCAAGTTTCCCCGGTCCCGCGGCGTGCCTCCAATATTAAACGTATAAACAGCTCTGCAGCTCTTTTCCCCACGTACGTACTGCATAGACGATTCTTCCACTCGCAAGAGATGCGCAGCTTCGTCGTTTTATCGCTGATTAAACCAAAATAAGCTGATGAGGATTTGATTGTATTTCGATTGCGATTGTGGGCAAGAGATCTGGTCAAACGTTAGAGTGAGTGGATAACAAACGTCGAGCTAATTTTAATTACACTGCTGTCAAATGTTCTCAAGCTATTTTCACACTTCAAGTCAACGATAATTGGCATAGTCCGTTATCGTCGGCGAGAGAGTGAGGCAACAAATAAACAAACTAAGACAATCTGCAGTGACCGAGTGGCATGAGTTTGACTGTTAGACGTGTGTATTGGCCAAGTGTGTAGTTTTACTAATGCACTTCGTTGTTTTATCGAGCTCCGCGAGTGATTGCAGATAAAATCAAATTGCAATATTACAATTCGAGTTCACGGGATACTAGAGAATTGATACTTGCGAAAATCAGATAAATTTAATACTTTGAGTGATTTTTGAGTTGGAAACTAGGTGAATGGTGGTCAAATATTCAGCTTTTTTGTACCTCATTTAGGTACAATAGTATAGTGCAATATTTTGAAGAAGTCGTTTCTATTGCGTAGGTCCCCGTTGAGGATCGATGCTTATTTTCCTCCTCCGCTCCGGCACGGCCGCCGCAACGATTCTGTCTGTATGGATTTTGAATAATTGACCGCGGGAACTCGCGCGCGCGAGCACGCGGAACATTTTATTATTCTTGCCGACTCGCGCGCGCTCTCGCGTTGCTCCGCTCTGGTGAATTATTCGCGCTCGAGTCTGAACGAGAGCAACGTTTTACGGTCAATTAGCCAAACCCCCGTTGTATACAGGCGCGTCCTGCCAACCTAACTACGTATTTGCGTCAGCGTACATCGCTCGAGATGTGGGTTTTTCGATTGAAACTAATTTTTTCAAAGTTTATCTCTCAAAGTGACATTTTCAGGAAACGGAAACGGGTCCAGTGATCGGTGTGTAGATGTCTACATGGGAACACGATTTTTTTTTCGACACGCAATATATAACCGATATTTCACTCGTAAGCTTACAGTGATCACTCACCACGAGACCGCAATCTCACATTTGCATCTCAAATTACACTGAAACTTTCCAAGGTAGTTTGTTTTTTTATAGCTTTGATGATGGTGATATTTGCGTATGGTTCATAAGTTAACGAGATTTGATTTCTCCAAGATATTGATCGATCGATGCTGGCTTTATGCAAGTATAACGTACACGCGAATTCTTATACGTACTTATTTGTTTTATCAAAAGATGACAATATTCCAATGATGAGAACCAAAACGTTAAGATGAGCGACTGAGTATATGTATTATCTATTTGGATATAAGCATGAAACACCTGCAAAAGTTTCAGCGGAATCCGAGAGCCGAATCCCAATTAGTTTTCTGGCTGCAATGCGGCCACTGTATTAAACTGAACCAATGTCACTGTAACAAATTTACAAAATAGGTCAACACGACACACGCGTATCGTCTTTCTTGAATTCTCGTACCGTGTGAAACTTCACCTAATATAAAAGTGGCGAATCACCGTAAATTGGTGCAAATGAGTTGTCGAATGGTGACGATTCGTCTGTAGCACAAAGTGAACACGCGAGCTTCGCGAGATTCCACATGAGCAAAAATTTACCGAGCTGTATACATCGAGCCCCGCGTAACAATCAAGTGGCACTTGTATCGCGTGGAAAATGTCCCACTCGACGACTCGTCCGCAGCGTCTCACGGTGATTTGTCACTTTGACTCGAGAGTCCAAGATGACGATGCGCACCCGTTAGCTTTTCGCGTGCGGTCGAGTCTTCAATATGTCTCGCGTAAGCCAAGTACAAGCAGCGGCAGCAGCAGCAGTTATCGCGGCTGGGAGTTTGCCAACCCACGGCCGATATCTAATCTAACTTCGATCCCCTGGGGCTAGGCAGTGTTGTATCATCATCAGCAGCAGCTCATCAGGTCGGCAAGGTGGTGAAAAAGTGGTGGCTAGGGCGACCGAGCGGATGAGCCGGTGCAGCTGGGGCATCTAGAGCCAGTGCGCGCGACATTGTGTTGGCGGGCGCGGTGGGATGGTGCAGGTGCCGCGGCCGCTGTGAGAGCCGCCCAGTGATAGACAAGCGCGCGCCGCCTGGTGGTTGATGCGAGTCGGGGCCTTGGCCATCATGAGCCCCCGACACTGCTGCTTCTGGCCCCTGCTCGTCGCCCTGCTGCTGCTCCTCCTGCTGCAGCCCGGCGACGCCAGCACCGAGACCGGCGGCGGCGACGACGACAACAGCCTCGACGACAAGGCCAGCTTCGAGGCCGCCTTCCAAGGTACAAACCACCTACAGTACCTTTTTACATTGCCCGACTGCAGCCCGTATGGACGCGAGCTCCTCATTCAATTCAATCATACGGAAATAAGTTTTATTGTGATAAAAACTAACTATTGTACTTGTTCTTCTCAATTCCTGACAAACGTTGATTTATCAATTTCTCATACTTCTTCCCTCGAGTGAATTATCTACAAATAATCAATCCGCGTGTAATCTCGTGGAAATGTCGAAACGTTTATATAACACATAGGGCACTCGTCCATACGAACTGAGCCTTGATAATCCCTACAGACAATGTCAGTCCATTTCTTGACACTATATAATATTCATCTTGATGGACTTCTCACGAAATTCAACGTTGACCTTCATATCGAGTATCGGACATACTCGCGGCCGATGTACCGTTATACCGTTCGATTCAATTCTGGATGCGAAACAATTGGAAATTAGCGTATTTCTCGCGCGACGATGAGGTCGAGAGGGTCGAGAGGGCCGAGAGGGTCTAGGGGGCCTCCCGCTGCGCGGAGTATTTCGGTCGTGTCTCGTTTTGATGCGGATTCTTGCGGATCAATGGAGAGTCACAAGATATCTCGGGAAGGATGTAACTTCGGGCTCCATCCTTGGCTGTGCACACGAGCCGCGCGACCCTCATACTCTTCTTGTCAAGCTCGTACGTCGTAAGCTTGCTACTTTGTGATGGAAATTTCGTATCCACTCGACAATAAGCCAAAAAACTGCGAAATCGCGCACCGCTTTTTCCTCGATACATCCCACATATCGAGCTTGAATTTCCAACTCCAAAGAATTAAATCTCGTCATCCGAATTTTCGTTGCTTTAGCGAAAAACCAAATGTATCGTCGCGATTTTCAACCGTCATTGCACTCACACTTTTGCTGAAACACGTAAAGAAATAATATGCAGGTAGCGTTCGAGGATTGCAGAGGAACAGTTGTCTTACTACCCAAAAGCTATTGTCCGTATCAATTGAGAAGCATCGGGGCAAAAGCAAGGTGGAAAACGGGGATATTTTGAAAAATATTCAGAATAGAAATGGAATTATGTACGCATACACGTCAGCCCTGGGAGATAATTGCCCCTAGTCGGGGGAGACCGCGCGCGAGTCGTGCGCACAAAATCAGAAAATGCGTTCAGCCCTTCATTTAGTCGCGTATCCATCGAAAAACTGGTCACATATTAAGGATGTTCTGGCTACACAGTCATTCCCATAAGTTAGGTAAATCAGTAAAACGTATTTGAAGAGCTGAGCTGCAATAGATGTTTTCGTAACATCACATTTGAGCTCGTTTTTATAAGCACGTCTTAAACTTTTGAATCTGATTATCCTTCAAGTTATGACTTATCCCTCACTGACAGGATGAAAAACCATTGATAACTTGTTCCACAACCAACCCAGGCATATGATCTTTGCATGTATCCAATTATTGGATATTATTCTCTCGTTTTTAAAAATTTCTTCAGATTCTCACTATTTTTTCCATACTTTTCACATAGATTAGAACATGAAAATACTCGAATTTCACGAAACTCCATAAGAGTGCATGTAAATCGAAGTGCTCATATCTTTTTAACCAGCCAACCAGGCTTTCTCAAATTTTGGGTACAACTTTTATATCACAAAATATGATAATGTACGAAGTTTCAAGTATTTTTCACTATTTTCATTTGTAGCCAGAACATCCTTAATGTGGTCTCGTCTCGCTCGCGACGATTTTGCTCGCTGCGGCCGCGAGCACACTGCAGTGCGTTTGCGCAGCATCGAAAACATCAACAGCGCGCGTGGATATACACGTGCATATGTATATGGAAGCTTAGGGGCAGGGTATCTCGGGTGAGCGAGCCCGCGACAAAGGGGAGCCGTCGAGCCCGAGAAGATTTAATTGCACGTGTGCGTGGAGCTGGGGAGAGCCCGCGGGGAGCTGGCCGGCCGCGCACCGGTAAACAATGCGCGAGCGCTTATCGTCGGCCGCGCGGCCCACGTATGAACTTGAAAATGGCGGCAATGGCGCGTGCTCAGTGGTGTGGGTCCGAGTCGGGTCGGACGCAAGCCACCAGGGCAAGGCGCTCGCGCTCGGCCGTGCGCTTGTCCTACGGCTAATTGATTGCCTCTCGTCCCCCCTCACGAATACCCCACGAATACCGCACGCATCTTCTCGCTCCGGCTGAACAGATGAGATGCGAGCCGATTCAACAGCATAATACCCGCAGCTGTGTGTGTGTGTGTGTGCTTGATATATTACCAGCTGCTACTATACCTATATTTGCAGTTTCTAACGATTTATCCGTACAGCTAATAACTTCCTTCGACTCTTGATAGAGTAATGAGCTCACTGAGTTGAAATTGACGTCTGTCAAAATTCGGGCTAATTCGTTCGGCTACTCGCGAGTTTATAGTGCGAGACATTTTCAAACTCATTCGCACTTTACTGATCAATTTCAAGCGATCTATATCTGTGTAGGCACCGTTTATGTACATATCGGCAGATGAGCATAGAGTGCTGCTGCGGACAAAGAACACAACTTTGCGCGCGACTATTGTTGGTGTATGCCACGCGCTGCCAACTTTGTACTCGCGCGCCACATACGAGTATTACACTTGCATAGCTCTACTGTCGGATATCAACTATTACTTACTCTATCGAGATCTCGCGCGCGCGAGTAAGTTACGATACGATACATTTGCGATCCGACCAAGTGCAACTTTGGTGATATATATTCAATACGTTAGGGACAATTCGTCAAAATATGTGAGCCAAGGCAGATCTTATTTTTCATTCGACAGCTTGGCGAGTAGCATTTTTTTGTACGCTTTCATCATTGAATCTCAACTTACTTTCCGCGGGGCTGAAAGTCTAAAACTCTGCACACATAATTATTGCGTCGAAGGTCCATACTGTCATGAAAATACTCCGAAGAAAAAACTTGTCTATTCAGAAAATGATCCAATTTGAAACGGGTGGATCAATACGTGCTACAAGAAAGTAGCACATTGTGTAGTCCGTTACACACCTATGCGTCTATGACCTGACAGTACAACTCGTAACTGTTGACGCGAGTCTTTTTAGTCCAACGAAAAAACACTTTCAAAGAACCTTTTTTTTTTAAATACTCTCTCGTGTAAACGACTGACTGGGAGAATGGGCACAAGCTTTGGGAAACTAAATACGATATTCTGCTACTTACGTTTGTATCAAAAGCCATACAGTCTAACGTTTCCAATCCAATTTCCTGAATCTACAGTATACCTGGGTACTGTATGTATATCCGCGTATACGTGACTCGGCGACTCTACAAAGAACCGTCCACTCACTCGAGTGATGTAAATTATTTTCTTCTTTCTCTGTATCTGAAAAATGTTTGTGCTCTCATAATTCCCGAGATTACAGACGAGGTGCGCGCGGGCGACGCGGGATTCAAATCAAAACCTTTTTCCAGAATTTTCGCAATTTTGAAAAAAACCTTGGCTGCCCCAAGTTGGTTGGGGCATGAGCGTAGCTTGGAGGGAGTGAGTCGGACATACGATATAAGTGTCTCCGTGCGCGGTATATGCCAGAGAGAGTCGGCGATGCGTCGCGCGCGCGTTTAAAAGGATATGTATATATGTAGGGGGAGTCGGAGCTAGGCGGCGGGAATTAAACGTGGCGGGTCCGCTAATGGGGAGAGAGCAATTAATATAACGCGTCGCTTTCTCCGCTCGTTTGCTCGGCCAGCCGAGGCTCGTTATACATATACCGCTGCCCGACTGTGTGCGTGCGCGTGTGTAGCGATAAACGCGCACGTCAAAGCGAGCTGGCGGCTGCACGTGCTTCAATTAAAGGGGCTGCGCGCCCGAAAATGCCTCTTTTCGGCAAGGATTTCAGCTCTCTCTCCCTCACCGACGAGCTGCTCATGTGCGCTCGTTTGCTCCCGCCCTTTACCAGCGCGCCGCAGCCGTATTTATATACTACCCCGCGCCCGGCCACTCGACTCGCGCCCCTCGCCTATATGTGCCCACCCACTCTCGCGCTCGTAATCCAACTCGCTACTGCGCGCCTCTTCCTCCCAACTCGCTCTCTCTCTATACTTTCTCCACATATTCAAGAGCTCCATGCAAATACGGCTGTTTTGTTTTGCTATAGTGGCCATCTCGATCTCCATGTGCCTGAGACTCCTTTTTCATTTTTCCAATGGTCACTCGGGTCACGCTGCACTGTAGTCGCGCGTTCCATCGCAGATCGATGCTCTGTTGCGTGCACGCAACAGCCGACACTCTCAATTTAATTGAAAATTATTTCCAAGACGCGGTTCGCTGTTCGATCTTTTTGCGGCCGTCACGTTGCTCGAACAAAATACACATCAAGTTTCACATCGTCCAGAGAGTGGCTGCAGCTACTTTTTTCAGCACAACTATATCGTGACATTAATCGTCACTCTAGCTTGGTAATCAAACTCCTTATTAGCTCACAACTTTTGATTCTCAAATCCACCATTGAATTCTCTTGGACAATTCAAAACATCCATGAGACAATTTTCATTTCGATATATAGCAATGAATGAATGATGTGAACTGTTTCCTCGCCGCTGTCCGATCCAACTGCAACTTTTATTCCTCTTTATTCCTCTTTCCATGAAACTACCATTTCTAAAAAGGAAAAACGTGGATGGAACATGAGTTGTCAATCGAAAGGCGGCCGTCGTGAAGCAGCTCGCGCATATATATACGAATGTACGCGCAATCGTTCTTGTGTATACGCGTGAAATATGAATGCGCGCAAGAATGTACCGAGGGGTGAAAACATGAATAATAATATTCACATTAGACGCAACAACAGAAGAATTGGCACTTGCGGCAGAATAATTAGCCCCTTCAAATGCGCGAAGGAGGGGAGTGTATGAAAGAGAGAAAAAGCCCGGGCGCAATCAACAGCCGCGGCGTTTTAGCTGTGCTGCACTCGCATTTCATTAAAAATAATTAAATTCGTGTTATGAGAGCCCGCCTCGCTATAAAGGACTTGTCACATAAATTCACCCACCCACTCCCCTCCACCTCCACCTCGGAAAGATTGAATAGTACGTAATATGTATATATACTTATACGTACGCAGCCCCGAGGGCGCGCGTTTAAAATTAATTTTTACGCGAGCTGTTTGGATTCGCGTATCCGCGCATGAGGATCTTTGTCGAGTTAGCGACGCCAAAAACAATAGAAATGAAAACTCTGCCTCTCGGGAACGTCGCTCTTTCTGAATAACAGAGTACGGGACATCGAATAACAACATATCGCGAAAAAATCAAGCTCGAAGGGGGCAGACGTAGCCGTGGGGGAAGAGCGAGTCAAAGTGACGAAATTGGATAATCCAGAGGGGGCTTCGGTCTGTGCAGGCAGCTGCTCTCGCTCGCGCGCGGCACCGCAAGCTCTTCAATCTTGTTCTCGCTGGCGCGCGGCGCTGGCCATTTTTCAATTTAGACCCGCAGGAGAGACTGACGCGCACGAGATATATACATCTAGTTAGCCGGCGCGACTCGACGCGAATACATCAGCGCTAGTGTGTGTGTGTGTGAGTAGAGGGTAGTGGGTTGGGGGTGGAGGGACGGGACGAAATAAGTACGACAAGACTATACACACTCGTCCTCGTCGAGCTGGAGCCTCTTCAATTTTCGCAGCAGCCTTTCTTCCTCCTCGTCGTCGTAGGTATAGTGAAAAACGTCGTCGGCTGCTGTGTCGGGCCGCTTTGTCTCGAGTAGCGAGCGCCGAGCATTTGCTCTTTCGGCCCCTCTCCCCCCACCCCCTAAACTTTGTTCATTCTGATTTTATTGTTCGGCCGCTCGCGCGCGCGTCTCGACCTTCTTCTTCCTCTGGCGCTTCCTGCGCTCGCTCGCGCGCCTTGCTCTCTTTTCCCGGTATTCACGTCGACGGATACACGCGCGCACCCCCTAAATGCATGGGCAAAGTCTTTTTTCGATTTATACTTATATACGGGTCGTTCCGACTGGGATGTTTGATCATCGGCACCATAGCTAATAGTTCAGTTTCTATCCAGCTATAAGGTCGAACGTTACGATTTACCCTCGAGATATTTTGTCGATTTCTCCAATTTTATACGCATCGATAGAATGGCCCGATATGATTATTTTTTATTTTACAAAAGCCAGTTCCAAGCATGTTTTGTTTCTATTTTTTCGTCCTAAAAAATTATGAAATAAACAAATTAGGCAATTCAAACCTCTTCGATTCTAATTCTCTGATAAATATACGTTGTCTCAGTCCCAAATTGTACAGAATGGATTTCATTAATTAAAAACGGGTCAGAATCTACGTTTCATAAAATACGATTGACGAAAACCCTTAATTTCATTGTTTGAAAAGAGAGGAAAAAAATCCAAATAGTCTGACAAAATGTCAGGGAAAAGGGGACCCCGTGATCTCAGTCAGAATGCCCCATATACATCAGAGTGACCCGAGCGAGAGCTCCTCTCGCGTCAAAGTCGCCGAGTAATCGGTGCGCGCCGGAAAATTCCAACGACGACCCTCGCCCCAGTCTTTTTCATTAGTGTTTCACTATTGAGCTTTCGACTTGGCTTTCGCTTGTATAAGTTGACGTGCGTTCATTGTCCTTAGTTGCAGAGCTGCCCGGAGGCTCTGACTCTTGAATAATTTGTCTCTCTTTGTTTGGTAACCCTATGAGAGCTATCGATCAGACATCCCTCATCAAAATATATATAGTATTAAACTCAACGCTGCTGTCCGACGAATTTTATGGTTTCTTTCTTCTTGGATTTGCAACGTGTGGTCCTGACGTGCAGCATAGTCTAATATGAATGAATATGAATAGGCAATCGATCGTTTTCATTTTCCATTGATCTCCGAGACCTATAGTTGGGTATTGGGAAATATAACGTTGATCATGAGACTGGGGGATCGAATGAAATTTATGCAGGTCGTTAGCGAAATCAAATACTTACATAATTTGATCAAGAAAACAATAGACCAAATTATCGAACAGTAGCTGTCAGAAAATTAGACATTTCTATATGGTTCTTAGGAGAGTTGCTGTAACTTTTTCTAGTCAATGTGTGGTCGCTAACTTTTTGATTAAGAATAATCTATTTCTGGTTCATTAGCGAGCCGTAAAAAGTTCTTCTTTATCGTCTAGTTTTTCGATTTAGTAAATCAAGCTCCCTCAAAATCCAGTTGTTTAAAAAAGAATATCCAGTCAAATTTCCGGACGACATATAACCCGGAGCACACGAGTAATCTCTGATTATTGAGGTAGCCTCTTGTGCCTCTCTGATTTAAAAGTTCTAATGAGATCCCCACGAAAATGTTTTTTCCACTTCGATACATGGATGAAAAGAATCTCAACTGCTTCAAACATGGCAAGTGTTTTTTTTTTTCGTTTTTATAGTTTAATTTTGAAAAGATCAGACGAGAGACGCTCTCTATTCAACGAAAACAACGGATGCAACCTACCTTACAAGGATTTTCAGTTTCGAAAAGAATAGGGAACTTGGGCACGAGAAGTTCTAATTGTTATTGTGGAAAATAATTGACACGTAACTTTTCGTTTGTCGATTCGATGAGAGAGCGGCTTGTGAAGTAACGGTCGCCGAAAGAGCATTATTTTGAGGTGGCAAAATTAAATTTTCACGGGAAAAATTTATCGCAGTGCGAGTTTGGTCGCGAGAAAGAATATTTTATCGATACATTTGGAGGAATGTAACATTGCCGCGGCTATACGCTCAAGCGGTACAATACGTATCAAGGCTCTTTGTGGCACTGGCAACGGTTCAAACTTTTTCTCTTTCAAGTTTTTCCCCGTCTATCCTGCTTTCTCATTTCCCGGTTCGAGGAACATGTAATGTAGTACGTGAAGAGGCTCTTTGTAGAGTGTCAGAGGGAAGAAAATTTGTTTATTGTTCGCGGTACGGTTTGTCAGGCGAGAAAGAGACAGAGCGGTATTTCGTTACAAAAGGACTTTTAAGAAGATGAAGTGAAACAGGAGGAGCAGGAGCAAGAAGAAAGTGTGGGAAGTATCATCCCTCCGTGGAAACTTCTCTCGCTCGCAGAGATATGAAATAGATACTGGGCGGGATACACTTGGTCCAGCAGTTCTTATATAAATTACTCGCTAAGTGAATACATTAAAACTTCTTGACCCTCATTGAAAATCTTTAGTCTAGTTTCGAGTTTCGAAGCTAGTGGAATTGATTACGTTATATCTATAATAACCCATGGCGAAATGATCGGATGACTCACGGGGAAACTCGTCGCGAATTCACTCGAAAACCTCGATTCTCGTCGAAGCTCCTCTTTTTTCCTTTCTGCTTCTCAATCAGAAGGATATAACGAGCTGTACGAGGGGTAAAATTCAAGCGTCACTCCGAGCGGGCAGGAGCGTTTTTAAACACAGTTTTATTCGCGAATAAGTTCGTTGTCACGTTTCGGCCACACAGCCTCGTCGGGAGCTTCATTAAGCCGCCGCCGCCGCGCCGGCCGGGACTATAAGGAGATTCATTCTATCCGCGAAGCGAACGACTACTTGGGTTCGGAGAAACTCACCTTTGACTCCCGAGTCCGGCACGTCAAAGTGCGCCTCATCTCCGGACGCATCCGTGTCATAAAGCCCGAAAGACGAATTAATTCGCTTTTGTCCGAGTGGCGTCGCAGATACATATATATATATGGCAAAGACAAGAGGTATATAGGTGTACGAGGACATAGAAAAAACGATTCCTTGATTCAAGTAAAAAATATTTCTTGAAATGGGACGGAATGAATTTGAGTATAAAAAAAGTACTCAAATCAAGATTCGTATATATCATGTAAAATTCGTTTCAAGTAAAATAGATTTTCAGTACTGCAACACTTCTAAGTAATCGTTTTTACTGTGTACACACACATGGTTGGCCGATGCTTTGACTGTATGAGATCTCGAGTGTCGTCGCAACTGGAGCTGCCCACCTTGATTTAATTCGAAAGCAGCCTGCATAGAGGCTCGTTGGACAATGAAAAATTCGCGGCCAGATACACGCGCCCAGGCCAGATACCCGAGCTCGTGGATCGACTTGTACATGCGTCTACGACAAAGCGTCGTGCCAGACTCAAGACCATTCGTTAGCGCGACTACGGTGAATAACACGAGAGGCGCCGCACGCACAATTCCCCAAGCTTGCCCGGGGAAAAAATTAAAATTGCCATATTCGTGTTGGATTTTCCTCTCGAGGAGCGAATGAGTAGGAGCACAGTAGGATCGAGAAAGCGACGTGATCGTCGTTTGCTGAGGGACGTACTTTGCAACTGTGATCAAACTGATGTATTCTCGGGGAATCAATCGCACCGAGTGCGCTGGTTGGATCGGAACGTTCGAATTTCAATGCGCGTCGCTTCTTCAAAACAATACTCGACTCGTGCATTTGATATGCTTTTGTGAACAGTGCATTTGGCGAGTTGTCTCTTCAAACATTACAGTGAAAAACCAGTATGTAAGAGTGAATTAACTGTATGAAGGTGGATTAATGATCGATCGTTGGACTGCAGTCAATTTCTCATATGATACAATTGTGAATTTGAGCTTCTGTCCCGTGAGTATATTTCCCAAGAGATCGATGCAAAAAGTTTACTGCGAATTATATGTTGAAATCGCTGCTATCAAAACTTACGCAACTTGAGTTTTTCCAAAACACACATCGCACAAGCTGTCATCGTACGAATTGGTGATCTGAGAAAACTATAGCCAGAATAATAGTTTCGTCAGGCTTGACGAATCATCTCGAATTCACACAAGAACGGGCCAACATACATTTGTTAAGTATTGGTCGAGCAAAATGAGTCAGGTCGCGGGTCAAACGGCCTCGGTCCGATTAGCGTTGGCTCGGCCGCGATAAACATTATTTTGACGCGCGACACACTCGCGTAATGGGCAAAGTACAACCATTACACATAAAGTCGCTGTATAATTGCTCGTACGGGGCGCAGCTTTCGACGACGACGACGACGACGTCGGCGTTACGATGCGGTGCTCGTGCCTGCATAGTTTATGTAATGTGTAAATACGTGCGCCAGCTCTGGGGCGTTTTGGCAAGCCCATCAATCCTCACTTATATACGCAGAGAGCGGCGCGCGCCAGAGAGAGAGAGAGAGCCAGGCTCCGGCCGATCCCCCGACAATTAACCGGAATCTCCGACGTATGGCCGTGGCCCGTAATTGCCGTTAACAAGCACTACTCGCGCATAATTCCGCTGGCAGCGCGATTTATATTTCCCCCATCTCACTCCAATTATGCGCCTCCCAGCCTTCAACCAGCTGCTGCTGCCTCGTGTATATACCAGATGGCTTGCACTATTTTACGCGAAGCACCAGTATTTCTCTTGCTTATCTCGCCATTCACGAGCCCTACACTTCTATGTATACATTTGCCGAGTTGCAACTTTGAAAACGGCCAAACGAACCGAAGAATCGGTCAACGCTTGTTGTTCATCAAAAATCCCCTGCACTGTCATATTCGGTTGGACGTTTCGGCCGCGTTGTTTCGTTCTACCTGCAAACTGATTGACCTTAGTTGGATAAAGAGGAAATAAGTCGTGGCAAGGGAGCAAAGATCTCCTTCGTTTCGAGCATACTTCTGTCGGTTCAGTCGGTTTTGTCAATAATATACTCTGACTAGGAGAGTTGGCCCGACCATTGGGTCACTACGATCATCGTCCCAAACTTTGTCAGATCAGCCGTTATATCTATATACAGCCATGAAATCTAACGCTTCGATTTCCAAGAGATATTCAGTTAATTCATTCAATCTTATGCACATATACCTATTCATGGCTTTTTGAACATACAGATATACTGGTCATGTTTAGAATCCAATATATTGGTCAGCTGATACCTTGGGGAAAACAAAACGTTAGAGTGTATGGCTTGAAATATATATATGTAATTAGGGTAGCCAAGCACATCTCACGGAGTTTCATCGTGATTGGCTTCCCAAAGGTTGCGCAGCCACTCCTAGTGAGAGAAGCTTCAAGTTGATAATTAGGGCTGGCATCGCCTCAGGTTACTTTGGACACTCGTCAACTTGTAATGTCTATCAAGACCATTACAATCTTCCTGATTACATCAGCTCACTTGTATCAAGTTGAGTCACAGCCCAAACTACAAGATACTACTCGAATCACCATTTTTCCCAACATTGTCATTCGCATTGAACGCCAAAAATGCCTGTTCTTAACTAACCCGTTCTCCTCCCCCCATGTGGGCCGGTAACTTTTGATTTTAATGATTGTATCAGTTTAATTTCATCACTACAATTCCAAGAGATAGCTATTGAGCCATATACGTATATGCATTGCTCGCAATATTAGAATGAGTCAACATAAACACGTATATTTGACTGAACTAATGCATACCAGACGTGCGACGATCGAATATTGTGGGGCTCGTTCGAACGAAGGCACGCAATATCGGACACGGGCCACAGTGTAACGAAGAGTCGCGCGCGCATAATTCCGTGGGTGTCAGTCCGAGCGTAAAGTGGTGCTGTCGGCCGGCCGGGAGAAAGCAAAATTCCATCGGCAAAAGTAGCAATATCCAAGCCAGAGCTCCCCATTCCTCCGGCGATATATTGGATATGAAATGGCTCGCGAGCCAACGCTCGACAGCTCGTGAAATTGATACAGCGGCAAATCGGCTCGCGCGAGCTTTCTATTCACGCGCGACGGAGCCTCCAGGCCGTCTCGCTCGAGTCGGTCGAATTTTACCCGAGCCAACGTATGCATATACCGGCCAATCGAATCATTCCGTTGGATTAAATACGCGCGCGACTCATCGTCGGTCGAACAGTTGCGCGCCGGCGCCAGCGTGTACGTGTTTTTTTCTTCTTTCTGGATTTCGATAGATTGACCAGTCAAAGTAGTCCCCGAATCCCGTAAATATTGACTTACTGAATAATATATACTAATCGTACACGAATATACTGAATTATGTACTAAATCATATGCTATTTATACACTGCCCAAGAAAAAAAAGTCGAAATGTTGCGTCAAGCAGGTGACAGATTTTTTTTCCCTCACGTAAGTTCGAAACAAAATAAAATCAATCAGAGACAGATTACCCAAGTTTCCGTGTCATCAGTGTTCATTCACGTTTATTTTCATGTTGTTTCAATGACACGTACCAATGAAAAGTATTGAAATCATTAAATTAGTAAAATTAATCGATTTTAGTCTACTATGATGAATAAAAAACTTTGATGTCACTCATAATTCTCATCAATCATTTGAAGAAATAATGACTAACCAAATTAACGCTGCGCCGCTTGGCAACTTGAAGCTCCTCGACGAAATCATATACTACCTATATATTAATAGACAAAGTCATATATTATTCATATACTAATAAAATAAATTATAAATTACTTGTACACTAGTGTATTAGTTGTGATTTCGTTCAAGATCGTTTATTTGTTTGTGTGAGTCGTAATTATATCGGAAAGAATCCACACGATTAAAAATAATGGGACGAAAGTGCGGGTTGTGGTATTTGTGAATTAGTAATTGTGACAAGGATTAATCGGACGGGCGAATGTTGATGGGACGTTGTAAAAGCCGAGAGAAGATACCGGATGAATGATTAGCGTGTAAAAGTGTTGGAGATGAAAGAGAATCGACGAGTATGAGCCAAAAACACGCGGTGAGTAGGGACGAGGGTAGCGGCGGGCTTATAAGCATCTCCACTTCCATTTCGCTCGTTATGAAAGCGACGTTACGAAGCCGCTCGTGGCAAGAGTAATTGCCCGTAATAATCGTTTTACCGGACGAGCCGCGGGGACAAGAGATGGAAAATTATAATTTCGCCGTGTTCCATTACACGTGTGCGGCGCTGTCGTTACTCTTTTTACACCACTACTCCCTCCCTCTCACGTCTTGCGATCACAGGTATTACGTGACGAGTGTTTTCGTGTGTGTGTGTGTAGGGGAGGGTGTGGGAGAAACTCTCGAGGATCATCGTTACGACGGTCCGCGCAAAGTGAAACCGTATCGATTTCTCTCACCTGGGACGAAACGAAGTGGTCGAAACGGTGTCGCCACACATGGTCGTGTGTCCATTGTTCCAGGGGGGGGGGATCGACCCGACGAGGCCGGCGCGAGGGGAAAAGTAACCGACAACGCGGACGGCGAATGATCGACCCGACGTGAATATGCGAAGCGACCAAACGAATGAGGCCAATCGATGGGAAATGTACGCGTATATATATGGGACGTTCCACGTCAAGTGAGCATGGTCAAAATTTTGTTCGCAATTCTGCATTGACAAATTGATTGGTATCCATCCCCAGAATACTCAAAAATTTTTTCAGATTTTTAGGTGCATGTATGTGGAAGTTAGTCTATGCACTCAATACCTGAATTATCCAAAATTTAACTTTTTTCTCAATTTTGAGAGCCCAAATAATCTTGTATATGTGTGAAAATGAAAAAAAGTTGAGAACAAAAATTATGCTGAATACTACAAAGATTATAAAAAAAAATTGTTTGACACCAGAATCCTCCATCCGGATAGGCTACTCTATTAAACAAACATGTTTCAACCAGTTTGGCTATGTTCGCCCACTTATTTTTGACCTTTCAAGTTATACGTACAGACCTCTGTTCGATAGCTTGAAAATGGTCTCATACATTTTTTGGAGAAATTCCAATATCTCCTGCAATTAATTGTTCAAATCTGCAATATCAGCATCCCCTTCTTGTTAGTTTCAACATATCAGGTCCACGATGAAGCTCACAGTGAGGATATCATGCCTTCGGGTCATCAATCTCAGCCAAACTCTACAGATATGTTTCCTGACACTGGATCAAGCTACCGGTAGAGTTTGGAGTTCCAGCGCTGCCTTGTTATAGAGCTTTTTTTGACTTTAGACTGAAGCAGCTATATATAGATATACATATCTGCCTTGATTTGTCTAAAATCCACATAATGTTCATAATTTCATCAATAAAATGATGTATTTCACCTTGTTTGGTACTGTGAATGAATATTAACTTATGGTTTCACTTATATTGTGTGAACAGCTGTTGACGGGTGGTCTCAAATCACATGCAAGTTATTTACACATGAAATTATAAACATTAACCAGGAATGTGATTTGAGACAACCGGTCAATAGCTTTTCCAGCCTTGCAGTTCACACAATATAAGTCAATCACATGAGTTAATATTTATTCATAGTACCAAACAAAGTGAAATACATCATTTTCTTGATGAAATTATGAAAATTATGTGAATTTTAGACAAATCCAGGCAGATATGTATATCTATATATAGCTGCTTCAGTCTAAATTCATAAAAAGCTCTATAACAAGGCAGCGCTGGAACTCCAAACTCTACGGTAGCTTGATCCAGTGTCAGGGAACATATCTGTAGAGTTTGGCTGAGATTGATGACCCGGAGGCATGATATCCTCACTGTGAGCTTCATCGTGAACCTGATATGTTGAAACTAACAAGAAGGGGATTGTGATATTGCAGATTTAAACAATTAATTGCAGGAAATATTGGAATTTCTCCAAAAAATGTATGAGACCATTTTCAAGCTATCGAACAGAGGTCTGTACGTATAACTTGAAAGGTCAAAAATAAGTGGGCGAACATAGCCAAACTGGTTGAAACATGTTTGTTTAATAGAGTAGCCTATCCGGATGGAGGATTCTGGTGTCAAACAATTTTTTTTTATAATCTTTGTAGTATTCAGCATAATTTTTGTTCTCAACTTTTTTTCATTTTCACACATATACAAGATTATTTGGGCTCTCAAAATTGAGAAAAAAGTTAAATTTTGGATAATTCAGGTATTGAGTGCATAGACTAACTTCCACATACATGCACCTAAAAATCTGAAAAAATTTTTGAGTATTCTGGGGATGGATACCAATCAATTCGTCAATGCAGAATTGCGAACAAAATTTTGACCATGCTCACTTGACGTGGAACGTCCCATATATAGTCCTGCTCGAATTAATTTTTCCGATTCACAAGTAAATATATGACGAATTCAGTTGCCGACTCCGTAAGTCGCGAATCTACTGCAGGATTATGCAGCGCACGACGATTCGATATGGGAAAACATTGGCTCGAGCTGTCGTGGACACTTTCTCTCTGTCCAGTCGCCAACACCCAATTGGTAGAATCCCCAGCAGCAACTCCGGGTCAATTGGCGCGAGTCAGCCTCGGACGAGAATAAAACGTCGCGGCCGTCGGAATTATTTATCCGACCTGAATGCGGCGATGGCCGCTGGGCTTCCTGTACCTTTTGTCTCTCTTTTGCTTTCTCAAAGAGAAAGCTTTGTAACGGGGTAAAAATCGACCCACCGAATCGGACTTCGGGACCTCGATTTTCGTAATCTACGGGTCGAAAAACATGGAAATCCGAAAATGTCTGTATGTATGTACGTACGTACGTGCACTTTTTTTTGTCGTACGATAACTCTCGAAGGAATTGTCCGATCGTCCTGAAATTTTGCACACAGGTTAGTCGCCGCAAAATCTCGGTCGAGTTCAATTTTCAGCCAATTCCGTTGTTTATTTCTCTAGCAACCGTTGCTAACGTGTTTTTGATAAAAGCTCCAAAAATCATCATCAATGCACGATGGGTCTCGAATTCTTTCGACGATCGATGAGAATCGATAAGACATTCATTTTGGAACAACCATTGTTTATTCTCCTAGCAACCGTTGCTATGGAGATACAAAATTCAGCTTCAGACTGACTTTTTTTTTGTCGTACGTTAATTTTCGAAGGAATGGTCCGATCGTCCTGAAATTTTGCACACAGGTCGGTCACCGGCAGATGTGAACCGAGTTCGGTCTTCAGCAACATCCGTTGTTTGATTCCATGGCAACCGTTGCTAGCGTGTTTTCGATAAGTTCCCATATAATTCATGATAAATGATCATTTGGGTTTGTATATTTATGGGATTCTATAACAATCAAAGAGAGATTTCCCGTAGAAACCATTGTTGATGTCTCTAGCAACCGGTGTTTATATCGGTTGCAACCGTAACTAGGAAATGGGAAAAGTCAGTTGGAGGTTCATTTTTGGAACTGTTGATGACTAAGAAGTAAGAACATCGAAGCTCCGACATTTACCATAGCAACCGTTGTTTACGTCCTTAGCAACCGTTACTATGGAGTGTGAAAAGTCAGTTGGAGGTCCATTTTCGGAACTATTGATGACTAAGAAGTAATAACGTCGAAGCTCCGACATTTACCATAGCAGCCGTTGTTTACGTCCTTAGCAACCGTTACTATGGAGTGGGAAAAGTCAGTTTGAAGTCCATTTTTGGAACTATTGGTGACTAAGAAGTAAGAACATCGAAGCTCCGACATTTACCATAGCAACCATTGTTTACGTCCTTAGCAACCGTTACTATGGAGTGGGAAAAGTCAGTTAGAGGTCTATTTTCGGAACTGTTGACGACTAAGAAGTAAGAACACCGAAGCTCGGATATTTACCATAGCAACCGTTACTATAGAGTGGAGGAAATGAGTTAGAGGTTCATTTTGCTTTCTCAAAGAGTGGTGATTAATGCAAGTTGAGGTTCAATTGCAATACTTTGAGAAAGCATACTGCTGAGGCACTTGGCAGCGGTTTTTTCGATCGGCGCGAGAAAAGGGTCGCGGCGGCCGGTGTTGGCGACCGTAGGCCCCTCCGTGTGCGCCAAGTTTCTAATGGGATCCAGCCAATGGATTAGGCGAGCGGGAGCCGCCGTCGTCGGGTGTAACTGCGCTCGTGAAACCTCGGGGCGAGGGAGAGAGAGAGAGAGAGATAGAGGTGCTTTCGGGGGATAGTTGCCGGATGTTGTCGCGCGAGCTTGAATTTTGAGCGCCGGGCCCGTGGGTCGTCAGGAAGCGTATAGGTATTCCGGGGATGAGGTTGTTTGAAGGAGCGCACGGCCAAGTTCGATTGGATTCGCCCTGGCCCCTCTCTCCCTGCTACGCGGGCCGACAGTCGGGATGCTTCGAATTTTCGGTTTGCACGTTGTTGCACCCCCGCAAAGACTCGCCGCCCCAACAACGCGCCAGTTATCCAATTTAATTTCAATTGAGAACGCGGCGTCTTCGGCGCGGCCCCCCGTACACGACTCGCGCGGAATTCGCCACGGCGCAAAGTTGAGCCGCGCCCGACCGAGCTCGACTGTTACTACTTCGCCAGCTGCGGCCCAGCGAATTCTCGTCCAACCTTCCGACAGATTATTTGCCTCTGGCCGCGATCGATGGGACGCGGTATCCAAGACCGCGTGACTCTTGAAGATTTTACAACTCGACACGATTTGCTTACTTTCAGTTTTGATCTCATACGGTACGAGCGACTCTCGAATAGCTGAAAATCAAATGCCCATATATACGCTTGGAACCTGACACGATTTTTGTCATGTTCCGATCACATTTTCAATACAATATGTTGAATGTAACATCCCCACAAGCATAAATGAAAAAATAGAAAAATATTTCGTTATTTGTAACAATAGTTTTTGCACTACAAAATAAATATTGGTTTCTTTGGGGTCTAGAGTATATGTAAGATCCCAATACACTAGTCACTTGTCCCACAGATACATGTCGTACGTGCTGAAATGAAGTGAACGCTTATTAAAACTAAATCGTTGCGGATTTTTCTCATGCGCCAGTTAAAAAAAATATAGTAATATATATCTACCCCAACATGAATTGGCTAAATGGTCACAAAAGAAAATGTATGTACCGATAACCTATATATTCTGCAGAGCATAATGGAATAAATTGCGCAGCTCAAAAACGAAATACTCCGGATTGAAAAGCTCCAGCGTATACTGCTATAATAATCCACGCGCAGTCGGGCAGCGCTCAAATACACACATTTCGCCATGGAAAAGCAGTCGGATCGTTGGCATTCGCTTGTACGGCCTCTCTCTCTCTCTCTCTCTCGCCGAATTTATTCATCGGCAATACACACAGCTGCCAAGGGTCGAATGTCGAAAAAGCAGCAATCAAATTGGGCATCGGAAAAAGAGTCAGATTTCACGGGAAAATGCGCACGATTTATAAATTTCAAGGGATAGCGCGCGCGATTGGATTCGTGCTGGAGAAGCCCGCCGAACAAGAGTAAAAGGAGCCGGCCGCGCGCGCGTGCTTCATTTCCAATCAACATCAACAACAACAACAACAGGCTTAGCCCTTGGACGAACAATACGCCACGGGAGGCCTCAGCAAAGCCACAATCCACCGTCGATGCAGCCCATCAATTGTCCCAGTGCATACGGCCAAATACTCGATTTAATTGTCCCATTATCCCGCATACTTGGATATACATACATAAAGGTGTACATTATGAGTCAAATCACGAGATCATCCCTATTTCTTTAAAAAAAAAATTGTGATTTAGAATTTTGCATATTTTGAAGGTAGACCGGAAAAATGTCAATTTCAAACAGAACATTGAAGAAGAAAAAGATTAGTACAATAAACATCAAAAAAATAGAAATTTATCTTGGCGGCCATCATGATTCGCCGGTGAATATTCATTGTTTCAGTCTGTAATTCCATAAACAAATTTTGTCCAGTTCAAAACGGGTTGAAATCGATGTTTCCTCAAGGATGATAGAGAAAAAACCTCAATTTTATAGGTTAGCGGGGGAGAGAAACATTTCTCAAAGAATTTTAAATTGGACTGAAGGAAAAAGATGTGATAAAAGAGATTTTTCCGAATACGGCTCTCATATATTTATGTATGGGTGCAGAGCGAGCTCGTCCATCTGCCTCACGCGAATTGACGGATGCGAGCCAATTATCGGGCCCCTTTGTTCCCTCTGTATTACAACCTCCGAAAAGACGCACGAACGTGTCAAGCTCTCCAAACGAACTGTCCAGCCTACGACACGCTATATACAGCTCCGCGCTTGCACCGTCGAGTAGATTGATTTTATGTTTGAACACGAGCTATTTGCGGGTAGCAAAATAAACCACATCTCGGATGAAAATCGCGGGAGGCGACTCACGTATACGCTGGCAAGCGCGTCGTAGGTGTCTTTGCTCATACACATACACCGTTAGTCGGGTTCTGCGCGGTATAATAATTTCACTCGGCCATTGACCCGGTTTGACGGGGGAAGGGGGACAACGAGGTGTTAATGCATATTTCCCCGTAAGCAGGGCCATTTCGACCGGGGAATATTCACGCGAAACGTAATTTTTGAGACTCGAAATTGGATTCGTTAACGACCGCGAGCGTGTATATACGCGGGGCGGAAATAATAAGCGCGCCGTATTTCATGAATCATCCGCGCCCGTTATATTATCATTATCTCTTTGTACGCGAGCGAGACCCCGAGGCTGCAGCAACCCAGTGTATACACGTATATTTTCGCGTAATTTAGTCCGGGACATGATTTTGCGTCAATTTCACGGCTAGAGCCGCGCGCGAGTATCTCGATAAATCTCGGGGCTCGAGCCCCGCGTGTTAGACCGTTGTGTGGATTATATGCGCGGGCGAGCGGGCAAACAAACACACTGGCGCGCACGCAAAGCAAGAAAATCTCTCGGCCGCGCGCGCACCTATTGATCTGGTCGCGATTGGGGGTTTTACGAGAAATGTATATGTGGAGCACAGGCTGGAATAATGCAGAGCTCGAGTGATTAGTAGATCCCAGCTCGAGCCCGGTGCAGTACATACATAGACGCACATGAATAATTTTCGCATAGTCTATCCGATCATTAATTCACTCGCGGATAGATTCTCGCAGCTCGGCCCCGATTCCCTCTCTTCTGTGTACGTGTGTCTGTTTCTGGAATTATTAATAATTCTCGCATTGTGTATCCATGTACCAATTGTGGGTGTCGTACTCGCGATTACCCCCGCCCCGACACACACGCACGTCGAGCTTTCAGACACGTGCCCGTTCGTCCTGATATACGCGCAGATCATGGGGAATCAGCCCCTACATTACAAGTGTGTGTGTGTATCAGCGCCTTCGAGCCAGCCAGGACGCGAGCACCGGAGAATCTCGTCGCGATCCAGCACATATAAAGCATATATAGGGGGGATCCGATAGAGGGTCGGTCGGGGAATCGACGCGCAGGAATTCACGCACTTGTCTTCTCGGGCGTGGCCGTGCTCGAGATCGCGCGAGCAAACGCTCGCCCTCTGTACCTATATACTCGCAGCCTCGCTCGTGTACTTTCACGGGCCGTCGCGTCCCATGGAAATTCACCCGGCGGGAATTTCATTTTCTCGCCCCTACCACCCGAGCAATCAATCACGTGGACGCCCATCTTGGGCGAGACGAAAAACGCGCGCAGACTCGGCGCTTGTTTTTTCCCGGGGCCCACGAGGAACCGTTTCGCTGAGTGCTTACGAACGTATATGTGCAGTTCCTCATCAGACTCGTGTACCATTTTTTTCTCGCTATTTCGTTCGGAATAATTTTGAATGAAATGGATCTCACCCGTTGCGAACAAGATAAAAAATCTGAATTCTAGAGCAAATCTTGTTATAGCGTCGAGTTGATTTTTCTTCTAAACCCGAAATTTGATTTTTATTGCGTAAAAGTATGAGCTCTGAGCTCCACCTCCCAATTCAAAACATTCGCAAGACAATGTTTGTTCAATTCAATATAATAAATGAATATGAACGATATAGATCGAATTCCCTCTCTGTCTGATCCATCTGTGACAGCAAGGTAATTTTTATTATGCACCTTACACTGGGAACCGGCGCCCGCCCGCCCGCCCGTCAGGCGCGAGATGAGAATGTGAGGCTGAGCGTACTCGTATTTCGAGTACTCGTTGAATGTTTTTGCGAAAACACTCGGCGCGAAAAAACAAATGTTTCCCGAAGAAAAATATAGTGGTTGTTCTAAAGGCGCGCGCACGATTCGCAACCATGTGCATCGGAGCGAACTGAAAATCTCGCACTTTCCTCATTACTTCGCAACAGTCAATCCATCATCGTGCCGATGTAGCTTGCCTGTCTTCCTAATCTTGAATATATCAGGGAACATTTTTTCTCTCGCAAAAGTACATTTTCATACGGGCAAGTACGAAGAAAAAGAAGTTTCATTACGCGAATAGGTGTATCTCTAACGAGCCGTCGTAAAAACGTGAGTTACTTGATTACAGGTACATGATGAGTGTTCATAAGGTTTTTTTTTTGCTTTTATAGATGTAGCGTAGGATGCATTCGCCTCATGGAAATTCTCTCCTTTCTAGTTTTTCCACGCAAGAACGTATTTTGAAAGAGCTCTTTCATCATTTTTTTATTTTTACCCGCGTTGGTGTGATATGCTCCTTTGCGATAAATCGAAACTCGAGTGTGCATCTTGGTGAAGTTACCAAGAACTCTCCGTGTTGACGGATCCTACGTAGAAGAGCCCATTCGAATGTCGGGGCACAGAAGAGCTGCACGTTTCGTGAGAAACCGTAATTCCGAATTATTAAAAAATTCATAACGTTAAAAGGGCCGAGAGTTGGAAGATGATTATGAGAGATTTTTTCCACCGGGAGTTGTTGAAATTTTCATGAAAATTCAATTTCAACGTGAACAGCGTATTTTTCGTTCTTTTGCCAACATAATAAAATATATTTGACGGAGAAACTCGTGCGACTTTCGACGAATTGTTGACTAACGTATTCGTATTGTACGAGGAAAAAATCACAATAATCCATGTAATTGGGGGGGGGGGTTATTACCCGCACGTATAGTCGAGCAGCTGCCAGGAAAATCCCCGTGAAACGTGCTTTTGTTCTTTGGGAGATTTGAAAATGTCCCAGCGCGGGCCACACGGTCAGTGTGTCTTTTCACTCGTTGCTCAAAGGATCGGGAGCTTCGGGGCGCGAACGCATCTTGGCGCGAACACACGGCCGCCCTCTCTCGCACACATAATACACGGCCCCTTCAAACCTTTTATTTCTCTCTCATTTCGCCCTTTCTCTTCTTCATCCCGCCTCATCCTCGTAATTCTTACTTTTCTCAACCTCCCCCGCCCCGTATCTGTCCTGTTTGTCGCTTCCCGATCTCGGGGCCTCCCAAGCCGCTCGCCGCTGAAATCACGAGGGGAAAGCGTTTCGCACACATACACACATACGTGTATACGTGGGGAGAGGAGAAAAAGAGCAAGCCCCTTACCCGTGTACACACGCTATAGCTATACAGCGTATGAGCTACAGCTTCTTCTGCTCGAGACAGCACTCGAAAGTAATGTTCGAAATAATAAGAGCTCCGGGAGCGCGAGTACATCTGAACACGTGAGATCGAGCAGCGACTTGATGCTCTTTCGCCGACCCCGCCCCTGGCCCCCCTGCTTCATCCCCGGGGGGCGGAAGGGAACCGAGGAAAAACCGAGGATTTCTTGTCCTCTGCCGAGTCGCGACGTGTGTCTCGTCCTGACACGACGCGTCCAATCTTTTTCAACGTTTTATGAAGCGCGCACGTCAGTATATTCGTCAGTTGAATTAATTATCCACTGCACGAAACTATCCGGCTCCTTTTATCATTCCCGGAGTATATGATATTCTCGTATTTTTGAAACGAGCAACTCGACTTTATCTCCAATCAAAAGCTTGAATTGTGAAATTAGTTCAGCTAGAATAGAAATGATGAAATGAATCCTGTTCGGTAGCATAGCTGTTGGATATATCATATGTATACAGGAAGCACGTATTTCGCAATCCTCGTATGAAAAGTGATAGCAGCTGTAAAATGAAAAAAGTTAACGCGTGATTTGATTGGTTTAGACGGCTGCCCGTACGGACGCGAGTAAAATATGGATATATAGTCGTGCAGATAGATCGAGGAAGGGCCACAGAGCCACGGGGCAAGGCTATCAATGTAGAAAAAATAGATTAGAGCCGAGAAGACGAATCTTCTCTAGTTAATTTTATTGTCTGTTTTGTTAATAATCGGGGAAAACATCAACGAGTTTTGAAATTTAGCTTTCAAGTACTTCAATGCAAGAAATGTCAATGCAAATATTGTCAAAATAAATAAATCGAATTTTTCATTTTGAAAGTATAAAGGCCTTTAAAGGAGAGAAGAGGAGGCTGTATGCAAAGTATTCGCTCTTTATCCAACCCTCGAATCTGTCAGGATTTCGCCGACCCGTGTAACACCAACAAACAGACTCGAAGGTTCCACAAGGAAGAACATATATATATATATATATACGCATGTTTATCAGGCACGCGTCGATTAGCAGTTGCTCGAGTCGGAGGGATTGTACATGGAACGTCAGCCGTCGCGAATCGGCTCCGTACATGATTAAAATACTCGACGTTGTTTTTACCGTACGGATTTTGTCGGGCCAATTCGAATGCGCAATTAATTGGCCGTAGCGTGGAGCCTACGACGCTTCGACTGCAGCCCCTCGCCGTCCGACTTTGCCTGCGCTTCTTTGTTTCCCGGGACTGTTTTATTTTCTCTGCAGCCTCTCGCTCTGGCTCACGGGGCTGTCCGCTTCCATTCTTCGCCAGAATCTCGAGCGGAAAATCAATTAGACTCGGCCGATCCACACCCCACTCTACGAGGAATCTCAGTTGGGTGCCGCTCGCGCAAAAACGACTCGTCCGCGTCGAGACGACAAAGATGTTTCCTCGCAGCCGCGTCTTCCGGGCGATGGGCAAAAAAAAAGATCCGTATCGCCACGTCTCGGAGCCATACATTTCTCTGCCCTCGCCCGGCGCTCCTTTGAAAGATTGGTGGTGCGCGCGAGCCCTCGTAACAGCCACGTGGCCCCAGAGCCGACCCCCTCGAACGTGTACTGCCTCCTGTATATATACACACACGCTTTAAACTCGCTTTTTCATTTAGACGTCAAAAGAGCAGGACACGTTTTGTCCGAGCAGCACTTGTTGAGCCTCGCGGCACCCGCTGGAACGTACGACTTTGCACGAAAGGCGCATTTTTCAACGGGCTCTCGCGATTTGCCGTCTCACGCTCGGATGATTCACCGGACAATCGAAATTTCCCTTCTCCCGTCTACCCGTGTATCCTTTTTTTCTTCCTCCTCCTCCACGGCGTTCTCCTGTTTGCCATTCGAAATTCAGCTCGAGCGAATCCCAAGCTATACAGCCCAGAGGTTTTATCGATCGAGCGCTGGAAAACTCTGGAGGGGATAGTTCTAATTTTGAAATGGGGATTCTCGACGGGGGGTCGAGCCATCCTGTGTAACCTGCTCTGATGATTCAAGCCGACGAGGTCGATTCACGAAAGTTTCTTTTTTGTTTCTTCAATGGAACCGTAGGCTAATTGATGACTATGCTCTACTCGGCTGTACTCGGCACGTAAAACGTATGCGCGGCCCCCCAAGAGTACGGCTCTAGAGAACTTCTTTGAATTCGGCTACATCCACATTTTCCAGCTATAACTTCTCACTTTTTCAAACTGTCGCAAAGTAAAATTTACGATTATACTCGTGAATGCGCTAGATTTACATTTACGCGCCGGCTGGGTAAAACCGGACGCGGTGGCGAAAAAAAATCCTGCATCTGAACTGTCCGTTTGTTTTATACGAAACACCGAGACTCGAAAAGTGCACCGCGGGAAACGTGTGATTCATCGAGAAATTATCAGATGTGAATGGCAAAATGAATTTTATTTTTTTCACTGTTGTCGATACGTGCTTTGTAGTGGATCAAGTAGGAATCAATGTATGTAATGACATTTTAAAATCAGCTCAGCTTTTGTTGAAAAGCGGCTAGTAGCTCCGTGAACTCACTGTTATTGATTTGTCGATTAAACAGAACATCGAGCAAATTACTTGGAATGGCCGCTAGTATGCGATGTGTTATTTTAAGATGGCCCAGTTGCTGATTGCAGATCCCAAAGCTATATTGGCGGCTGACCGGCATCCAAAGTAATAGTGAAATTCGACGCAGACGATTGATAATCGTATTCCAACGACACAACGACGCGCACATATTCATGTTTATTATAGTGAATGCAGTACAAGTGTTGCAACTCTCGATGTACGCTACGACGTTACAGCGTACTATGCTGAAAAAATCTTAAATTGAATTGTCAAAGCAGAGAAAGCTCGATGATAATATACGATGAGAGCACTCGACGATTCAAAATATCTACATATAATCGCTATGTATAAATAAGTTTATCGATTCTTTCGGGTGCAGCGAGCAAAACAGCGAGTGAAACATACTGAACGATGTAACGCCGCCGTGAATAACACGGAGAATATCGTTGGGGTCGAGAAAAATTAACCTGTCATTGAGGGGGAGCATCCGGTGTAACCCGGTTACACCGGAGAAAAAAGCTATATCAAATATATATCGTTCAATCTGTTTCCTCACCCTTGTAATCGAGCGGAAGTGGAACGAGTCCTAACGACGCAGCACCGATTCAGCGAATAAAATTGCGCGCGCAGCTTTGGTGCTCATGGGGTGGAGTAATTGAAAGGCCATGACAAGCAAGTCGAGATGAAAAGCAGCAGCAGCAGCCAACTTGTATTTCTCTCCTCGTTTACTCGTTTTTCTCCCATTCACTTGCAGGCCGATAATGTGTGTGAGTGAGTGTGTGTGCGTGTGTGTGTGCGCGTGTGTATGCGCGGTCGCACGCGTCAGTCGCGGTGCAAATTCTCTCTGGCTGCGCAACACACACACACACGCGCGCACGCACGCATTACTCGCGTATGATCGCACGCACATTTCCACCCCTCCGTACTTACCCGTTACGCAAGTGGGGCGGCGGCTACGCCGTGTTTGCCACGCCACGATATATTATATATGATATCGCAACTGGATCAACGGTGCACTGCGCTACACGGATTGGTGGCATTGGTGCGCGATCGCCAAAGGATATGTATGTGGGTGCGCTACGTTCACCCGTTGTTCAACGCAGCCAATCGATATCGAGTCTCTGCGCGACCTTGGCAGCAACCGAGTGCTCTTCAGCGGCCGTCAGTGCGTGCGTTTGAATCTTGGCCGCCGCGATTCGCAGCTGTCGATGCGCATACTACACATACGACGCGTGGCTATTAAAAAAAGGTTGATATACCTTGTGAACAAACGTTCATTTGGTTACAGTCCACGTCGCAACTTGATTCAAGTTGGATATTGAGCGGACCCAGCGGGAGAGTCTTTCCGTCCCGACACCGACTTGAATTATGAAAAAATTCGAGAAACATAAAAGGCGATCTCGAGCGCACCTGTGAGCCGGCGGCTGTTGCAAGATACGCCGCGATCAAAAGTAAAAACTTGGCGTGCTTCGGAATGGCGCGTTAGCTCTTCCCTCCTTGCGGAGACTGTATCGTTTAAAAACTACCCGATGGTGATTAGTAGTGCCATTAACAAAATACAACTGTTAATAATTACTGTAATGTTTCAATAATTGTTTTTTTTCGGGGGGGGGGGGGGGAGGAGGGAAATCGTACTCACACACGTTTAATTGAGCGAGTAGCTCTTCGAAAGATTAATTTTCATTGAGAGGGCCGGGGAAAAAATAGAAGCTGAAACTTTTGCTTACGTGTAGATTTAATTGCACGTCATTTACATGCGCGCTGGTAATGAAGCGCGCCCAAGCCCTGCGGAATCTCGTCACGCGAAATTTCCAAGTTTTGAACTCCAACATTACTACACTGAGCTCGCAATGAGAGCGACATTTAATTCAATTGCAACGCGAGCTTATTCGATTCGTTTCGTTTCGCAAAACTAACATGCCAGTGGGGAATGAAAGTTCGGCATAAGCCGTACGCCCTTTCAAATTACAACTGCCGCTAAATCAGTTAACGTGATATATTACATTATATTGATATACATATGTCTACTTGCTCTCTTGCTCTCGTTTGATGGCGAGTATTAAAAATCGCTTTTTAATTCACGCTCTATTGACATTTGGGGATGCGTGACAGTTTCTACGACTCCCAAAATAGGAATGGCCGTCGGTGCATGATATAACTAGTGCCATTTCATGCGATCCGACTAACATAAATATAGTATACTATATGCAACTGGTGCGTGAAAATTTAAAGACGCGCGAGTGGATTTTTTATGTTGTGAGAGCTCGTTAAAAGACGTTTTAAAAAGCGCACTAGTACGTGAAATAAGCGAATAGCATAAATAAATTTTCTAAGAATATATACGCATGTACATAAAAACGTCTAAAAAGAAGAAAATAATTTCCATTGCTTGAATAGGTCCTAATAGACGCATAGTAGCCGAGCCAGCCGTAAATACGCGTGAAAATTTTGATCCCTTCAACCCTCTGCCACGAGGCGTTAGCTCGAGAGATTCAAAAATACGGACATGCTCCCTCACAGCACATATTCCAGTGATTTTCAGTCGTTCGGACAATGCGCGTATTTTTGAGAAACGTTTATCCACAATAGTCACGAGGTTATATTGTTAAGTTGTGTTGACTATTGCACGTCCAATGTGATCGAAAATTTTTACCAATCCCACCACAGACAGTCACAACGGATGAGACGGAAAGTAAGTTGAATGAAATCACGTTATATAAGAGCTTTATATCAAAAGAGATATTCATTTTAAAGGAACATTGATTCTTACAACATTGCGGCGCTAATCGAGCACTGTGTTCTCGGCACAGCTGTTTCCCGTTTGTTATTACACCAAACTCCGCAGGCTCACACGAATCGCGCCAGAGCGACTATTGGCTCTCACGGTACTGTTCAAACACAGTACAGCGATGTAGGTAAAAAAAAACTTGAGCCCGGCAAAGAGCGTTTGCCACAGTGGATTCAAAGACACGCTAATCTGCATACACCGACATTCCAACTCGAGCATCGCACTTCACCGGCGCGGCAGCTTTTGATCTGCAACAGTGCTTTGAAGGCTTTCTCTGCTCCACCCCCCTATCCCCCCCATCCTTCCCCAGAAGAATAATCAAAACGCAATTGGAATATATTTGCGATTAGCTGACAGGCAGTCGGGCGAGCCGAAATTTTCTCGAAATTTTCGAGAAATGGGTGCAGATTCTGCGACAAAAGTACTAGCAGCGAACTGGCTGTGCCACGTTGCCTCAAAGACAGCCCGTTTTTGCAGTCTTCTGTTACTTATGTCTTCTACTCGGATTCGTCATTCATACATCTATTATGAACGTTTTCATGTGAAAAGACGTGTTTTTGTCGCGTTAAAATGTTTTTTACTTCATTTGTCAAATAAAATTGAATACAAGCGAAAGGAGAAAATGAGTTTTTGTCGCATCGAAATGCTTGTAACCAATGCGAGTATAGAAAACGTAAGAGTATATGGAGCGTCTCTCGCGTCACGCGGTCTGCTGTGCTGGTATTTTTGCCACATCAGGAAATCCTGTATTGATCGGGAGGGAGAGGTGGGGGGGGGGGGGTTATAGAGAGACGACAAAATGCTTTGGACGATTGAGGATCGACGAGGAGCGCTTCGTCTGTTGAAGCAAGCCGGGCATCGAGCGGATGAGGGTACGAGGTGAGACGTGCAAGTGGCCGATAGCTGCAGAGGAGGAGTGCGCGCAGGAGCTGCGAAGAGAAGTAAGGCAAGAGGGTCGCTCGGATCGACGTACCGATGTGCAAGTCGCGCGCGTTAATCGCCAACTCGGCTTCTTACCGGCCTTGTCGACTTGTCGACACGAGCTTCTCTCTCGCTCTGTCTTTCTCTATCCAGCCGTCGTTTTCAAATCCCGAGTCGCCACTTATGTGTATAAAGATACATAGATATATACGTTTGTGCAGCAGCGGCCACGACGTGTCCGAGTAGCTGGTTACTATAGCAACGGCTGCTCTGCCCCAGTGTGCAGCTCAAGGCCGGCGCGGCCCCTGAATTATTTATGCGCCGAGCGCCCGACAAATGTGTGTGCCATGTATGTGTGTGTGTGTGTGTGTGTTACGCTCTTGGCCCAAGACAATCGATCGTATACATATATATTAATGTGGATATATATGTGACATCAGACACTATACACCGCACGCAGGGTCAACGCTCGATTGAACACTTCTGCAACTTATACGCCCACGTCTATAATGACGCACTGATGCCAAAGCAAGATATACCACACTTACACAAATCGAATCTTTATTCAGGAAGAAAGATCAGTTTGACAAGCTATATGAAGAAGATTTCTTCCCGGAGCCCCAGACCCTTCTGGGATCTCAACGAAACTTTTGATCCTCCATCAAATCCCCTTGTTATATAGCGACAAACTCACGATCAGCAGCTCATTTACGTTTTTTAATTGTACGAGGTTGAATATATTCAGACTCATTCGAATTAATCGTAATTGAGCGTTCGATAGTCGAGTCTGGGTTTACCGGAATTTCAGTAATCACCGTATGGAAACCTGACCAATTAATCCCCGACCATTACAGCAAATATCGAATATATTTCTGCTAAAGTAAATATATGTATCATGTTTGCTGAGATGAATCGGAAAACCATAGCTCGAACGCGGTAAATGAGCTCAAATGAATCGCGTAAACCAAAATCTTTAGTTTTTCGATAATCCATTTAAAGAGTTGCGATCGGAGTGATTCTGCGGGAAGAACTTGGTAAACGTTCACTATTCCTCACTGTTAGTTCATACCAAGTCACCAGCAACATACCGAGACGACTCGACTCGAGCCAGGATTTTCACGTGGAACTGCTGTACACTCGTATTACATGCGCGCATATCCGAATAACGTCGTTAGGCGGATGTAACCTTTGCGCAACTATTTTTTCCACGCTGCACTATTTTTACGCAGAAAGTAAATGTTGTCGGTCCGTTCGTTGGTCGACGCACGGTTCATCCTCTCGAAGAATCTTCGGTGGTTTTTCACTTGTCAACCATTAGAGACGATTGAGCGCACGTGATCCACGTGCGGTTAAGAAGCAACGAGAAAACGAAGCTCAGAATCGACGCGGATTGATTTCTCGCGCAGCCATCGGGGCGAGGTCGATTCGCGGAATGTTTCCTACTTGTTGCCACAACTGCGCGTTTGCGCACTGGCCGTCAGCTATTACGCAGATGCTAATATCCGGGGCGTCCCACAAATTGTATACGGATACGCACAAGTAGCCGCGGGCAAGCTCCAAATCCTCCATCAGCTGCAGCGCACCGTTGCATCGTCGAATTTTCAAGTTACACGTGCAAACGGTAGGCAGGCCAGGTAATACATTCTTTTATTTACGCACTATACCAGTAGAAAAGTCGGGTTTAGTGTGAGCGAACTACCATTTTACGGGCGATATGAGTCGCGCGCGACCCTAATTATCCAATTAAAGTTGTGCCAGTGCGCAAAAGTCGCGGGATCCCTTAATTTCGATGGGACACGGCCGTCGACGTTGGAAACTGAGAGATTGGTTTGTATCGAGTTAGTTTGAGTTGACAATTTGTATTTCAGATAGCAATGCCGGTGCTCGGTAAATATATTCCAGCGTAAAATCTAATCTCGACGAGGCAAAGCCGAACAGCTCATAAATACAAACTTTGATGATTTACTTAGCAGCGCAAGCCAAATAACGTACCATTTAGTTGACGAACGATTTCTCCATGTGTATAAGTATATGTATATAGAGCACACTCAGCGAATTCGCTCGAAGGATATACCGCGCCCACTGCATAACTCGCAAAACTGTTGAGCGAGGTTGAACAATTAGGTTGTTTCAAAGAATGTTTTTTTCCCTGCCAAATTGATATGGAATTTTGGGAGTTGGTTGAAAACGTTTCAAGGTATGAAAAAATATTTCTCAACTTGATTCGAATTAAAAAATCGCATCGTGCAACAATGGTCGCGTCGAATCATCATGTTCAAAGGGAATAAAATAAAATGGTAAATGATAATTGCCACAGTCGATTAAAGCCTTCAGTGGATTGAATAGCTGCGCCGGATAAATTGAATAAGATCAAACGGAATTGGCGGGCGTAAATATATCCCGTGGACGGGGTATATCTTCTAAATTGGAATTCCTTTCGCCAACACACAGGATCAGTCGGAGTGGCGATGCTGAATTATGCACGTGGCACGGGGATAAATTGAAAATTCACAGAGCTCATAAATCCATCGTCTCCGCGCGCGCGCGCAAGCTCCCGTCCCTGCGCCAAAGGCTCCCCCCCCTCCCCCGACGTGATGTGCCGAAATATGTATATGCGAAGGATCCTCAGGATTCTCCCGCGAAAATTGCCCTGCGCACCGGCAGCCTGACGTCCCGTCGAGTTGGCTTGATCAAATTATGCCGAGGCTTCTATGCGCGATTCACGACAAAGTCGCCTGCAGCTCGAGTCACTCGCATTACCTTCACAATACACACACTTTTTTCATTAAACCCTAACAGCTTAGAACGGTGTAGGTTCTGCAGCTGCTCGAGACAATGGCGCGCGTTCACCTCTACTTATTTACCTATTTAATTACTGAAAATAATAATTCCACAATTCTTCAATGGTCGCAACACAATTTGCGAGTATTTGATTCTGACTATAGTATTGTGTCTAACATAATATCGTATTCACGTATACTAAAGTACATAATATGCGAGCCATATGAGCAATAACTACGTCTTCTTATAATATCTCGCGAAAACGGAACTAAGCCGCGCATACGCTTTGGGCCTTTCTTCGCTGGGCAGCAGTGTATACACATCATATATGAGCCACCTAAGAGCCAACAGTCACTGCGCGCACATTACATCCAATGTGTCCAGCGCTGCTGTCGAGCCACATTTGGTAATAAGAAAGTTGAAAAGTCGTGCTGGTTGGGCCACTTCAAAACAGTCGATAGGCCGCAGGTACAGCCGGCGCACGAGACCCTGAAAATTCGGAAAGTCAATTAAAATGGGCGTCGCGAGCACGGGCTGGTGGTGGGACGCCGAACAGATCCATAAATTGCCGAGTAGAACTTATTCTCCGTATCTGCTCAAAGGAGAATAAAGAGAGGGAGACACGAAGTTACGTGGATGGATGAAAGTTGGAGAGAGGGTCTCGTGCGCGCGCGCGAGATATTCGGCTCTGGGAATGCCGGGGCGAGCTCCGCTAACGACATTCGAATGGGCGACGCGTCGCGGCAACCAATCCACTCCAACATTTACTGGGCCGGGTAGTTGTGGCGGCCGCCAAGCCCGCCTCGCCAATCTCGACTTTTCGAATAATCGCGTAAAGGGGATATAGATACACCTCCTGCTCCTCACTTTGCTTTGGCGCGAATTAAGATCCATCCCATTTGGGCCAGTTTGAAATCGAAGCGACGAGTCGACTCTTTTATACGTAGCTGTTAGTGAACACGCGACATTCTCCATATAAGCACAATTTGTCTTTCAATGGGATAGCATGATCGTCTCCGTGAACATCTAGTGATTATTTCTGTTGACATACGGATTGCAGCTCGTATGCCACTGGTCGAGCCATAGGTCAAACCCCCCCCCCCACAACGACGATTAGCTGTCTCGGAAAAATTTGAAGCTTATGCGGAGGCCCTGACCCTCCTCAACTAGCATTATCGATCACAAGTGTTTGCGGATATTACGGCAGGACAACGGCCAGCCATTTTTCTCGTACAGCAATAAAGCCGCGATCCGCGTTCCGCGATTCTCTCATAGACAATGAAACACGATGAAAGACAAAAAGTCCCTTTCAATTGTATCTCATATAAACTGCTTTCGGACGGCTTGTTTTATTTTCAAGACAAAGAGCAAAAATCATTTCTTACAGCAACATTTCAAAATTTGTAAAAGTATCGGGAGGAAAAATCAACACAATTGCTGTAACCATACGAATCCACAAAGTGGCCGTTGCACCCACATATTTTGGGAATACGTCCATTTTCAAAACACTTTTCATTTACATGATCAAAAAAATTGAAACAATATTCAGGTCTAAGGCATTTTGAGTACTGGAAAGAAGTGGCTATATCGCTCGCAGAGACTTTATGACAAGGAAAAAGAAGGAAAAGAAGAAAAATTTAAATAATAAACACGGAGTGTATGACTAATCAATTCAAGTTTCAACGGACCCGTGGCATATGCGGTATTTTCGAGTGCCATATACGAATCAAATAATTGACTTGGCTCGTTAGTCTGACCGAAAACGTATTTCCTCTACTGAGGCAAGCCCCGCGAGCTCCCCTCGTTTTCTTTCCAGAAGTGCAGCCTCGTATTGATCAGTCCCCGGGGGCCTTTTGCCGACGAGGCATCGCGACGAGTTACTCGCCGGCTCCTACTCATTCAGAGCCAGCGAGCCGTCAAAACGCCAACTCTCGGCTGACGGCCGCGTCAGTGAAAAGTCGGCGCGCATAAACACGGACGCGTGCCGGGGCGCATGTATACGTGTATACATATACACGTACGCCAAGCCCTGAGGGGACCCGGCCCCGATAGTCGCGTGTCCCCTCACGGGACTCCCCTCGGCTCTTTCTACTCGCTCTTGCAGCCTGTTAACCCACATATCATTGCTCCCCCATCGTCCCAGCTGATTTCTCACCTTTAACCCTAGCTCGAGCCGTGTATACAAGGGCTAACTCCGAGGGCGGACACAACTTTTCGCTCCTAAACTCGAAGAGGCTCAAGTGAATTAATTCTATTTCTTCTAAAATCGTACGGGGTTTCATATCAAATTTATACTAAGAAATGATTGTGTGTACGTCAGTTTGATTGTCTATAAATAAATATTGCTCCCGTCCTGCATTTCCTGCATATTCATGTGAACAATATATTGCCGTGCATTAAAAATATGATGGCTGAAAATAATACTCTGAGAGTATTGATTAATTGGCTTGGGTATTGCGCGTCGGCAGCGGGTAAAAAAATATCTATCGCGTTGGACTTTTGTTGAGAATTGGAAAAAAAAACAGGTGAATTGAAATGTTGTAAATGCGAAAATGGAGCGTATACGGGAAATCGAAGCGTCCGCTTCGTTTACTTGGTAATCCAAGAAGCATCTAACAAAGTTTCAGCAGTCAACTTGACCAGGAGGCACTGGCTCTCTGCTCGTTAGTTACGTAGTTGTTCGAGTGGAGTTTATAGTGAGATGGCAATGCGTGGCAGGGGTCGCAGTAATGATCAGGCGAATACTCTGACGATATACCGTGCGTATTTACCTTCTTCGAACACCTTCGAAGACCCGAGCACAACTTTTCCTTTTTGTTAGCTTGGGCTACGAATCAGGAGAAACTCGAAGGTGAAAACGTCTTTTGGGGTATCGCGATCGTATCAGATGAACAAACGCGGTGAGTTTTTTTTTCGCGGACGAAATGTAGTGGTGAGCGTTCAAATTTTGCTTGGTGTTGTTTTAAAAATTTGAAAAGCATTTTTGATACTCTCGGCTAGTTCAACCTACCCACTCGAGTCTCTTCTGCGTGTTCACGCAAGTCAGATTATTTTCTATGGCATCCTCCCAAAAACTAATGCCACGTCAACGAGTTTAGACTGAAACGGTAGACTCGGAAATTGCACATTCAAATTGGCAATAAGCAGAAGCAAATTTTTTGCTCCTCGACAAAGAGAAGCACGGTACGTGTTTCCATTGGGAAAAACTCCTTTGGTGTGTATTTTTCAATATTACTCATGTGACAGACAATTTGATGGAGGCTTCTGGAATATTCAGTTCATCCTTTCGGTGCGCAGTCAAATTGGCAAAATTGGCAAAGGGTAGCTGCAAGTAGGAGGATGGGGAAAAAACCACGCTCCTCGCGTGGACGCACCAAAGTGTTCCAGCTCAACTTTCGATTGATCCAAACTTTATTTGGCTCGAAGAACCGAAGGGCAGGCGCGCCGGAGAGCCGTTTGGGAGAAGGCGCATTCGATACGTATACGATATCTGACTCGAATGATTCATGCGGGACATCACCGGATCTACAACACTCGTAAATGCGATTTCCTCATCGGCCGACTCGTATGTATATACACCTCGTCCTCGATTGCGCGCGCACGACAAAATTCCCTCGCGAGTTCGCGACATGAAATAAGTATCAGCGCGTATTCACCGCGACACACGTACCCGCGCGCCAACTCGATCTCGCATCCGCCGTGGTTCAGCCAATAGCCTTCGGTGTAATCACACACGCGCACTCGCACACAGTGGGGGTTGAGGCCGCCGAGTTGGGAGCTGATTTGAGGGAAACACACCGCAGCTCGGTGGGGGGATATGCCACTCGACGAGCGCCACGCTAAATTTTCATTTGCAATATGACGTGCGCGTGTCGAGAATCCGGGATTAATTTGATAATCAAAGCGCCTCGTGTCGTCGCGTCGCAGTCGCCAACGAGCGGATTAATCCGGCGCCGCGCGCCTCGATATTCCCTCGGATTATAAAAGAGAGTGAAAAAAAACTAGAAGAAAAATCGATATAAATAATCTCGCGATCTTCGCTGCCGAAGCGAATCTCATTAGCAAAGCGACGCGGGCCGCGTTATTGGCCCTGTCGACACTCGGCTTTTCCTTGGCAGCTGATAAAACCAAAACATTTCACGCGTGCAGCTTTCACTGCATTGGGCGCGAAGGAGGGGGACATGTCGTCAAGTCCATTGAAATTATGTTTTTCCTCTTGCTCTTGCCGAAAAAATGGTTCATCGGCGATGAATTTCCGTTAGCAGCGCATACACAGTTGGATGAATAGAGGATCGATCGTCGTGAAATCTCTCGCTATAACGTAATATACAAATCTATTTCCAAACATCACATGTATATGAATACGGATACAGTTTGATACGTTACAGCGTAACCCCGAATATTCACATTTGGATTCTGATCGAATCTTTTTATTTACGTTGCGATCGTTCCATTGAGCATTTCACTTTTGAGCGGATCACTGGCGCGTGTATGCCGCGCGCAACCCATCATTGTGGGCCGTTTCATTGCGAGCGACACCCAATAGCGTTTTCAATATTTGCGCTCCGGCATATTTACATCGTTATGGCTGCTCGCGCGACGCCAACGACGAACGACACCCAAACAGTCAACGAGACGAAAACACTGTATCGTTATGCTAAAATACGCGTCAATTCAACGGCTAATTGTCCGGCGCGAGAAGGGAATGATCGCGAGCCTCGTTACGTAGCAGACAGAGCCGATCATCGCGTCGTTAGCGCCAGGATCATCTTGCCAGTATGCCAGCGATGTCTCGTTCGGCTGCGTGTCCGCGCGACCGCAAAACGTAGCGGCTGTGACGCGCGGACGAATTTATGCGCGCTCGAGCCCGAGGCGCGATCCCGTGGCCCCGCGACACACGCGTCGAATGATTCATCCGAGGCCACATGTCGCCCAACCGGATTGACCGATCGCGCCCCGTCATTTACCACTGCCCCCTGCGCGCGACACGCGTCCGGCGTCCCGTCCCGTCCATTTCTACTTCCATTCGGCGTATATTTCCGCTCATACTCTCGGCTCATACCCATGCACAAGCCAAACCAGCGTTGGTAATTGTTATATTAATATATCCCAATACTTAGAGTTGAATCTAGATTCGAAGCAATTTTCGTCGGATGCGAGATGGGAATGGCTGTGAAATTTATTACCAAATTTATCGTGATATATTTTTATATCGCCTACTGTTGCGTCCATTTTCAGTGTCCATTGGCGTCTATGGATGTTATAGAGCACTTGGGTTTGTTGAATCCAATGAGTTTCTCTTCACGAGTTTGGTTATTCTAGAATAGAGCAGTTTTTCTCTTAAACCACAGTATAAATCTGCAGCCTATTGAATCAACAGTATGCTTTCTCAAAGAGTCTATATGCGAAGAATAGTTGCTAAAGATTTTGTCTTATCGTCAGATGGACATCAAACTAATTTTCTCTACTCCGTAGCAACGATTGTTAGGGATATAAACAACTAATGTTCCTGAAAATCAAACTCGCTTCACATTTTGCCGTGAACTTGTGTGAAACATTTCTGGAAGGTCTTACGATTCCTTCGACTGCAGTTATCGCGTCCCATGGAATAGCGTCACATAAATACATACATACATACATACAGGAGAATTTTGAGATTCGACGTTTTTCGATAGATTACGGAAATGAGGATCCCGAGGTCCGATTCGACAGATAGATTTCTGATCGGAATTCACATTACGAAATAGAACAGTACTTTGTTTGCTTTCATTATTGACAAGTATGAATAATTACCCTCTCGATTTTAACAAAGTTTTGAGGAATCTTTGTGATCCTATCATGCCAGAAGATTAATCATACGACTTGCGTGACATTCTTGTTTTTTATCGTAAATTTACGATCTATTTTTATTTACAAATCTTGGATTATTGTTTTTCTTGCAATTGTGTCTCTTTCACTAAATTCTGAGACTTTTGTTATTCCTATCAGCATGCAAATTTGACCCCACTAGTGAGTAGGTGATACTTCTTTTGAAGACTATAAATAAAGCTTATGAACTTCACATCGTGATTCTTTACAGAAATGAAAAAAAAAAACGAAAAAATTGTACTTGGTAGAGTTCTAACTTAAAATGGAAGAGATATAAAAGTATTTTAATGGATAAATTCATTCCGAAAAACTTCCCAAAATATTTTTCTTCATATTAAAGAAGATTAACAAATTGTATGAAGCTAAACTAAACTCAGTGTGATACTGGAGACGAGCAACTTGGTTCCCGGAGAACTTTAAACAAGATGTGGCTGAGCTTTCGATGGTCAGTGACAGTTTGGGAACTTTCGTATACATAAATACACTCTACTAGATACTAGTAGTCAATCTATATGTTATTCTCAACCTTGCAAGGATAGACTTGGGATGATATCGTATTCGAGGCAGAGTTCGCGAAAATATTTATAAGACACACGAGCTGCGGCAAGTCTCGCGTATGGATTACGCTGCAGCCGGAACGTTGTCGTAAATCTGTCAAGCATAACCGGGACGGATCAACCAAGAAGCTGTGTGAGAAATCAAAATCCATTAGAACGGCTGGAGGCTGTAGAGCGGCCGGTGCTGGCGGAGATCGGGCGGAGAATCAGGCAAGAAAAGCGGGCTGTTCGCAGGCGATTCACGTGGCGGGACGTGAAACATGTGCGGACAGTTGGCTGGCGCTAAATCTGAAACTCGAATGGAACCGGCCGGGCGAGCAAGAAAAGCAGCAGCAGCAGCAGCAGCAGAAAGTGCGCTTCGTCTTTGGACGGGCCAATCTCATTCGCGGAGATTTAAGGCGCTTTTGTCGTCAAGTTTATACGGGCGCGCCATGCATACTCCATCCGAGGCCGCGAGGAAAAATCTTTAGTGCAGCCGCGCGAGCAGTTAGCCGGTTACACTCGAGTCGCGACTGCGCCATCGGCCGAACGAGCCATTATACGGCCCCGCGGCCGCCGCCATCCCGGCTCGAGCCGATTGCTCGACGGCCGAATGACCCTGTTATTGCACCCCCGAGATGACTCGGCCGCTCGCGGATCACTCGATCGAGCCGTTTTAATTGAATCGAGCAGTTTTATACTGCACTGGAGAAGTTTGATGCTTGCGTCTTTACTCGGGAGTCTCGATTGATTTGGTGCGCGCATCTATCAAATTCCCTCTTCCGAGCTGTAGAAAATTCACTGTTTGCAAATCCGTTCGATTCAATCGAATTTCCGCTGGCATACTTGAGTAAAAATAGAAGGACCATAGGAATGGAATCGAATTAAGGTAGGTGTACCCAATATGCGCCAGGACCCAATATGCGCCACCCTTCGTATTTCATATATACGCGCGTCTAGAGCATCGCCGCGGCACAGGATCTTGTCGGCAATACTAAATAATGAAGAAAGAAAACATTTTCACCGATCGGAAACCCTTACACCAACTTTGTACAGCTCGTTTTATCCATTTTTTCGCCATTTTTCATTCTCGATCTAATTTCGCTCAGGTAAGTGCGAATTTTTTTAATACCCTTAAACTGGGTCAAAAAAATCAAGCGACATATCATTCGATTCCTTGACATCCCATCTACATCATCCAATTTTTTTTTCTTTGTATGACCTTTTCATCAATCGTTTCAATAGCTCTTCGTTATTTTTATCAAGTGTACCCAATATGCGCCACCCCTATTTTCTTGCTCTAGAAGCTACAATCAACCCATTGATGGTAAATATCCGCCAAACATGGTGGAAAGAGAATTTAGTTCAAGCTCTGAAGCTGGTCAAAAAAGGTGAGATATCGCAGAGGATGGCTTCGACTATATATAAGATACCTCGTCGAACATTTCAACGATATGTCAAACAAAACATATCCGAGAAAAGCAAAATGAGTCGACCATATGCGTTAACGACAGTACAGAACGAAGAATTATGTAGTCGAATTAAACGCTTAGCAGATATTGGCTATCCTATAACGAGAAAAATCTTGAGGTTATGCGTTTATAAGTACTGTCTAGGAAAAAACATCAGACAGAATTTTTCTACCGTCATGACAATAGCTAGCCCCAAGTAGGCTCGGACATTTTTTAAATTGAACTCTTCCATTTCAGTGAGAACATCTCAATTATATTTAAAATTACACAAATAAGGATGTTCATCAATTTGAGAGATTAATATTGGAATTAGATGTTGCATAAGTTAATTTTGTTAATTCAAAAACAACGGTTTTTCATGAATTTTAACTGAAAACTTGATTTGATTTAGGTTGTTAGAAGTTCATATAATCTATTTACTATGGTTTAATCAAAGACAAAATGTATTTTCCAATAAAATTATATCAGAAATATAATTTTTTGTTTGTATTTTATCCATTTCAGACATGCTTCATGCTTCAAATTGGATGAAAAGAAGTATTTTCAGGGTGGCGCCATATTGGGTACACTAAAAATTTTTTCTCGAAATTTTTTTTTTTTTTTAAACCGCGGTATCTTAGCGTAGAACTGTTCAAATCGAGAAAAACTTAGCTCATTCTGTAGGTATTGAGTAGACCTTTCATTTGACCCCAATTATGTTAGAAAATATTCATTTGACGCGGCGTAGTGACCTTTCTCGCTTAGGTGGCGCATATTGGGTACAGGTACCTTACTTGAAATTATTTTTTATAAATTATATAATTCGACCATCACTCGGTGAAGTACTTTTATAAAGTGTCTCGACATTGGTCGACCACTGTAGGAGCTAGTGAAATTTACATGTAGTTTTCACTGGAGGCAATAAATACGACTGAAACGATCTTCGTCTACTGGAAGAAAGTAGAATGATTCACTAACTGCAATCGGACCAATCCGATTGGCGGTAGAGTTAATTATTCCCAGTGTAGGGTTATTTTTGTTGCGCGCTATTCTCGTCGTAATTCTTCGATCGCTTTGACCAATTCATCACGAAATACCACGTGATACGGGCAAATGTATGTGATATTGCATTCAGAGCATTTCTGCCCGGGTATGTGAATATCAAAAGCGTTTTCCTTAAAAAGATTGAAAAATACTGCCCAATTATTTTCTGATTTTCAACTGTATTCACACAAATGGGCAGTGCGCGCATACAGCTACGTGGAGTAAAAATTTCCTCTCTTGCGAATACGATCTTGGTATTGCGTAATAAACAAACACGACGATATGCGTCGAATTCATTTCCTCCTTTTCACGAGTGTCCATTGCTGAATCTCTCTCAATTTCCGTACTCGGGTTCTGCTTTTTCATCAGCAATATTCTAACGCTCCAACTCTCAAATGGTGGTACGAGTGATATTTGAAGTCGTTATGCTGTTTTAAAGAATTTCCCCCCGGAGAAAGCACATCGATGAAGGCGTACATTGCCAATCAACTAATCAAGCTCTCTTTGCTTAATTCCTCAAAGGGAAAATTCAATCGGGCCATAAAATCAAAGTACTCGATGTGCTCTACAAAATTCCGGTGGGATTTTCATCCTAACATGGCTGTTATCAAGTTAAAACTAGGTCAGCATGTACTTCTCGGCTATGCACGGTGAAATACCCATTCTCATCTCACTAATACAACAGATTATATAACGTATATAACGTATTCCACTGTAAGGATGCAAGAGAGTACGATTCCCCGGAATTGGCCGGTCTACCTGAAGCGCACGACGAGACAACGTTAATTTCCACGGCATTTTTCAGTTACAAAGGAACAAACTAAAAACTTGAATGGGAAAATGTTGGCCGCGGTACAGAAAAGGGGATTTCGAGTGATCGAAAAAGAAAAAGAAAAAGCGTTGTTGTTGCCGCGCATTCGAACTTTGACTGGGAGGAATCAAGCGGGCGAGTACGTAGGACTCTGGCCGAGCGGGGTAACTGCAACGCACGAAAGCTGCCGAAGGATAAGTGAGCGGTCGATGGGCCGCCACGTTGAGGATTTTTGCAGGCACAGCTCGTCGCGCGCATTAGTATCCCTCGAGGTCGCGGCCGGCCGGGCTCTCGTTCGTCAAGAATCGAGGTGAAACGCCCTACGGGCCGAGAGAGCACGGCACGCGAGAAAGGCCCGCAGTTATAAATTGCCCCCGTTCCCCCCAAGTTCCAACGCAAAATACAAACTCGCGCTGGCGCGCGGCTGAGCTGGTTGAAATTAATGTTTGTTCACCGGTCGCCGGTGTGTGTGCGTGTCTGTTGCAGGGCGATGCGGCCACGGCTCGCCGTGCGAGCAGCTGTGCTACGAGCTGCACGACGGCATGTACGAGTGCGACTGCAGGGACGGATACATCCTGCACAAGAACGGATACAGTTGCGCTGGTAAGTCTCGGCTTTGCCTCTAATACCGATACCCAACTCCGATCTCTTCAAATTTGATTCATTTCTGATATTCAACCCGCGCTTAGCAGCTGCACTCGAAGGACCAGCAAAAAATGTCGCATTTATCCCGGCAATTTGTTCGCGTGTTTTACCAGTCAATCGATGACTCGAATTACGAGGGTCAATCTCCATTTGTATAATAACCAATTGACTTTGTCAAAGATTCTTCAGCCTCGCACGTAAGATAAATCGAACGAGTAACGAGTCTAACTAACGCGCGTCTGACTATAGCCGGGTATTATCTACTGACGCGTACTATACTGCCACGGGTTTTGCTGTGTGAGAAAACTCATTTCTGACACAACAAAGAAGAGCACATCTCAATGTGCTGCGAGCCGGATACGCAAGTAATTAACTTTTGTTCTATTTTTTCCCTGTACGATTCATTCCAAAAGTCGTATGTTTCCCGCGTAAAATGATATTTTGTAAAAAAAGAAAAATCTTAATTGTCGACCCGTTCAATCGAAATATACACCAAATTGTAGTGTGGCCTATGATCCAACGGTTCGATCTGAGAATGAACTGAGACTCCCGCGTTCATACATCGTGAAGTAATAAAATGAATGAGAGACGTGTGGGACGAAATTCGCAAACGGCAGTTGCGCCAGCAGCAACCAGTGAGGTATCTCTCGAGTCCGCGGCTTACAGTCCGATTGAATCTCACCTCATCGAGGGGATTATTTTTGCCGGACAAAAGTCGATTAGTTTGCCGCGGCTGCACGTGAGAGGAGGCAATCGAGTCGGCGTCTCGATATTTGCCGGGAGGCGGCGGCGGGGCGGCGGGTCGTCATCATCGGGCAAAAGTGTCACGCATCTGCAGCGCCAGCGTCTTGGATCCCGTGGGCCGGGCGCAGCGGCTGCCCGGCGGCGCGGCGGCCGAGAGACACGCGCCAATTGTAAAACAGGACACGGCCGGCCGCGGTGCAGCATTGACGCACGTGCGCCCTGGTGCGCCCCTCTGATAAGATTCGCCCCCAGGCCAAGGCTCGCCCGGGCTATTTTTCTTTATTTTCCTCCCGGCCACCTCCCCATGTACATGTATACTCGTATGCCGCCGCTCTCGGGCAGATTAATGCCCGATACGTGGCCGGGCGAGCTCCAGTGTCCCTGCAGCTAATTCCTCCTATAGGATACGTATACGTATGTCGCCCTGTTATTCACGACCTTATCATAGCTGCTCTGCCGAGAGATTTTCCAAGGGATTCCTTCCGACCCGTTCGCATAAAAAAAGTTATTTCTACAGTTTGGGTATAAGACTAGTGAACTTGCTAGTGAACTTTGCACAAACAGTATTTATGCATCCATGATTTCTTATAGATTGTTCCAAGTCCTTGAGAAATTCTTAAGGAATAAATATCTAAGCATCATTTCCTAGGCATAATTAATACCCTCAATTGTTATTATCGGAGCGGTGATATTTTATATCTAGGCATATGGCTCGAGTACGCCCTATAAATACCTGAACGTTTTCTAGGCATAGCGATAAACCATAGATTACTCATTCCTACGAACTATATGCCTCGATTATGCCTTGATTATATATCAGTCCTATTTTAAGCAAAATTTCATGGGTATTATTTATGCACTTGGTTCTACTTTCGGATGCAGATAGATGAGTGATGGCGATGGCAGGGCTGTTGCCGTCGCTTTGAGATTACACATGTATTCTCCCATTAACTTAATTACATCGGTGATTATTGAAAAGGACCCATTATTTCTCCACCAACTGATTGGCAAAATGATCACGAGGACTGACCGGCATGAGCTCGAAAACTGTATATAACATTTCCCTGAGGAGAAAATCACTCGAAAAGCCCTTGGAAATCCTTAGAAGTCTTCGGAAGTCGAATGAAGTCACTTCAAGTCTCTGCGGGACTTTCAAGTAATTACCCGTTTCTCTCGTATTTCTATTGGAACCGATTTTTATTGGAGAAAAAATAAATCAGTTTTCGCGGGTGCTTTTCAACGATCTGTGGAAACACCCTCGATTTCATCGGATTGGCTGACGCTACGCGATTTCCGCATCTCTGTTGAAAAACCCACGGCCAAATTGGATATTCGTTATCGCAATGAATGATCCATCGTACACAACGACATCGGATAAATAACATCGATTGTTCGATTTGTGTTATGTGCACTTGGATCGAACAGTCGCCGCGCGCGCTGCGAAGGAGCACGTTTCGTCAAATCCGCGTCCGAACACTGCGATTGCAGACCGGAGAGATGAGGTATATATACGCGCGCGCGCCGAATAAATCGATATCCCTTGGGCGGAATTGTATGAGGGAATAGCAAGGCGCGACACGTGCGCAGCTGGAAGGATGCGCTCCGCAAAAAGTCAGCCCGCAGAAACACTCGCTATAAATATCGACTCGTGGTGTGTGTCTCGATCGAGTTTATGCCATCGGAGCGCCATTGGCGAAGGGGCAACGCGCGGCAGCGAGTAAATCGGTGCGGGTCTATAAATTCCGCATCGCACGTGTGTAGCGCGGAATCAAAGAGCTGGGCAAAAAGGACGAGGCAAAATGCAATCTGCAGGGCGGCGAGTGGGCTTTAAAAGCGGCGTAATTACGCGGGGCAGCGCGGCCGGTGCAGAAACTGCGCGGAGCAGAAACACCTGGGGGCCGCTTGCGCGCTGATTAACGAAACTAATCACAATTGTAATTAACGCGCGGGCGCGGCGATAAAAAGATGGCGCTGAAATCGCGGGCTTAGCGCGCCGTTTGTCCCGCGCGACCGAGACCACCCGGGGGTGGGTGGGGGCCGATGCAGAACAGCCCCGGTCCGCGCGAATCTAGGTCACACACACACACGAGCGTAAAATATCCGGCCATCGTCGCGGCCATCGACGGCGGCGCGGACGTGTAAATAACGTAACAAGCCAAGCGTACATATGCGGCGATTGCGCTTAGAGCTCGTCGCCGCGCGCGGATTTGCGTGTATACGCGTCGAACGAGCGAGCAGCTCTTCCGGCTCGCTGCGACTTTTTTTCACTCGTCGACGCCTCGCCGAGGAGCCTGTACTCGAATTTCTCCATTGAATTCGATCCCTCTCATCCGTGGCTATCCCGCTTTCAAAGCTTCGGTAAAAATCCGCCATAACTGTGATAAGGCTCACTCGTGCGCGCCAACTGTCACTACTTCGGCTTAACCGCGGCTTTTTCAACGCGACTTCAAGCCGCGCACAACTGCTCGATATACCTTCGAAACAATTCAAGCCCTGTTGAATTGGAAAAATAACGAATGATATTATGCCCGGCCGGGTTATATAGTGGAAGCAAAAGTATGATGACTCTGTGAGACTGCGCTGTTAACATTGCCAACTAGTCAAAACATTTGGTTACGACATTATTATTCTATGCCGGGCACAAACAATATGCAGCAGCGCTGCTGTAGATGCGCATATATATCAGATATGAAGGGTGAACATCATTGGGTACACGCCTTACATTCCAGTCAGAATATAATAAACCACTATATATATTATGGATTCAGTTTGTACATAAAAATATAATTTGCGAATTAAACATGATAACTAGCATAATCGAGGGGCGACTCACTGCAGTACTCCCAAGTTCACTCTTTGGTATTCCCTGGTATTCCCAGGTACTCCATATTAAAAATAGTACTTCCTTTGAAATTACATAGATACGCTGCACGTTTAGAGCAGGTCTGCGGCACAAAATCTTGTCGGCAATACACAATAATGAGGAAAAAAACATTTTGACCGATCGCCAACGCTCACACCAACTCTTTACAGCTCGTTTTCTCCATTTTTTCACCAATTCCGATTCTTAAGCTAATTTTGCTCAAGTGAGTGCGAATTTTTTTAATACCCTTAGACTAGGTCAATAAAATCGAGCGACATACCATTAGATTCCTTGGCATTCCATCTCCATCATCTAATTTTTTTTTCGTCATACGTCCTGTTTATCAACCGCTCCAATAGGTTTTCGTTATTTTTCTCAAATGTACCCAATATGCGTCACCCCCCAAGTCATGAACCATTGGTTTTTCTCTCGAATTTATGTGGCTTACTAGGAAATTGCACACCTTTTAGGTCATCAATCACGATGAAATTTTGTGAGCTGGTACATGGGTCCTTTAACAGCTTATATCTCTAGCCATGAAGTCTAAAGTTTTGATTTTCAGGAGCTATTCTGTCAATTCATTCGATTTTATACATTTACAGTAATCTATATTTATAGATTTTCGTATATATAGATATACTGTTCATGCTCAAAATCCAATATGTTTGACAGGATATCTTCGGGAAAACAAAACGGTAGACTGTATGACTCGAAATATAAGTTATTAATATACCCTAGAACCATCTCACAAAATTTCTTCGTGATTGGTTTCCCAAAGATTGTGCCTACTCCTAGTTAGCTCATTCTGAAGGTATTAAGTCGACTTTTTTAGTTCTTACCACCTCATAGGATTTCTACCACAGAACTACAAAAAGAGACCGAATGAAAAAAAAAATTCTCTGGGTGGAATATATATATATATATATATATACACACACACATATACATATACATATATATATATATATATATACATATATATACTTGGTATTCCCTGATACTCCTTAGTATTCCTTAGTATTCCCCTGGTACTCCTTAGTATTCCTCAGTACTCCACGGTATTCCCTCGTACTCCATGGTATTCCATGGTATTCCTCCGAACTCCATGGTACTCCCCGGTATTCTTTAGTATTCTCTAACGGAAAATTTTAGTGAGTCGCCCCTCGAGCATAATACATTTAATACCTCTGACACGATAATACATTTTCTCTCATTAATTGTATTGTCGGAGCTGATTTGTGTCACGACGAAAGATAAGATGTCGGTGATAAAAGACAAAGCATAATTACATGTATGTATTATCTTTGACGCAACCAGAGTATGAATCAGATAATGAATCATAATTGATCCGCAGATAGAAATAAATTATTGAATCTTACTCATTCATATACATTATACCCGAGATGACCTTCTCCAGAAGACGCATCTATAAATGGTAAATCGTCAAATCACAGTACTTTATTGACTTTGTAATTCTATTATATATAACAAAATTATAAAAACAAAATGATGATCTAATTTCAAATTTTTTTTTTGTTCTGTCTCACTACTGCACAATAATCTTACACGCCTGATTCTGGCACATGCATACATATTTAAGTATTTAAATTTGTATAATATACTTTTATAATATGAAGAAATAGATATAGAAATTATCAGTAAATGCTCATTACTAAAAATTTATAGTGATTTTTGGGATAGATAAGTTATCTCTTTGATAGTATCACTATCTATATATCCATATCTATGTATGTATACACTCTCTAAATTTAAAATAGTAAAAAACTACTATTAATTTAAACAGTAAGAAGCTATTATTATTATAAATCGCATAACTGATAATCAATAGTGAAAATTCACTTGGAAATTATATTATTTTAAGTATAGAAAGTACCGTAAACTTTTCAAGATTGAGCTTTTAACCTGGGAACCGATACTGTTTCATAATACCAATTTCAGCTCCCAGTCACGGTCATGATATTTCTTATAGCTTACATTTTATGGATTGAATCCTCGTATTTTGTTTGGTAGTTGGCTATAGATCTGCTGCTAAAGGGTTCACATCGAAATCGGATTTGGAATGTTTTTCGACCTACAAGTATCCGGTCTCTTGGAATTTTATTGCCAAATTTATTTCCAGAAACTACCCGCACGGAGCGAGTAGGTATGTTGTTCGGCAGCTCTTATGGTAGTCGGTTCTAGGAACAAAAGCAATTTTTGATTCTACGAATTTCCATTTGAAACTGACAAACGCACGGATTCGTAGTGTGTTACGTGGGAAAAAAAATTCTGATCAAAAATTTCTTTGCATACGTCTAATCGATGTCGAAAAATGATTTCACGATACCCCGAAACGTTGTTATACTTCAGTAATCCACCAATCGATATTTCACTAATAAAAATTATGGTGCTCGCCGAGCTCAATGTTCTTTCAATTCTCCGTAGTATATCCTGTTGACAAACCCGTGATAACTCGTCGACGAAACGACTTTTGTCAGACATGAATCAAGTAGATGATCTCAAGTAGTATCACGATTCAATTAAAAATCGAAAAATTATTTCCAAAAATATCTAGCATGATAGTGAAAAATCATTGTATGAAAACGGATGGATTATAATCCGAATAATAAAATGAATAATAAATGATGAATAATAGGATGAATAATAAAAAGAAAGTTTTCGCTTCAGTTCTATAAGCTTTGGTAGCAACAATTTACTGCGAGTTTTATGTAAAAAAAATATTGGCTATCAAAACTCATGGGAGTGAAGTGGAATATTTTCACTCTCGAACACAGATTTTTCGCTGCAAGGTTTCCAGAGATCGCACTGTGCACCGGAAATGTTACAAGAAGAAAAATTCAATGCCCAACAGTGTGTCTTACAGAGAAGAGTAATAATGCGCGCTCGATATCGAATGATTTGCAATATTCTTAACCCGCCGCTCCAAATCCGTTATCTAAAGAATGCTGCAGAAGATGAGAAAATATTATAACGGGACATTTTTTATTCTACCCAGGATTTTGTGAATTTCTGCAAAATGGCAGATTCGAGCCGTAATGAATATTTCAAAATCGCGATTCCCGCGCAGTCATCAAGATTCTTCTAGAAGAAATCAATACACTCACAATGTATAATTATTTCGGTTTCCTTGGTCGTATGAGTGACTGGGCAGTTGCTAGTAAGATAATTGCCGCAAAGACCAGGCATACTATTTTCATCCTCATTTTGAAACGTCTGGAAATAAAATTAATTCTTGTACAAACATGAATATGAAATTTTCGAATTCACAACAAAAGAAGAATCAGTGCACAAGACACTTTAACGTGGGGAACATTTCTATACACAAATGCACGTGTCCTGACTATGGAATTGGCACCTAGTTGTTTCATTTGAATTCTTGAGCAAGTGTACTTATTATTATATACGTATACGCGTACTGAAGAGGGATTTTTTAAAATTACGCAACAAGCATACGCATGAAATTCGTCAACAGTGCGCCTGGAAACGGCTCAGTGCCAAGTAGTAAAAATGTTGCTGGCTCCGGGCCATATACCTTCCACGACCCACTTGGCCGGCTCGTTCAGACAATTTTACATGAAATGTGTTTTTTAATCATTACAAAGACTTCACTTGCAAACAGTTCCACGCGCATATAATTCTACTCGAAATACTGCAGGTAAAGGCAAAATGCCGCTATTGAGGATGCTAAACAGTTTGTTTATGCACGACACTTGAGAAAAAACAGCAAGACACAACCATAATGTTTCTGCTCGTTCGCAAAAAGACTGAATGAATATTCCATTGTATGACTGAAGTTATGGTGGTCCATAAAGGAACTATCTCTTAATTTGTCATTTTCAACGCACAATTGAACTGTAGATTACTAGTAATGTATTCAAAATTACTTATTGAGAGAAATCAAGTGCATAATGCGAACGAAAATCTTGAGTTCAACTTACTAGGAAAAATTTGCTGTCAACCGGAGACCTTAGCTATAGAATCGGGACAGTTTTGTCGAGGATCCGCACGCGCACATAAAGTCTCGTTAGAAAATTTGAAACGTGAAAATAAAACGCACAACGGAGCGAGAAGATGTTTCGAGGGACTGTACAGTGCTTAATTCAACTGAATCCCTCCTTCCACCGAAACCATTACATAATTTACGAACCCCAACATACTTCAATTAACAAATATCTAGAAAGATATATAAAAGTATGGAACAGGCCAAGTTTCTTCTCGCGAATCTCATGACTGAAGAAAAAAAATTCCGAGATGTCAGTAGTATATTGGAATGATAATGAGGCAATAAAACTAATTTTATTTTTACTTGAAAGTAAAAATGTCCTTGCCAACTCTCAACTAATCACCGCATACTATATATGTTACTTGGATTCGATTCAATATTCCAGACAAAAACGCTGCTCCTCAATTCGACACTAATTGCCATCTCGCTTTCACAGTTTGATTTCGTAGTTTTTTTTCGAAAGAACTTTGAGAAGCTACGAAGAAATTCCCACTCGTTACTTCTTTGGTATGAAAAAGCAAAAGTAAACGATTTCGAATCGTTAGTTTAGTTTCTCCTCATTAACGAGTAGCTATGCTCCAATAATAATGGCTTCCCAAAACTAGATTGAGTACGAGATGGAGGTTAGATTTATCCAGCGATAATAAGAGTGTTGATTGTCAAATGATGATCCATTTAAGCGCGTGACGTATCGGATCCAAATCACTATAAGCTGATCGCTCTGAATATAGCAACAACCACTGCTGCTTTAGAGAATCAAAAGCCAAATAAATGTGTTGAATCAATTTGATTGGCCAACGACCTTCAATTCGATACTTTTCGCTATCTCCCTTTTAAGGTAGGATTTATGACGCGTACCATAAATCAAGAATAATATCTATTTACAGTCGATCTTTGCTCTGTTTAAAAGTCTTGGAAAAAAGAACCGATACGTTTCATGATCCACAGGAAGAGAAAGTACAAGAGTTCCGAGAATCTGACCTAAAGAAGGCAATTTTTATTCACGAAGGCTCTTGGAAATCGCAGTTAAAAAGTTCCTTGAATTTGATAAATTTCATTCAAAAAGAGATTAAATTGAACAAGTGGTCGGTAAAAATAAACCCCGCGGGGGACAGCCATGATTCTGCGGCGAGCTCCACCATTTTAAGCATTTTCGCCGTCCGCCGCACTGAATTACGGTTTATTCCAGAGCTGCAACGATGACATTTTCATGCGTTCGGATCGATAAGGATCTCCCATATGAAAACGGCTAATAAACGTGGCGTATCACGATAACGGTATTGTTTTGACGATATGGCGCGCGATAAATCTCGACAATAGATTTATCATTTTTCTTTTATAGTTCTCCCCTCGGCCTTGATTTAGCAATGCATCAGTGCATTATAATCTCCTTCGCGTCTCAATGAATCGAGTGCGATTCAGTGATAATATTGTTACGATACAAAAGGACATTCGTTCGTTGATCGATACATGCATCTATCTCAAGAGAAACAAAATCACCTGTTCCACATGCGATTTCCCGTGCAGCAAATGAACAAATATGCGCCATTATCGTCGATATAGAAGCTTAGATAAGAAATTATGCTACGATATAAATTCCACCGGTATCTTGTAGAAATTTGTCGTGAAACAAAAACGTTCTGAAAAACAAGTAACCCGTTAGCCTTTCAAGACATGTACAATCGGAAGGGACTCTATCGTGTCTCAATACGTGTGTAGACATATGGTAGATATATCCGCTCGACTGAGTTGTACCATGGGAAAAAAGATGCGGTTGGCCGTTTTGCAGCTGTCTGGTCGTATTACGTTCTGTGGAACGACGCATGCGGCTGTGAAAAATAATTCACGCGAGTACGGGCGCGTCGCCGCCGCAGCTCATCTCGCGAGTGCGCGTAACTCTCGTTAGGAGTGGGAAGAAAGCCAGGAGAATCGTCCAGTGTAATAACGAAGCGAGCGAGTCGGCAATCGCGACGCGCTGACTCCATAATATTGCGGCCAGACAATTCGCGCTTGGCTGACGTACTGCACGCGGTGTATGCATACGGGTGAAAGGTGAAAACGAGGAAAAAGCTGCGTGCAAGCCTCTCCGTGGGCGCGTGTATTATCGCAGCCGGGCAGAGGCCGCCGCGGCCGCGACAAAGCCCGTTATCGCCCGCCCGGACAATGATGCCTCATTAGGGCCGGCCGCGCGTCGCGTGTTTTTCCCCCAACGCCGCAATGCCCGCCAGATTTTGGCCATTCAACGCGACACACGTGACACACACTGCGTCGTTACTTCGCTGCCGGAGGCGCGCCACAGCGCTTTTACCCACCTCCTCTAGCACTTTCTCTATTTTTCCTCCCTTTTTTTCCTATATACTCCCGGCAGTATTCGCGGGTGCGCGTGCGTCTGCTGCTGCTGCTTTTCCGGTGTAAACTATCTTGCGTGCGACTCGCGATTCACAAATAGAACAGCGCTGACGCGGCCGGGTTTGTTTTAGTTATTCGAATATACTTTTTCATACTTTTTCGAATCTCGAGCTTCATATAAGTAACGCATTTTTAAGAAGATCTGGAGTATCCGAGATGGGCAATGCGTCGGGTATCCGATGAGAGTAGACACACTCCGGTATACCTGTATCGAGTTTCACCTACATTTTCTTCTGTATTATAGGGATGATTTCTACAAATACAGATGAATTATCACAAAAACTGAAGTATATACGTAGGGATGACAATTGCGATGGTTTATACCTCTTGGTTGATTACTATTTCATTCGAATGTCTTCTGTCGCTTTAGTTTAAATCGTTTCCGAGTTGATATTTTTAAAATTACAAGACACTGATGATGTAATTTCATTTTTCATTCAAATATAGAGGATTGTTGTTGAAACGATGCGATTATGTTTTAATGATACCAGAATTAATTGGAGTGCTAAGATAAGGAGGTCAAGTCTCGCAATACCCCTATACTTGAATTTGGAATTAATGTTGAATACAATGAGAAATCCAAATTTGAATGCGTTGAATTATCAGATCTATCTTTCCATCATGAATTAATCTTATTCATTCATCCATAATAACATTAGCACTATTACATGAATTGATTAAACCAGTAAACCAAAAACATAAGAACGAAGATAAACTGACCTAACTAAATAATGAATATCCTTCCGGTATATGTAGCTATTATAGTAGTTACCTTGTGTATGATCCTCGAGTAATATTATGAGTGTGTATAGTAATGCTTATACAATTTTCAATAGAATTGTTATCAAAATTGATGTTTTAGTGGAATATCACGATTATATTGAATATCACAAGCTTCAGTAACATATTATTATCATTCAAAATGACCGAAGGCCTTTAATTTTCCCCATTCGCAACTGAACACCTCTACGGATTTGTGTCTTCAATTCCGCTGAAAATTTGAAGGTGGTTTGTAGTTGTCCAAATATCCAATCCTTTATCCTAACGTTTTGATTTCCCGGAGATATCGTATTGTTTTTTATATGAATAATTTAATAAGTACGATATTTTACATATATAGATATACATTATCTAAATATATGTCCAAAAAATCAAAACATTAGGACAAACAAATGTAAATATCACCTGTTTGGGTATTAAGAAAGTACGTCGGAGTTGGAGACAAGGATTGTCGCATCAATTTTCAAACACTTAAATAAGAACATTAGGAAAATAAAAATTTTTATAGTTCAAATAGGGGGCACAATTAAATATATCAGCTATATTAAACATATTTTGATATTTCTCGAAAATCGCGAAAATAATATTCAATTACGTTAACCAAAATGAAAATACTTCAATAAGTTTTGTATATTCTTTTATAAGCTAAATGAATCTTTACAAATTGAAAAAAAAATGTTCTTCGGATTCTAAACAGTATTGAAAGCAAACACACACTTTCGTCAAGCGATCCCGTACATTTAGTGACAAATCCGCTTAAACCGTGCAACGGGTAGAAGAATACGTCAAGCTCGGAATCGATAAAACCCCTTCTATTTAAGCGGCTAAAAAGAGAACCGGCAAATATTTGGACGGGCGAGAAAATCCATTGCTGGAATAAAAGAAAAAGGCCATCAAACTCGCGAGGCAGCTAGGCATTGGCGGATTATCCGGGACGCCGAAACGGTTTCGGTTTATATTCGCCATCCGGTGATATTTCATTCCTCGGGGTGGCCCCACTCGCGGCGCAGTTAAAACCCTCGCGCACGCACTTCTCGCTCGTGGGAAATAAACGCTTTCCCAATAATTTCCTCGGCGCAGCGTCACCGTGCGAATGTTGCGCGTTAGTCACACTTTCGGCGTACTCTCTCATGGAATCCGCCGGGGGAAGCTAAAACACCGGCCATTTTTTCCCCAGCTGTCCGAAAGTGCCAACTGCACTTTGCGATCAATCAGAATGGAATTAATATGGGAGTGTGTGCGTGTACAAGATGCGTCGGTATGAAATTTGAATGGGCTGGCTCGCGTTTCGTCAAATAGGTTCCTTTCGAAGCTGGGTCGTTGACCCTTGGCTCGTGCCAACGAATTATATTGCATGCCGAGTGCGGCATATCGCGATGATATCGGGATCATGGTTGTATCACAGAGGGAGCTGGAAAAATTTCAGAAATTGTTCATTTTGCAAAGGACGTGACACTTTTCATTTTCTCTTATGTCGCCGATGGAAGATTTATTTGAATTTTCAACAAAATCCAATCGATTCTATACTTAAGGCTCTGGAATTATGATTAAGATTGTCTTTTTTGGAATTCAATACATCTCAACTAAGAGGCAGTCCTCTATTTATATATAAATTGGTTCTTAGGAAAAAAACAGACGTACTACATAGTTTGGATTCTTTTCAGTTTTATTTTTTGAAGATGGAACGATACATTATTTACTTCTTAATAAGGATGTGTGGGAAACTTAAAGAATATTCTATACTAGTCTCACTGTAATAATCTCACGGTATTCGATACACATTACAAGATCCATTAAATTATGAATTATTGTTTTCATAAGTTACACAAATTGGAATATACAATTCTTTACATTATGTAATGAAACATGGATCAAATTTCTTTGAAAATAGTTCTTATCTCTAGCCATCAAATTGATGGAATTGAGTATTCCGAGCTGTTGGACATGTATAATTCAATAGAGCGCCACGAGATTTACGACTCATTTAGCATTGGGTATGATGATATTTTCTTCGTGGGTTGAGTGGCTTTATGTCAAAGACTAGACATGTTGCTGCCACGTGATGATAGATGGTTCGCACCCAAACTCACTCGAAACACGGATATTCCAGTCACGTCCTGGAGGATAGAACTAGGGTATTGGAACTGAATCGTCAGTACAACACTGTTAACTATACAGTTCAATTAACACGAGTCTTCGCTTAATTAAAATACTTAAATCTCACTATTCTTTCTAGATCATTCATTAGCCGAATTTCGTTTATAATGGATTAATCTCCTTAGAAACGCCAGGTACCTTGGACTCCCACTTGTGGTTGCCACCTTTGTCCAGGGAACTTTTGAGCTCCACCTCCAGCGGTTATCTGTCCATTCTTTCCCTTCCAGATATTGTGTTGGTAATCCATGTTCCACGATGGACGTCTCTCGGGTCCGCTAAGCGGCTTATTGCCAGTGATGCTGATGTGTCCATGGTCTCCAGGGTTGGCTTCCCTCCTGAACCTCCACCTACCCTGTACTCCTACCTGAGGCTCCCATCTTTGACCAGGTAATTTCTGAGCTCCACCTCCGGCGGTTATTTCTCCGTTCTTCCCTTTCCAGATGTTGTGCTGGTAGTCAATATTGTATGACGGCCGTCTCTCTGGTCCACTGAGTGGCTTATTGCCAGTGATCGTAATATGGCCATTGTCTCCAGGATTGGCTTCCCTCCTGAACCTCCATCTACCCTGTACTCCTACTTGAGGCTCCCATCTTTGTCCAGGGAACTTTTGAGCTCCACCTCCAGCGGTTATCTGTCCATTCTTTCCCTTCCAGATATTGTGTTGGTAATCAATGTTCCACGATGGACGTCTCTCGGGTCCGCTAAGCGGCTTATTGCCAGTGATGCTGATGTGTCCATGGTCTCCAGGGTTGGCTTCCCTCCTGAACCTCCATCTACCCTGTACTCCTACTTGAGGCTCCCATCTTTGACCAGGTAATTTCTGAGCTCCACCTCCGGCGGTTATTTCTCCGTTCTTCCCTTTCCAGATATTGTGCTGGTAGTCAATATTGTATGACGGCCGTCTCTCTGGTCCACTGAGTGGCTTATTGCCAGTGATCGTAATATGGCCATTGTCTCCAGGATTGGCTTCCCTCCTGAACCTCCATCTACCCTGTACTCCTACTTGAGGCTCCCATCTTTGACCAGGTAATTTCTGAGCTCCACCTCCGGCGGTTATTTCTCCGTTCTTCCCTTTCCAGATGTTGTGCTGGTAGTCAATATTGTATGACGGCCGTCTCTCTGGTCCACTGAGTGGCTTATTGCCAGTGATCGTAATATGGCCATTGTCTCCAGGATTGGCTTCCCTCCTGAACCTCCATCTACCCTGTACTCCTACTTGAGGCTCCCATCTTTGACCAGGTAGTTTCTGAGCTCCACCTCCGGCGGTTATTTCTCCGTTCTTCCCTTTCCATATGTTGTGCTGGTAGTCAATATTGTATGACGGTCGTCGCTCCGGGCCACTCAGAGGCTTATTCGCTGTGACGCTGATGGAACCGCGATTTTGCGGATCGGCTTCACGCCTGAAGCGGAACTGATCAGACGAAGTCGGTGGCTTCGGGCGATTCTGGAAAAGGATCAGATTTTAATTTTGTAATGTTACAGGGTTCTTCCCACGATGTGGTTCAAAAGAACTTCCCCTATATTATCCGGATTATTCGCAATCAAAAATACCGAATGTTATATCTTTTCGATACTGTATATTGAATAAAATCGTAAGTAGATCAATTTTATGAATCGATTGACCCGCTTAAAAGTTAGCAATGATACTTAAATATTATTCGAAAACTTTTATGGTCAATATGAATAGCAATACTTACTATCAATGGTCCCGGGCCGAGATGATCCCGTTTACCAAGGTCCGCGGAAGCGACAAGAACCGCCGCCGCCAATGCAAAGAGCACTAGAGTACCTTTCATTTTCCAAATCCTGGAAACGTAAAGAAACTTCCTTACTATTCTGCTAATAACACAAGTTAATACAATTATACGATTTTCAAAACTAGTTAGGAGAAGAAAAGCTACACTGAGAAAAAAATCTAGTTGATTCAACAATATATTTTTATGAATACATCCAACAAGATATTTAGTTGAATCAATCAAGCTAAATGCATTGAACCAACAAGACACCGTATTGTAGATTTGACAACTCGTTCCGGTTGATCCAACCATATTAAGTTTGAGGTTAAGGATGAAAAAATTTTCTTCATCTGTTTCACAGTTGCTATTTTGATTCGAAACCGCTGATTCTATGAATTTATTGATGAGACTGTAAGAGACTCGTATTACAGCCACACATGTATTTAATGAACATTTAAGTCAGTTACAAATTTCACATTGATAGGATTGTAGTTCATTCGTTATATTTGCTATATATAATTTCAACTTTAGGATTGAAAGTAAGTCATCATAATGCTTGTTACCTGATGTATATGATCGCTGCACCCATATATGTATGTCGCCCGCGCGTGCCTTGTATTTCCCATGCTATCTTCGGGTATATATACAAACGATGTCGATTCTGACCACTTGCGAGTTTGAGATTTTTTTTACTCAAGTTAATAAAAAAATACGGTACTCATCGGTAATAGCAACAACACGTTTCCACTAAGTTTGAAAAATATTAGCAAAAGGAATCCATGAAATTTTTCCGTTATTAATTCAGTTTCTCCAACTTTAATGAGATAAATCATCGATCATTCTATACGTACTTCGGTTTGACGCCACCTATCGGTTATTGCTGGACTACTGGTTGGAAAAAAATGAATTGATTGTTCCAACATAACGAATTGTCAATTTGGAGTTAAATTTCATTTACAATACAGAGTATGTTGAATCAACAAAATCCTTCTGTTGGATCGACAAGTGTCGGTGCGCCCTCTACTGGATAACCACCGAGTTTGCTGATTTAACAATATTTTTGATCAAATCGACAAGAAATCGTGTATTGGATGTATTCATACGAATATATTGTTGGATCAACTAGATTTTTTTCTCAGTGTACTATCACGTGTTCACAGTGAGGAATTTAGTATGACAAAAGCCAAATCGTGAGATGAAAAAAAATTGCCACTGTATACACTAATGAACAATGTATCAAGAGCTCGTTAAAAAGTTAAGCTCGACATGACCAAGTACTCACTCACTCACCCGAGGAAATCAGTTGTGAAGCGAAGACTGCTAGTCCCGAAACTGTAACTTGCCGGCTCGTAAAGGCGCTTATATACGAGCGAACTTTTACTTGCACTCTGAATAACGATGCAACGGGGAATCACTAGCCGGCGTTTGGCATACGCGCGAGCGAGCAGCCCGGGGAATCACCGATGATGCTGCAGAGAGGTCGAAGACCGTAAAAAGCCGATCGCGCGCGAGTGGAAGGGTTGAGCGAGCTATAGTGACGCGGCGCTACGCCGCGCGCGAGGAATCCCCACTAAAACGATTACTCGCACGTATCGATTGACGCGGCACGCGCGCGCGAGTGCATCATATTATATATTACGCTCGTGCCGTTCCTCTGATCGCACAATTGATCGAGAGCACGCGTCATCCGTCGTTTTCCTCGTTCGGCTGAGCACCACTGGCTTTTGTAAACATTGAGCGGCGAGAAATCGCGAAGCTCGTTGTTTTTTGCTCGCTCGAGATAACAGCCGTGTGGATCCCACCAGCAGCTTCTTATCGTGGATTTTCCCGCATATGCAGAATTACACTAAACTATACATCCGCGTTATCGGAATCGCTCGTTTCCTCGATAGTTAAACTTCTCTTCTTCTGTTCTCTTGATCTGATGATAATCGAACTATTATCGTAAGTTGAACGGGAATTGATTCGAAGAATGCGAATGTGCGAAAGCCCGTAAGATACAATAGGTGAATAAACGAAGGAATAATTGGGAGATTCCAAATTTCTACACGTGCGCAAAATCATCGATAAAATAGAATGAAATGTTCCGCCTTTGAGATTTGATTTCTCCTGGAATAATAGCACTCGATTGATAATTATCTCAATTTATTTTTCATCAAGATCCTTGTGCGTCTAACGAGGCCAAGCAGGCAGAAGGGCCAATCATTTTCATTATATAATAAAACGCGTTGGGACGGAATGGCAATCCACGATTTTTCCAGTACCTATCGAGACACGATTGATTGCAAAAAGTTCCTTCCAATTGAATTTGATTCAAAAGAGTAACAACAGTTAACTTATTTTTTTGAAAGCATGAACAATCTGTTTCTATCAATTTTTTTTCCAAAATCTCTAATTTAAGAGAGAAAAATGTATCAAGGCATAAAATTGAAGGATTCGTTGTATTCCACAATTTTTGTGCTAGCATGATTTTTTATATGTTAAAATAAGGCTTTTGAGGCAATGGAGGTAAAACGACCATTTTCTATCTTACTTTCTAAAATTTTCCTCAAACGGGTCGTTTTACTAACATTATCCGGGAAAAATATTGACATGATTTCAATGAATAGACAATTATGTTGAAACTGAAATTTTATCGGAATCTTGTATAACACGTCGATACTTCTATTTTATGCTCCATCACATTTTCGAACGCTTGTTTTTGCGTATGCTGGGAAAATGGCCATTTTGGAGGGATTTTTCAATTACGTATAAGAATATGATGAGAACTTTAATTTGTCTCACGAAACAATTTTCATTTGGAGAGAAATGGACAAAAAAGATTACGCGGAAAGAATTTTGTGCCAGAAGGCATTGGGAGTACAAGAAAAATAATGAATGCAGTATTACCCCCGCAGGATATAATATTTCTTTCTATTTTACCAATTTCTCATTATAATATTATAATTCTGTCGTTAAACTTCTTCACTCCTCCGAAGTTAGTTAACTTGCTTAAGTATAATAACGCGCGAAAGATTATTAAAATTGTGGAAATATGAAGACAATCTCAAGTTTCTGGACGGTGTGTGATCTGGTCTCTATCCGCATCTACTGCAGCAGTTCTTCGTATTTAATAAATAAAGTTTGTTGAGGGAGTAAAATCGCATCGATCGAATCTCACTGCATCGAGCGGATTCAAGATTGATACAACTTCTCCGTCAGATTCTTTCCTGCAACTTACTTTATGTTCGAAGCCCGAATAAGAAGACTTTGCAGCTTCATTTTTCTGGAAAAGTACGAGTCAGCATTTCTCTTCATATTCAATGCCATCTGAATTTGTAAAGAAGCTCGTGGATGAAAGTTTAATTTACAAGCAGCTTTTTGTCGGGGAACAAAAAGAAGAAACACTACCATAACATGAGATTGACGAAGTTATAAATTCATATACTAATGGGAAACACGTTAAATCCTTAGAAGTGAGAATCGTGACAAGAAAATGATTTTCACTACACTGAGGGAAAACTCTTGTGATAATTACTATAGTATGTTATTACAGCCTGAAAAAATAAAAAATTTTGTCAGGCTTAATAAGTGGAGAAAGGACACTAAAGGTCTTATGAAAATTCACTGTGAAAGATAGTAGCAGTTGGCAGGTGTTGACAATTTTGAAAATATCCATACCTCATTACTATAGCCTGCAATGATTTTTTACATAAACGTAATGTCAAAACTTGTCTATTCTATCCATTTTTTACCATTCTTAGAATACCCGTTGATTCGATTCGTTCAATGTTACGTACAGAATGAAACATTACGATTTCACCCAATTAAGCTACGCAAATTCAACTATGTGCTTGTGCAACTTATAATTGTGTGTTGAGTCTTGCTACACGGAATAAGGCAAGTCAGTGCAGTGGTTCATTAGATCGTCTGATTTGAACTCGCAGCTGAGCGTGTGACGCACAAGTAAAGATGAATTTCCGAAATGACTCGATAGATATAAAAATCGAAGGAAACTCTAGTAGAAGGGTCAGTCTGCGACTAAAACTTTTCAGATATTCTAATATCTACCCAAATAAATTTCCTTGGAATATTTCTCTCCAATTATATGGAAAAAAAGGAAGTTTTGTAGGTTTTAGAAGGACGATAGGAAATCTCGCATTGAAAGGTAGAGGAGTGAGGTCGTGCGCAGTGATTGTATCAAGATCCGCGCGTGGAGTCGCGACTGAGGGGGATCTTTTCATGCCCGGGCAGCAGCCAAAGAAGCTACCTTTCCCTCGGCCGGGCTGTCTAATCCCGGCTGAATCAAGTATGTGTTGGCTCGTGCATGTGGCCGTGACTTTTTCCAAGCGCCACCTCCGAGCAGAAGAGGCCGGCGGCTGCGGCGGTGTGGATTGGGGATGAAGAGCCACACGGCGCGATTGCGCGAGCAACACTCGCCTCCTGAGCTGTAATTGCGCGCGTATCTCGTATGCGCACTCACCCCTGCACAGCCCCAACGGACGTTCTCTTCTTATTTTCAATCTTGTCCGATCCCCCCACGCTCGTATACCCTTCGCTCGCCGGTTTTCCCTTCGTTTCTTCCCTCCTTCCTGCCTGGCGGTTGTTTTTCCGCTGTCACGGGTTAAGGAAAAGTCGGCGGCCAAGACGAATCTCGAGCTCGCGCTTCGAATTTCAAATGCGGCGAAAGAGCGAAGAAGCGAGCTGGCAAATTAATGCGGCGGACGTGGGCGCGCGCGCGTTCTCTCTCATCCGGGGCCCCACCCCCGGCCCACCTCCATCCCAGCCCCGACGACTTCCGCGACCGCGGAGAGAACGCGCGGCACGTGTACGGGAATCGTTAATTACTCGCGATTCATAGCCCGTTGAATTCATTAGTCCCGACTAATGAGAAACGACCGGCCAAGTCGCGCGCGCGGTGTCCTCGCGCAAAAATTTTGCGCCTCGCCAATGCCGTCGCTTTCACGGACTCATACTTTTCCGGCCTCGTAAGTTTCTTTGTCTTTGCATTCGTAATTGGTTCGCCAGTTCCCCTTCCCCCCCTTCCCCCCTCCTCCGGGCTCTCGTGAATTATAACACGCGCGCGCAATGACCGAAGTAGCAAACTCGGCTGAATTTCGCCGATTGCAGCCGGGCTTTTCGAACAGTTATTGCTTGAGTTTATCGCTCTCGAGTTTTTCCAACCAATTTGTGTGTAATCTTTGGGAGGGGCGAGAACAAAAAAACCGCTTGCTCGGGCGGATAACGCTTGTTTATCAAAGCTCCAAATTAATAACTGCGACGAGAAGTGAAAAAAGGAGGATGGAATTTTTCAAACTCGGCGCCTCGCAAATCGGAATAATTAGTTGCCAACGTGCAGGAGGAGAGGAAATTCCATTTCAGCGTTTCCTACGCGCGGCGCGAGTTCTGTAAGGGAACAATCAACGCTGCAGTCAAACTTCAGCGTGAGCTGCTCAATTAAAAATGCATCCTCAATCTACGCCGCCGTCGGGATGACTGCAAGTTTTTCCAGCTCTCACTCTCAACATTTCTTCGGGAAAATTAACTCGAACGCGAACGAACCTCGAGCTACTTTCACCAGCAAACATACCCAGCTCCTCTGTATAAAAGAAATCAGTCAAAATTCAATTCTTCACTCTATGCCGGACTTTTGCATTGAGAAAGTGTGGCAAAGCCTGAGGCCAGACTTTATGCCCGACTTTATGGTCCACCCGATGTTGTCTTATCCGGGTCTACTCGCACCGCATCATTTACGAAGCAGAGATTCTCTAGGATAGCAATTCAAATTCCCACAAAGTATCTTATTTCATAGGTTTACATTGGATTGATACATATTTTCTCATCGAATAATCAATCAATAATTTTACTTGTCTGATACAGTAGTGTTTTAATAATTCCACCGCGACAAGCATACTTACTCTTCATTATTCAGAATATTAAAGAATTTTGAAAGAATTTCGAAAAACTCATCGAGGCTTGTTGTTATTGAAGTACGAGTATCAGATGAGTAAAATTATCGATTACATAGTCGATATAGATGAAAATCCAAATTCCATTATAACCAATGAAACGAGATATTCGCGGGAATTGGTATTTTTATTTCCAGAGATTGTCTGTTTCAAAATCTGGCATTGAATTTTTCGATATCAAGTGCAAGGCTTCTGTCAGGCTTACTTGATCGTATCTCATCGCGATGAAATTTAAAAAACTCATCTTTCAAGACAACGGAGAATAAAATTCTGCCCATACAAGTCGTCGTCAACTGCGTACGTTTAGCCCGAATCGGACGGAAAGACTCGAATCGGTCAATCGGCCTATACCGTCCGCGTCGCCAGTCCATTGAGCCGCGAACTATAGGCCGCGCAAAAAAAAAACAATCAATTTTGTCTGGCGCGCCTCGGAGAGCCGCTGCTACGGTTTAAAGCTCGAGACTCGAAATTTCAGCTTTGCCGCGGCCGTTTCAGTTCCACCCATTCACGCGCGGCTACGCGAGTATACATATATGTATAAACGTACATACACGTGTGTGTATGTGTGCGCAAGATTATTCCAGCGCTCCGGCAAACCCAGCCGAATGAAAGAGAGCTAGGCTGGGAAAAATCTTTGAAAAGGTGAGAGTGAAGTGACGAGTGGTTTGTCGATTGCCCGCACCGACTCGATATCCTCCCCCCCTGCTGCGTACATATAGATGCTACGTTGCTTTCGAGGCCGCCATCGTCCGGCCTGCGCGAGTCGAGCGTTTCATTAGCGCCGCTACTGTTTTTTCACCACTTTTTACATTTGTCTTTGAGCTTGGCTTGATCAATACGGTCCTCAAAGCGAGTTGATCGAATACGAGAGTTTTCGGGGAAAATCTTTTGCGTCTGTGTTGATGGCGATTGGTCCACGTGTAGGATTACTTACTTTTTTTGTTTATTATACGTGAACTATCGAGCCCGGGGAAAATCAAAACAAAAACTAAAACAGAAAGATTGAGATATCGAGAATGTAGATTAGCGAGTTTTACCCCGGGATTCTACAGAAAATATATTGTTTGAAATTGGGCTGGATGCCTCGGTACGCATCTTCGTCTCTCGTACCTTTCAATGCGACTTTTCGTAACCACAGTTTTTAGCGAAATCTTTTTGGCTTTATTTCCATTGATTGGAAATGAAATATGAATAACTCGACTCTATTGATCACTGCGAGCTAAATCTTTGTACGAGAGCTGATCCAAATATACACGCAATCACTTGTATATGTATTCAAAAGCGTCGCGACTAGATTATTCGCTTTGAAAATATTTTCAAAGAGAATTTCCATCTTTTCTAGCTGCGGTAGAATCCTTTCGCAACATCACTTTGACTTGGATTTTCATCTGAACGCAAAAAGTCGCGTACGTTGGTGAATCTACATTAAATATCAATCAATGAATCGTAAATGATTTTAATTTACCATTTTGTATACTGAGCTGATCAAGGTGCGCGTGACCTAAAAAATGAAAGTTGCCCCGCTAAGCATGTGTGAGCGAGTGACGAAATCCCACTTTTGACAGGTAGTGCATCGAATCATATCTGTAGCTTCTTAATTTTCACGGTTCTCAGCGGTGAAGTAATATATACAGTACTTCTCAGCTGACGGGCGTGGCGCATCAGCTGATCCGGTACAACAGCTCAAAACGATTCATCGTTTGTGCCAATAGTGCAGTTATTTCACGTTATAATGGTATCTATCTGAGTACTCTGCGACTGACAAGGATAGTGACTGCACAAACTTGGAGAATCAGCAATCGCATTATATATAACTTGGGGAGGTGGCGTTGTCGGGTATCCTAATAGCTCACACCTCGAGCCACACAGCAGCTGCGTGTGTTTGTCTTCTCCAATATATCGGCTGCCGCAAGCGTGCTGGACTCCAAGCACCAACACTATGAATGATCGATTCACTTTTTTTTTTAATCTCGGAAAGATTGCGCGCAGGAGCGAAACACCGGCGGCGTGGCCCTGCACGCGATCGGCAAACTCGATATAGGGAGAGAGCGCGACTAGGTACGTGCCATACAGTGTGAATCACATGGGGAACAATCGGGCCCGGACCGCAGTTGCTTTGTGTGCAGCTCGACATGTATGTGTATACACACATCCGAGGCGTCGGATTAATTCACGCTGCGTCCGCGGCCGGAGCAGTTGGTTCTGAGAGGGAGTGAGGGGGGGCCCTCTCGATTGCACTCGTGCGATATCTCGGGGGGCGGCCGCCCCGGTCAACAACGAGCCATTGTCGGGGGGCGCGTGCGAACAATGGCCGCGTCTGTTTTGCCCAGCTCGCTCGCCGAGTCGCGCGGCCCTTTAGACGGGCTGGCGGGCGCAGAAGAGAAATCCAGCGCGATTGAATGAGCGAGCAAAAAACGAAAGAGGAGTGGGGGAAAAAAGAGGACGTCTTTCACGCGCCGCGCGCCCCTCGAGCCAACTTGCAGTGCTGCGGGGGTATACTCGTACAAAAGGGACCACTCTTGGCTGCTGCGCCGCGCGCGCATTGTTCGCCAGCTGTCCTCTCTCTCCCTCTCTGTCTAGCGCTTGTTTGTCCCCGCCCGCGAGTTCGGCCGCACCCTGGGCTTATCCTCCGCGCATTGATGTATTGAAATTTGTTCGACGCGCTCACGGGTTATTAGTCGGGGATTTCGGCGAGCCTGTGATCCCGCGCACGCCTAATTGCTCGTCGCCCCCCAACCCTCCCCAAACTCAACTCACTCGGCTCGAGCATTTTCTCACTCGATTTGTCGCGTTGCGCGACATTTCGATACTCGTAACTGCTAGTACCTACACTCCCAAATCGAAATAGGTGCAAACTACTGTTTGTTTGTGTACTACTTCATTATGAGTATTTACTTGTATGAAATTTTCACTGAATTATTGAATATAAAAATGAATGAATATTTCCAATTCAGAGAGCAGAATGTTGCAGAGAGTAAATTGTGATCGGACGATGAATCAGGTAACGGTGAAACAGAGAGCAATCAACTCTGAAAGATGATTATGAATCATAATCACGCTTTACCGCAGGCTATTTCTGCAGTGCTATATTGCCTCTAGTTCCGACGTTGCAACATTCTAATTTCTAATAGACCACAATATAATTACAAGAAAATTTGAACAATTAGTTGCTATTTCACTTCCTAGTTTGAAAATCGTGTAAACCTGGTGAAGTAACGAATTTTTATTGTCTGGAATCAATTATCCGAAACAGTACAATAATACAGCTTTTTTTAACCCAATAAATAATTGAACTTTTGGTCTCCGTAAGCCATGCGATTTGTTAATAGAAAATAAGAAAATCGAATCACAAAGACGGAATATTAAATTTTCCAGTAAACTTGAATGAGCGTGTGAAAATAATAATTCTTTATTTTTAAATCTGTTCATTTTGTAATCAAACGGGATATGATCAGAAGAAGAGTGAGTTTTTCTATCTGTAGGTCAGAACCGAACGTCCAATCATTGAGTTCCAATTTACTGATCATTTTGAAATTTTCATGCTCATTTATAGTAACGGTGTATTGTCCAGTCGAGTCCTCGATGCCCAATATATATGTATATCCCCTCTTGCCCATCTCGATACTCGACTGTTTCGAACAGCAAGAGGAATCCAACTCAACTACATGACCAGAGACATGACCTTCGTCCATCGAGTATTATATTTCTATCGTCTGATTCTAATTAATTTTATATATGTATACATAGCTCTTTGATTTGATGAATCATATAATATAAATAACAATAAATAATATCAACAATAAATTTATCGAGGAAAGATATCGTATGGAACAAGAATGATTTCAATATTACAAACGCAAGCTATAGCTTGAGTGGCTTATTTCAATGATTCAGATTGTAATATATATTTATTTCTTTTCACTCCTAATATAATCATTCCAAAGTATATTCTTTGATAATAAAGTCAAGTAATCACATACTGGAGAGCCAGAAGATCCGCCAGTCTATCCGCATCCGTACCAAATTAATTATTCGTAGATTTTAATTTAAAAATCATGTATATTACTTGGAATTTTGCGGCTAAATATTCCAGTAACCAATCATATTACGGTTATCTCTGTTACATACTCATTAATCCATCTCATTATTCTCATTATCAAAATCTTTATTCATATTTTATTCAGCTTCTCAAAATGAGATTTGATCATTACAAACTCAAAACTGATAGTCATCAGCTTCATCAATTTTTGACACGACGACTGACTACCTTAACCAAAATAACTCGTTATATAGCTCTCGTCGAGTGCTCCCTTCTCTCCTCTCAAACCGCGGTCTGAACAAATCAAATCCCGAGTAGCCCCATAGAACATGTTACCACTTGGCATATATGATGATCGTGCAAGTAGTAACAGACAAAACAGACAGACTCGATACAAATCGAATGTTGTTTCGTAATTGCAGTAGATTAACTCGAAAACTAAATTTGTCGATGCAAGCACGAGAAAGAATGATGAGAGTTGTCGTTGAATAAGCGAGCTGTGCCGAGCTGTGCCGCGCATGCGTTTTAATAAATCGCACCAGCATGCCGGGCACTGTCTCCGTACAAGTACACTTTTGCAAATCGGAATACTGCTCGCAGACATTGGAAGACTGCAGCAAATATCAGATGGCAAAAGCGAGAAAGTTTCTCGAATAATACCGCCTCCGCGATGGTTAAAACGAGCGAAAGAAGTTTTCGTTTTTGTTACGATGATATTTCCGCTTCCTGCGCTGCAAGTACACGAGCTCCTGAGATATATTCATCAAAAGTTTTAATGTACATTACACGGCTCTCTTTTAAATTATACGCGCCCCAACTTTCAATGAGCTTTCCCTCCACCCCCCCCCCCCGATGTTTCATCCTGCAGGTGGAAACTAGTCGAAAGATCCCACTCGACTTATTGAAACAAATATCCAGAATAATTCGCGTCGCACCTCCTAAAGACAGACGTTATTCACGCCACATACCAACACACGTACGAATATTTAGACTCGGGTGGGCTGCAAGACTACACCGAGAAAAATCTCGTTATAATTATTTACTATCTCAACGTAGCAGTCGTTGATATATTTTTCAAGCCAAAGTCCCCTAATGATTACAGTTATCGCATAGTACAATTGTATAATGCCGTTCAATATGTAAACTATTTCAGAGTTTACTATTTTATCAGATTTTTTTCATCTACAATAATTGCATATGACTAAACTACCACGGATCAATATATTTTGCCCTTCAAGATTGTCCGAGCATTTAGCAATAACATCATCCGACTTGACTCGGACTATCTGGCCCAATACATTTTACTAGACATATCCTACAATGAAATCATAGTAAAAAAATCTTCGTTGTCTGGTTGTAATAAGGTTGACGTAACGATTATGATTTGCAGAGCTGAACGCGACGTCGGCGTCGATGAACGAGGGCAGCGCGATGGAGCCGGAAGAGAACAACAGCATAACGGAGGAGGTTGGGTCTAACGCAGTCGAGCCGGCGAACGACGAGCTGGACACTGCGGACGACGTGCTGTACATGCGAGGCGCGTCGTTCACGATACACCTCGACAACGCGGCGAGGAGTAACGCGAGCTCGAACGACTCGCAGCCTAACTACGACGAGGTCGAAACGAACGAGATCCCCGACAAGCCAAAGCCACCCTCCGCCCTACAGGTTCGTATTTTATCCCTTCCTCCACCGTATATCGTTGTACTGCATCTACTCGCTCGACGCCCTGTCGATTTGCAATCGTTGCGACAATTACTCTTCGACAGTGAACGCGCGCTTCACAATTTGTTGCTACAATCGTCTGCAGAGTTGTATCGCTTTGAAAATTCGTGGTATGTCGTGGTAAACATGCATCCGAGAGTGACACAACTCGACTCCTCACACGTGGCGCCGATCAAACTTCATCGGCAGCAGAGCCTCAATTTTTACGCAAGTTGATTTATCCACATGTGCGCGTCGAATCAGATACAACCAGACAAAACAGATTCAAGTCGATTAGATTCGAAATAGTATACTCGAATAAATTCCGTCGCAATCTCCAGTGAGTGATCGATGCACGAATAACCGATGGTAACAGTCGTTGCCGCGATAAATCATTTCTAGCTGTTATATGTCGCGGCTATTATCAGTTGTCAGGCTATATGCGTTCATCGTTCGTAGGACCGTAAAAATTGAGGAGCTACCGATAAAATTCAATCAGCGCCGGACCAGTGAAGGATTATGTCACTCGGATCGCATGTTTACAACGGGAATCTTTCATCTCCAGGCGATATATACACTCGAAATTTGAAATAACGCATGAGAGTTAAATATTCGTTTGAGTCAATGATACAGTTCACTCAATGCCAATAGTGAATAATTTGATATACGAAATAGTGACGAGAAAAAAAATGGACTGTTCAGAACAAGTAATACATTTTACTGATTTTCGAGCCAATGTTCGCTCATTAGTTTTGCAGTTTTGACTGATGATTAACAGTTTGGATTTAGAGAGCAGGAGGCAATTTCACCTGTGGCTGAGCGCAATCATCATGAAATATTGCGAGACGATCTCTGGGCTGCCGAACGGCTGATATACACTAGCCATTCGATCTAACGTTCCGATTTCCCGGAGATAATCTGTCATTGATTTCTGATTTACACGCATCCATATATATTAGGTATGTGAATACATGCAATCGATACAGTGATTCACAAACACACCTGCGGGAAATCGAAATGTCAGACTGAATAGGTGTGTATATCACTTATTCGGATGCCCAGAAACCATCTCACAAAATTTCATCGTTATTGCTCTCCCGAACGTCGAACTGTCTGCTCTAGCTTGTAGCTGCTATGGCGAGGAGAAAGCATTTTTCCGTTGCAAATCGGTTGTATTTTGAAATCCAATGAAAGTATTCGATTACTTTAGTTGTTTTCAATAAAAATCACATTGATTTCTATCAATCTCAAATGTATGAGCCATGTTTTTTCACTCACCAGAAGACGTCACAGGCACATTTGAGTCCCCTGATTCCCATTTAAATTTCATGAGGTATTTTCTTGATTCACAAATGGAGAAAATACCTGATACCGGGCTCTTGACAATAGCTTACGCGCACAAAATCTACAAACTATGAAATCTGAAAAATATCGCTCGCGCAAGTAACATGAGTAATCGATTCACTTCGACTCAGCGATCGTGTCATAATCAGCAGAGACGAACAGATTAACTTTGTGCATTGACGACTGAAGCGAGGCCGAACAGCCGAGGGTAATCACTGCGCGGAGCCTTGTTTATATTACCCGTTCGACGTCTTACCTGGCCGCGATAAAACGATACAGCCCCGAACGCTGTTTGCCACCCGCGGCGCGACAACACATATTACATGCGAATAAGGCCAAGCTCGAGTTGGCTGCAAGTAATATGTCGGGCGTACGTCCGGAGCGTTTGTTCGTCAAAGCCAGTCGAGATCAATAATAGCGAGAGCAGCTCGGGCCGGGCAGATAAGAAACCGCAAACTGGGAGCTGCTGACGCTCGTGTGTGTGTGTTGGCAGGGATCGAGCGCGGGGACGACGGCGTGCAGCCTCGACTGCGGCCCCGGGGGCAGCTGCTACCTCGAGCTCGAGCCCGACGAGGAGGAGGACGACGACGACGACGACGAGGACGACGGGGCCGAGGAGCAGGAGCCCGTGGCCCCCCGGCAGAGTCGCCGCACCGCCGAGCTCGTCCACAGATGCCAATGCCCTCTAGGCCGGGGCGGCGATCGATGCCAGCACCGTGAGTCATATATACTACCCCTCCTGTATATACCGCACGTGTATATATGTGGCCCGCACAATGCCACCCACTACCCTCCAGCTCACTCATACTCGTTCCCGTAGAATCGACGGATAATCACACCGGCACTGATGCCCAGTGCTCACGTTATATACACATAACGAGTATTCCTGCTGAATATGTACTAATTTTTCCTATATCCCCATTTGAAATATGCGTGTTTGAGTCTCAACGATAAGCGGCGATAGAACTTTGATGCTGCGCGAGTGCGATGAGCCGATGGCCCGCTGGATCAACACCGATTTTGTCGATCCTTCATCGATTGTTTATCTGATCAACGTTTGAATCGGCGTTTTTACGCTGCTTCGAGTAGTTACGAATCACGCATGAAATGAAAAACACCCGAGCGATTAAAAGCCCTTCATTTCTTAAAAAGAATAGTTTGTATTATTCATTTTATGTTACTTTTTTGTGTAATAAAATCAGCCTGATGACTGGCACTGGAGCGAGTTGGGGAAACGTACAGCAAATATCGAGATATACAAAGATTTTATCACTCATCATGACAAGAGAGATATATGGTGACGAAACGGTCGTATGTTTGATTAGTTTACCAATCATAATTTCCAAATTCAATAGATCAAATTGACACATTCAGACAAGATACTGTTGTTATTGAGAGTTTGATTTTATCGATCATCTCGAGCTATTATATAACAGATAATCAAGCACGGGGTACAAGATTTTACCTCGTTCAAATTATTGCCAAACAATTTTTTTTCCAATTAACGCTTTCTCTGAAATATTGTCTCCGGAGGTAAAAATTTCCCCGGAAATAATTCGAATACGATCATCAGTTACAAAGTTCTCAAGTTATCGCTACGATGAAATAAAATTTTCAGTATGCTTCGGTTTCATCAGACAACAGAGTCATTTAAAATGCTATATTCTCAGGGTCGAAGCTGCTAGACTCGACCTATATCCTCAAGAAACAACGATCGGCCGACTACTCGCCTGCCTCCCCCCACCTCGGGAAGGGGGAGGGAGGAGACTAGCTCGGGAGAATCAGCCCTTAGTTTCCTCCGGGGAACTTTGCGAAACTAGCGCGCGGACCCTTTTTTATGGGTCTGCATAGCATCTGGCGCGGCCAAACGTATGCGGTGCTTTGGACGCGCGAGTGGCCCTATACTCGTTCCAAGTTGTTCAGTTTATGGTCCGCCCATTCGGATCGTCATAAATTAGGACATTTTTCCGTAGTCATTCTTTCGCCCCCCCCTCTCTCGTTCTTTCGCGTCGCGAACAGATTTAGAAAGTCACGTTCTTCCACTCGTATCGGTTATTTCGAATTCATTCAATTTAAGAAATTACTCGTAATTCTCGATTTGATACTTGTATATACAGATTGAAGTACTAAATGCATGGCGCAGTAGTGAATATGGGAGCTATGAAATTTTGATCCCCACTTTGAATGGAGTTGTGGAGATCTTAGGTAAACTTGGACTATTATGTGTGGAAACGTGAGTTACAGAACGATCGACGATGTCTTAGGATTTCCTGGAACATGTCCTGGAAGTTCCTTTGTGAAATCGCGCGAGTTTTGTATTTATTAATCACAATCAAGTAACTCACGTTCCTCGAGTCATGCAAAATTATTTTCTTCTTTCAAGTCATTTGCACGTGGGCGTATTTTCAAAAAACAATTTTCACCAATTTATTTTAGCGAGGTGAAAAAGAATCAGTACGTACTCATATAGTACAAGTCTGGCCCTATGCTACCCTACATCTATCCCGGAACCGACTTGAGTGCGTACGTTTGGAATCGTATATCATTCTCGAAGCGACTGATTTTCAATTAGAAATAAGTTTGTTTCGCGGAATATCGTACGTCACATAACATGAATTATTTGTGGATGCATCTGAAGCGTTTTGTGCACGTTCGGAATTTTATACTTCCAGCTAACGGCGAATTAAGTCAGAAATCGAACGCGATATCGCCGGAAGACAAACACGGAGAGGAAGTTGAATGAAAATCCTCCGAGCTCTGGAAAATCTATCAAATGTGTAATTTGTCTTGTCGATATGCCGCGCAATCCATTAAATTTTGCCTCGAGAGTGAGTCCGCGCCGAGACGATCGTGCGGAGACTAATTGGAGCTACTTGAAATTGCTCGAATTCCACGTCGGACCATCTCGGAGTATCGGCAGTCGGAAGTGTAACACTTGGAAATAGGTCGGATCCACCAATTTGACTTGAACAATACTTCGGCTCGATCTCAAGTTATTTCCATTGTTCTCCCGAGCATAAAATCGGATCCCGTGGATATATATACACACACCCACACATACATCGCGGATAATATATGATTTTCCATTTTACACTTGTGCGCGGCATCGAGTTTTACTCGTGCGGCACCGCGTATATATACACAGATCTAACGTGCGGCGAACCGCATAAAACAACGAGCGAGACGGCCATCCGGACGCTTTGAAGAGCAACGGCTCTTCCGCTCTCGGGCTTGCATCTGCCTTATGGGGGGTAACGAGGCGCGCTTATACAAACTGCTTATCAGCTCGAGTTTCTGCGTCGTAATCGTAATCGCAACGCGCCTCGACCCTCGACTGGCTCAATTTTTCACAAACTCGGATTCTCTCCTCGTTTTGCGCACCGGCCGGGCGGCTCGCGTGGAAAGAAAAACAACAACGAAAGGGGGCAAAAATGAAACGAGACAGCTCGTCTAACGACCCCGTCGATTTAACGACGCGCGTGCGTGTACACGCGGCCGTACATAGATGTGGCTCGCCGATAGGTCGCTCGCGCGTATCTCGCGGACATCTGCACGTTGGCTCACGTTGGCGCGGGCGTAAAAATCCGAAAGGTCAGAGGAGGAAAAAATCCGGCATTTGCCCGCTATCGGCGCGTTTTCATCGGCCGGACAGCCGAGGCTCGCGACGACGGCACCGGGCCCGCGGCCAAGTCGCGGCTCGCCATCAAGCAGCTTGTATACACCCAGAGATAAACATAGCGACCTACTATGTTTTTCAGCTTAATCATGCGACGTTGACCCACCACAATGTGGATAGTAAAGTCAGTATTGCTAATGGAAGGTGACCATCACATGGGAGAATCATTGTATAATACTGGCTGCGACCTGGTTTACATTTATTCCAAGTGGGGATATTGTGTGGTACAGACAACCCATGAATACACGTCATTCATGTTTTTAATTTATCGATTCATTGTTAATTCTCTTTCATTCGAGTCATTTTTATTCGTCAATTTGTAGATAAAATAATCTGAATGAGATGACGCATTCTAAACCGCATTAAAATGAAGTGTTCCGCTTTTTGTATTCATCAACGCCAACACAGGCTCATTATGTCGCACGATAACAGCAAAATATTGAAGATTGGAATAATTATCATGAAATTGTCTGCATCGATGAAGTTTAATGATATGAGTGGGGATGCGATTTCAATGGGAATGAAACATATTGTTCGTATCGATGTTCCATGAATAATTCAGTAACTGTTCGTTTGCAATTATTGTACTATCAACTAGAATTAGAGTTGATGGAATAGTTATTCACTCAGTAAACGGTGTTGTAAAATTTTACTATGGTACAATTGTATATACAATTTTAAGCTTCACTAGAAATAAAGTAACAAAAAATATGTTTTCCTCTAATATTTTAAAATAGTAAAATCTCATAATCAGATTTTTCTCAGAGTATCCATATCTATATCAATCAAATCAACCACATGTGTTTAAATGGACTCAATTTATACGCACTTGACGTGACTATTATTCCGGCGATATTTTAATTATTGATTTTATTTTTTATAACTCTATCATCTTTCCAAAGTATAATCAAATCAAATAATCACTTAGACCCTGGAGACTCATACTGGCTGACAATCGTATTCATAGATTTGAATAATGAAAAAATCATTGACCTAAATCCATTCGAATTTCACAGTCAAGTATCTCCAGCGACCAATCAAATTACTCATTAAATTAATTTGCATATGTCCATTGTCGAAACCCACATTCATCTCCCTCTGTCTTATGGATGTAACTCACGTGTCACGTGGCTGCATCCAAGCCAATCAAATCACGAGTCAACTAGCTTCACTCCACGAGCCATCACTTTTTGCATGTAACAAGGGGGAGGTTGTGTGTGTGTGTGTGTGTGTGTGTGTGCGCGATTGGTTCTTCGCGACTGCAGCCGGGTCTATACATTCCAACAGTGACGTGGAGTGGAAGGATTCGCTCGTTCGACGCAGCTTCGATCGGCAGCTGTTTTAATTAGCAAAGCATTTTGCCCTCGCGCTCGCGACAGCCCGAGTGCGTGCTTGTAAACGCCGGCTTGTCACGCACAGCCCAGCCCCAGCCCCTCCCCCTCCCCCCCATCCGTCTCACTTATGATTGTCAACTGCTGCGCGGCCGTCCCCGCGGTTACACGCGCCCCCACACTTTCCACTTACGTATATACCTATACATCTCGCCGAGCCGCGGCTCTCGCGTGTATAAATCGAAAGATAATCATTTGACTGCGGGACGCCGGCCACGTCCCTTCGGAATAATACGTTTTCATTAAAATTACCCTATAGCCACTGAACGGACGTATTGAATGAGACGTGAATGTCCGACTCTTGCCATAGTATACGGCCAAATTCATTTTTGTAAAATTTAACGCGTATATGTTGGATTTGATTGAACAAACCATCGAGAATGATTATTTTATATTAAAATCGAATGGAATATAAAACGATTCCAAAGTCCTCATTCGATGATACGTACTGCACATACGAATGATTGTATAATCGAGGTACGTATAATTGAGATTGTTCTCGAGGGACACAGTGCGGCAAATGTGTCGAATACATTCCATTCTCTCGAAATTTTCACCACGACAAATGTTTGTATTAACATTAGTATTGCTCACGTCTGTTAATCGGTCGCGAGATGGGTGGGGGCCGGGTCGGATGTTGGCGATCGAAAATACTACTACCCATTTCGATCCGATAAATGAAAATCTGAAATGTCGCGCGTGTTAAATATTGCCCAGATACATTTTGCGTGTTGCAAAGGTGTTCTTAGGTGTAATTAGGTTTATTGAAAATTACAAACTTGAATAATGTAAAATTTTAAACGTGTTAACGGAGTTGGTTACAAGAGAGTGCCGGCCAACGCAACCCACCAATATAACTCGTGGTCGTGTCTCCTAGGCTATAAACCACGAAATGAATTATGATAAAATAGAAAAATCCGATTATATACAAAGTAGAGAAAAAAAATAGTAGTCGTTATACTATGTTTCAGAAGTCAGAGTACTCGTGTTTTGTAAAGATTGCAATTATTGCATAGTGAAATTTGATAATACAGTTTCCTTTGTGAATTATCGTAAAATTTACTTTTTCATCATACTATTTTCAAATAATTTATAAAAATAATCCATGTTAATTTTTTCCAGTAATTATTTCGATGTTTTTGATAACAAAGTTGACTAATATCGCATGGCTGTCACGCTATTGCACTGAAAAAAATCGTAAAAATATAGTCGCCATTACTAATTGTTTCTCCTAGTGTAATGAGTCACTTGATTGATTGTAACTATAGGATATTACAGTTAGCCGATTGTAAATAGGCCGAATAAAAACGATTCCACAAAGGGATGTTTAGGGCAAATTCTCTTGTTTTTGCAGTAATTATGCGCACTAAATGAGACAAATGGTTTGTCGCAATATTGTAATAGTGCCGGAATTAACAAAGCCGCAATGTATGGACGAGCTGGAATGTAGAGAGATAAGAGTGAAAAAGCTGGAATGGGCAATGGAGGCGCTACGGGGGGTAGTGCGCTCAACGCTCAAGTCGGGAGATTAGCTGGGAGGAGGCATGAAACGCGCGGGGTGGCGCTCGAGTGTCCGAGAGGGTAAACCAACCGCACAATGTGTGGTGTATACACGCGGCATTGTGCAAGACCGGCGACAGGCATTACACGTGTGTCGAGCGAGCGAGAGCCGCGGGCGGCTATTGGCACCTGCGGGCTCGGGCTCCATCAGGGTCAGGGAGAGGGCCATGGGAAACCGACGCCAATAGCAAGATTAGCGCCTCCCGCGCCAACTCGCGCCAACTCGCGGCTAACTCGATATACGCGCGAATTAATCGGCCCGGTGGCATTGGGCGAACTCGCGCGATGTCCAACTTGCGGGTCTTGGCGCGCCCTGAGACAAGTCGGTTAATTCCGCTGGCTCGTTTGATCCATGAATAAACAATGGCAAATTCACGGGGGGCCCGCCTGCCCCGTCGATTCCAGCGTGGCCCGAGACAAGCCGCGAGTGCAGTCTTATAACCCGCTCGCGTCCAATTGCATTACACGTAGCCGAATTGACCCGGCAAACTTCCACACGACGATCCGTCCGCGAGGCTTCGTGTCCCCTTGCGCCGCCCCCCCTCATGAAAATCCAATTTTGACTCAATCAAGGTGGGCAAAATCAATTTATACACAAGCCCACTGGCCAACCACGTGGCTGTGTACTGTTCAAATTTCAAGAGCAGTCAAGAACTACTATTCATCAGTGGCAATCGCGCGCATAACTGCGCATGCGAATAATAGTAAATATTCACTTGTAATAATTATATAATTCGAATAAATATTAAGACTGTAGTGCGCATATCGCAATATAGTATCGTTGTAGGAAAAATTGGCAGTGTGACACACCACTCCCGAGGTTATCGGCCGACTAACGACTTTTGCGAAACGAATGAAAAGCTCGATCTTCTACTCGCGCGCGTCTCACTCTTAGCATACGATCACTGTAGCAACTGCACTTACTGCACCGAATGAATATTCTTCGCGAATTTCGAGGCTTTTCTCGCTGCAAAAACGTGCGGCTTTGAATTTTTAATTCAAGTATCCATTCTCAACATCTTCTCCCATTGACTGGCCTATGCTAAACTGTGCTGAATTTGGCAAGCACAGTTCAGCTCTACCCCTGCTACCGACCTGTATCGCTTCTCAATACCAACAAAACGTATTTTCCCGTCGAACGAGTTCTTTTAAAATCAAAAACAAAGTATTGACACTGGAAGAATTCTCATTATTACTACAGCTCCAAAAAGATTTTCCTTCTTGACCCTTATTGGTCATACTCGAGTTGAGCCCGTATAGTATATTGTTAATGCATAAAATCAGAAACCGTTCACGAAATAAGTAACTACGACAACTGTATCTTGCTGTGTTAATTCAAAATAGTAAACTATTTATTATTAGAAATTGCACGAATGATGAAAAATAGTCAATATTCAAGTGAAAATTAGTGACTTTCATCAGTAGGGGAGAGAGGGGCAGATAGGCAGAGTTTTCACAAAATAATTTTTTTTTCACAAGAAAATCAAAATATAGCCAATATTGAAGTTTATTATATGAAAGTACTCGCTCTCACGAGTACACAACAATTTTTATTTCTTTAAAATATTAATTATTTTTTGCCAAATTAACGTTTATATTCGGCCGAAAAATTATCGACAATGTGCCCCCCAGCGGAGGTAAGTTGACAATCAGACGGGGCGAGTTGGTAGCAGGGAAATTTAACAATATTTATTATCTTTTCACATATCTTTCAATACATTTCAATCCATTAAACACAATATAAACGCTAGAACAAAAATAATCAAGTGCAACACAACAAAATTAGTGCATAAATACGGAATCATTGACAATTATGACATATCCAAAATACCGACATCCCTTCATATTTAACTTTTCTAATAGCAATTAGAATGACTTCTTTATGTGTAGTGGCTCGAGCCGTTGTTCTTTTGCGATTTCTGACCATTTCTGAAAAAAAGTATATGTTACACAGTATGCCAACATGCCCCCAGAAATCTCTGCCAACTTACCTCCCATTGAATAACATGACAACAAATAATATAAAACAAAAACTACTTGACTATTCAAAAAAATTTTTTTACAAAAATATAGAGGTGGTCAAACTCTATATGACACATTATTAAAAATTATTGTATACCAATATGGGTTTGAAGAAAAACGAAATTTTCTGAACAATCTTTTTTTTTTCCGATCAGCTAAATATTTTAAACTCACCTCATTCCTCTGCAAACAGCGCTGGACATCTGGTACTCAGGACAAATATGTATCGTGGTAATGTACACAAATTGCCCTGAATGCCATCTCCGTACATCGCACGAATTAGGAGATATTTAGAGTTTGCCAACTTACCCACACTGACAACCTGCCCCTCTCTCCCCTAATAATGTAATTTCTACTATTTTAAATTAAGAGAGTAAAATTTTTTTATGGGTACCTTATAGTGAGTGTCGGATATGGAAGGACGGTTGCGCGTTAGCGTTGTCACAGTGGAAATACAACAAATGGGCTCGCGGAAACTAAAAGTTTTGCGTACGTGAAAAGTCCATTATCATATGAAATTTGGGTTATTGTGAAGCTGTGTTGAGCGTGTGATATTCAATGAAGCGTCCATCATTTAATTCAAAATGAGGCCGAGCGATGGGAGCTAGCGACTGGGTCCGCGGACGATGGCTCGAGCAGGGGAAAATTTTCATATGTTGGCCGTTGAACATTGTAGACGCGGTCAATATTGCAAGAGCTTTCAAGAGGCCTCGCTGAATCACCATAATCGATTTAATCAGCCTAATGGGAGCGACGAACTTTACAAAGCCTGTTTGCCGCGTACACGCGTATACATAGGTGTGTATATACATATACTGCAGCGTACAACAACCCTGCAAATCTATATATAGAATACATGCGAATACATGCGCGCGCGAGACTCGGCAGCTTGTTATTCTGTAACTGGAAATTCAATCAGGGGAAAAGCTTTTCCACCCCGACGTTGGTGAAATGGCTGATCCGAGCGTACGTACTCCCTAGGATCCCATACTCAACCGGCCGACATTTTTCCTTTACAACAAACTTTTGATTCGGGAGCTGCAACTTCCGCGGATTCTTTTTTCAATCTTTACACTCAATCGAGATTCAGGCTAATGAAATGCGTACGATACGTCACATCGGTGTGATTCAAAGTATGGGTCACGGGTGCAGTGCATTAAAATCTTTCAGCATTCATTAATCCTTTGAAAAGATGGATTTGAACAAGAATGAGATCAGAATTATACGACTGAATGGCTCTTGGGATGTGTATAACAAACGCAAATACCCTACCTATAGCTAGTGCACATAGATATACGCTTGGAGTTGGTGAATCAAGTATGGGAATTTGAGGAAGTTAGTTGAAAGGATCGGCTGGAGAGAGGATCGATTCCATCAGCCGCGCGCCTTCCGCGCTTCGGAAACTCTCGGAGCAGTATGATGGATCGGTCTGCGTCTAGCCGGGCCTCGCGAGGCGTCTCCAGTTCTCGCGGACGTGTGTGCCAATGCCAAACAAAGCAAAGTCAACTCAAGATTTGGTCGCTTTTTGAATTGAAGATTGAATTTTGCCAAGCGCGCCTTGGACGTTGCGGGGCTGCAGTTTGGGTTAGCCGGACGAGACAGGTAGACGAGGGCCGCGATGGATCGTCATCGCGGCTTTCAACCCGGGACGACAACCCCAAGACACGTACATTTGCTTCTTTCTTTCTCTGTCTGCTGCCATGCGATATAATAAATGCGAGCAGTTTCCCGGAGCCGTGAAAATAGCGAGTGGGTCGCTTCGAGAGCGATCAGTGTATTGCGAGAAAAAGCTTCGATTGACTGAGTCGTTTAGCTTACTCTTGCAGCTGGAGTATGAAGGTTGCAGGCGCAGATAACACAGCTCTTTTGAATATTCCCCATCGGACATGCGCGCGCGATCCTCGCCCGCCCCTATGTGATGTTTGTCGATTCTAATAACTTTTGCAAGGGTCACCCGTGCGCGGTCAACAGCTGAATTTTTTTTTGATTACTCAAGGGGCCATATCGATGGCCTACTTCGCCTGGACAAAGGCTCATTAATTCAAAACTACCGCGATGTGCTTCGCGCTCGATTTGAAACGAGTTTTTCTCCGTTCGAGGGCCGTCGATATGTACCTCAGACCCCTAGAGAAGAACATTTTTAACTTGCAAAATATTTTCACTTGTTTTTATATGGTTTCGTATAATCCAAAAATACTTGATTGTATCTCAGAATAAATATTTTCCCCTCGACTGTAGATGTAGGGCGTACGTACGAACCCTAAATAAAATGTCCGACTTGGCGTTTTGTATTCAGTGGAAATTGTATAGGAAGACGTCGCGGTACCTACATCCCCGTGGCGTTTTGCAGTTGCAAAACATAAAAAGAAGAATAAAAATATATGGATGATCGAAAATACGCAGGAGTGAGGTAAAAAATGGATGATTCGATCTTTGGGTATCCGTTATTCGCGTCGGTTCGCCATCGACCGATTGTTCGTATGGTGTATATATATATTGCTCTGGGGGGCTACAGAGACAGATAGATGGCTATCTTTTATTTATTGTGCACCGTGAGACGGACAGAGAGAGGGAGAGAGAGAAAGGAATAAGAGGGAGGTGCAGCACACACATATCGGCGTGATTCTCCAGCCTGCGCGCGCCCCGGCGATTCTTTTATTTATCTTGGCTCTCTCGCGACCCGTCACCCTTTATCTCGCTTTTAACAAGCGCGCCTGGGCTGGCTGGTTTCTCCCCTCCCCTGCCCCTCCTGCCCAGTTCTCTTTGCAACTCTTCCATTTTCTCCCCAGCAGCGGCTTGCTCTTGCTCTTTGACTTTCTCCCAGTCGCTCTTTGTCCAACTCTCGGCCCTGACTTGGCGGTTCTTTCGTCTTTCTCGAGCCGGGCTCCCCCCTACAGCCGTCTCTCTCTCTCTCTCTCTCTGTACGTCGGACGAGCTTTCCGCGCGCGCGGAAAACGACTCGGTATATAGGAATCGAGCGAGCCGCTGGGGCTATACACAGCTGCCAAAAGTTCGCAAGTGTCCCTGCCGATTAGTCGCGCGCGCGCAACCCCACCGTTGAAAGCGATTCTTCGAGTGGAAGAGAGAGGGAGACGTGCGCGCGGCCAAGTTTCTCGCCCCAAGCTGCTCGGCGGGCGAGCATCCCCCGCCCCGCCCCTCCTCGGATTAACGAGTCGATTAGAATAACCGTTTGCGATTTTTCTCTTCCGTCTCTCTCTCTTCTCCTTTTGTCCAGTGGGAATAGGCAGATCGGCCGAGTGCCGAAGTCGCGATCGCAAGTGCCGGGGGAGGGGGTGGAGGGGCCGAACCGCGACTTGAAGCGAGCTTCTCGGCGAGGCGCATTTCATTCGAGTGCGCGGCGAATTATTGATCTTACATTACTGTTCAGCAATTGCCCAGATCTTGCGATCCAACTGACTCGGCGAAATTGTTTCATTCCGGATGGAAGATTCGATATTCAATTGATTCGCGCAGCTCCCCGAATTCAAATTATATTCGCTGCAACTACTGCATATATATATATGTACGCATTTAATCGGGCAAAGTTATGAGTCGACCGACTGCAGTTGAATTACGTGGACGTGTAGTACACGCGCCAGTGTGTGTATGCTACGTCACTGCATGCCGTTACGAGTCTCGCTGCACGTAACTACGTACGTGGTGGTAATCAGATTGAACACTGCACACTCTGCTACTGCACTACGACCGCGTAGCACTTTGTTTACAATTCGACAATCAAACGCGCGAGACGAACTACTATTCATTTGCCGGGCGCGAGTTCGATTCTATGTTGACCGACGAACCGAGCCACTACACCTGCGCAATTACACACGTCCGCTACGATGATCGATGAATTTCTCCCACTGGTACGCGACGTAGTTTTTTTTGCATATATATAGAGTTGAGAGCTCTCCGGAGAACACACCGCACACAAAGCCCAACGGAAAAAGCACAAAGCCAAGAGGAAGCTGAGATGGGGAAGGGGTATGCGGACTCGGGACTCGCGAACTCTCGCAATCGAGTTAGCCAGCCCGAGGAAACGTCCAAGTTGGTCGGGGGGGAGTGTAGCAGTGGCCGCGATCGCGCATTTCCGTCCCGCTAAGCCGGGATAATTGGACTCGATCCTCTCGTTTCGCGCACAGTCGAGACTTGAAGTTTGAAGGACGCGGCCGTCCCCCTCCGGGCCGATATGCCCGAGTCTCCTTCTGCCGTTCCCATGTAAACGGTTTATTTTGCCCGGCTGCCAGCTCGCCGCCCGGACGTATCGGGCAACTTTTCTAATTTTATGCGTGCCTCCCGTTTCGTATTATTTTCTTTTGGGGACGGGGGCCGCCAGGGCCCGAGTCGAGGCGAGATGAAAGGAAAAAGTTGCTTTGCCCGCGAGCTGCTCGAGTGCGCGCGACTGCCGAGGGTAGACCAGAGGGGGCCGTTGGGCGCCGGCAAATATGAATTCGCTTCTCTCCGATTTCTCCGAGACGAGAGCGAGTCGATGCTGCGGCGTTTTCCCTCTCTCGCGGGGGAGCGCAATCTTAATTGGCAAATTCATAATGCACACCGCGCGCGGGCTCGCTTCATTTGCCCCGCGGCTCGTGTAATTGCAGCCCTCTTCAATAACTCAATCCGAAGGAAGGCACGCGCGCGCGTCTCGAGGCTTTCAATTTGCCGCGATCGATTTCGCGTCGGTTTTTTTCTCCCACTTGTTTTGCGTCGCATCATCGGGAAACTACCAGAGCTACGCGCCCCCCTATCCACAAAAGTCCGCTCGCTCGCATCAGAGTAGATTGAGTTCTCGCAATATCCGTTTTTTTTTCTGAAACAAGAAAAACAGCGTCGTATTTTTCGTGTTTTTGTTCGAATTCGTCATTCCGAAAGATATAACCACACCGAGAGACTCGAGCGTTTTTGATCCATAGACACTTGGTGTGTGAATGACGAGTCGCATCGTTACTAACACCACGTGACACGCCACACGGATTTCATCCCTTCGTATTAGACGAATTTTTATGGGCCATCGAGAAAGAAACACGATCCGATTGTTTTCCCACTTAGCATCAATTTTCGAAAAAGAGATCATTCGAAATAACGAAGAAATTTGGAATATGAGTTTTTGTTATCGAGTAGACTTGCAACTGACAATGATCGTTGCGATAATATATATGCGTCCATCCAGAGAGTTGCAAGTAATTAATAATCTCGATTGCAGGGATGTGTATTGTCGTGTCACCGTGGCAGCTCGGACCGCGTCCCTCAATGCTCTTTTGTCCCGAATCGCAAGAGAAATCGCGCGCGAGCCCGGGAACGTTCCACACAGGGTGTCGCGCGCGCAGCTCTGCACAGACAACTCGAATTCATGACCAGTGTACGTGTCTGTCGAGTATCGCATGTCCTGCACCGTCTCAATACAATTAACTTTGTGTTGTACCATTGTGTGATTAACGATATCGATGGGGATAAGAGTGACAGTGAATTAACAATATTTGCAGCTCGAGCTTAGATCTTGTTTAAACTTGACGCGCGCGAGGAGGTTGGTACGCGGGCACAGGGTATATGTGTTGTGAGCAAAACGTAATCCCTCGAGGTAATCCGAACACGCGCGACTCGGGCAAAATAAGCGTGGTGCAGCTGGGCGCGTATACACTACGTGCGCACGTATAAGAAACTCGCGCCGGGTATGAGAGCAACTAACAAGAGTCGTGCAATGATTCAGTCTGGCGCTGAGAAGGCGGCCCGGCGGCCCAAAGAAATAACCAGTTGGCGAGTGGTGGCAAGAGGAGTTCGGCCCGATTAAACCGCGGCTCCCTGGCGCCCGGCCAAAATGCCCAAGCCGCACGCTAGATTAAGCGGATTAAGCGGGGGCGCACGCGAGAGGCGCCCGAGACTCCGGCTAACGACTCGCTCTCGCGCGCATATGCGCCTCCTCCTTCGTGTTTCACCGTAAATCGCCCCCCTCCTTCTTTGCTTTTCCCTTTATAATTGGGTATTCGTTTGAGTTATCGTTCCCGCGGTATACTCGCACTGGCCCGCTGCTCAATTAAAACGCCCCCCCCCCTTGGCTCTTTTCTCTCCCGCTGACTCGACGCTTTTCCGCGACGTGCGTATGCGTGTGATCGCTCGATTCTTTATATGCGCGTCACCGAGGACGAACGGCTGTGTTATATCGCGCCCCTTGGCGATCAAGTTGGCCCGGCCCGTATGTATTAACCCGACTCTGTTTGTGACAGTAGTGCGCGCGCGCGGGGGCCAAGGATGCCAAATATTTCATGACGCGCGAATGCAGGTCACACGCCCGTATAATCCATTTATGCGAGAGCAAGAGGCCGTCGCGTCGCGCGCATCCATTATCGACGAGTAATAGCCACTATATAGGTATATGTATGCACACTGCGGTCGCTATGAGCTTTTTACGTTATTCTCGCGCGCGCGTGGTTCGAAAGGACCCTGTGCAGTGTCTGCAGCTATACCGCAGCCGCCATGGCTACAAGCTGAGCTTGAAAGCGTGACTAGCGCCGATCGAACGAGCTTGGATTTCAATACGACGTCGCTGCAGATTTTCAACAATTTTCTTGCGCGGCAACTGCCTTGTCGTTTGCCTCGTCGCTTGGAAAGGGAATATTATGTGCAAATAAAACATTCGGACGTATAAGCGGCGTTAATGGGCCGAAGCTTCGTTTGCGAGTAAGCTCGGATTCTCGTGATTGTATGCTATCTTAGTCCTTTACCAATTGGTAAACACCGTTCGTAGCCGGGCTATTGCTTCCTTGATTGCGCGCTCGTCATGGGCAGCGCCGCCCGCGATTGGCTCGATTCACTCGATGGCTCTTTGACTGCCCTCTTGAGGTAGTATCGGCCCCCACCCCCTTCTTCACAGTTAACCAAGTTGCGAGCCGTTCGAGTCGTTACTCAAAATACAATGCCTCATCCAATGATCCACCTTTTTCACGCACGGCCAGATTTGTTTGGATCTTGGCCGGCACTCCCAAAAATTAAATTTTGGTTCTAGAAGAAAAATCCGTTTGACGCTATATTAGGCAGATTCTTCTCCCTCTGCTAAACAAACTTCTCGGCTCGGGATCGGTGACCTACAACTCGTGCTGTGGTCCCTGGTCCGAGACGCCGAGCTGTCTGCCACGTGGAACACCTCCGAGCAGTATGGGCACACTCCCCAATTTGGCCGCTGACTCCTGGGCTGAGGCCAAGTCCACGATGAGTAGTGGTCTTCTCCGTCTCAGTTGAAGCGGACGTAAACAACTGGGTCGAGAACCAGTTTAACAGGAATCAGTTTGATCCAGCTTGATCGCTTCCCTCTTAGGCTCCGCACTCTCACGCCCTAGAGGTTGCACAGCTAGTGAGAGAGAGAGAGATTTAGATTTAGATTTAGATAAATTTATTCACCTGTACATTATATTGTACAATTTTACAAGTTTTATATACAGATAAAATTGGTAATGTGTTCTATTCCAGAACCTTAAAGCTATTACATATAGTTTGTAGTGTGGTTATTTATTACTAAGTTAGATAAGGGCAGAGCAGCCTCTCACCACGGTCGCAGGCTAATAGGTGGGAGAACAGTAATTTTTTAAAGATCGGGAGAGAGGAGGCATTAGTAATTACATATGGGAGAGAGTTCCATAAATAAGATGCACTGACATGAAACGACCTCCGGAGAAAATCCTTACGAAAACTGGGGACAACAAGCTGTGGGCGGTATCCGCCCCTACAGGGGCGAGTGCTGGTGTTAATAAGAAAATACTCAGCGAGATACTCGGGGCAGCCGTATCTGAGTATTTTATACACCATACAGGCCATGAAATAGTACCGCCGAGTAGAAGTCTTAAGCCAGCTTAATCGCTCTCTGTAGGGAGAGATATGTTCGCCCCTCCTCAGATCATAGATATATCTTATCCCTGTATTGATGAGTCGCTGCAGGACCAGGTTACGCTCCTCAGTGAGATCACAGCACACAACAGAGCAGTAGTCGATAATGGGGAAGAGCAGCGACTTGATCAAGTGGCATCTCAGCTGCTGATTGGTGCTTCTACGGAACTTGTGTAGTCGGTACATGAGTGAGTGAGCTCTGCTCACCAACGAAGCCACATGCTCCCTCCAGGTGAAAGAAGAGTCCAATATCACCCCCAGACTCTTAACTGAGGACTCAAGTCCAATTGCCAAGCCATCAATCACAGAGAGAGAGAGAGAGAGAGAGAGAGAGAGAGTATCCTGAATTTCGAACATCCTCGTGCCCATACTCGCGCATACCAACACACGCGTACTAGGATTTCTGGGGAAACGTGTGTGCGCGATGTATTAGTGGCTTCGTGTGTATACGGCTGCGCGTTTCAGGGTGCAGTTCAAGTTTTGCACTCCCTCAAATTTCATTCTGTTTGTTCGCTCCCGTCCACTCAGTAGTGCGCCCTAGCTCATATATTCTTCCTCAGCTGATTTCAAATGGCATCCCTGTCTATCAGATTAGTTTTTTCCATCATCAGATCTTTTTCTCTGCCAATAGCACACCCGAATGACCACTAGATTTCTGCTGAGACAAGCCTTGTTCTTCCATTCAATAGACGCATTAGCTTGTGCATGTTATTGCCGCGCTTGCGCTCCCAAATTTGTTTCAACCCACTTGCCTCGTGTTCCTGCATCGAAGAAGCTAGATCACTCAAACTCGACGCACCTCGACGTATACTCGATGTGGGCTTCGCTGGCGATCGGAATATATTAAATTGATGGATGCTCTATATTCGAGTGATGCACTCACGGACCGTGAGCGCACGGGAATGGCGCCACTCTCGCTTCCTCTCTGTAACTGGCCTTGACAAAACCCTTTCAACCGTCTGTCAGTGAGACAGAGAGAATAAGCGATTTGTCTTGAACGCACCAGCCAAGACTAGTGATCCTTCAGCACTAACACCCGACACACCATCGGTATGCCGACCTAGTGCCAGCGTCGCTCTCCCCAACCCTTTGTTACGCCTGAAGTGTATACGTATATAGGGTTTATCCTAACCAATATGGTGTCGATCATTCAACATTTTTGCATTGCCTCTTAATAACCTTGGCATGCAGTATCATCATTTCGAGATTCAAACTTATGAATCTTTGAGTAACTACTCACCTGCCACTTCTCTTTCCACTGCAGATTGGCCTCTACTCATCTTCAACTCTATTTATCTCTCGAGCTAGATTTTCATTCTGATATTGGGGAGCGGGGCTTGTCAATCTCGACCATCACTTGTTGGGAGATTTATAACGCCTAAGTGGATCGAAAAAAATCCGTTGGATCGTATTTGATAATATATTATCGACCGGGAGAACCGGCGATACGCAGAGAAGCTCATTCCGATGGCTGGCGCGAAACGTGACTGCTGTTGCCAATTATCGTTTCCCCGCTTTCCTTTTTCCTCGAGTCTCGTTGACTCCGCGCGCTCGCCTTCTTGTGTATATATATATATATATATATATATAGATAGATATGAGCTCGACCCACTCGAAAGCTCTTCAATTTTGCTCCACCCCCTACCCCCAGAGTCGTTTCAATCTTAAATCGTCGTACGCTCCTTCCTCTCGGCATCCGTTTACTCTCTTTCTTTGCTCGTTTTCTCAATTATCTTTTCATATCTGACAAGCGGGAAAAACTGTGCTTAGTCGGCTTGTTCCGGATAATGAATGCGAAACCCCGCGGATAAACTTCAAAAGCTGCTTCGGTTCATGCGATTCCAATGGGCTGTCGGATCCGTTAGGGCCGCGCGTGAAATTAGATTTCGCTTCGTATTCCTTACGATCTATTCAAATGTTATACACCAGTGGATAACGGCAAGCCATTCAAGACTTTGCACTGTACGTATGTACAGATTTTTGCAAATACAACTCAGAGGAAAAAAAAAAATTGTATACTGGGTATACCGATTCATAAATACCACTCGATCGAGAATCTGATATTTGGAAGTATTCCGAATCGTCTGAATATGTAATTGTAGCATACGGAGAGAGGCGCGCTATCCGAATCCGGAATGTGCCGGTCTGAGGTCGCAGTCGGAAACTCGAGTAAAGTTGCTCGAGCCGTGCGCGTTTTGGTCAGGTAGCGCAGCTCCGGTACGTACGAACTATGGCGCGGGCTATAAATCACACATATATATATATATATATATATATATATATATATATATATATATATATATATATATATATATATATATATATGTGTGTGTGTGTGTGTGCGTGCCGGCGATCAGTTAGCCGCGCCCTATAAATTTTTTCCTGCACCTCTGTGGCTGTGTGGGCGCGAGGGATCCGTCGGTGGCGGGCAACAGCTGCCGGATCGATCGCGACCCTCGAAATTTGTCGACTTGCTGTCGATATATATGTATGACGTCGCCGCGGAACGGAAGTGTGTGTGTGTGTTTGCCGGCGGCGGCGGATCGCGAGGCGCGATTTTCGCCGACTATTTTCCTAGACTCCCATCTCTCTGTCTCTCTTTGCCCGGCGTCTGATCTTTTTTGAAATTCAAATGACGCCGATTTTTCAATCTAACGGGATTCCCCCGTCGGCGGCGCAGCCTCGCTATTTTTTTTGCGCGCGGCGGGGAGGAAGAGCGGCCCGCGCCGAAAGCCGAGCGAATCGACGATTGCTTAAACGGATTTCACGCCTGCCTGGGTCCTTTGAATTTTTTTCCCTCGCTTTTTTTCGGATCCGCGCGCGAGCGGCGACCGAGTGGTGGAGGAGAGAAAGGGATGGTTTAGTGGCCGCGGGGGGGGGGGGATCAACCGATAGCTTTTTGATTGCTCAGCAAAGCATTAGCGGAAATAAGTTGATTCCCACCGAGATCTGGCCGCTCTCGGAGTGCGGTTTAACCCAAGTAAACCAGTCCGGAAAAATTTACTTCTGACCGAGAGGTCTTTTTCGAAAAAAAAACATTTCGAGGGAAAAAATACAAGAGCGTCTTTATCGATTGAAAAAGCTAGCTTTTCATGCTCTTGCGCCAAATCCTTCCACGACAAGAGTCATCCTCTGTTTATAATCCAGTGCCCCAATGACAGAACGGCACTGTAGACTCTAGGCAGCTGGAAAGTATGGTGGAAAAGTCTCCGAAACCTTACTGATAGAATAGATTTTTCAACATGGCAAGTGGTAGTTTGCTATGTTGTGCCTAATTATATGTATAGAATGAATTGAAACTTGGAACAATTATATTCCAATTAATCTATTTTCATCGATGAATGAGTCGCGAATGTGCAGATGAAAATTGCAAAATCCATTGAAATAAATATGGGAAAGTTAGATTATTTTATGAGGGCCATTACTAGGGGAATAAACTAAGATCGTTTGCATAAAAGCCCGCCCCCAGGATGATTAGTGGCATAGCCAATGCTGGAAAGTACGCGCCAACTCGGCAGCAGCAGCAGCATTCCGTAGTTAGTTGGTTGTTGCATGGGCTATAGCGAGAGACGACTTGGCCGTAATTCCTTGGAGTCCACGTCGAAAGAAGGGGAACCCGTTAAATAGTTTGAATATAATCCACTCGATGCCCCGGCGAGTCGTGCAAAAGTCCTGCAGTAACGAGCGGCGCGAGCTCAACATTCGACGCGGCAAGAAGAGCGGATCGCCTTACGCCGGGCCTCAACTCGGTATATAATTAAGCTGGAGCCGCACTGCCCGAGGCGCAGTATCTTTTTCCGGCTCTCCGGGCCACGCCTGACGGCCGTTCGCCCCTTTTTGCCGATCTCCCGCGCACAGCTGCGGCCCAGATGGAAAAGTTACGAAATCCTTACGAGAGTACAAGTTGCGGCCCTCGGGGCTACTCTCTCTCGCTCTCTCCACTCGGCTTGGTGCTTTTTCCTCGCGCGCCAAACTTATACGTTTGTGTAGCCTGATTTTTGATGCCGCCCGCTCTCCATTTGCAACTTCGCCCGGCAGTTTTGTTTTCCACTTGCCCGTCCTTCGAAGCTGCCCATCGCGATGAATCTCGACTAAAGAATCTGGATTCCATACACTTCTTCATTTCAGTTTTCTTTGACGCGCGTACGCCAAACGCGAAACGAAGGTCAAGTCCAATTTTCAATTTGTCCAAACGACATTTCGACGTTCCCTCGACTTTCGATAGGTCGCGCGCACCTACCATTTTCACGTTTCAAGGGTGTTTTTTTTTTTTATTTCAACGAGCAATCGAACCAACTTTTTTTTCAATTCTAGACAAGACTGACTGGCCGACAACTCATCGTTTTATATATAAAAACGTATACGTGCTGCCAATACGCATTAGTCAAGCTCGATGGATCGAGCCAATGAAAACTATTCAAGAATTATTCGTCACTCCCAGTGTTATAAATTTCTTTTCCCGAGGATATAAAGGAAAGGAGGAAATGAGATACGAGAGAAGATCCATTCGAATCATCTATTACACCAGCTGTTGAACCGACACTCAATACTTTGGTATTTTATCGTTGTATTTGTAATGAATGAATATCCCATTGCACTCTCGAAAGAGTTCAGTCTCACGATTGGTATTTTTGTTCGCGCTTGGCTGTTTCGGGCTTGGTTTGGTGAAATCCAAATAGCGAAACAGCAGCCGGATAATAATAGAAAGGACAACACAGAGAAGGGACGAAAAATCGAGTGTATATAGACACGGCAGGAATAGAAAATGGACAAATTCACTGCACCAACAATAGGACGAGTCAGCTATGCATCGCTACCCCAGAAATTTCAACGTGAAATTTAAGAAGAAAAGGACTCGGTTGCGCGGATAAAAAGAAGATTCAGTCTGCTCCGTGAACTGCATCTATTAGCCGCGGAAGATAATAATATTACGTCCGCGTAGAATTGCGCGCACTAAATTGGTTTGAGCTATCCCCCCTGAGAGATGTAGAGCGCACTTACTTGTGATATTTATATCAGGCTGTCCCTCTCTTTATTCGAGCTCGCGAGGAATTGGTGAATGGCCGCGTGTCTTGTGCGCGGCCCGAGCCATCCTATCCGCCCCGATTTCTCCGATTTATCTCGGAACTGGCACACGATTCATCGGTGGGGCTCTTGCAGGAGGAGGAGGAGGCGTATATAGTCGGCTCGATAACCCACTCAACAAATCGCTCGGCTGATTCACGGCCGGGGAAGTTTGGCCGCGCCGATCTCCGCCTTTGCCAATTTGCCTATCAGTTAGCCCAACTTTTCCGACGCATGTGACGGATTACATACGAAACGCGAGCTCCGAATTCTCTCTGTCAGCTACAGTCCTCCGGCCGCGTACATTGACTCGAGCGGGAGCCACTCGGATCCGATGATGATATTGCGAGGAAAGCTTTTTACGGAATTAAATGCCACTAAGTCGAGGACTTGGCCAGCCCCTGGGGAAGTCGCGGCGAGCGCGGCCGATATCTTCGATTTCTCAATCGCATTCGATTAGTTTGAAATGTCCAATGGACCGGTGCTCCATTTTGTAATGGGGACAAATTTATCAGTACATTACCAAGCAGTTTTTCCCTCGCAACTCCTCCAATAGTACGAAGCAACAAAAAAACTCAATTCGCCAAACAGCAGTACAACACACACGACTCGCCATGCGTCCTGCGATCTTATTCCCCCTCGTAAAACCACATCTGCGTTGTCAACTTCGAGTCGGATCACCGCTCGTTTCCCAAATGCTTTTTGCCTACCTCAATATGTACACGCGGCCATCCGAACGGTCTAACGTTTTTATTTGCCGGTATTGATGTATATACTGCAGCCTGTGCGTGTAGTACTCGATTCTATATTCATACATCTACACTAGATGCTCGTGAGAACGGTATTTTTTGATGGCGAAAATGGAAAGCTGCAGTGTTTCATCATATTGTCACCTTATTCCCCCAATATGTGTGTTTCTCGATCCAAACCTGCGCTTAAACTACTCGATGCTCTTCGGAATATCGCCATAATATTTTCCTGTTTTCACGATTTTTTCCAACTATATCCCGGTAACGTCGAGTTTCATGGAGATACCATGCGCGAAAATAAGTTTTGGATACGTTTGTTTCTGAATCTGATGAAATCATCAGAAAAAAGTACGGAACAAATGAAATTTAGTTTCTTACGGAAATTAAATATTTATAAATTTGTAAAAACAAATTTCCCTCGTAAAATTTTGAAAACATATACTAGCATGTACGCTAGTAGAAAGCTGACACTTTGGGTTTGAGACGCGTTAGGCGAATGACGATTGAAGCCCGTAAATTGAGAATAGTATAAAGCTTCTATTTAACAGTACAAATTGTACAACTGTCCAATAATATTCACTTGAAAATTTCACTAATTTTCATCAGTTAAATTTAAAGAGTATAGCTGTAGATGTGAGCTGTTTCATAAAATGATGTTGCGAATATGTTGGAATAAAACGCGAGACGCTAGGCTGGAAGTGTGCACGCGCACGAGCTATCATGCGACACAGTGAAAAACGACCTTGGGAAAGTTTCACCTTGCGATCGTGGCGACCCTCCTGCAAGTTCATACACCGGCGTAGCTGTCATGGGTCGCGAGAAAGCGGCCGAAAAAAGACGCGCGTCGTGCCACCCATCCGCGAGTTGATACGCGCGTAAATGCAGTGTGCCGCGAGTGGTCGCCGTATACGCGCACGCACGAGGTGAGCAGAGGGCCGTCCAAGTGGCGCGCGACCCGCTAAATTCACTCGACGATTTAAAAGCCGCGAGTGTACGGCGCGTGCGAGGATCGCTCGAGCGAGCTTTGTATATTACGAGGGAGACGCACAAAAAGAGGCGCTGCAGAGGCCAGAGAGCTGCAAAACAAACAATCGTCCCGCGTCGGGGGGCGGCCTTCGTCCCACCAGTGGAGCAGGCCATCGGGCGACTAATACAGCTCCCAACTCCAGCCTCCCTCTCCTTTCTCCAGCAGTCGTGCGCGAATTTCTAAGGGAAATTCCGTGGATTTTTGAAGGGCTGAAGGTGCGGCTTGGTACACTACAAAAGCTCAATTATACATAAGTCAGAAAGAGCGCCAGAATCAGAGCCGAACAAGCATACGAGCTGGAAAACATGTCAAGCAAATCGAAACGAAGCGAATTGGCAAACGAACAACGAGCGGTATTTTTCGCCCTCGACAATGCGAGCTACGAGCTCGAGTTGTTGTGCACCGCTGCTGTCTCGTACACATATACAGAAGCTCGCGCGTTTAATTACCCTGATGGCGAGCAGATCTTTGTCCTGTCCGCGACAGCACGGGCCGAGTGTCTCTCTTCTCGAATATATATACTCGATTCGCAACCCACTTTCTCGCCTCGCCTTGCGCTATAATACGTATACATATACGAGAGCCGAAGACGCACACGCGTCGAGTTGCGTTGTGTCGCGGACACGCATATAGCAAAAAACTCAGGCGCGTCGAAAGAACTCCGGATAAACGATATATATATATATATATATATATATGTGTCCGGCAGAGTCAGGTGGTGGGTCGTTTGGCGTGGCAATTCGATCGGGCCGTACGTGCGAGACAAAAAAGCCCGGCACAGTTGCCGTAATGACGGGGCAAAGTTTTCTAACGTTTCGAGTCGCGTCGCGACCATCTATCTATATACGCATGTATACGTAGCGCGCGCGGCTCGGGCGTCTACGGGATCGTTACGTACGTAGGAGGGGCACTCGATCGATATGGCGCCGTTAGCCGCGCGCGCGCCAGGGAGGAAGAGAAAAAAAATAGAGGTAGAAAAACTCGGGGAATTTATACCCCCTTACTATAGCCCCGGCCGGGGCGCATTCACCTGGCGCACCCACACCCCTCCGAACTAACGTCGCCGGGCGCGCGCAAGCGACGTGCAAACTCGCGCAATTCTTTCGGCCTCGCGCGCGATTCCTCTTTCGCCCCCTAATGTTTATGGACAAGCGTAACCCGCCAGACTCCCAGCCTATACCTGTAGCTCTCGAACTTTTTGAGACTTGGAGCGGCCGTCTCCAACATAGCACGTATTGGCTGTTGGTAGTTTCGCGGGCAGACGCCGAACGAGGAGTTATCCACTGGTTTAGAGCCCCGAACTCGTCTAGCCTGCAGCGAATTCGATCCGTGGACCAGCTCCCGAGAAAAATGATCCCCCGTGAAAACTATTGCTCGCGAGCAACTTTGCATTGTTGTAATTTTTGCGAGAAACACAATTTGGAACTGCGGCGTACTGCAAGCAGTTTTTGGTGTTTTTTATTTACTCGCGCGGGCGGTTGATCGTCGAGTTGTTTTCAAATATTCACAAATTATCTTCAATCTTCACGAGTTTTTCACGAGATTTTACAGTATTCATTTTGCTTTTTCGTAGTAGAGCATCTAACGAATTAGTCGCTGTTGCAAAATGTTGTTAAATCCGTTAGATTTTGTGCATATTTGTTCGGGAATCATGGAACTCGGGGGTGTCAAATCGGAAGAGGCTCTCATTTTCCCGCTAAAATGTGCGGACTGTAAGGTTCTTCCACCACGGCCGGGCAGGCCAGCAATTCAATTTTCAAAGCTGTTAATAACGTGGTTGTGATGGAACTTCTCCACGGCATATCGAGCTGAAACAATTAGAAACTAATCCCCCGTGTCGATTCGGCGCTCCGTACGTGGAGAGTAGCACGTGCTCGTTAATTCCGACAAGAAGTACCACCTGCCGACTTCTTCCCTCATCCCCGACTAACTCCACCTTACGACTTCTTCCTCTTTTATTTTTCCCTCAAAAAGAGAGAGAATAAATTTCGCGTTTTTATCTGGATCGTGCCGATAGTTGGCACGATCATCGAACCCACCTATACCCACCGGTACTCGCACGGCAAAAACGATTCTTCGATTCGAGTATGAAATTTTACTTAATTTAAGATGCGCAACCAACAACTGTAGACAACTCAAAATTCAGGATGATCGTCGTTATTTAACATTAAATTTAACATTTATCCTACTGAATTTCAGCTAAACTAAAGTGGACTTGGATTGACGATTGTAATTTCACTATTGGATTGTATTTTAAATATTTCTGTCTTTTGTTTTATTTTATATACCAGCTTGAGAATCCTCTACGAAATAAATGATAACAGCCATTTTTCATATGAATCATTGTCCGACGTGATTAGATTAATTTTGAATAAAGAATATAGATTACAATGGCGTGAATACTCTATACAAATATAACATCACGTGTGTGCGTATGATAATAATTGAAATGAAAAGAGTATATTTGAGTTTTGTTTGCGTGGGAAACTGAGATGTGCGTTTACCGGTGCAGTGAACATGAAATATTCTTGTCTTCGCAATTGAGCTGTTGTTATTTTCACCGTACACACACAATTCGTCTGTCGCCAAACTCGCTCACGTATATATAACAACGCGATCGCGGGCAATAGTATACTGCACGTATATAGATTCGAGCTAGAGTAGATGAAAGGCGGGGGCCGTCGGTGTCGAGTAATAAAGTGCGACAAAACGCCTCGAGATAAGCGATCCATGAATAATGCAACGGCCGACGGCTGGCAGCTCGTATATAGGTATATATACACGTAACGTCTGCCGAGATTAGCCAAATCGTCATATCCACACCCGAGAGTCGCGCGAGTGGCCCGGGTACATACACAGTCGAACAGTTGAGCCTCCATAAGAAAAGCCGAGCGACGGCTATCTATTTGTACGTGAACACATACGAGGGAAGACTTACTCGAGCCCGTATAACGCATGTACGCAGGCTCGATAGTACAGGCTTCTCTTGATATATACGTATACGTGCGCTTTTCGTTTTTTGCCTGCCTGGCTCTCTCTTTCGGGCTGGCGCACGGTTTGATGCGTGCGCGCAGCTCTTACGGGTCGCGCCGCCGAGATGCTCCATCGATTTTACGCTCGGTCGCGCTTGCCGCGAGCCTCCCTACCCTCGAGCTACGTGTATACGCGGCTTTTGCGTGAACAGATTCACCGCTCGACGGCCGCGGCCATCTCTCGAATTTTGCCCCGCGTCCTCGGCCGTGTACAGCCATTGCACACAAGTACATATATTGATTATCAGCCGTGGCTCGAGGAGGGAACGAGCTATACCGTTTTATACCGACGTATCGCTTTGTACATACTTCCTACAGTAAGCAAATTAAATTACGCGAGTCGTACGTCTACATAGGTGTGAGTATGTACGTGTATGGACGGGCGCAGAGGCTTATTCCAGGGGGAAGCTCCTCGAACTGCGCGAGAGCAAAGATCAAAGACTCCTCGCCCGCGCACGCACTTGCAGATGATGCCGCGTCTCCCTCGGCAAACTACTAATATATACATCCGCCAACTTATTCAAAGCTATCATCATTTCGGTGCGTGGGTATGCGTATATAGACGTAAGTTAAAATTTCGCCGCTCGCGACTTGGGATACAGTGGCAAACGCTTGGCCGACGAGATACAATTATCACTTTGGCGATCGTATACAGTCGAAATAAGTGAGAATTCAGTATGGCTCGCGAGCGACGGGAGAAACTGTTATAGCTGCAATTGGAGCTTGTCCGCGAATCGACGCGGCGACTCGCAATTAGCCGGCGGGGCCGAGCTCGCAAAGCCCAGTTTGTCTGCTCGCACACTCGAGTTAAGACCCCCTTTATAACTGTGTGTGTGTATCGACTGGCTTGCAAAATACGTGCACACGTGTGAATAATCCGCGTGAATATACGCGGTGGCGCCTCCACCCCATCCAGCTCCCACTAAAAGCCGAATTATGTGTCGCGAGATTAAAGCGCCTGCGAGCTCGCGCGACTTGTCCTCTCGAGCCGGCCCGCCAAAAGACAGCTGTCCGCGGCTTTCCGCCGCTTATACATATAATTTCTATCTTTCTAGCTTTTGCAAAATGCCACGTACAAACGTTCACGTCTTTGTTTTGTTCCCCATTGCGATGAGATTATACAATCGTGACTAAAGAGTTCTCGATACTCGGTATGTGATACTGTCGTTGGGTGCGAGTGTGATTTCGAAATAAGCACAACACACAGCTTCTTTTGTCGTAAGTTAGGTGAAACATTGAATTTTGTTTGAATCATTCGGATCACAAATTTTGCGACAGAAGATATTCCCGTATATAGTCGATCGCGAATGGCGTCCCTGCCAAGGACGCCCGTGTGCGAAAATTGTCTGATGGCCGTACGAAGATGCCGCTCGTGGTCTACGAATATCAAATTCGACGAGTCATTTACAAAAATTGATATCCGAGGGATTTTGTTTTCGCCGACTCACCAAACAGTTCGTGCCCAGCGCCGGCCAAGTGTCGACACGTCCCAGAACCGGCCGTCAACGAAGTAAGGGGTGAATGTCAACTACTCCCTCGACGTTTCTCCAAATTCGGGACTGCGCGACGAGCACTGGGTCCGTCAATTATCCGCGGAAAAGTTTGTCCGTTCGGCTGCGCGGTAGTGCAGCCACGAAATTATGCGCCAAGCGCCGAATTATATCGTCGGGGGGGGGGGGGGAGTCGGGGCTCGAATCGCGTGACTGGCGCGAAAATGGGTAGGTATACTTAGTTGTATACCGCGGGCAGACACGCCAGCGGCGAGATAAGCGAGCGGCGCAGCTCGAGCCACAGTCACGGAGCGACGCGCACCAAACTGCACCCAAACAAAGCGTGGCCCCCGGGATAAATTATCCTCCCGATGGCTCGTTGCTCGAGCTACAGTCCGTCCCGAGAATCCAACGTACCCCCGTCCGTCCCTCCTGCTCATATGCTCTCAGGCGTGCAGCTGCGAGCTCCGTACACCGAGCGCATACCGCCGCGAGCCTGATGTACAAACTGCGACTCGATCGCGACAAGAACGTATATGCACGATTGCAGGCGGCTGCAGCCAACCATACCCGTATTTACATCGGTCGTGATCTGCGGTATATGAAAAGTGTTGCAATACCCTTCGTGGATCAACACCTAAACATTCGACTAATCGATGAACCTCCGTTCTAGCCGTTTCGGATTAGTTGGATGAGCAATGAGTGACTTGTGAAGAGAGAGAACTGAGAGAAAACAAGTCGATGCGGTTGTAGTTCACCTATGCTGGCAATTAAACTTTGCGCGCCTGCCTAGATGAGTGACTTACACGATTCTCCTTTTTTTATTCTCGAGAACAGAATATCTGCAATTTATCTATAATACAATTCATTTTTCAAGATTTTCCTAACCAAACGATTCCTCTTCATTTTCGTACAATAAATATACGGCATCAGAGGTGTGTCTATGTATATGATCGAGACCCAAAGCTGTGCTGAGTTTCTCTCGGCTACGACCGTGTGGCCCGGCAGCGAACACCCCGGAATACCAACGTGATATACCAACGGCTGGGCGTTCGTGTTTCAACCTCGACGCGTTTTCCAACGTCCATCTGTGCGCGTTTATGAGTTTGGAGTGATGCGTCAGTTGACCGCGACCCGTATATATAGCAGGCACGTTTGGTGGCCACGCAGCCGTGCTCGCGAACGTTCCGCGGATTATGATTATATAGGCCGAGCTTCCACGGGAAACACGGAGTGGCTGGATAACGGCCGAGTCATCATTCGCCCCCGCAAACTAATGATTCGACTGTGACACTGTGTGTGGATATAGTGCGTGGAAGTATGGGAATGCGCGGTTTAGCCAAATTTCAGGAATCCCGCGCGATGTGACGGCCGTCGGACGTGGGCTTGGGCTCAGCTCAGCTTCGGTCAATATCCGACAATCTCCGTACGTGTCAAATGCATTCAATTCAAATGACACGTCGTAGGCCGCTCAATTTTTCGACCTCTCTGCAGCGTGTACAACTTACTGAAAAACCCAACTTAGTCACTAGCGATCAAGCTGAGATGTTTCACGATAGAATTTCCATCTTCCGAAGTGTATCCGAAAATTAACAAAGTGTGCAACAAATGCATATTTCCGATCGTTCGCATCAGGACCCAGAAACCACCCTTCGTTACGATTGGCTTAGTAGGGGGCAATCGAGCAATTTTTCAATCGGGTTGGCAAATAAAAGCTCGTAAAAGAAGAAGAACTATCCAAGGCCCTCGGACAAAGGGTCGTATAGAAAAGGAAAAAACTTGAAAAAACTGAAAGAACTGGGAAAATCAAGTTTGTGAAGTTGGCTTTAGAATAAATTTTATCCAAGCGAGTTGCAATCGAAAGAAAAATATAAAAACCGGACTGCACCAGCTCGTAATTTATCCCACGCAATCGCCCGATTCGTGAAATCCCCGCGCAAAATACGATTGGCCCCGAGATTTTCGCAAAACCACCTGAGCAAACTCGGCGCTCGAGCAAGTAGTATACGTACGCGTCGAGTCAGACGAGGTGGGGCACATTTGCCCCCCGTTGCTGTATAGGCAGTAACACATTACCACCAACGCGTCGCGCACAAACGTTGCGTACACCAATGGACGAGCGAGTAAATGAGACCGAGGGAGTCGCGCGCACGGAACGAGGAAAAAATTATAAGGAGGAAGAAAAAAGTGAAAAATTGCAAAGCGCGAGCAAGAGCCGTCAGTTGGTCGCGCGGATGAAAAAAAGAAATGAGAAGGCCGGCGGGCCGCGGGAAGTTGGCGCGGCCTGCGTATTTGAGCGAGCCGCGGCAGAGCGGCTGCTTTATTACACACTCGATGCGCGGCGCGGCCGCGCCGTTGCAAATTACTCGAGTGGGCGGCGGGCCACTCGGAGCGACGCTCGACCCAATGGATCATAACAGCCACCATGTGTATATATTTTTCAGCAAAAGCTGCCCCCGGAATTACTCGTCGGTTTATTGTTCGGTGTGTTCGCCGCGCGGCCCAACGGTTATTGAATCACGCCCGTGCTGTTGTTCACCTTCAAACAATTGCTCGCGCGTTTCCCCTAATGATCCCGATCTCTTTTAATTGCAGCTCCGGCGTCGCTCGCACACACACACACACACACACACCTGCGCACACTCACGACGCAAAGAAAAAAAAGGGAAAAACTCGGGGCAGCCGTGCTGCTGTATACACGTACGCGCGCCTCGCGAGTGTCGTGTCCAAAGCGCGTATACGCGTCGGGGCGAAAAGGCGCGCCGGGATAATTCCCGTATACGAGGGTATGCGCGCGCGCCGCCGGCACAGGTATACGGGTATAAGCCCGTAACAGCCCCGTAAATTCCCGGAGCGTTAAACGAGAGCCGGCGCGCCTAAGCCCGCGCGAGCGCGAGAAACCCAGATAAAACCGGACGGATTGATGGCGCCGAATAAATAAAACCCGCGCAAGGCGGCGGGGGGGTAGGGTAAGGGGGAGGGGCAGTGGAAAAGTGAAAAATGACTCTAAATTTGTAGGCCATCAATCGATCGCGTATATATATCTCGCGTTTTGTCCGCGTATGTATTTTCGTATCTGCAGTTGTATAGTGGGCTGGGGGAAGCGACGCCGCGAATTCGGCGTTTTTGCGCGTTGTTGTTGTTCAGCACGGAATTGGCTGCGCTCGCTATTTATAAACCTCCTCCCGCTCGTAATTCTAACGGATGCAAATTCATTGGACGACTAATCAATACGTATACATGTACGTTCCGGAGTATTTTTAAATTTGCAAATTCGCTTTCGGTTGGCATGACAAATGGATTCGACCAATTTGATGGATTTTTTCCTCTCTACCGACCCCGCGGCTCTATATATATACACACACACGTTGTTCCTATGAAAAAACTGAGCGCCCGATCAGTTCTGGATTTATACTCTCCGGCGAACGATATAACGCTGCAACGATTGCCCGGTTAATTCTTCGTCTCCGAATGCGCGGCACAATGTTGTGCACGTATAAACGGGTTAAATCACGGGTTGAATCACAGGGAGGGGGGCATTGAGCAATAGCTTCACAGCCGCAATAATTCAGTGGTCGGGACGCGGATGAGTTAATGCCGGCGTGGGATTGCGCGCCGGGTCTCTCTTTGCCCGGCCCGCTGCAGCGCGCGAACCAGTCGCGAGAGGCTTTGTGCATACAACGTTGGCTCGAGGCTAATAAGAGGCGGCCGCCTCGGTATATACATGTCACGTGTAGCGGGGCCCACCTCCCAACGCCCGACTTATTTCCCGGCAATATTACCCGCCGGCGAAATGAAACTCGGCGCGCATAAATATATCGATATTCCGCGACGGTGACAATTCCAGACCCAGCCGCCACCGCCGCTTTTTCCAGTCCCACCAAATCCCTCGATCAAACGCGCGTTGGATCCAGTGTGAAAAGAGATTTGGGTATACGCGTATACTCACTTGTACGCCCGGCTGCTTCACCGGATTTTTTGCCCCGCGCCGAACCTAATGGGCGAGTCAATTTTCTCATTGATCCTCACGCTCGGACTACGCGAATCGATTGGATATTATCTTTTTCTTTTTCCTTCTTACCATTCAATTCTCCATTTTGGTATTGACTTTTGCGATTTCCTCGTGGAAAAGTTTTTTCAAATCTCTCATTCACTTGCATTTGCAGGTTCCATATGAAAAATACAAACGAAGAAAATTATTTTATAAAATCCTTGTGTAGTCCATGAAAAATTTCAATTAAATTCATCAGAAAAGTACATGTTAAATTAAAAGGTGAATGAAAATGAAATATTGAGGTGAGTATTGTACCGGTCATCAATGCACGCACGAAATGCAAAGAAGCGGGAGTAAAATTAATATACATACGTGACTCGAGGAATAATGAACGGCATGAATAGGATAAAAAAAATAGTAACAATTACGTGGGCGCACAAGCGTCAGAGACAGAGAAAGAGAGCAGTGAGAGGGATGAAAAAGGTCGGAAAGCTCGAGAAATGATTCGATTTTTAAAGTATGAAAATTTGATTTGGCAAGCGCGTCACTCGACTGCGGCATAATGGAGCGGAAACTTGATAAAAGCAAAATCGGATGGATTGGGTGATTTTAGAATTTCATTATGTTGCCAAGCGGTTTATCGAGGATCGCGAGCCCTTGCCGGGGAGACTCGCTGATCAAATTTAATAAGGAGAAAATTCGATTCATCAATCAGCGTTGAAAATTGGCGTCGGCCGTCATTTGCGCGTCTCGACGCGGCGCGACAATGATCAATCATCCGACGTCTGCTCATCGGGGCCAATAAAGTGCGGCGGGGAAAAAACACATCCAGCACACCCCAGGACGATGACGACGACGACGATGCGCGCGAAAAATGTCGCGTGAAAAAAATTACGCGCGGCGGTTGTCTGGTCGACGTGGTCGGCCGGCTTGTGGGCCAGCAGCAGATCGATCGAGCGGGGAGGCATTATTCGCCGGCCGGGGAGAGTCTCTCAACGCTGACAAACGCAATTTGCTGCGTCACAGCGGATAGCTATATGATCGATTAGGGGACTCGGCGCGCCACAGGTTGGGCTGCAGTGTATATGCGTGCGCGGCCCGATGAGGCGCTGCACTCTGTAGCGGCCCACGCACACTAGCGCCTGTGCGACACGCAGCCGAGAGACTCTGGTGAGCTGCAGTGGCACGTTTAAATTGTAATTGGCTTGGAGCCTGGTAGCGCGCGCGCCTCGGGAATCCGGCCAGTTCGCGTATGGTTGGAGGCGGCGGCGGCCTTTGTCGATTATGGGGACCCAGGAAAGCGAATCGACGCGAACATGGGGTCTGTAAACAATGTGCGATCGATGGAATTTTGTTGCAGGGTCGTAGTTTTTGAGAATCGTGATTGAAAAAATTCAAATCATTCGGCACGTGTTGTCGCGACGTGTCTCGGCTGTCTCCAGTGAAGTTAGCTGGCGAAACTCTGCTATGAGACGTGCAGTGGAAAGTGAATCAAGTTCTGAGCGGCTTGTTTTAGTGGAACCTTTCAGCAATGCGCCGAGATACTCGGGCTCATGTATTTATACAAAGAATGCACTTCTATACTGCGATGTATGGCGTATGATAATAAATAGACCACACTTTATAATCTGGAATGAAATAGATAAATACGTCTATTAGTGGTGTCATTCAGACGCGCGCTGTGCTGACGCTCGCTACATTGGTTCCGAAATCACATTTCATGTTGTTCACTGACTGAAAAGGCCAATCTCGCGCGCATTTGTCGTTTCTGTAAATGGCCTCCAAATGAGCTTTCATAACGCAAACTATTGTATCCGTCTGTAGGTGCTGTTGGACAATTAACGCTGCTCTTGTTATTACTATTCTTGATCATAGTCTTTTTCTCACGAACATTTATTCAACATGTTAATTTCAAGATGCGTCAAAACTCATTATTCTTAGCTAATCTCTGATTATTGACAAAACCTACAGAAACTACCTAGAACCGAAAAAAATTGTTGCTCTAATTGTTCTTTAGGATACATTACAGTATCTCAAATGGAGTATAATCATGGATTCGTATTTCGGAAAAATCACTAGGTTACCTGACAAATCATTGCAAGTGTCACCTGTTTCGATAGCAAAAAACAACCTCTAAGAATTTCAATGGAATTGCCGAGTCCCAGATGTGCGAAGTCTGTAGTCTCATGGTAAAACAATATCCACATCTGTGTTTCACACAGTTTTTCACATGGACGTAAGCATACATGTAAAGCCTAAGCCACAAACCAAATCTTTTGTTGAAAGCTGATCGCAGCTAATTCTGTGAAGATTTTTACGGTAGGTACTCGGGTACTTCGGGAGATGACTCATGGGTGTGATTTTTGATTTTTGTTCTACGCGCTTGCATTCATCGATCCAACGGTACGAACGAAAGAAAAAGCTTCGCGTCAAACTTATCGGAAAACGACTCGGCAATCATACGTTGTTGCTTGGCAATACTCAATGCTATAGACGCGTGCTCAGCGGGAAAACTTCGTTAAACAAAACACACGTACAACTACGGTCACTTTTAATTGGAGCCAGTTGTTTGTTCATTCGTGTGGCTCATAGCTGAGCCGCGCACCAACAGCTGGCTCGATAATTCGCTTCCGTACGCATAACGCAGCCAAACTTTGTTGCTGCACAACATTGTATTGAGTCAATCGGAGCGAAGATAACCTGTCTCTCGAGCTAATAGAATAGAACGCGCGCTCCGATTGTTATTCCGAGTCGTTCCTGGGGAACGCTGCTCACTTTGTCCTCCTTCCTATACTCGCAATCCGATTTATCCGAGATTCACCGCGCCCAACTGCTCGCGGCCGCGTATACTGCCCCCCGACTAATGCGACTATCGAGTTGACCAACGATGCAAAATGCGCGACTCGAGAGTCCATTTACCATCTAAGAGTAGTCTAATTTGCGACGTTATACGTGCAGTAGTTGATTAAAAAAATGTAGCGCTGTCGTTGCCGAAACTCATTAGGCTAATATGCGCATCGGAACTCGAGCTGATCGGAACCCGGCTCGATCGAAACATCAAATCCAAATGGATGTTTGCAGTGGGGCGACACGGAGGCGGAGGCACGTGCGGCGCGGCGCCGCTACGGATTAGCCGTGTTCCCGGGGGGCTTATTACCAGCCCTGCTTATTCCTATAATTCGAATGTACACCGGCGTCGCGACAAATTATCATATACCGCTCGATTATTCCGATTACGCGTGTTTCCGCATGTGCCCGCGTATGTATACATACAAGGCGCGCACCTATTTTTCGCGATTGACGAACGGGAGAGAAGCGCGGCCCGGGTCAAACGCAGATTTGTGGAACGTTTATATTTCCGGCGCCGCGTGAAATTGATTCATCGACTCGATCGCCTCTGCAGATACACGCGCGAGCGGCTGGATTTAACGGCCATCGGGATGATGAATTATGAGCCGGATTGATTCGTTTTTTCTGGCGGCACATACCCGCGTGGATAATTACAATTGATTTTCAGCCACGGGGTGATGAATGAAACACGCTCTCGATCGTAGAATTAGCCGGGGACAATTGAATCGCGCCTGGTCTCTTTACACGGCGCATTGGATTTTTCCTCCGATGCGCGCGTATATTGGGTGAATCGCGTCCTTCCTCGATTGTTTTTCCAATAACACACAGGCACAAATTGAATTGTCGATAAATATCTCGTCTGGTCGGCCGGCCGGCACATTAACTCTGCTGCTGAATCCGGGGATTGGTATATAAAACACGGCTCGACCTACATTTTCGACCATCATTCCCCGACCGACGCGATCATCGGTCCAACAAGACAAACGAATGCGCGCGCGAATAATACCGTTCATCCACGAGATCGAATCAACTAGCCGTTCGTAAAGCTCCAGCGAATCGATTTAAATCGCCCGGACCCAACGTGTACAGTGCTGCACATCGAGATATTCCGCGCATCGAGCGAGTTTTAATCACGTCTCGCGCGCGTATACAGCCCCTCGAGTTTTTTTCCTCTGCTCCGTTGCCGTCGTTCCGTTTACGGGAGCCCGGAGCATCGGGCCGCCAGTGAATTAATTGGTCGCTACGTGCGAGTCGAGTCGGTGCAGCGGTGGCCCGCCGCCGCGATCGCTTACTCTCGTCGTTAGCCTCCAACCCCACCCACCGAGCGGGATTACCCCCGCGGATTTATCGCGCGAAAACGAACGCGAATCAGTTCGGCTCGACTGCGCAGCGCCGGGAACGATTCTTTCCTCGGCGCCGCCGCTGCTGCTACAGTCGCTGCTTGCGAAGTGAGCTCGACTGGAAATGGAATGGCCCCGCCGCGATGAACGATGTCCCAGCCGCGCGAGCTTCGTTCTATCGGCGAATTTATCAGCGCAATTGGATGCTCGCTCGTTTGTGCTGCTGCTCTCGCGATCCAATCGGATTAATGAAAAACAACCGCTCGATCGTTCCGCCGTCCGGATATGTGTATTGGAATCCATTTGGCTCTTGAATTACCATGAGTGCACATGTCAAAGCAATATTCGCGGGTTGAGTAGCTCTCAAATATTTAAGGTTCTCACTCGAGATAAACGTGTATACGAGTGCAGTATGCACCTGACTTTGTCAAATTTATCTGCAGTACATTTTTAATTTACGTGGTTTGCGACGCGGTTTAGTCGTAGCTGCGATTAAGTCAGGTACAGGCAAATGAAATAGATTAAAGGCTTTATAAGATAGTGAATTTATCGACTACCTCCAGCTAATTGATAGATAATCAAGTACATGCTGTACTAGATTTTACCGCATTTAAATCTGTTAATGATCGATCGATTCATTAGCTCGAGATAGTAAATAAAATCACTCCTTTATAAAGCCTTTATCTTTATCGAGTAATAGAATCATTTTGAATAAAATGTTGAATAGATTCAAGACGATCTATTCAATTAGTAGATTATTATGTTTTTCAGTAGAAGATCCGGACCGAGTAAGCACTCGTGCATCGTCTCGTCGTAAATGATGAACCAGGTTATGACGACTCAACTGAGAGAATCGAATTAAATGCGCAACCAGTCGCTTGGACGCATGTTTGCTGACCTATGTTGAATGTCTTGAAGTGTCTCAGCGTTTGGCATAGGGGTTGAAGATGAGGTGGGGCCAAAGTCGATCGGCCAAGAAACCATTTTATTGCAGTTGAATAAAACTTTTTGTGGATGCAGAGCCTTTACGTAGTCGACTCGGTGCCTAACGGCTCTGTGCAAAAGTAATAGTATGCTGCATAATTAGCGCGAGAATGGCGAGAAAAAAATAATCTCCAAAGGCTCGTGCGCGTAGTAGATTGGAGGAGCCCGGGACGAGGAGAACATGCGCCCACGCGCTTGCTCGATTGAAAACGCGCGAGAAGTTTGACTGGCGGGACGGGGGGCAAAATAGAGCTGCCACAGCGAGCCGCGCGAAAGTTATATCCGAAGTTGGAGGCGCAGCAGCTGATGTACGTGCGCCGCGGGTTTCTCCCTCGAAACGCAACACCTCTTATCTGTGGCGGCTTCTATACACGCGATAGCGCACCTCGGACGGAATATGCTTTGTGCGCGGCGAGAGCCTCAAGTTCCGGTTAACGAGCTAGTCTTTGCGCGCATGTCGGCTTCTCGTTGGGCGTCTGAGTGCGGTATATCGAACGGATTAACGAGCTGCAGCTGCCCCCTTCCACGGGGAATCCCGACAATCTCGCGCCAGCTCCAACTTGGCTCGGGGCGGGGTTAAGTGCCCGGCTTCGATCTTATCGCGCCCGGCCAAACTTGCCGCATTTATCCGTTATATTTCTTTCTCTCCCCCGACACACAACGGCTCCCTCGGCTCGCGCGTATTGCCTGTGCGGCTGCTCGAAATTCGCCCAACGACTCAGCTATATTACAATCGCGCTACTACGACCCCGTTAAATGCAAATAAATCGTCGCGACGGCGACATCGGCATATTCTCGCGCCGAGCAGTCGCCGCGACTCCGCGAGAGGGAGAGAATAAACGCGGCCCGAAAGTAATGTGAAAATTCCCTTATCGCGCGCGCGAAAGTACGAGCTTACAAGGGAGGGAGGGGGGGCCGCTTGGCAGGCTCGGCGTAAGCGGATCAAGGTCCGCGAGCGTCGCGCGGCTGACGCGCCCCGGATCTGCACCACCGCCACGTCCATATCTATATATACAAAACGCGCGCGCATCTTTATGTAAGTATATGAATCTCCGTGTATAGCCGGTCGGTCCGAGTGAAAAATTTATGCATAAATTATACATAGGAAGTTATGCCTAGAAATGGACAGACATGATCTACGCATGGTCTATCAAAGTCAGTATCAAAGCAAACTCGGAAGGTACAGTTCACTATGCCTTATTCATGCCTAGTGAGTGTTGGCCGGTCTTTATTTACTATGCATATATTATAATTATGCCGAACGATTCTATGGATTTGATGTTGGGGGATCAAGACATTGATGAAAATAAGGACTTATCTTTGAGTTTGGAGCGACTGGCGAAATCGTCTAGTCCCTGCCCCTCACGAAGCGCTCTGTTCATCTAACAAGTGCTGATTCTCGAGCTCTGACTGGAAGAAGGTGGATGATCCTGAGTACGGATGAGCCACTGCAGCTCGAGACGCTGTCGCGTTGACAGGCGGTCGCAGAATAATGCGAATCTCGAATGTTCAAAGGGACACTTTCAGATTCGGCCTAAAAAAAACCTTTGCATGATCAAATTGATCCATTTTTCCTTAATTTTGGGAGGAAGTCTTGAGAGGAAGTCAACACGGAACAACTATTCTCGCACTGACATGACTATAAAAATGAAACGATCGAGAATTTAACATGAGTAAAACCCCTTCCCTTATATCCCCACCCGCTAACGCGACGCTAAGGAAAAAGATTACAAACCTCGACAAAGTTCACAGAAGGCACCTACTGACGGGAACGACCCCTTATCCGTCTTACTGACTGACCGGAGTCAGACTGCACCAAGTAAGCTGAACCCATTGCCAGCAGATAGGCATCCGCAAGAGGACAAGGTCCGTAAACCAAACCCACCCGTAACTACGAATACAGCATGGCATTGCACCTTTCGACGCGAGCTTGAACGAATATTCATGAGCGATTCTCTAACGATTCTATAGATTTGATATTGGGAGATCCAGACATTCATGGAAAATAAGAACTTATCTTCGAGTTTGGGGTGACTGGCGAAATCGTCTAGTCCCTGTCCCTCACGAAGCGCTCTGCTCATCTAACAAGTACTGATTCTCGAGCTCTACTAGAAGAAGGTGGATGATCCTGAGTACGGATGAATCACTGCAGCTCGACGACCTGTGGCGGGAACGAACGTTTGCAGAACTACACGAGTCTCGAAAACAGTTCCACTCTCGAATTGAAAGTTGGCTTTGCAATATTAGAAGAGTCAATATAAATAATCATTCTGTTTGGAACAATTCAAGCACTATCCATAGAGTAAGCAACCGTGATTAGGATAGAGTACTACCATAGAGTAAGTAACCGTATTCTGAATTGCAAAGCAGTTTCGGAAAGACATATTTCGTTTCCGTATCCATGTAGATTCCCCAAATACAGTTACCCGTACCAATACGGTTACCAATACCCGTTACCAATACATGATTGATAAATTTTTAATAGCAATTTAGTAGATCCTTGATAAGAAGGATTGGTTAATCCTTAATTTATTTAAATCTGCACTTACATTTACTTTATTATATCCACAAAAATTTGGGATGGTTGAGATGACCATTTACAACTAATTAGCTGATGAAAAAAAAAATTGTGGTTGTGTGTGTGTGTGTGTGTGTATGTGTGTGTGTGGGTGAGTGTGTGAGTGTGTGTGTGGGTGTGTGTGTGTGTGTGTGACTTCGGCACCGCTCGATCAATAAGACTATAGCATCTGTTGGCGTCTGTCTTGCGCGGCGGTCAAGCCAAGTATGCTGGCCGCGGCGCTCGGTGTCAGTCCCGCCAAGTAGGCCCTCCGGCAGAGGGCGCGCATTCAACGTACAGTGGCACACATTCAACGTACTAACGGAGCGAAAACATGCGTGTATGTGTGTGTGTGCCATCTGACAAGATTTTTCAATTTTATAATTAAGTAATATTTAATCAAATTTTGTTGAGACGTATGTCTATTGTCTAGTCATAGAAAATAAAGAGCCAACGTTCACTAGGCATAAATAAGGCATAGAGAACTATACCTTCCGAGTTTGCCTTGATACTGCCTGGACTATGCATAGATTATGTCAGTCCATTTCTAGGCATAAGTTTCTAGGCATAATTTAGGCATAATTTTTTTACTTGGGGTATAGGTGCATCGAATACTCATAGGCTCGGACGTCGAAAGTTCGAGGGGGTAAGGGGCAATATTTCCATTGGACTACTAGCGAGTCTTTGATTTTCCACTTCAGCGAAATACTGATGAAGATTTTCCCACTTTAAGCTAGCTCACTTTAAGAATTTCACCTCGATAAAATTTTTTTATCGATTTTTCGTTTGGCTTTTTCCGACGAGTCGACACGCACACACCGGAGTACGCTGCGCACTGAGTACTTTCAACATCCAATAGACACGTATTCACGTTATTCGAACGAGCTTCAACGGGTGAAGATATATATATATATATCGGACGTGTTTTAATAGCGACAGCGTCGTGCGTGAACTTTGCGGAGAAGCCGCTTCCTTCCCCTCTTTTTGATCTCGCGCTGCAGAAGTAGCTCAAAGGATATTAAAATTCCAGGTAAGACATAAGCCGCCACGCGTCCTCGTGCTTTTATTTCAGAGTCGAGGGAAAAAAGGCAGTTCGGCCGGGAGGGGGACACGCAAACTCTGTTCGCCCGGCTGTTTCGGCCATTATGCGCGCGGGACAAAGATGTCGTTACAACTCGGGTAAAAATGTATAATGGCCGCATCGGGCCGCACGACGTGTCCGTACATACCAAAAATTCATCGGTCGAGCCGCCCAGCTAACTCTGCCAACTAAACGTACGTGCGGCTACTCGAAATTTCGGGAATCCCTGTGTCGAAACCAAAAAATTTCGAGGGGTGATTTTTTTTGTTCAAAACAGTTGGCCTATGCCATTACTCAATACTTCTCTCCACGCGATACCATCGACGGTACGAAAGATTAACAAACTTTGTCTAATTTTGCCGACAATTGCAATATTCAAAATAATAATTCCACCACGAGGATCATCTTTTTCACGTACCAATAATTTCATTTCAACGCGAGTAAATTTTGAACAATCATTCACCTTTTGGAAAATTAATTTTTTCACGACGATCCTAACGAAAGAGGATCCGTCTCTGATTTGGGTTAACAGCTATTGTTCCGCGAGGCCAACAACCTGTAGCCTTGCTCAATATCTCACTCATGCGTTACGTGGCTAGATACAAACCAATCGAATCACATAGCTGCCATCGCGCGATGTGATAAAAGGATCACGTCACCGCACTGCAAACTCTCGGTAATCCCGAAGAAAATTCGGGCTAAATCCACGTAACACCCGGCCGCAACATACACATTGACCAACCGTCGCGCTGTACAATATTTACGTATAAATAATCGATGCGCGGAAAAATACGAGCTGGCAAGGCTTGCGAGGGGCTTTTGGACGGGGGGTTTGCAACTTAAATTACGCGGGCCAGTCACTCGCGAGCGTCCTTTGCATAATATCGCAAAGTACGCTCGCGATTTGCATGTAACGTCGCGTAATCACGCGTAATCGCGCGAGCGGCTAAATAATCAGACGGAGAAGTGTCTCATTCGATCGCTTGGGCGGCTCCCTCCGCCGCTAAATTACACCGGCGTTCGTCGCTCGAGTGACGCGTCCCGCGCGTTAACGACGCCGCGACTCGACAGCCCGTTGCCGCGAGTGCGCCTTTGACACGGCCCTAAAAGTGCCGGGCCGCCAACCGCCGCTAAAACAGCTCGCGCAGCTGCAGCAACTCCTCGCGGCTGCGGCTGCGGCAAAGCC